>CM073002.1:111794855-112419855 GCA_037038555.1 Rhynchonycteris naso
CCCTGAAATTCATTTTCCATAAGATAATCAAACTAGTTTTAAGAGTGTGATTATGTAATATACGTCTGCTACCTAAAATTCTCTGGTAGCTTTCCTTTGTACTTAGAATAATGTGCAAACTCTTTCCCACAGCCAGCAGAGCCCTAAACAACTTGGCCCTGGCCTATCTTGTCAACTGTACCTCATGACACTTTGTTCAGTGCCTTCCCACACACAGGATTTCTGACAGTTGGGAAGCACATCAAGTCTTTGCTTCACTAGTTTGGAAGAAGAAGTATTAATACCTTGAGTTTTATATTGGGAGCTCATAGGTTAGCTTATAAAACTAAGCTGTCTGTGTAGTCAATAAGTGTTGAATTCATTCACCATTTTTTGGTACAAGGAAACAGCATAGGACTTCTGAACCAACTGGTTCCACATCTCTGGAATTGTATCTGCATTTCACATTAGAATAGTGCTCTTTTATCACCTTCGGCCCACTTTGATCTCAAGAATTGGGACCAAAGAAAAATTTATCTTAAACTAAAAGAACTTAACTACCACATGTTCTTGTTCTCAATCTTATCATTGCTACTCATTCAAAAACGATGCTGTTACAGTTCTAACTATTCAGTTTATTAATTTTTTATTTATTTTTTTAGAGAGAGAGAAAGGGAGAAAGAAACATCGATTTGTTGTTCACTTATTCATGCCATCATTGGGGATTCTGGTAGGTGCCCTGACTGGGGATCGAACCCACAACCTTAGCATGTCGGGATGATTCTCTAACCAACTGAGCTAGCTACTCAGTCAGGGCTCTGACTATTCAGTTTAAAATTTTGCTTTGCAAGTCCTTGGCACATCACATTATAGAAATTCTTTTTTAAAATGATAGCATACAGTCTTCGCTCTTAATGAGCTCAAATTCCCCATCCCTAGGCTCCATGCCCTTTATCCATGCTCAGCCATCTAAACGCCCAGTCCACCACTGCCCTTCAGCTTGGAATCCTCTTTTACTCTTGCTTTGCTAGAATCTGACAATAAGTAGATCTTAATTTACATGTGATGTTCTGTATTGTTTCATCACTCTTCCTCTCAGAACCAAGGCCATTACCCCTTAAAAAGATTTTTCAATTTTGACTCAGTTTTATAATAGCAGAGACTTGATAAATCCACTTAATCAATGTATTAGTGATGTGCCCTTTATTCCTTCAGCTTTGCCTTCGAACTCCTTCTCTTCCTGTCTTTCCAGTGTTTTCCACAGTAGTAAACAGATGTTATTCTTCACAACTCATCTATTAAAAAATATAATAGAATAGTGATTATTGGTGAAATGCTACTAAACTTCTTATTTTATATATGAAATGTTAAAACACTATTTATTCAAGAGAAATAGAATAGGTTGAAATTTTTGCATACCTAACAAATTAAGTGGTCTGTCTGTATTTTCTAAATTTCTCCTAAAGAAAATCTATCTGAGGAGATAACTACGGTCAATAATATACCAAGGCTTGGTTGTTGCATCTTGAAAACACAATATGTGCAAGTAACTCAAATTTGGGTGAGGGGGTCAATATTTTCAAGTGGGTCTTTTTACCCAGGTCTACAAATTAAGACATTCTCATGAAATTGTAGGTTCAAATGAAGAATTTCCCCGATCAGTTGCTATGAAGTTACCACTATAAAATTTCTTCTAAAATCTATATAACAAGGTGGTATATTAGAAAGAAAATAGCAGGATAGATTGGTTCTAACTGAGATTCAACTTGTTTCACATTATAACTGTATTAGTTTCCTATGGCTGCTCTGACAAATGATCACAAACTTGATGTCTTAGAATAACAACAACAGTCAGTCTCTTAAGATCTGAAGACTGAAATCAGTTTCACTGAGTTAAAATCAAGGTGTCAGCAGGACTGCATGCTTCTGGTTCCAGAGGACAATCTGTTTTCTTGTGCTTTACAGCTCCTACATGGATTACCTGGATATGTTTGGGTCTGCCCTTAGACTAGTCAGCCTACTATGAAGACTTTGTATAGCCTTTGAATCTGTTTCTTCTATAAAATGTGACTAATCAGGATATTTTGAGAACTGAGTGAAATAAACATTTTTATATCAAAGGCAATTGTACCATATCTTAATTGAAATTTATTATTAGCTTTGTGGTTTAATAGAAAGTTTTTCTTGGTACTTTCTATACCACAACTTCTTTGAGAGAAAGTGTTTCTTTAAAAAAAATAAAGAAATTAATTTTCCATTTACATGTGACTGCATCTAATTGCTCTTTGAAGCATGCTACTTCTCTAAATTTTTCTACTTTTGCTTTTTGAGTTTTGGGAGATTCTTAGCATTTTAAGGAAAACTAATCAAATCACTGATTGCCCAGACATAAAACCACAAAGGCAAATGCCAGCATTTATCTTAATGTCCAAAAATTTGTTTTGAGTGGATTGATGTGAATTATCTAGGCTTTGTCATTGGAATTGCAGGCATCCTTGTTTTATCTTAAACTTATCAACCAAGTCATCTCTTCGATTATAAGCAGAGGCCGACTTAATGAAAAAAGTACTGACAGAGTAAGTTAAAGGAGAAATGTGTTTCTTCTAAACCAGACTAAATTACATATCTCAAGGTCTCTGAAAGTTATTAAAACAGCTAAAGCTATTTCAAAATATATGAAGTAGAGAAAGCTGTGCAATTGGTACAGGCATTTGAGGAAAATAATTGCTTTTTAATAAGTGGGAGACACTGATTGAGATAAATTGGCTTAATCTTATTGGAGACCTAGACTAGAGTTGGAACCAATAAACTTATATCACAATTATAGCGAAGGAACTAATACTCTGCTTTTGGTCATAAACATTATCAGCTATCTCACACTGGTGTTTATTTAAATCACTTTATTATACTAACATATTTTAAAAGAGCCCAGAATGTTGTAAATAAAACTGTATTTTTTCTGAAGCAAGTTTTTATGTAAAGTGTTAGCAGTTGAGTAGAAGTCAAGACTATGTTCTTAAATTGCCTAATTCTTGGGCATGCTATTTATTTAGTGTGAAATATATCCAGGGATATTTAATTCTGAGATTTTACATGGTTGTCTACTTTTCATTATTTAATTCCTTAGATGGCACCTGCCAAAAGAAGCAATTCATGAATACCTATTATAAATTAGTATTTCCTAGCCAGTTACTCTCTGTAACATCACCTTATTTCACTTTCTGCATAATATTTGTCTCTCAAAAATTATCTCTTCATTATGGTTACTTTTCATAGCATGTATGCCCATAAAAACCGAGACCTCTATACCTCAAGTACCCAATAAAGAACCAGTTCCTCTCGGTACCTAATAAGTAACTTGAGGAAATGAAATACCTACAGCAATTTGTTAGATATTAAATTACTACTTGAGCCTTGGAATTTTATGATCATATACTATCTGAAATAATTATGTCTATAGGATTGGAAACCTCTCTAATGTCTTTAAATATGCAAGAGGTTTCTTGGAGTTTGGCAGATTCAGAAAACAGAGATCATGGCTCACAAAGGATCTTTGTATGCAATTCCAGTACTGATTGCAAAAGCAAGTCACAGGGTCTGTCCTTTTTAGAAACATGATCTGACTTATAAGAGTTTTACACTAGACAGATGTTCTTTGATTTTTGTAATGAGACAAGATGGAAGATGAAATCTACATTTTTCCTTTTGAATTTTTCTCAAATAGAAAAGGTATCAATTGACTTAGACAATTGCCAGAGGATAATTGATCTGCAAGAGATTTTCATGCATTAGTTGAGATACTCTGTTGTACCTCTCTCTGAAGAGTACTATGAAAAGTTCCTAATTGTTTACTTTTAATATTCAAATCAGTGAAAAGATTACTTGGTGTCTTTTCCTAAATGAGTATTTTTACTTCCTTAAGTAACAGTCCATTATGTCAAAGACAAAGCATGTTAGAAATCATGATTTACACTCATGAATTTGTGTATATATTGATTGGATGTTTCTACAAACAAAAGATTATTTTAGTAGCTGTACTCATTCATATTTAGAGTTGAATTCGTTGCTCTTTGAATTTTTCCTATTATTCCACTGACTTACTAGAGAAACAAGTAGAGAAAGCTGACAAACTGGGGTTCAATTTTTATTTTTCTTCACAGTGGTTTAATATGAACAGAGTTGAACATGACATTGTCTGACAGAAGAATGAACAATTTGCTGAATAAAAGCCCCGAGTCAGGATATATACACAGCAAAGATGGGGCCTCAGGCTCTCAGCACTTGTACACAGTGGAAGAAGGAATCTTTCTAAAAACCCAATAACAGAGGGTACAAATAAAAAAGGCAGCAACAACACCAAGAGTGGAGAGGTGGGAAAGGGAGCAGAGCCTCTCTCTAGTGGCTGCATAGCCCCTGGCATAGGCTCAGCAGCTGGAGAGCTGATTGATCATGGGGAACTTCAACATTTTGGTGGACTCCAAATCCAATCCTATTCTCTCTGATCATAATCTTGTCAGAATCAGTAATCCTTTTCCCCAAGACCCTGGACAGAAAACACTAATCCTTCCATAGTAGGGAGTCTAAGCAAAGAACCTCTACTTCTGACTTGACACTAGAATTAACTTGCTCCCATACTACCCCTTGGGATAGATATCAGGCCCCAGCAAACAAACCACCACCTCCTGAACAGAAGCCCAGAAAGTTGACCGTCTCTAAAAGTTTCTTCAGACTCCAAGAGTTGGGAAATCCATACCCAGCTGCTATCCCTACCTCAACTTCTGGAAAGAACATTGTAGTTTCGTTGGAAATAGTACAGGCAGTTCAATAATCCTGTGACCACTCTTGCCCTGAGCCCCTTTTAATAGCTCAAAGTGCTTAGGAGAAGTCAGAGAGTGTGTGGTTTGTTCATGTGCTTCTGCCCTGTGATAGCACTAAAGGAATGGGGGAGAAGGGGGAGAATGGAAGGAAAGGAATGGTGATGCTCTTCCCTACCACTGGGAGATAAGTAGAAAATTATCCACTCCCATCATCAAGGAGTTACCTGGCAGTGGTGAGATGCCTCACCCTTCAAGCCACAAAACCTACAAAGCTAACCCGTAAGGTAGCAGAGCTTGCGAAGGGAGATCTACTGGCCCATACTGACCGACTCACCTGCTGATGAACAATAACAGACAGCCAGAGTGGGGAGTCACAAAATGAGAGGGGCTAGGCAGCAGGAGCTCCCCTTCTGCACCATGACTTTCTTGACTTGGAAGCAGCCATGATGGGCCCAGAAAACCCACACACCTTGCTCTACACAACAAACTGCTTAGATTCTAGGAGGATTACTGCCATGAAAAGCAATAAGGGGGAGAGAGAGTATCAAAAGAAACTGGAAAAAACTAGGAGCAGGCCTAGAAAAACTAGGTCAGCTTTTAAGTCGCTACCACCTTCCCAAGAAGGAAAAAATCTGTGCAAGTAGGAAAGGCAGGGTTTTTCCCTGCTCACTGGTCCTGGTTAGACAGACCTAAGAGTCAGAAAAATCCCCTGGACTTGCTTGCCACTGGCACAAGACACCACCCCCCCAGGTTAGCCTTCTGGCATGGGGAAATGCCCAAGAAATTGCCTTCCAGTCCAATCACCCACCCACCACAATCCCAAGCAAAGGGCATCAGCCTTTATTTCCCATCTCTCCTAAGAGAAAAGGTTCCTAGCAGAGTGGCCACGGTATAGTCAGATGCCAAAGAACGCAATGGCAGACTGTTGATCAGCCCAAGGAATTGGCAGCCAAAGATAGAGAGGCTTAGTGTAAAAAGCAATGTCATTTCAGCAGGAAAGTAGAGGGTAAGTGATGAGAGGGGCTCCTACCAGGAAACTGGCTGAATCCCACCACTGGTTATGGGAAATAGTGAAAGAATTGGCCAGTTAAAGAAAAACAAATCTCACCGAGAATAAGGCAAAGCTATAATAAAAACATGTATAGCTAAAAACAAAGATCAGATACCCTATACATCTAAAGCCACAGAATTATATGTCATAAAGTTCAAAATGTCATATGATCATGTCAAGAGATATTTAGAAAGTCATGAGGTAAGAACTCTCTAGTATTGACTCTTAGGCTGAGACCAACGTATTTTGGGGGACAAGTAAGCCAGTCAATCAATGAAGAAAAGTACTGGTCACCTTTGATTGCAGCCAGGTCTGGGTAAACAAATGTCCTAAGACTTCCGGGTATAGTCAATCTGTCTTCCCTTCACTATTAAAACCCCCATGGGACAGGGCATCTTCCTGGCCTTCACATTTCACTTAATGACCGGTGCACAGAAGGTACAGAATAATATACAGTGTATGAATAAATGAATGAGTAAATGGGATCCTTTAGCTCCTACCACATTTAAGAGACTGACGATTTGACATTCTGTATATCGAGAATTTTGGGTCACCAAATCATAAATGCCCTTCAGATACCCATTTGAAAAATCTAGAGTAAACTGCAAGTTGCATATTCTATCTATTTGCAATATTCATTGTCACCTGACACATGCCTGTTTCTGATAATTCTCCTGTTTGAACGTCACTTTAAGAAAAAAAAAAGGTGGAACTGCTTAAAAAGCCATATATTCTTATCTGACATTCCTGATATATGCTAAATATATAAATATGTAATTCTTAAAATCCTACACTTTCCCAGTGGGAATAAAATCATTTAACTAGAGTAGCAATAAAGTTCTTCAAAAAATATTTAAATATTTATAGTATTCATTATCTTCTCATGCAATTTAATGCTGGTTATTTCCTTTCCATTTGGAACATTTATGAACTAGGTGTATTTTATAAAAGATAAGCTATATTTTTAGAAGCAACCTTTTTTTTTTTTTTTTTACACTAGGAAGGTAGCTCTTTTACAATTATGCTAGCAGAGTGGCCATGGAAATAAAGTGTTACTGAAAATGTTATCCCACAACTGTGAATGTTTTTAAGATACAGGAAGAAGGTTGTTTGGAATTCTGAAGGTGGGATTAAATTGAGCACAGCAGAATTCAGAGTGCCCTTTGAGCCCCAGGTTTTTTTTTTATTTTCAGGATATAGCCAAGGTAGCATATAAAGGTTTCAAAAAATAATTTCCCTTAAAATGAGAAACCAAAATTTCTTGCACCCTCCTATAAACAAACAAAGACTGCTCTAGTCTGCAGTTAATTCACCAATACTCTTCAAACCAATTCTCTCAGCCTGGGCTTTTAAAAGGGCAGAATAAAAACTAAGATAATAAAGCAGCATACCAATAACCTTAATAGAAAATCTTATTTATATAGTTCAGAAAGAGCTTTCCTGCATTCTACCTAATTTGAACTTCTAAACAGTTTCTATGAGAGTCACAAGAATGGTTCACTTTGACTATTATGGGCAAATGACTCATGTACTATTTCATAGTTTTTAAGTACAAGATTTCACAAACCTTTTCGAGAAGGCTCTTTACAAAACAAATTACCCTATATGTGTTAATTTGCACATCATGAGTAATAGATATTGTCAATTCTTATGGCATTTGCCACGGAGAGAAAATGGCATTTTTCATGACATTCCATAATAAGATATATCTGTAGGAACAGTGGTGTGTATGAAGGTACTTTTGTATTAATTAATATTTTATTAAATTCTTTGTTGACAAATCAGTTATTTAGTGCTATATAACAAACCATCTGAAAACTAAGACACTTAAAACAATATTCACTAATTTTGCTCTCCAGTCTGCAATTTGGTCAGGCTGTGATATAACATCCTATCTGCTTTAGAAGGCTCTGGGCTCACCTGGGGACTGGAGAATTTATGCTTTTTAAATTAAATGTATTGGCGACATTATATAAATTTCAAGTGTAAAATTTTATAATACATCATCACTATACTGCATTGAGTGCTCAACATGCAAAATCTAACCCTCTCCATTACCTTATATTTGACCTCCTCATCTTCCCTTTGTCCCGTCCCACCGTAACCACCACACTGCTGTGTCTGAGTTTGTTTTGTTTATTGTTGCTTTGCTTTATGTCTCACAGGTGAGTAAAATCATATATTTCTTGTCCTTTTTCATCCCACTTACTTAGTTTAGCAGAATACTCTCAAGATCCATGCCTGTTGTCATAAATAGCAGTATGTGATTCTTTCGTATGATTTAGTAATCCATTGTATGTATGTACATCTTCATTCAGTCATCCATCAAAGCACACCTACACTGTTTACGTATCTTGGCTACCATGATTAGTTCTGCAATGAACGTAGGGGAACATGCATCTTTAAAAACAAGTGTTTTCCAATTTGTCAGGTAGATACCCAGAAGAGGGATTCTGAGTCTTATGATAGCTCCATTAATATTTTGAGGAACTTGCATACTGTTTCCAAAAGTGGCTGTACCAACTTACATTCCTACCAGCAGTGTGTGAGGGTTCTGTTTTCTCCAAAACCTGTCTAAAACTTATTACTTGTCTTGTTGATAATAGCCATTCTTACGGGTATCAGGTGGTATCTTATTGTAGTTTTGATTTGTGTTTTCCTAATACTTAGTGAAGTTGACCATCTTTTCATATATCTGTTGGCCATTTGTATGTATTCTTGGAAGAAGTCTGTTCAGGTTCTCTGCCTATTTATTAAATTGGATTATTGGGGGGTTTTTTGCTGCTGTTATTGAATTGTATGTGGGGTTTTTGTTGTTTTGTTTTGTTTGTTTATTTGCTTTTATTTTTCTGAAGTGAGAAGCAGGGAGGCAGAGACAGACTCCTGTATGCGCTCGACCAGGATCCACCTGGCATGCCCACCAGAGGGCGATGCTCTGCCTATCTGGGCCGCTGCTGCATTGCAACTGGAGCCATTCTAGTGCCTGAGGCAGAGGCCATGGAGCCATCCTCCGTGCCTGAGCCAACTTTGCTCCAATGGAGCCTTGACTGCAGAAGGGGAAGAGATAGATAGAGAGGAAGGAGAGGGGGAAGGGTGGAGAAACAGATGAGTGCTTCTACTGTGTGTCCTGGCCAGGATTTGAACCCATGAACTTCCACATACTGGGCCGACGCTCTACTGCTAAGCCAAATGGACAGGGCCGCGTTTTTAAATATATTTTGAATATTAACTGTTTATTAAGGTATTGTTCGCAAATATCTTCTTCCATTCACTAGGTTACCATTTTTGTTTCTTTCTTTTGTTTTGTTTGATTTTGTTTTTTGGTTTATTTTGCTGTACAGAAGCTTTTAAGTTTGATACAATACCATTTATTTATTTTTTCTTTTACTTCCCTTGCCTTTGAGGTCAAATTCATAAAATTCTAAGACCAAGGTGCATAAGTTTGGTACCTATATTTTCTTTTATGTATCTTTTTTCAGGTCTTATATTTAGGTCTTTGACCCATTTTGAGGTAATCTTTGTGTATGGTGTAAAATAACAGTCTAATTTGATTCTTTTGTATGTGGCTTTCCAATTTTCCCAGTGCCATTTATTGAAGAGGCTTTCTTTTTTCCTTTGTATGTTTTTTGCTCCTTTGTCAAAAATAGTTGCTCAGATATCTGTGGGTTTGTCTCTGTGCTCTCAATTCTGTTTCTTTGGTCTGTGTGTCTATTTTTCTGCCAATACTGTCCTGTTTTGACTATTGTAGCTTTGTAATATAACTTGAAGTCAGGGAGTAGAATAATTCCAGCTTTCTTTTTTTTTTCTAAAGGTGGTTTTGGCTACTTCGGGGTCTTTTGTTGGTTCCATACAAATTTGAAAATTATTTTGGGGGGAAATTCTATATCTTTGAAAAATGCCACTGGGATTTTCATGGAGATTGTATTAACTCAGTTTATTTCTTTAGGTAATATGGCCATTTTAACTCAGTTGATCCTTCCAATTCATAAACATGGAATTTATTCCCATTTCTTTGTATTTTCTTCAGTTTCTTTCAAAATGTCTTCTTTTTTTTATTTTTTTTATTTTTTTACAAGGACAGAGAGAGAGTCAGAGAGAGGGATAGATAGGGACAGACAGACAGGAACAGAGAGATATAAGAAGCATCAATCAACCATTTTTCATTGAGACACCTTATGTATTCATTGATTGCTTTCTCATATGTGCTTTGACCATGGGCCTTCAGCAGACTGAGTAACCCCTTGCTCAAGCCAGTGACCTTGGGTCCAAGCTGGTGAGCTTTATTTTCTTTTTTTGCTCAAGCCAGATGAGCCCATGCTCAAGCTGGCGACCTTGGGGTCTCGAACCTGGGTCGTCCGCATCCCAGTCCGATGTTCTATCCACTGCGCCTGCCTGGTCAGGTGTCTTCTGCTTTTCAGTGCATAGGTCCTTCACTTTCTTTGTAGTTTATTTCTAGTTATTCTATGCCATTTGTTGCAATTGCAAATGATTTTTTTCCTGGTATTTAACTGTAAGTGTATAGGAATGCATCAGAGTTTTGTGCATTGATTTTATATCCTGCAAATTTTCCTCTTTTTTTTTTTATTATTTCTAATAGTCTTTTGGTGGACTTTTTAGGGTTTCTTGTATACTGCTATATATTCTATCATGTCATCTAGGTAAAATGACCCTTTACTTCTTCCTTCCCTATTTAGTTGCTTTTTATTTCTTTCTCTTGCCTGATTAGTCTGTCTAGGACTTCCAGTACTATGTTAACAGTGATGAGAGTGAGCATCCTTATTTTATTCCTGATATAAGAGGAAAAGCTTTCTGTTTTTTTGCCATTGAGTCTGCTATTAGCTGAGGATCTGTAATTATTGCATTCATTATGTTGAGGTACTATCCTTCCATACCCATTTTATTGAGTGTTTTAATGATAAATGAATGTTGTATCTTATCAAATGCTTCTTCTGCATCTATTGAGATAATTATATGTTTTTATCAATTATTTTGTTAATGTCCTGAATCACATTGATTGACTTGCATATGTTGAACCTTACTTGCATCCCTGGCATGAACCCCACTTGATTGTGATCTTTTTAATATATTGTTATATTAGACTTGCTAGCATTTTGTTTAGGATTTTTATATCTGTATTCATCAGAGATAATGGCCTGTAGTTTTATTTTTGTGTGTATGTTGTCTTTCCAGGTTTTGGTATCTGGTTAATATTGGCCTCATAAAATGAATTAGGAATTATTGCTTTCTTTTACGATTTTTAAAAGAGTTTGAAAAGGATAGGTATTAACATTCTTTGAATATTTGGTAGAATTTACTAGTGAGTCAGCTGGTCTTAGACTGTTGTTTTTTGAGAGGTTTTTGATGACTGGTTTTCTTACTGTTTTTCAGTCTATATAGATTTCCCAATTCTTCATCATTCAGTCTGGAATGTTATATATATCTAAGAATTTGTTCATTTCTAGGTTATCAAATTTGGTGTTGTATAGCTTTTCATGGTATGCTTGTATAATCCTTTGTATTTCTGTGGTGTTCTTTGTAACCTCCCATTTCCAATTTTGAGTGCATTCTCATTTTTTCTTGGTCTCAACAAAGATTTGTCAATTTTATTTATCTTTTCAAAGAGCCAGCTTTTTGTTCCAATAATTTTTTCTATCTTGTTTTTTTCTATTTCATTTGATTATGTTCTAATTTTTATTATTTCCTTGCATCTACTGTTTTTGGCTTTATTTGGGCTTCATTTATTCTTCTCTTTTTACTTTTTAAGGTAAAATATTAGGTTGTTTATATAGTTCCTTCTTGTTTCTAGGGGTCTGTAATGCTAAAAAAAATCTTCTTTTAGTACCATTTTTTCCTTCATCCCCAAAGTTTTGTTACATTGTAATGTCATTCTAATTTTTTTCCATGTATCTCTTGATCTCTTTTTTCTTCTTTGACACTGTAGTTGTCTGTTAGCATGTTGTTTCATCTCCACATGCTTATGGTTTTTTCCAGCTTTCCTTTTACAGTTAATTTCCAGTTTCAAACAGCTGTGGTCAGAGAACATACTTGGTATGTTTCAGTCTTCTTAAACTTGTTGAAACAGTTTTGAACCAACATATGGTTTAACCTTGAAAATGTTTCATGTGCACTAGAGAAGAATGTATATTCTGATATTCTGGAATAAGAGGCTGTATAAATATCAATTATGTCCATTTGGTCTAATATTTCATTTAAGGTTGATATTTCCTTAGGATTTTCTGTCTGGATGTATCCATTGGTTGTCAATGTGGTTTTTAGGTCCCCTACATTAATTTTATCTTTTGTCAGTTTCTCCTTTTAGTTCTGTTAGTAGTTGCTGTGTATATATTGAGAAATGTTCAGTTTTCTTGATATAGTGTCTCCTTTATTGTTATAAAATGTCCATCCTTGTTCTTATTGCCTTTGTTATGTTGAGATTTATTTTGTCTGATATAAGTATGGCTACATCTCCTTTTCTCTTGATGTATTTCTTTGGAGTATTATCTTCCACCCTTCACTTTCTCTGTGTTTATCCTTATAACTGAGATGGATCCCCTCAAGGCAACATATAGTTGGGTCATGTATTTTAATCCATCTTGCAACTTGTATTTAAGGTGATTATTGATACATAAGGGCTACCTATATTATGCTTTGTTTTCTGTTTACTCTGTGTCTCCACTGTTTCTTTTCCCTTGTGTTTCTATTTGTTGTTTTAGTTTAGTGGTATTCTGATTTTTACTGTTTCCTCTTTTTTATGTTATGTGTCTCAGTTCCAGATTTTTGTATTGTTGTTACCATTATTAGATTAATGCCAAAATAATTGTTTTTTTATTGCCTTGTATTTCCATTTACCTGTGCAAGCTCACACCTTTCCCCCATCCCCTTTTTGTTTTTTGTCCCAAATGATCTTTTTTATGGTGTGCTTTTATTTCCAAATTGCAGTACCTATTGTCTTTTTAATAATGCTTCTACCTTTTACCCCTTTAACCTTTATGTTTTATCTAAGTGTTTAATGCCCTATTCTGAACAAGAGTTGCACTATCTGTTAGTATTAATACTCATAGTTCTCTGTCTTTTTTGTTTAAATTAAAAGAACTCCTTTCAACATTTCTTATAATGCCAGTATTTGTGTTGGTAAATTTCCTCAGCTTCTGTTTGTCTGGAAGAAACTATTTCTTCTTCATATTTAAAAAATAACTGCTAGATATGTTATTTTTGACTGATCTCTTTTCTTCATACAGAGAGAGAGAGAGAAGGAATGTGATTTCACTCTCTCCTAGCTTGTAAAGTTTCTCCTGAAAAATCTGATCTTAAGCTAATGGTTACCTTGAGAATTCTTTTTTTGTTAGTAACTTTTGACAGCTTTAGTATAATGTGCCTTGTATACGGTCTCTTTTGCACTTTATTAGGTGTTCGGTTTTCTTATTGGTTTCAAGGGTCCAGCTCTTTCCATGGGTTTGTAAAGTTCTCATCAAGTATTGGTTTGAATGAGCTCTCTGTTCCTCTTTTCCACTCTTCCCCTTCTATACCCATTATTCTTATACTGTTCTTTCTAATGGAGTCAGCTAGTTCTTATAGAGTTACTTGTTTGTTGGTTTCCTTTTTAAAATCTTCATCCTTCTTTCACTTGAGTCATTTCTGGATGTTTTGCTTCAATATCAATAATTCTTTACTCCACTGGTCTTCTCTATTTACTAAGCCCTCTAATACATCCTTCATCTGATTTAGGGAGATCTTCAGATCCAGAATTTTTTGTTTAGTTCTTTTTTATAGTTGCAATGTGTTTGATGAAGTACTCCTTGTATTTGTTCATTTTATTCCTGGGCTCATTGAACTGCCTTTCTGAGCTTTCTTGTATCTTACTGAGTATTTTCAGACCTGCAATCTAGAATTCTCTGTTATTTAGATTAAAGTCTTTGGTCTCTCTAAGTTTATTTTTTGGAGATCTTTAACTTTTTTCTTAACTAAATTGTTAAGGTATTCATGGTACATGATGGATTGTTTCTCTGCCTGGGCATTTGAGGGAATAAAATCCTTTTTTAAATTACTTGTTTATTTTAACTGTTTAGCAGGTTAGTAAGTAGCAGTCTTTCACTTTTTAGTAAATGATGCTATTTGGAAGTTTTTGGAATAGTGAAAGTTTTTGGGTTTTTTTTTACCTGCATTACTGGTACTTTGGGGATCTCTTTGGTGTGGTTTCTGCTCTGCCATGGATTATACCCCGCATTCCCCAGGAATTGGGCATCCTTTTTATATTCAGGGTACCTTGGTCTCAGGGCACTGCTCCCTGAAGTAGGATGTGGCAGGTGATGGGGCTTCTGCCCTGTGTGCTCCCAGAGTTATGTTCCTTCCTGCAACTGGAAGCCACCAGTCAGTCCTCACTGTCTTAGGGTGGCAGCTGCCTCTGTTAGTGCCACCACCATGGGTAGGCATGGGATAGGGGTGGGAAACCTGTTGTGGCATCTGCAGCTTTGTTTTTCACTGGATTTAACCACAATGAATACAAACCGCTTAAGCTGCAATGTTGCTTCTGCTCCTTCACAATCTGCCCAGTGATGTCTGTAATCTGAGCTGGCAATGGAAGGGGATAGGATGCAGACTTCCACACCCCAGCTTTGTTTTCTGGTGGAGTGTGCTCCACGACTGCTATCCTTTACTCCCCTTCTATCCTGATGACCCTGGGCACAATCTCAGTGTGCACCGATCACTCAGGCCGGACTGCTGCCTCTGCTCTCTGGTCTATCCAGTCAGGGCTGTACCAGGTCCTCCTCTGCTAATACATTGGCTGGGGCCTCGGTACCAAAATGCATCTTCAGCTCTCATCTCTGTTTCCCGTCCTCATCCTGCCTCCCCTGCTTGCTCCCATATGCCCATCTTTACATGTCTCTCAGATGTATTTGTCTGTTGAGCTGAGAATCCTTTGTTGAAATATCGCTGTCTAACTTGTAACTTTGAGAGGATAGACCGGGAAGCTTTCTGATGCTGCCTCGATGCTTGGATTTACACTGAAGATGACTCAGTAACTTAGCTGCCAAGTTTGTGCAGACTGTCAGCTAAGAGTTCAGTGAGGGCAGCAGCAGATCAAGTGTGCTATTCTATCCCAAGTGGGCCTCTCCTTGGACTTCTTTATAAAATGGAGGATAATATCTAAGAACTAAAGTTATAAGAAAACCAGAGAGAAATTCTATCACAACTCTTCTGATCTAGTTTGAGTGTTCACATAGCACTGTGCCTACAGTAGTCACAAACTTACCCAGATTCAAAGGGAGAGAACATAGACCTCACTCCTTTATGTAGGAATGAAGGATTGGAGAGACTTTTGTGGCCATTTGAAGAAAATTTTTAGAAAATATTATTACAACAACTTTATTTTTAAGCTCTTAATTTTCAAAGACTTGTTAAAAAACAAGTCGTTATAGTACATGCAATGTATTTTAGAGATTTTTGGGTTTGTTCTTGTCAGAATTGTTCCTAATCTTGCCTTTTTATACAGTCAGGAATTTTGAAATTAAATTCTCAAATTATCCTCATGATAGATTTATAGGCATCTGTGGTTTGTCCACCCGTATAGCTGTGTAAAATTATGAAAATGTAATGAATCTAACTTTGTTTATGTTGAATTTTTTTAGAAGTTTGAAATTGTACCCAATAAAAACATTTTGCTCAATGGTGTTTAGTAGCAAAATTATACTGTATTCATAGTAAGCAATAGCATTTCAATATTTTTTTTATGCCTCACCATAGCAGACTCCAGCTACTTACAACAATGATTAGTTCTTCTAGAAGAAATAATTTATTTAGTCAGTGAAAAGTCAGTCTTAATTAACTTGAAAGTTAGATTGCAACTTCTTAGTGAATCTGTTTCTTTTAATAATTTTATATTTGTTTGCACAGTGAAGAAGGATTTCTGTTTTTTTCCCAATGTTTTATTATGAAATTTTTTCAAATATATAGAAGCTGAAAACAAAGCAAACAATTATACCATTCATAAGTTTTAATTATAGTCAAAATGTTTCAATATTTATCTCTATCTTCCTCCTTGACTATTTGGAAATAAGTTATAATATTATGATATTTACTCAAAATACTTCAGCTCAGAGTTTTAAAGAGTAAGGGCTTTTTTCTCCATAACACAGTATAGTTCTTAACCTTAAAAAAATTAACACAATGTATTTTCCTTATGTTCAGAGAAAGTTTTTGTATTAAATTTCACATATATTTTATATCTAGTCTCTTTTAACATAAAACAGGTCCCCTCCCACGTATTTATTTTTCCATGACAGTAATGTTTTTCATAAAAAGTAAAGTTTGTGAATTTTTATTAAAAGGTTTAAGTCAACAAACCTTACAGACTTAAAACATACATACCTTATCAGGCCTTCTTCCTAACAGTATTGAAGCATTTTAATACTATAAGTGATTTTAAAACAAAGTAATTTAAAGAATCCCTCTTCCATAGTTACACACACGTTATTTTCTGTTTGGAAATACTGTGTATGAACATACACATATAACTATACACACATGGTTCAGAAGGCAGAGCGAGACTTTGATACTCATAAGACACAGAACTTGGGGCTCCCCTATTTGGTCTTCCCCATTTCCAGGATTCCCAATCCCCACACTTGGTCCTGGCTGTGGACACCATAAAGTCTCTCCTCCAGATCCTCATGCCAGAAGCGTAGTGGAATTTCCCCATAGCTTCTGCTGCCCCACAACACTGTGAGTCACGGCTTACCCTCTATTTCAGTCACACAAGTGGATAACTCACCACAAGCAAGTCCATTTTTCAGGTTGTAACTCCCCTCCAAAATCTGCCTGTTTTTGTTCAATCTCTACAATTAGGTCATTAGTGTTGATATTCAGATTTTCTTTTGTCTGAGAAAAACGCTTGTATTTGGAGCTCTTTCTGACACTGACTTTTCTCTTTTTTTGACATGAACAATACTATTTGACTAATTGTTTTCTGAGAGTGTGCTTTATTCCTATATTCCTTCTATTTCTTTAAATGCGGATATATGCTTAAAGGTCTCATTAGGTTGAGGTTACACATTTTTGTATATGAATAATATTTACATGCTCTTATGTACTTCTTATTGTACCACATGAAGAGTAATGTCAGTAATGCTTTGATGATTAAGGTAGTCACTACCAGCTCTCTCTATCATAAAGACAAAATTTTCCTTTGGGAAAATGTAAGTGTTCTGTCTGTTATACTCGAGCACTGTACAGATATTTTTCTGAACATTTTTCTGAAAACCTTTTCCAAAGAGAACATACAGATGGCCAATATGAAAAGGTCCTGAATCAGTTATTAGAGTGGGGAGGTAAAAAGGAGATTTTCCTAATTGTATCACTTCTTCATTTATTAGTTGACATGGGCCAATTTTTCCTTATTTATGTTTCAATTACAATAATTAATCGCAGGAGCAGTATTTTCTGCAAAGAGCCATAGACGGCGGGTTCAGGAGGTAGTGTCTGGAAATAGCGGTAGATGGATACATGGAATTTTACATGAAGTAACAGCACTGAGATCAGAAGACAAAAGCAAGTCCTGAGGGAACAAGGTCAACCTAAAAGTTTGAGAGAAATCACTTTCCACTATTTCAAATTTTAGACCCTAATCTTCATTCTACATATCTAACCCTGAAATTATAATGACAAATACCAGTTTAAAGTTTGAAAAGTATGACCTTACATTACAATACCAAATAGATCCTTAAAATACTGTGATAAGCATATATCTAGACATCTAGTGGAGTTTTATTAAGGAAGCACAGACATTTATAAACATTGCTAAATAAAAGAAAAAGTAAAAGGGAAAGGGCAGGGGGTAGGAAATGTATTCTGATTGACCTTTAAGAATGCCAGGGAAAATAAGTAAATTGATATGATAAATATAGATAACTTTATAAACAAAATATTTAACATGTGAGTGTGTTTAGAGCTCCTCAGGAATGGAGGAGACTTTTGAAGTCATTTATATAAACATATTTGATAAAGGCATTGAGCTGTAACTGACTTAAAATTACCCCATAGATACTCTGTTCCCTGGGAGGCAAGCTCTCTATTTTTAGATAGCTCTCTTTCTTTGCATTATAGATACAAAATCCATTGTCCTGCAGCATTAACATACTTATCCTAATTTTAAACAAACATACATGGATTACCTGCTACCTTATAAGGGAAGTTCCTACGATATGACAGCCCTTTAAATATTTGAATTGTGAGGATTTCAATGCAGATACAACCTTTAATAAAGGTGCTGTGGAAAACAATGGAAACCCATTTAGGTTTCAAGAAAAAATTAAATATATGCATGTATTAATAATTATAGTTATGTTTCAAATGATATGGGAACTTTGGTGGAATTAATTTTATGAGAACTATCAATCATCACCATTATGTTAAACCAGTGGTTCTTAACCTGGGTTCTATCGAACCCTAAGGGTTTGATGAATCGGTCTCAGGGGTTCAGAGAAGCCTCTGCCACGGAGGCCAGAATAAAGTAATACTGTAATTTGTTGTGAGTTCATGCACTTTGTTGGTTTTGTTCTTTGAGCAAGGTGATGTTCATGCACGGCTCATTTTGTGCACCAGTAAAAATAATATACCTATGTCTTGAATTTGGAAAAAAAAAAAATCATATTTTATTTATCACTAAAGAAGGGTTCGGTGAATGCGCATATGAAACTGGTGGGTTTGGTACCTCAAAAAAGGTTAAGAACCACTGTGTTAAACTATTTTATTTTTTGTAATTTAGGAATTAGTAGAAAGAATGACTCTTATTTAGCCTGGATTCTTTTTCTACCAAGTAAAAGTTAAAATAAGGCTCTAATATAGTACTTGGATTATCAAAACCAAATAAAACATATATTCATTGAATATTGATATGTAAAAATAAAACACATGGCCCTGGCCGGGTAGCTCAGTTGATTAGAGCATCGTGCCCATAGCCAAGATTGCAGGCGTGACCCCTAGTCAGGGAACATACAAGATTCAACTAATGAATGCATACATAACTGGAACAACAAATCAGTGTTTCTGTCTCTCTCTCCCTCCTTTTTTCTTTCTAAAAATCAATAAATAAATAATTTAAGAAAAAACCAACTGCTAAGCTTCAGTAAGGACTAAAATAAGAAGCATGCTCACTTTCTATAGAAGTACTGAGTGCTGGCTGATTGCACATACTTCCCCATTGCCGAATGACCTCCCACTGCCTTTAATTTGAATGTTGTTCTGACAGCTTTAATCAACCATAAAATGGTACCAGCAGAAAACAGACTAAAACCTTTAGATGGGTTGCATAATTATTCAATATTGTCATAAATAATAAGCTTTGTTTTTTATGTTCACTCTTCCCCTACCTCAACCCCAATTATACTTTTCAAATAGAATTGAGCTACACAATAAAAAACTTCATAGACTATGATTAATTAACATCCATTTCCCCCTACAATGGGATCTTCCTATTCAGAAAGGGAAATCAAGTGGGAAATATCCTTGCTGAACAAATTAGGCCAGGAAATCTCCCCCACTAAATAGAAAGGTATTAAATTTAGCACACTGGTATTCAAATGGAAAAGACATACCTGTTGGTATACTGCCTACTCCTATTGAAATACACAAAAGCAAGAGTAATAATAGGTAAAAATTCCATTATGCTTCATTTCCACGAATTAAGGTAGTTAAGTGTGTTTTATAAAGGTATGTTTGTGTGGACTCTATCTCTACGTACCAGGTAGCCAACTGTCATGGGTAGCATAAAGAAATCGAACACTATAAACCTCTATGCCCATGAAGAAGTCTTTGAATTGTCTACCTTCAAAATTCAATGTTGAGAAAGCCCCCTATCACTGGTAGCAATGCAAACAGACACACTTGTCACACATGCAGCTGTATGAACAATAGAGTTCTGAAAGTCCACTCTCTGCTAATAGCTATGGCTGTCTTTGGTGTTCGGTATGCAAGCAGAGGCAGACAGAGCCAGTAATTGTTCAAAGTGAAGAGAGGAGAGGCAGACCGAAAAGAAAGCAAGGGTAGTGGATATCTCAGCGATTAGGGGGAGAACAACCAGCTTATATCTATTTGTACCACCAGACTGGGGCTTATGCAAACAAAATCCTTCAATGCATGGGCTTCAGGAAGCGCAGACCACTGCAAACAATGCCTGCCTCAATAAATGTCTTGTTCTTACTGAGGTTCCTCATGGCCCACTAATACCTTATTAAATTTAAAAAATGATCATAATATCATTTCAGGGATAGGGAGAAAATAGTTTGACATCCTGATCATTTTATGTTGATTTGTTTGCTTAATATACAGCATTTTGCTGTACTTGGCTAAAATTAACTGCAAGGATGTGAAAAGAGAGATTCATAATATTTGAACTAGAGCTAATCACTGAAGGAAAGCTGAGAAAAAGAATGGGATACTTTCAGTGACAGTATCATTAACTAAGTTTACCATTAACAAGTATAGTCAGTTTATAGGTTATATCTTAGATGTGGTAATCTGCATCTATAGGAGACATATTAATAAAAATGAAAGAGAGAAGTTAAGTTATTCATGTTAGCTTTTAACTTACCTTCAAAATGTATGTTAAACCACAATTTTGAATAAAATGTACATTAATTATATGTTTACCATTTCCAGCCAATTCTCTTCATTTTAAAGACAACTCTAATCTTGTAAAAAGTTTATGAAAAGAAAATCACAAACAGGAGATTAAAAGTCACCTGCAATATTACCTCCGAACTAATCCCTGCACAGATGTTGGTAGAGCTCTGGTGGGTAGCTTAGTTCCTTTCGAGTGCTTTCCTAATACGCTCAGGTTGGAGATTCGATCCTCTGTCAAGGCACATAGAAGAATCCACATATTTCAGTGAAACAACAAATAGATGTATCTCTCTCCCTTTCTCTCTCTCTAAAATTCAGTAAATTAATTTTAAAAATATTTTAATTTAAAATTGGTAGAGAAATGTATAGATTTAATGAATCAATGGATGTACTGTAGATACTCTGTATAATGAACATAAAACATACACTATAGGTCCTAGCTGTTGTTGCCCTACTATATTTTCTGTTTGGTAAGGAAGGTTTTCCTCTTAAATATATACTCGGAATATTACCTCATATCACTAAATATTTTGCAGAAACATGATGTTTAATGTTGAATAGCAGTCCAATCTGTCAACATACCTGACTTTATATAACTAGTGTAATGAATGGAAATTATATAGGACATTAAAGTGTTAAATGGACACTGTCGGGGACAAAATCAAACCCTATTATTAAAGCATCTAACATTGTGATAAATGATGCAGGATTAAGGTTTAATCTAGATCCAGATTGTTTCCTATTTGAATGATGAGTCAGTGGACATTTCCTATTTTGGTCAGATTGGTTTAAATGACTTCCCTCACTCAGTGTTGGATACAAATATCTAAGTAACATTCCCACCTACGCTGATAATGTCACCTTCCTAATTAACCCTCTGAAGCAGGGGTCCCCAAACCTTTTACACAGGGGGCCAGTTCACTGACCCTCAGGTCGTTGGAGGGCCGCCACATACAGTACTCCATACACTGACCACCAATGAAAGAAGTGCCCCTTCCGGAAGTGCGAAGTGCGGCTGGGGGCTGGATAAATGGCCTCAGGGGGCCCAATGTGACCGCTGGCAGTAGTTTGGGGACCCCTGCTCTAAAGTGACTTAAAGAAAAAGAAAAGCTTTGCTATTTTGTACCACAAAAAAAAATGTTTTGCGGTATGTAGCAAATTTTATCTTTGCTCACAAATTCATCATCTTTTACTGAATATGAGAGAACATTAAATGGAAGAATTGCACTCTATTTTACTGTACACCCTCAGCCTCTTTATTCATATTAACATTAAGGCCGATAGTAGCTATTATAATTTTCTCATTATTTATCCCTCCTCCCCCCATGAAGATTTTCTTAAGATCTGGGTATTAGATGTGTTCAAACCTGTACTAATTTCAAGATACATCAGTTATTTCTGGCATTGCCATCTACACTCCTAAATCAATTTTTAAGACTGGGTACATATGTACCACAGCACATGTGGGCCTTTCCTATTCCTGGACTTTCAAGTCTGGTATGCAGTCCCTAGAGCTGGAAAAGAAATCATGGAGAGAGAGGCATTGGCACTGACCAGTCAAGTTTCTGTGAGCACTGAATCCCATGCAGGATACTGGTAACTAAATTATCATAGTACTATCCCTGGGGGACTAATTTCTAATGGTGTTCTTTTGAAAAGAATGCAAAATAACTAAATTTAATTTGACTGCCAACAAAAATAAATTGGATTTCTCTGTCTCAGCACTTAAAAGCTCCCAGATGAGCTTTAAACTAGTATTCGCCATTATTGAGGAATGACTACTACCTTACAAGTCAGACACTTTGTCATAAAAAAAGAAAAATACAAAACAAAAAAAACAACCCTCTGCCCTGGCAGGATGCTCAGTTGGTAGAGCATTGTCCTGAAGCACAGAAGTTGCTGGTTCAATCCTTGGTCAGGGCACATACAGTAGATCTATGTTTCTCTTCCCTCCCCTTCCCCTTCTTCTAAAATCAATAAAAATAAAATAAAATATATCATGGAGTTGCATCTAAAACTAAAATATTGTGGAAATGTAAAACCTTATCTTTGCCTTCAAAGTTTTCTCTAGTTTCAAGCCTGACTTTTTCCCTAAAAACAAAGACTACCCTCATTATTGATAAATTACTTTTCTTATCCTACATTCCAATGAGCTTGATCAACACTATGTAGACTATTTGTTACATAAATCATTCCTTAATATTAATAAAATTACTCTGGATTGAATCTATCACCTATTCTTGTGCAACACAACTCTTGACTTCCATTCTGCAAATAAATTGTGGAAAAATACAGAATACTAAACTGAATTTGTAATTTTTATCTTTCAGCCATTTCAGATGAACTTACTTGAAAATAACAGTGCAAAAAATGTTTGAAAATCTGGACAAGATTGCAACATAAAGAATATTATATCAAAACTATTGAAGTAGTAAGGACTCAACAGGTCATGATTGTATACAGAAGTGCCCCAAAATGTGACTACTATATGCAATGCTCTATTTCCGCTGAAAAGGTTAGTGCTTTATTACCCAGAGCACTATAGACAATGTGGATCAAATAACTGTTTTAGAGGGACTGGTCTTGTGTATTGCAAGAAGTTTAGCAGCAAAAAAAAAAAAAAGTTTAGCAGCATTCTTAGTTTTTACCCACCATATGCAAATAGCACCATGAGAGTTGTGACAACAAAAATGATTCTTGGGCAATGGGAAGTGCAAGGTGGGGGGAGAGCCCCCTGTTGAAACCGATGTATAGAGCATTTGATGATTCAAGAGAAGCATCCAAAAAGTTGGGCTGAACATCTGATAGTTTCTGCAGGTTGTCTTTTCATTCTGTTGATTTTTTTTTTTTTTTTTTGCCATGCAGAACCTTTTAATTCGATGTAGTTTTATTAATCTGTGCTTTTGTTGGTCATTTCAAAAATTTGTTGGCAATATAAGGGGTATCCTCTATGTTTTCCTCTAGGAGTTTTAAAGTTTCAGGTTTTATACTTAAATCTTCAGTTAATTTTGTGTTAATTTACATAGTAGTGTAAGAGAGGGGTGGGTCCAAATAGAATTTTTTTGCATGTGGTTATTCAGGCTTCCCAGCAAGGTTCCTAAAGAGATTACCATTTCCCCGTGGAGAATTCCCGCTCACTTGTCTTGTACCAGCAGATTGTATATGTGAGGCTTTAGTTCTTGGCTTCCAATTCAGTTCCATTGGTCTATTCTATGCCAGTATCATATTGTTTGGATTGTTATAATTTGGTAGTGTAGACTGAAATCAGGAAGTGTGATTTCTCCAGCTTTGTTATTCATTTTCATGATTGCTTTCTCTGTTCAGGGTCTTTTGTGGTTTCTTAGAAATTTTTGGATTTATTTTCTATGAAGAATCTGTGAAATTTTCATAGGGATTGCATTGAATTTATAAATGACTTTGGATAATAGAGACATTTTTACATTCTTCTGATTCATAAACTTGGGGTATCTTTCCATTTGTTTGTCTTTATTTAATTTTTTTAATTTATTGAGGTGACATTGGTTAATAAAATTATATCAGTTTCAGGAGAATAGTTCTATAATGCATTATATGTTTAATGTACTGTGTGTTCACCACCCCAAGTCAAGTCTTCTTCCATCACCATTTATCCTCCATTAATCTCTCTTACCTTCCCCCCATCCCCTTTCCCTCATGTAATCCCATACTGTTGTGTCTGAGTTTTTTATTTTTATTTTTTGGCTTAATCCCTACACACACACACACACTCACACACTCCCATGCTTTCTGAGAGCTATTCAGTCTGTTCTCTATATCTGAGTCTGTTTCTATTTTGTTTGTTAGTTTATTTTGTTCATTAGATTCCACATATAAGTGAAATCATGGTACTTGTCTTTCCCTCACTGGCTTATTTTACTTAGCCTAATGATCTCCAGGTCCTTACATGCTGACACAAAAGGTAAAATTTCTTCTTTTATATGGGTGTGTTGACGTATGTTCCTTCTTGACCCAATTTGTTTATGACTTTATCATAAAAGGATGTTGTATTTTGTCAAATGCTTTTGCTGCATCTAATGACATGATCACATAATTTGTATCCTTTATTCTGTTAAGGTGATGTGCCACATTTAATGACTTGCATATGTGAAACCATCATTCATCCCAGGGATAAATCTCACTTGATCATGGTGTATGATCTTTTTTAAATTTGCTCTTGAATTTTGTTTGTTAACATTTTGTTGAGAATTGTGTATCTATATTCATAATGAATATTGACCTGTAGTATTCTTTTCTTGTAGTGTCATTTGGTTTTGGTATCAGGGTAATGCTGACTCTTGTTTTTCTGATCTCTATTTCATTTATTTCAGCTTTGATCTTTGTTGTTTCCTTCTGCTAACTTTGACTTAGTTTTATTTTTCTAGTTCCTTTAGGTGTAATGTTAGATGATTTATTGCTTTCTCTCTTTTAATTATATAGGAGTTTAACTTTCCTCTTAGAACTGCTTTTGTTATGTTTTGTAAGTTTTATGTTTTCTCATTTTCATTTGTCTTAGTATGTTTTTCGATATTTCTTTCGATTTATCCTTTGACCCATTAGTTATTCAGGAATGTATTAATTTCCACATATTTCTGAATTTTCCAACTTTTCCCCTGCTATTGACTTCTAGTTTCATTCCATTGAGGTTAAAAAAGATACTCAGTAAGATTTCAGGACCTACCATATGATCTCTCCTAGAGAGTGTTCCTCCTCACGTGATAAGAATAGGTAATCCACTGGATGGAATCGCTCTGTAAATGTCTTCAAATTACTGTACTTGACTTTTTATGTCTTTATTAGTGGTTTTAAAAGCCATAGAAGTATTTTTATGTAGGAAAAGTAAAAATATGTTGCAGTATAAATAAGAGAATTTAACATTAATCTCAGTTCCATTATTTAGATATAATTATATTAGTACTTTTTAATATCCCCCAATAATCTTTTTTCATGCATTTGGAAACACTTTTCTCAGCTGTCTTCATCTTCATCTGCGCTTGCATTGAAGTTGCTTTTAATGTTTATTTTTTAACTAAATAATTTTTTTTGAAATAGAGAGAGAGTCAGAGAGAAGGACAGAGACAGAGACAGGAAGGGAGAGAGATGAGAAGCATCAGTTCTTTGTTGCAGCATCTTAATTGTTCATTGATTACCTTCTCATATGTGCCTTGACTGGGGGGCTACAGCACAGCAAGTGACTCCTTGCTCAGCCAGCAACCTTGAGGTCATGTCTATGATCCCACACTCAAGCCAGTAACCCTGTGCTCAAGCCGGTGACCTCAGGGTTTTAAACCTGGGTCCTCTGCATCCAAGTCCGATGCTTTTCTATCTTAGAATGTGTCAAAATTAATTCGAACCTTACCAGTCACTACTGGATAGAGCATTGACCCGGGAGTCTGAGGACCCAGGTTCAAAATCCCAAGGTTGCTGACTTGAGCACAGGATCATCAGCTGGAGTGCGGAGTTGCTGGCTTGAGCAACAGATCCCTGGCTTGAGCAAGGGACAACTGGCTTATCTGGAGCCTCCTGGTCAAGGCATATATAAGAAGCAATCAATGAACAACTAAGGTACCGCAACTACAAGTTGACGCTTCTCATCTCTCTACCTCCCTTTGTCTGTCTCTCTCTCTTCCTCTAAAAAAGAAAACATATTTGGTTGCTTATATCTGACCTTTTTTCAGTCTCCAAATTTTGCTTTTGTAAATCATTCTGTATTAAATCTCTAATTGTAAAAAATTATGTAATATCCTTAATTCATTTTTTTCTAGACAACCCTCGCAGAACCGGAATTACAAGGTCAGTGAATGTGAATAGCAGCAGTGCTTATGATACGTGCCACCCTTCAGAAACATTGCATTATTTTTTTCTTCACCTGATTACAGACAGGCCTTTATCACTGTACTTTGTCAAAAGGAAGTGCTTTCATTAAAATATTTCCTACTTTTGATTATGAAATGCAAGAATATTGACATTTTAATTTGGGTTTCTTTCATAAACTTTAAAGAAAAATGTTTTCAATATGATTAGCTATTTGCCTTTCTTCTCTCACAAATTTTTTCTGGACAGGTCTACCAGTAGGTTAGCTAGCAGTCCTAGTTATTCATGTTTTGATTGTTGTCAATTACTTTTCTGAATAGGGGAGAAAGAGGAAGACTACCTAAAGATGTGCTAGAAAATAGTAATTTTAAAACAGTAAGCATAATGGATAGCATCAGACTGAGACATTTAATTAGAAATAAAAGTGAAATTTCAACATGTGCATATTAAGCATTAGAAGCATGTGTCACAGTCACTTTTTGGGAGTATTTTTAAAGGAAATATAGTTCAGTGATTGTGACCAGATCGGGGGAGGGGAGAACACGTGCACATTGAAGTGCTTTTCTCATTCTGGATGCTGTCAGTCTGTGTAATCATGGAGGAATTGAGCGTAGTTCCTGATCAATGGTTCTTAACCTGGGTTCTATCGAACCCTAGGGATTGGATCAGTTGGTCTCAGGGGTTCGGAGAAGCCTCTGCTGCGAAGGCCAGAATAAAGTAATACCGTAATTTGTTGTGAGTTCATGCACTGTGTTGGTTTTGTTCTTTGAGCAAGGTGATGGTCATGCACGGCTCATTTTGTGCACCAGTAAAAAAAACATATACCTATGTCTTGAATTTGGAAAAAAATCATATTTTATTTATCACTAAAGAAGGGTTCAGTGAATGGGCATATGAAACTGATGGGTTCAGTATCTCAAAATGGTTAAGAACCACTGTTCCTGGTGATGTCAGCAACCTAGGAGAACACCTAAAAACAAACAAACAAAAATACCTGATATCATGCCCTGAGTACAATGAATTTAAAGGGATTAGATAAATTAATTTGGACACATCTTGTTCCTTTACTCTCCTAGATTTATTCTATTTAATTATAATTTCAAAGATTGCTGCTTCTGACAAATACCATTTTAAAAATGATTTCAGGAAAATATTGGATTTCTAGAAAATATCCCCCACCCCCAGTGTTTTATGCTTGTTTTGTGCTTTGGAATGTGCATTTTCAGCATTCATTATATTTCTGTTCATTACTCTTAAGTAAAGGCATGTTCTTGGAGGTCTTTTACATATATGGGACTAGTTAAATGACTCTACTAATGCACATTTAGTTATTGTATTTATTTACATTTACTTTTTTAAATTTTCAGAGAGGAGAGAAAGAGAGGGAAAGAAGGAGAGAGAGAAAGAAAGAGGGGGTGGAGCAGGAAGCATCAACTCCCATATGTGCCTTGACCAGGCAAGCCCAGGGTTTTGAACTGGCAACCTCGGTGTTCTAGGTTGATGCTTTATCCCACTGTGCCACCACAGGTCAGGCAAGCTGTTGTATTTATTTTTTATATTTCCTACTTCCTGTCAGAATGTTACTATTGCTAATAGACATGTAGTATCATTTCCAATCCCACTGATGCCTATTGTCTCCCCATTTATTTTTTGTTTCTAATCAACAAATAATCATGTTCTGGGAACTTAAGAGTATTAAAACTATAATATCTGAATAAGACAGATGTTAAATGTAAATTCAAAATATGACTACCATTGACTCCCTGACATGAAATGTATCTAGCAGAGTTATTTCTCAAGCCTTGAGGGAAACTATATATATATTTATATTATATGTAGTTATAATATATATATATGATACTCAAATTGAATGCATAGTAAACAAAAATCTCAACAGTATTCTATCCAAATGTAGATTATTTGCAATCTAAGCATTCCTAAATCACTTTTATTTAAGTGCCACAATCAACTGTATAAGCAATTATTTAGCTTTCAAATTACATATCATTTCCCACCTATTGAGATTCTGCACACAAAATTAATAAGCCAAACTGAGTTATATTGAATTACATAACAAGTTTGGGCAACACAGTATATTCAGGTGTTTCTAAAAAATAGATTTGAGTATATTTTGTTTTATTCTTTTAAACAATTTCCTCTACAAATGTCTAATCAGACATGAGTGAATACAATAAACATCACAACCCATATCTAGATCAATAATTAGTATTTTGTTGTATTTGTTTCCTCTCTTTTTACCTACACAAGGAAGGGAGGGAGAGAGATGTATATACATATGGAGGTGTGTGTGTGTGTGTGTGTAGGTATACAATTTCAAAATAACCCAAAGACATTATGACACTTTACATCTTTAGCTGCGTGGAATATCTTCCTCCCTATTCTCATTTCAAGTCTGTGAGTGCCCTTATAGCTAAAGTAGGTCACTTACAGACAACATATAGTTAAATTGTTTTTCCCTTTTTAAAATCCTTTCAGCCACTCTATGCCTTTCTGTTTGGAGAATTTAATTCATTTAATTTCAATTATTGACAGGTAAAGACTTCCAATGCCATCTTATTATTATCTGGCTGGAGCACTGCTAAGAAAAGTTTCCTAGAGTCATGGGATGTGTCTGAGATCTTTGGAGCCTGCAGGGAGCCACCCAGGGCGGTGAGGTCAGCCTGGTGCTGGGGTAGGCTGGCTCCAGGGCCTGCTGTGAAGTCAGGCACTCACTTGACTTTTTCTTTCCCCATGGAAAGGGCATCTGTCTCTCTGTGATGGGCTGCCTAGATGTGGAGTAAGGGTGATAGGGAAGAAGTGAATCTATTGTTCCTACTCTCCTTGATGCATCCTTTTATTGTTTATGTGCTTTACCCAAGTGTTGTAATCTGCCACCTGGAGAGTAGACTCTGATAAAGGCATTTTTGATAGTCAAATTGCAGGATAGATAGTCAAATTGATATTTAGGAAGTGAGGAGGAAAGAAACAATTGAAATTGCTATGCTACAATTTGCTTATTAAAGTTTAATATAAAATCTATTTGATAGCCAGCCAGTCATATTTTATTTCACTGAACAATTCTAAACAGTTTTATTAAAACTTTTTTATATAATTGTGCGAATGAGTCATTCTTAGTAACTAGTACAGTTAAGTCACTAATCTATTTTCCTTTATATTTGAGCGAAATTCTGAGGAATATCTAAATTTAAAAGGGATTATTCTTTGTTCTAAACCACCTAATGAAATATAACAACCCCTATAATTTGGCTCCTAATTCTAAGAGTGGGCACCAATATATGTTGCTCAGTGTTAGCTTTTAAAATCCAGTATTTGTAATTAATTTTCACTTATTTAATTACTATAATTTGAAATGATGTTTTCCAATTGGTAAATAATACTTAAAGCAAAAAGTTCACATAATAGGTATCCATGAGAGATATTATATGAATGAATTGAACATGCATTAGTTCTTTAAAGGGATTGCTGAATACATACAATACTTTTTTTCTTCAGGATTTCCAATGAGTAAGAAGTTTAAGTACAAAATTATTTCTAATGCAAACAAGTATAATGATAGGCAATAATTAAATTTGGATATCTCAATTAAAAATATTTTGAAATGATTTCTAAACATTTACCATCAAAAGTAACTATATATTGAAGTAGTTCTTAAAATCTTCAAATTTGTTTATAAGCCTGACTATCACTTGTTAACATATATTTTTGTGATTGAACCTTATAAAGCTTTGTGGAGCTTTTCACAAGAAATCCAGATCTAATCCAATAAATAGCAGCTTCAGAACTGTAGGGTTATCCATTTTCAGAAACCATAATCGGTAGTATAATACATATCACTGGAATAAAACTGCATTATATTTTAAAGACAGAAAAGAAAAATACTATTTCTACTTACATTTTTCTACTCAAAATTTAATGAAAAATAGAGAGGACATGGAAATATTGTTTAAGAATAATAAAATCAATTACTAAATACACAAAATCAATTCAGATCATAGTCTAAAAAGTGTAACATAAATTACTACATTTAAAATTTTTGCTTTCTAGTGTGAGTACATGGCTAATATTTGAGAAAATATATGTACCATTTATAGAGGAGCCTGTTTTGTTTTCTTGGATTATGGTGTATGTGTTTTCTGAACATTTTTTAAAATATTAGAAAAAATAAATTAAAGATTAAGTCTGTATTAGATTGTTATATTCTTTTTTTTTATTTATTTATTCATTTTAGAGAGGAGACACAGAGTGAGAGAGAGAGATAGAGAAAGAGAGAAAGGGGGGAGGAGCTGGAAGCATCAACTCCCATATGTGCCTTGACCAGACCAGTGCAGGGTTTTGAACTGGCGACCTCAGTGTTCCCAGGTCGACGCTTTATCCACTGCGCCACCACAGGTCAGGCTAGATTGTTATATTCTGATATTCAGTAATATTCATCTACCTGAATGTTAACACATTAGGAATCACTTTAGATTATTAGAATGGGTGAAAATATAAAACATGAGGCAACAATTCTATAAATAATGTTTGTCATGCAAATGCATTTAGTTATTTACCCTCTTACCTATATAGTTTCAGTTGTAATTTGACAGTTATTAAATCAGTCTCTTATGGCAACTTCATTTCAGTTACAATAGCCTATTCCTTTTTTTTTTTTCCCCAAGGACAGAGAGAGAATCAGAGAGAGGGATAGATAAGGACAGACAGACAGGAACAGAGAGAGGTGAGAAGCATCAATCATTAGTTTCTCGTTGCCCTTGGGGACACCACAGTTGTTCATTGATTGCTTTCTCACATGTGCCTTGACTGCGGGCCCTCAGCAGACCGAGCAACCCCTTGCTAGAGCCAGCGACCTTGGGTCCAAGCTGACGAGCCTTTGCTCAAACCAGATGGGCCCGCGCTCAAGCTGGCGACCTCAGGGTTTTGAATCCGGGTCTTCCACATCCCAGTCTGACGCTCCATCCATTGCGCCACTGCCTGGTCAGGCCTATTATTATATGTCCTGATACTGAAAGAAACAATTGATTTCTATACCAACATCTGGTCAGTTTTCTCAGTGTGACAACTCCATCCTTTCGGGTGCTTTGATTTATTGTTTGTATTTTTTCAATATACTTTAATTTTTAGATGAATTTTAGATTCACAGGAAAATGAACTGAAGGTAGGTATTTTTATATATACTCACTACCCGCATTTATACATCAGGATCATATACCAAAGTGCTTTGGTATAATTGATAAACCTACACTGACACATCATTCTATGCAAGGTCTCTAGTTTATATTAGTGTTCACTCTTGATGTTGTCCATTTTATGGGTTTGCACAAATGTATAATGATATGTATTCACAATTAGAACACCATATAGCCTGACCAGGCAGTGGCACAGTGGATAGAGCATTGGCCTGGTATGCTGAGGACCCAGGTTTGAAACCCCAGGGTCACCAGCTTAAGCTTAGACATGACCCCATTATCACTAGCTTGAGCCCAAAGGTTGTTGGACTGAAGTGAAGCCCAAGGTGGGTGGCTTGAGCAAGGAGTCACTGGCCTGGCGGGACTCCCCACCCTCCATCACCCTGTCAAAGCATGTATGAGAAAGCAATCAATTAATAACTAAGGTACCTCAATGAAGAGTTGATGCTTCTCATCTCTCTCCCTTCCTGTCTGTCCATCTCTCTCTCTAAAAAAAAAAAAAAAAATCATAGAATGTTTTTATGTCTTAAAAATTCTGTGCTTGACCAATTCATCCCTCCTATCTAATCCCAGGCAACCACTGATTCTAGTACTGTTTTCAAAATTTTGCCTTTTCCATAATGTCATATACCTAGAATCATACAGTATGTAGGCTTTGGGGATCGGCTTTTTTCATTTGCTAATCTGTTATTTAAGTTTCATAACTTATTTCTTTAGCACTAAATCATCTTCCATTGTCTGGATGTACCACAATTTATACATTCACCTACTAAAAGACATCTTGGATGATTCCAATTTGGGAAATTATGAATAAAGCTGCGATAATCATTCATGTGCAGGTATTTGTGTGGACATAAGGCTTCAACATCTTTTGACAAATACCAAGGAGCATAACTGCTAAATCATATGCTAAGGGTATATTTACTGTTATAAGAAACTGTCAAAATGTCTTCCATAGAGGATATATCATTTTTCATTGCCACCAGCAATACATAGAGTTCCTGTTGTTCAACATCCTAGGCAGCATTTGTTGTCAGTGTTCTAAGTTTTGATCATTCTAATAGGTGTGTAGAGGTATTGCTTTGTTGTTTTAATTTGCATGTCCCTGAACAAAAGATGTGAAGCATATTTTGATGTGTTTATTTGTCATCTGTAAATCTTTTTTGGTAAAATGTCTGTTATAGTCTTTGGTTCATTTTATCATTAGGTTGTTTGGTTTTTTGTTTTAACAGTTATTTGTATTTGGGATAATAATCCTTTTTTTTTTTTTTTTTTTTTTTTTACAGAGAGAGAGAGTCAGAGAGAGGGATAGATAGGGACAGACAGACAGGAATGGAGAGAGAAGAGAAGCATCAATCATCAGTTTTTCATTGCAACACTTTAAAAACTTTTTTATTTTATTCATTTTAGAGAGGAGACAGAGAGAGAGAGAGAGAGAGAGAGAGAGAGAGAAAGAGAGAAAGGGGGGAGGAGCTGGAAGCATCAACTCCCATATGTGCCTTGAACAGAACAGTGCAGGGTTTTGAACTGGCAACCTCAGTGTTTCCAGATCAACGCTTTATCCACTGCGCCATCACAGGTCAGGCTCATTGCAACACTTTAGTTGTTCATTGATTGCTTTCTCATATGTGCCTTGACTGAGGGCCTTCAGCAGACCGAGTAACCCCTTGCTCGAGCCAGCTACCTTGGGTCCAAATTGGTGAGCTTTTTGCTCAAGCCAGATGAGCCTGTGCTCAAGCTAGCGACCTCGGGGTCTTGAACCTGGTCCTTCCACATCCCAGTCCGACGCTCTATCCATTGCGCCACCACCTGATCAGGCGGGATAATGATCTTTTATTAGATGTGCCTTTTGCAAATATTTTATCCTAGTCTGTGGCATGTCTTCTCATTTCTTTTCACGTTTCATTCACAGAGCAAAAGTTTTTAACTTTAATAAAGTCCAGCTAATCAATTATTTCATGGCTAGTGACTTTAGTGTTGTAACTGATAGGTCATCTAGAATTTCTCTTTTGTTATGTTCTAGGAGTTTTATAGTAGTTCATTTTTTGTTTTGGTTTTACGTCTTTAATTTCTTTTATCATTGCCTTACAGTTTTTAGCATTCAGCTGTGTCATTCAATTTCTTGGTTAAATTTATTTCTAGGTATTTTATTCTTTTTAATCCAATTTTAAATGGGATATTTTTACTTACTTTCTCTTTATGATAGTTCATTATTAGTGTATAGAAATGCAATTAAATATGGCATATTGATTTTGTAGCTGAAATTTTACTGACTTATTAGTTATGACAATTTTCTAGTGGTATTTTAAATTATTTTCCACTGTTATTACATAGAAATACAATAATTTTGTATATTGAGTTTGTAATTTGCCATATTGCTTACTAGTTAATAGACTTATAATAGTGCTTTTGTAGATTCATCAAATTTTCTGTATAGATAATCTTGTCCTCTAAAAATAAAGATTATTTCTTCCTTTTCCATAGAATATCATATAATTCATATTTTATTGTCTATATCTTCAGCATAATGTTGAATAAAAGTGGTGAGAGCAGACTCATCTTTTCCTGACTTTTTCAAGGAAAACATTAATTTTGTTTTTGTCATTAAGAATAGTATTAGTTGTTATTTTTTGTAGATGCTCTTAATCAGGCTGAAGAAGTTCCATGAGAGAAATGTATTCTAAATATATGAAATATTGTTTCTATGTCAGTTGAATTTATAATTGATTACATTTATTAGAAAGTTAAACCAACTTCGCTATCATGGGATAAATCTTATATAATCATGACATTATTCTTTTAACATATTGCTGAATTAGCTGTTCTAAACTTTCATTTAGAATTTTTGCATCTATCTTCATGAAAGATTATCTTTATATTATCATTCTCTAGTATTGGTATTATCAAAATACTGGCATCATAAAGTGAGTTTGAAAATATCCACTTCTTTTTAGTTTTCTGGGAAAAAAATTTCTATAGATAAATAAATGTTGGGTACAATTCATTAATGAAGCCATTTGGTTCTGGGGTTTAATTTATTGGAAGTTTTTTAAAACACCAATTCAATTTTTAAATTAATATAGGGATATTCAAGTTATCTATTCTTGAGAAAACTTTAATAGTGTGTATTTTTAAAAGATTTTGTCCATTTTAGATTATTTCTATATTAATGTGCTTTGATATTTTATGTCTTTCATGGAATATGTCCATTTTAGGAAAATTCTTGACTATACTGACATAAAGTTGTTCAATTTTCTCCAATTCCTTTAAATAATTATAGATAATATAGTGTGATATCACGTCTCTCATTTCTAAAATTGGTAATTGCTGACTTCTTTTTGTCCTGAACAACTGGACAAGAGTTTTATCAATTTGATTGATCTTTTAAAACAGACTAGATTTTGAGTTACTAATTAAACTTTTTATCATGTGCACAAACATTTAAGATTGGTATGTCGTCTTGATTAATTACCCTATTTATCATTAAGAAATTACCTTTCTGTTACCAGCTTTTATTTAATTAGTGTTAATATAGTATATATCTTATGTCCTGCTACCGTTTTACTCTTAACCATTTTGTTTCTTTATATTTATAGTATGCTTATGTAGACAGCATAGAGTTGTTACTTTTAATCCAAGCCCGTAGTTTCTTCCTTTTAATGTTGGTATTAGACCATTTGCCTGTAATTTAATTATTATTAAGATTAAGTTGAAACATACCATTTTGCTATTTATTTTCTATTGGTCCTATCTTGATCTATGCTACCTTTTTCTTTTTTTCCTTTATTTGGATTGAGTATATTTTTTAATGATTAACTTTATCAGTTTTATTGACTTACAAGCTACATTTTTTTTCTGTTATTTTAGTGGTTACTGGGTTTGGAGTAAAAGTATTTAAGTGATATACCACTTCACAAGTAGTATAAAAATATAGTATATGCTTGTAACTCCCTCAGTTCTGTTACTGTTGTTATACATTTTATTTCTACATGCTACAAACCCCGCATTGTATCAGTATTTTTAAAATAGTAATCTTTTAATGATACAAAACATCAGATTTACCCACATACCTGCCATGTCTAGTACTCTTCATTTCTTTATGTAGGTCCATTTTATATATTGGGCATCATTTTCTTCCATCTAAAGGTCTTCTTCTAGTAATGATTCCCTGAGGTTTTGTCGGGAAAAATATAATTTTCATTTTTGTAAGACATTTTGTCTGTCTATATAATATCTGGTTGAGAATTTTTTAAAATAGTTTCAAGATGTTGATCAACTATCTTCCCCCACTTTGTTCTCATGACAATTTTGCTGTCACTCTTACATTTTTCCCCAGGCTACCTTTAAATTTTATGATTAGAATTGATTTGAGTCCTATATTTAAGTGATTTCTTTGTGTCGTTTTCCTCGAGGTTTGTTTTTGAGGGCTTGATATACCTGCACAACTTCAATCCCTGGGTTTATAATTTTTATGAAATTGGGAAATTGTTGGGCCATATTTCTTCAAATATTTTTCTATCCCTTCCTCTTATGGGGACTCTAACTACATATATGTTAGGCTGCTTGAATTTGTATCACAGCTAACATTCTGGTTACTTTTTTCACTCATGTTTTGTGTTTTATTCTTTAACAATTCCTCTGATAAGTAATACTGTGGTATTTTTAAAATTCTTATTAATTTTAATTTTTGTGTTTACATAGATTCAAGTGTCCCACCAAATACATCCCCTCCAAACATGCATTACCCAGAACATACCCCTTACCCACTACCACCAATGCCCTCCTGTCTTCCCTCCAGAATTTGCTTCTCTGATCTCTATAACACGATGTTATGTATATATAATTTCACCAGTCTCTTTCCTTTCTCTGATCCCATCCTCTCTTCCCCTTTCCCTCTGACCTCTTTCCCTTTGATCCCTTTGATCCTGCCTCTGCCTCTATTCCGCTCCTCAGTTCACATTGTTCATTAGATTCCTCAAATGAGTGAGATCATATGATATTTTTCTTTCTCTGCCTAGCTTATTTAACTTAGCATAATAGTCTTCAGGTCCATCCATGTTGTAGCAAAGGTAAGATTTACTTATTTTTCATGGCCGCATAGTATTCCATTGTGTATATGTACCATCGCTTTTTAATCAACTTGTCACAGATGGAAATTTAGGCTGTTTCCAGATAATGGCTATTGTAAACAATGCTGCAATAAACATGGAGGTTCACTTCTTTTAAATCAGTGATTTGGTACTCTTAAGATATAGTCCTAAAAATGGGATGGCTGGGTCAAAAGGCAGTTCCATTTTTAATTTTTTGAGGAATCTCCAAACTGTTTTCCACAGTGGCTGCACCAGTCTGCATTCCCACCACCAGTGCAGGAGGGTTCCCTTTTCTCCACATCCTCGCCAGCACTTATTCTGTGTTGTTTTGCTGATGAGTGCCATTCTGACTGGTGTGAGGTGATATCTCATTGTGGTTTTAATTTGCATTTCTCTGATGATTAGTGATGTTGAGCACTTTTTTCATATGCCTATTGGCCATCTGTATGTCCTCTTTGGAGAAATGTCTGTTAATTTCTTTTGCCCATTTTTGATTGGATTATCTTCCTGGTGTTGATTGAGTTTTACAAGTTCTTTATAAATTTTGGTTATTAACCCCTTTTCAGATGTATTGTCGAATATGTTCTCCCATTGTGTGGTTTGTCTTTTTATTTTGTTCATATTGACTTGAGCTTTGCAAAATCTTTTTAGTTTGATATAGTTCCTTTGTTCATTCTGTCCTTTATTTCTCTTGCGTGTGGAGATAAATCTGCAAATATATTGCTGTGAGAGATGTCAGAGAAATTACTGCCTATGTTCTCTTCTAAGATGATTATGATTTCACAACTTACATTGTCTTTTATCTATTTTCAGGGTTTTTTCTTTTTTTTGTGAATGGTGTAAGTTGATGGTCTAGTTTCTTTTTTTTGCAGGTAGATGTCCAAATTTCCCAACACCATTTGTTAAAGAGACTGTCTTTACTCCATTGTATGCTCTTACCTCCTTTGTCAAATATGAATTTTCCATAAAGATGTGGGTTTATTTCTGGGTTTTCTGATCTGCTCCATTGATATATATGCCTGTTCTTATGCCAGTACCAAATTGTTCTGAATACAATGACCTTGTAGTATAACTTGATATCAGGAAGTATGATACCTCCCACTTTATTCTTCCTTTTTAAGATTGCTAAGGCTATTCATGTTGTTTTTTGATTCCATATAAATTTTTGGAATATCGCTATATATCTTTAAAATATGTCATTGGTATTTTAGTAGGAATTGCATTGAATTTATAAATTGTTTTGGGTAATATACATATTTTAATGATGTTCATTCTTCCTAATCATGAGCACAGTATATGCTTCCACTTGTTTGTATCTTCCTTGATTTCTTTTATCAATGTTTTATAATTTTTTAAGTACAAGTTCTTAACCTCCTTAGTTTAATTTACTCCTAGGTACTTTTATGTTTTTGTTGCAATAGTGAAGGGACTTGTTTTCTTAATTTCTCTTCCTGACAGTTCATTGTTGGTGTATAAAAATGCAGCTGATTTTTGAATATGATTTTATATCCTGTCACCTTGCTGACTTCATTTATCAGGTCCAGTAGTTTTTTGACTGAGACTTTAGGGTTTTCTATGTACAGTATCATATCATCTGCAAATAATTACAGTTTTGCTTCGTCTTTTCCAATTTGGATGCCTTTTATTTCTTCTTCTTGTCTGGTTGCTGTGGCTAGGACTTCCAGAATTATGTTGAATAAGAGTGGTGAAAGGGGTCACCCCTGCCTTGTTCTTGATCTTAAGGGGATTGCTTTTATTTTTTGCCCATTGACTATGATGTTGGCTGTGGGCCTGTCATTGATGGCCTTTATCATTTTCAGGTATGTTCCCTGTTTTTCCACTCTGCTGAGAGTTTTGATCATAAATGGGTGCTAGATTTCATCAAATGCTTTTTCTGCATCTATTAATATTATCATGTGATTTTTCTACTTCCTTTTTGTTATATGTTGAATCACATTGATTTATTTACGAATATTGTACCAGCCTTGCCTCCACAGAATAAATGCCACTTGATCTTGATGTATGACTTTTTTTATGTATTGCTGGATCTGGTTTTTTAATATTTTGTTGAGAATTTTAGCATCTAAATTCATCGGGGATATTGGCTTATAGTTTTTGGTTTTTGTACTGTCTTTTCCTGGTTTTGTAATTAGAATTATGCTCCCTTCTTAAAAGGAGCTTGGAAGTCTTCCCTCCTCTTGAAATTTTTTGAAATAGCTTGAGAATGATGAGTTAGTTCTTTGAATATTTGGGTAGAATTCATCTGTGAAGATATCTGGCCCAAAGCTTTTGTTTATTGGGAGTTTTTTGATAACCGTTTTAATCTCGTTTGTTGTAATCAATCTGTTTAGGTTTTCTGATTCTTTCAGATTGATTTTTGAAAGATTGTATGTTTTAAGGAATTTGCCCATTTCACCTAGGTTGTCTAATTTTTTGTCATACAGTTCTTCATAGTATTTTCTTACAATCCTTTGTGTTTCTACTGTGTTAGTTGTTACTTCTCCACTCTCATTTCCAATTTTTACTTGAGTCCTCTCTCTTTTCTTCTTGGTGAGTCTGGTTAAAGGTTCATCAATCTTGTTTACATTTTCAAAGAACCAGCTATTGGTCTGTATTGCCTTTTTAGCCTCTCTGCAATTTATTTCTGCTCTGATCTTTATTATTTCCTTCCTTCTACTTCCTCTGGGTTTTACTTCTTGTTCTTTTTCTAGTTCTTTTAGATGCAGGGTTGTTTATTTGAGTTTTTCTTGTTTCTTAAGGTATGCCTCTGATGCTGTGTACTTCCGTCTCTACTGATTTTCCTGTGTCCCATAAATTTTGAGCTGTTGTATGTTCATTTTCATTTGTTTTTAGGACATTTTTTATTTCTTCCTTGATCTCATTATTAACCCATTTATTATTTAATAAAATGCTGTTTAGTTTCCAAATGTTTGAGTGTTTTTCAGTTTTTCTATTATAGTTGATTTCTAATTTTATGCCATTGTGATCAGAGAAGATACTTGAAATGATTTCAATCTTTTTAAATTTATTGAGACTTGTTTTGTGTCTTAACTTGTGATCTATCCTAGAGAATGTACCATGAGCACTTGAAAAGAATGTATATTCTGCTGCTTTATGGTGAAAGGTTCTGAAGATATCTATTAAATCCTGTTGATCTAGTGTTTCCTTTTAGACTTTTCTTTGTTAATTTTCTTTCTTGAGGATCTATCCACTGATGTTAGTGGGGTATTGAAATCCCCTACTATTATAGTATTGCTGTTGATTTTGCCCTTTATGTCTATCAAAATCTGCTTTATATATATATGCTCCAGATTAGGCACATAGATATTTATAATGGTTATATCTTCCTGATGGATTGCTCCTTTTATCATTATGTAGTGACATTCTCTATCCCGTACTATAGTCTTTGATTTAAAATTTATTTTGTCATATACAAGGATTGTTCCCCAGCTTTTTATTCATTTCCATCTACATGAAACACTGTTTTCCATCCCTTTACTTTCAATCTATCTGTGTCTTTTCTTTTGAGGTGGGCCTCTTGTAGACAGCATATGTATGGGTCCTGTTTTCTTATCCATGTAGCAACCCTATGTCTTTTGATTGGAGCATTTAATTCATTTACATTTAAGGTTATTTTTGTTATGTAGTTGTTTATTGCCATTTTATTCTTTAAATCGACATTCCTCTTTTACTAGATTTTTTCCCTTTGTTGTGTTTACAACAGGCCCCTTAACATTTCTTGCAGCATTGGTAAGATTGTAATGAATTTCTTGAGTTTCTTTCTTTTGTCTGGGAAGCTTTTTATTTCTCCTTAAATTTTAAATGATAACCATGCTGGATAAAGAAGTCTTGGTTGTGGGTTATTGTTCTGTTTTACTTTGAATATTTCTTGACATTCCCTTCTGGCCTCAAGTGTTTCTGTTGAAGAGTCGGATGTCACCATTATTAGGGCTCCTTTGTAGGTGACTGATTCCCTTTGTGTAGCAGCTTTTAGTATTTTTTCTTTATCTCTTAGCTTTGGAATTTTAATTATGATGTGTCTTGGTGTAGGCCTCTGAGTTCCTCTTTATTGGGATTCTCTGTGCTTCTTGAACTAGTTTGTCTTTTTCTTTTATCAATTTAGGGAAGGTTTCAGCAATGATTTCTTCAATCAGGTTCTCTATATCTTGTTCTTTCTCTTTTACTTCAGGAACCCCTATTGCGCAGATGTTGTTTCTTTTCATGTTGTCACAGAGGTCTCTTAGAGGACAATATAAGTGAAAGCACAGAACAGCAAAAAGAAAAGGGGATCAAGAAGTCTGAGGAAACTTTAAGTTGCTGATTCATTCTTTTTTATTATTTTAGTGTCCTTTTTGATGCTTGTTATCTCTTTATTTAGGTGCTCATTATTTCCATCCATTGTTGCTCTAAGATCCTTGACCATCCTAACAATCATTATTCTAAACCAATGGTTCTTAACCTTTTTTGAGGTACCGAACCCACCAGTTTCATATGCGCATTCACCAAACCCTTCTTTAGTGATAAATAAAATACGATTTTTTTCCCAAATTCAAGACATAGGTATATGTTTTTTACTGGTGCACAAAATGAGCCATGCATGAACATCACCTTGCTCAAAGAACAAAACCAACAAAGTGCATGAACTCACAACAAATTATGGTATTACTTTATTCTGGCCTCCGCGACAGAGGCTTCTCCAAACCCCTGAGACCGACTCATCGAACCCCTAGGGTTCGATAGAACCCAGGTTAAGAACCACTGTTTTAAACTCTGAATCAGGTATCTTGGTTATTTTCATCTCTTTCAGTTCTTTTTCTGAAGATTTCTCTTGTTGATTCATTTGAATTGCATTTCTCTGTCTTATTTTTTCTCTGTATAGACTGCTTTTTTGGATGTGCTGGATCAAGTGTGAGAAGCCCTTCCTTATGATACCACTCTAATTAGGGCTGTTAGCTCCTGAGTTGATGCTCTTCATATCTGGCTGTTGGATGTGCCAGCTCTGAACCTTCCTGGCTGGAACTTGGCACAGACCAGTGGGGGTCACTGCTTATGACTGTCCCTTAGCAACCTTATTAGAGCTATAGGCAATCCAGAATTTGTGGCTGCCTCTGCTGGGCCCTGATGCCATTGTAAATATCAACTGCACTCCCAGGCTGGTTTTTATCTACTTTTGGCCAGTGTGTCTGGCCTCTCTATTCCCAAGGTGGGGTCTTTCCACAGGTTCCCGCCCCTGCTTTCTCCTCAAATACTTGGGCACCAGCATTGACAAGTGCACGGGCTTGCAGGCCACAGCTCAGGATTACCCACAGGCATGTGGGATGCCTCACCAGGCTCTAACCCTCATGGGACACCTCTCTAGACTCTGCCCCTTGCTGTCCCACCACGGGCTGCTGGACTCTGTCCCCCTCCACAGCCATGCAGGCTGCCTTACCAGGCTCTGCCTTGTGGCTGTGCAGGCCAGCCACCGCTGCCGGGCCCTCCCACCCTTTGGATGGTACTCAGCAGTTTGGGGAGTCGGGGTGGCTCAGACCCCAGCACTCAAAACCTGTGTTCCTGCTGTACCTTCTGCTTTTAAGTGTCTCTTTGTATTGACGAGTAGGAGAGCCTCTGATGGGCGGGGTAATTGCTTCCCTTTGCTGTAGTTGGATCTCCCAGGAAAAAATGGCCACTTTAGGTTTGGGGAGCAACCTAGTACAGGGGTCAAGGTGGCTGTCCCTACATCTCTCCCTATGCCCCCAAGACTACACTCTCCTTTTGCAACTTTGGTCCTTTCGGCACTCCCTGCTCTTGGAGCCCCAGGTAAGTGGCTGTGAATGAGGTTTTCTGCACAGTTCCTTTAAGATGGAGCCTGGGTCTGAGAGTTCTGTCTCCCTCTCGCAAACAGTAACCAGGCTCTTTCAGCTAAATACTGTCCATATGCCTCCTCTAGTTTTGGGGGGTCCAGGCTGTGGTTCTGGTCCTGTGGCTGAGGACCCACAACTCGCCAAGCAGCACCCCTCACCATGAGAGAGCTCTCACTCTTGGGACAGGGGGCAGCCCTTTCTGCATCTCCACCTTTCCTACCAATCTCAGTGTGATTTCCTCAGTGATGCTTGGTTATAGATTCCTCTAAGCTGGGTCCAAAGTTGATTTTTCAATATGATTGTTCCTAAATTAAGTTGTAATCCACTTTGGTTCTGGGAGGTGGGAGTTGTAACATCCACCTACTCCATCACCGTTTTCTCTTCTTCAGTAATCATGTTATGAATCATGACTTCTTTCAATGAATTATACACAGTGTATTTATTTTATGCTAGACATAATTTTTACTTTGGAAATTCAAGTTGTATTTTTCTATCTTCTTTGTCTCTCCTTAATGTGTTCAATCTTTTATTTAGCTTTTTGAATATATAAACTACAGCTATAATAACTCTCCATATATGCTGTATTTTACATGTGTCGCTACTAAATCAGATTTAATTGTTTGAATTTTTCCTCATTCTGGGCATATTTTTTTTTCTTTTTTGCATGCTTGCTAATATTTGATTGGATGAAAAATATTAAGAATTTTAATTTTGCCACTACATAATGTTCTATTTCTTGAGCTATATGCTAATACATATTTAAATTACTTAGAAACAGTTTGGTTCTTTGTGTTTTTTAATATTTATTAGCCATGATCTGAGTGATATTTAGTCTAAGCCTAATTATTTCAACCACTAAAGCAAGACCTTTCAGAGTTTTTTACCCAATAACTTAAGAATGATTAGGTTTTTCACTCCTATGGAAACAGGCAATACCCTGTGTGAGCATTGGATACTTATACTCTAATGAATCCTCACATGTGTGTGCTGATCAGCAAGTACTCTGTCAATTGTTCTAGGGTGACCCTCTGCAGATATTGTGAGTTATCTACACTCTTAACACTTTAGCCTACTAACATTATTTACCTTGATGTCTGTAGATTCTCAGTTCCATCTGCTCAACTACAACTCAGAGAAAGGGGGTGAGCCCAGCCCCACTGTTTGGGTTACCCCTTTTTGCATGAAGGCCTAGAAACTCTCATAGCAAGAAAGTAGGGTAATTGCTAGGCTCACTTATTCATTTCACATTCCTCAGGGATTCTTTTCCTTCATTCCATGATTTGCAATGTCTTGAAAGCTATTGTTCCCAATGGGAATATCAGTCTGTTCCCTGTTACTTTATCATGATTAGAAGCAGAAGTCCTTCCTTTTAATAAAACATTAAGCATTAACAGAATTTTCATCATTCATCTATTCACACTTCTGGTGTGAAGAAAAATCCTCTTTGTAGCCAAATATAAATTTTATACTATCAAGAACATTTTTTTCTTATTTCAAAGACACATTCCCTCATTTAATTCTCCTTCTGTGTTAACCTTCGCTTTTTCCATACTGACTCTATTCCCTCCACCTACTTGCATTTTTCCTGACATTCAATTAGCCATTTCTTTTTCTAATTACTTTCATTTCCTGACTCATTTTCCAACATCCTTTCTAAAAGTTCTTATAAAATCACATCATTTCTTCTCCTGTGTCTGAAATGACATCTGCAGTGATGTTAATTATATTCCTAGCTTCTTAAGTTGGCAAATCTCCAGGACTTCAGGAGACATATTTGGATAAGACATTTGTTTTCTTTTTCCACCTATGTTTAAGGATGCAAAGAATCAACTAAATTATTAAATATGCCTATCATATTTTAGGCAGGTAACTATGCCTCCAGCACTAAAAATAGTGAATATTGTTTTACTTATTCCTTTCTCTGGGGTATCAAATCAAGGCAAGTATGACACAAAAGCTGGTAGTCCTCTATGATGTGGAAATAGTAGAAAAAAGAGCCATTCTCAGGATTTCTGGGTTTTGACAGCCATGCTCTACTTTAGGAGAAAGTTCACTATTATCCCTCCAAGAGTTGACAGACTTTTTTGTGGGTTCCAAATCTGTCTAAGCATGTATTAACTAACACCTTCTTAACTGATAATAGTTTTCTTAGCGGTTAATGTTTTGTTTGATTGTTTTTCACTCTGGACCCAGAGAACACATAAAATTTCTGTCAGTGATGATTACACATCCTCTCCTAAACCTTGCAGAATTTATTGATATGAGCTAATTATACTCATCTGATTAATCCCTTGTGTACATCAACAAATGGTTCTGCACAAAATTTATAAAATAGCAATGGACAAGAATTTAAAATTATAGCCCTTGTTACTACTGATAGCAACTACATTCCAGTGGAATGGTCTGAGGATGCTAGTGAAAATTGTAACTAAATAGTATAGCTGGTTTAGGGATGATCAAAAATTAGTAAAGTATAAAATAAAAACACACATTCTCTAATGGGATATTTAAATTTATCAAATCAATGAAAAATATATAACATCTGAAAAGAGCTTTTTTGTTATACTCTTTTCTTCTTCTCCCTCTCTTTTTTATTTCCTTTCATACAATCTTTTGTTCATAAGTTCCTACAAAACAGTATTGAATGGCAATAATGAACATAGAAATGTTGTATAGCTTTTCTTTGTTTTTGTTTTTGTTTTGTCAGAAACAGAGTCAGAGAGGTACAGATAAGGAAAGACAGACAGGAAGGGAGAGAGATGAGAAGCATCAATTCTTCATTGCGGTACCTTAGTTGTTCATCGATTGCTTTCTCATATGTGCTTTGATGAGGAGCTACAGCAGAGAGAGTTACCCCTGGCTCAAGCCAGTGACCTTAGGACTCAAGCCGGAGACCTCGGGGTTTCAAACCTGGGTCCTCTGCATCCCATTCCGATACTCAATCCACTGTACTACCTCCTAGTCAGACTGTTGTCTAGTTGTTTAAACTTCAAACTCACTATGTAATTAATTTGAATATTATTAAAGTTGGAGTTTCAAAATTTTCATGCAAATTCATCATTTTCTCTTAACATGCTTAATGAAGTTTTTGAAATATTACTTAAAGTATCATTTGCACATTTATAGAAAATAAACATTTATTTAGGTCACAAAGCAAATCTAGCCAATTGCTAACTTACTTATTTTTATGAAAGATAGAGAAGAAAAATCAGAATAAATAGATTCCAGTAGACTCAGATACATACATGTACATTAACCTTCTCCAAGAGAGAATAGATTCTGGGTTTGTCTTTTCCAACCTATGTAGATTATTTTATTTACACAGTACAGTTTTATAAAATATTTCTGTATTTTATGCAATGATTATCTGGATTCTACAGGCAGTGTATATATTTAGGGTATGGGAAATACTGGGTAAAGAAATAAAGAATCAGATGTTAATCACAATACAAACAATGTTAAAATTATATATTAATTTAATAAAAATAATAGACTTCATTAAATATCAGGTCCCTAATATTTAGATGTTTTTTGATTGAGGACAGAGTAGGAATTCTTGCTTTGGAAGCCAACTGAAGTCTATAATAAGATTTTAGTTTGAGTGAAGAACTCAAAAGGTTTAAAAATAAGGGGATCAGGAATTGGGACACCCATCAACTGGCAATATCATAGAATATTATGAATATATATGGGTAAGGTCAGACATAGTAGAAGACAATATATATATATTTATTAATGGTGACTAAATGCAAGAAAGTGAAGTCCCTAGAATTCTTATAGGATGAGTGATTAAAGCAGAAGTGAGTAAAAGTCAGAAGAATATTTTTTTAATCTTATAGTACTGATTAATCTTCCAAAGTAAAGAAGCAAAATGTTAATATTTGGTACAACTGAAAATAAATGAATCTTAGGCTCCAATACTAAATTTTCTGAGAGACACAAGATAGTACAATTTAGAAACTGACAAGTTGCAATTTAATTTTTTCAAATCATTTTGATTATTCTGTTTCCAAGCATAGATAAACTATTGGCAAATTCATGCTTCAATACGTTTAACATTTAAATAACACAATCATATTGAATAATTTTCTTTCATGCAATGTAATGCTGTTTTACTGTATTGGGTACTTGCGTAATTTTAAAGGTAATGTTTGACATGTAAAGATCCCAGAGGTAGGTACTCTTTCCTTACAGTAAGAAAATCTGGACAAAGAATCAAAACCTTTCTTTGACCCATCAGAGAACTGAGGTCACAAGGCCAACAGCCACCCCAAATCTGGGGAAATAAGAAAAGCAGCAACTACGGAGTGTAAGTCGTGAGAACACTAACTTCATTGAAAAATGTAAGAAAATGCTGTGAGCTGAATGTGGACTAGACTGATGGAGAAGCTCCTGAAAGCTACACCTTGCCAGGCTTTTCTTCCAGGAATCATTAAATTTTCACAAAAAGAATCTGAAAATGACATTCTTCAAAATCTTTCAGGGGGAAATGAGAAGCCCTCGTGAAACCCTCCCATGACCCCGATAATAAAGTTCTTTCAGAAAACACACTTAGCCAGTGCTTATCCTATCTGGAGGAAAGGAACTACACAACATTATGCCATTCCAGCCATCTTATCTCCAAAAGAGAAGAAAAAAATAATCATTAATTGTTAGAGGGGACAAGACTTTAAGAAAATAAATTGGAAATACTGAAAGTAGGACAGTGAGGAGGGAGCAGGGGAAATAAAAGTTGTATTGCTGAATAAGTGACAAAAAACACAAAAGAAAATAAAAAAACTAGGAAAGCCATACCCATACCCCAAACAGGGAAGCACTATGAGATTGAGATTTAATCATAAGACTACAAAGTGCTTCCCCTCTCTCACACCCAACTACCACAACAAGAAGCTGCAATTGTATTCACAGTGGATTGCAGTTGAAAATCCCTAAAATGTAAACTCTTTTTGAGGAAAAGTTCCAAGGGAAGCTCTGACTCCAGGAGGAAAAGGAAAAATAAGGAGAGCAGAGGAATTTGAAGCCTCTGGTATCCATCTGTCACTAAGTGAAGCTCGGATCCTGGGCATATTAATATAAATCCTCACATTAAGACACAGTTAACTCAGTACCTATTACAGATACAATATCTGACTTTAACTTAAAAATTACACAATCTAAAGAGAAAAAAACAAACTTAAAAATTACACAATCTGAAGAGACAAAAACAACCATCAGAAACAAATTCAAATATGAAACAGATATAGGAATTCTCATTCAAGGATTTAGAAATACTCTGTAACCAGAGAGATGACAATAGAAAAAGTCTAACGGAAAGCTGGAAATCAGAAAGATGGTCACAGAAATGAAGAATGACTTTGATGGGCTCAGCAGTAGACTGACACAGAAAGAGTCAGTGAATTTGAAGATAGTCGCTAGAAACTTCCTGAACTGAAAAACACCTAAAACAAAACCAAACATCCAAGAACTGTTGGACAATATTTGAAAGATGCAATGTAAGCATAATTAGAAATCTAGATAAAGAATGAAGTAAAAGAAATATTTTAAGTAATAATAGCAGAGAAGTTCCAAAATTAATGAGAGACATAGAACTTCAGATAGAGGAATTTCAAAGATCATCAACCATCAGTAGTCATTAGGGAAATGAAAGTTAAAACAAGAAGAAACTGCATACCTTTTAAGATAACTAAAATAACAGAAATCTGGCAATAAAAATTTGTAAGCACTTTGGAAAATATTTAAATAGTTTTGTACAAAGCTGTACATTGTTTTACCTTATGATTTAGCAATCATGTCTCTAGGTATTTGTCCACCTCTTCTGAAAACTTTATAATTGCTAGACAATGGAAGACAATTGATGTCTGTGAATATGTAAATGGTAAACAAACTGTGAAATATACCTACAATGTAATACTATTAAGGGATAACAAGGAATGAACTAGCAAAATGGATGACTTTCAATTGCAAATTGCTAAGTAAAAAGCAGCTAGCCTGAAAGAGTTACATATTGAATTATTTTATTTACATGACATTCCAGAAAATAAAACTGGGTAAGTGGTTCCCATTGCTCTAAGGAAGAGAAGAAAGTTGATTACCCCTAAAAATATCTCGATACTTCTAAACTAATTCTGTAACATTAAGTAGTAGTAGATACACGAGACCATGAATTTGTGAAAATTCTTAGAACTTTATAGTACAAAGAATGAACTTTAATATAAGCAGATTTTTAAAAGTCAGGAGGTCATGGTTTCTAAGGATGTAATGCAAACTGTAAGAAAAGAATCTTACTATATCAAAATGGATGAAATAACTTAACAAAAAGGGTAAGGTAAAAGGGGCTCATCTAAAGAATTTTGGAAATGAGTAAAGACTTAAAGACTATATGGCAACAGAACTGTATAGAAAAACTGATTAATTGGTTAAATTGTTTTTTTATGGGAATACAGATGAACAATGTTGACAGCAGTATACTTGAATACTGGAACTAAACTATTCTAGAAAAGGATGAGAGGTGGTAGAGTCAGGTTCTCACTCTCGGGTAGGGGGTTAGAGATAAGGAAGGGGAAGGCGAGAAGGAAACGTAGTAACATATCGGAGATATCAGTATGAACTTGTGTTTAGTATTTAAAGAGATGTAGGTGATATATATATATATATATATCACCTACATCTCTTTAAATATATATATATATATAATTATGGGAGTGACATAATAATAATGATGAAATCAGTGTTCTATACCATCATTTCCCAAAGAAAACCAATTTAGCAAACCACCCACAGATGCGGAAGTCTTCATAGAAGTCTAGAAGTTCAGTGGGAAAGTTCCAGCACACTTTTTTTTTTTTACCGTTTTCTTTTTAATTAATTTCAATGGGGTGACACCAATAAATCAGGGTACATATGTACAACAAAAACATCTCCAGGTTATCTTATTCAATTATGTTGCATACCCATCACCCAAAGTCAAATTGTACTCTGTCACTTTCTATCTGGTTTTCCCTGTGCCCCTCCTCTCCTTCCTATCCCACCCTCTGCTCCCTCCCCCTACCCCGTAACCACTGCTCTCTTGTCCATGTCTCATAGTCTCACTTTTATGTCCCACCTATGTATGAAATCATGCTGTTCTCAGTTTTTTAGAGCAGGAAAATGCAAGAGAAATCTTTTCAGCCCATGACTTCTCCCATGGGAAAAGGTGAGAGTATGTAAGTATAGTACATGATTTCTTTACTAGGGCAGGACATTGCCAAAGAGGCCCATTTCTCTCTTTCCTCATTCAGAACACTGACTACTAACTGCATGAACTGGGTATAGAGAGCAGCTAGGAGAACACTGAGGCTTGAAATGGATGTGTCAGATGGACATGGATTCTACTAACCATGCTATGCACCAACCCCCATGAGCCACAGAAAATGCCTAGACTGCTGATCCCCTTAACTGGCACAGTCACTCAAGGTGTCTCACCACACAGTAGCTGATTGCCTGTGTTTACTCCTGGATGTCAGTGAACCTGAACATTTACAGACGTCTAGTGAGCATACACAGAAATCCAGCCAGAATCTACTCACCAAAAAAACCATGACAGGCTGTTTGCAATAGGCCTGCCTTTACAGGATTGAGAGAAGGCATAAGAGCTTTAAGAATTGTCACAAGAGGTAGTAAGAGTGTAGAGTAGGCATAATCGAATAAAAGGTCTGAGAAAGACTCAGAATTTCTAGCAGAGCTAACAGAAGGTATTTCTCTCCTGAAGCTAGTCAGTAAAGAATAGATGACTGCTTCTTCTCACATGAAGACAGCAATATAAGACTTCAAGAAACATGATAAATCAAAGAAATGTGACACCACCATAGAGAAACAATAATTTTCAAGGACCCAGCCACAAAGAAATGGAGATCAATAATTTTTGTATAGATTTCATTTTTTTAAGATTTTATTTATTAATTATAGAGAGGGGAGAGAGAGAGAGAGAGAGAAGGGGGAGGAGCAGGAAGCATTAACTCCCATATGTGCCTTGACCAGGTAATCCCAGGGTTTTGAACCGGCAACCTCAGTCTTTCTAGGTTGACACTTTATCCACTGTGCCACCACCACTGGTCAGGCAAAGGCGAAGAGACTTTTTTTTTGGGGGGGGCGAGGGAGATAGAGTCTAAAGGGGGACAGAGAGGAAGGGAGAGAGATTAGAAACATCAATTCTTTTTTGCGGTTCCTTAGTTGTTCATGGATTGATTTCTCATATGTGCCTTGACCAGGGGGGCTACAGCAGACTGAGTGACCCCTTGCTCGAGCCAGAGATCTTGGGCTGAAGCTGGTGAGCCTTGATCAAACTAGATGAGCTCACACTGAAGTTGGCGACCTCGGGGTCTCAAACCTGGGCCCTCCACATCCCAGTCTGATGCTCTATTCACTGTGCCACCACCTGGTCAGGCCAGTATAGAATTCAAAATGGTTGTTTTATGGAAGTTCAGTGATCTACAAGGAAGCATAGATAATTCAATGAAATCAGAAAAACAATACACAATCAAAATGAGAAGTTTAATAAAGAGAAATAATAAAGAACCAAACAAATTACGCAGCTGAGGAATAAAATAAAAAACACAAGAGATTATAAAAGCATAATGGATCAAGAAAAAAAATCTATGCAATAGAAGACAAGACCTTTAAAATTATTCAGTCAGAAGAGAAAGAAGAAAAAAAATGAAAAAACCTACTTGAACTATGGAATATCATTAAGAGAAACATTTTGTGCATTATTGAAGCCTCAGAAGAAAAAGAAAAAAGGAGCAGAAAGCTTAAAGAATTAATGGCTAAAAATTTCCCAAATTTGAGAAGAGAGTTGGACATTCAAGTTCATTAAGTAGGTCACCTCAAAATTGGTCTCTAAGACACAGTGTAGTAAAATTACCTAAAATCAAAGGCAAAGAGAAAAATTTAAAAGCATCAAGAGAAAAAAAAATCTCTTATAAAAGGAATTTCCCACAATAGACTGGGATTTATCCCTGGGTTTCATATATTATTCAATATGTACAAATAAAAAATATGATATAAACCACAAAATTAGAAGAAAATGTTCATCTCAATAGATGCAGAAATAACATTTAAAAATGTCAACTTCCTTTTATGATAACAATTAACAGATTGGGTATAGAAGAAGCATATCATAATAATGGCCATATAAGGCAAATCCACAGCTGACATCTACCCAACATACAATTTTGAAAGCCTTTCCTTAAAGATCAGGAACAAAACAAGGACCCACACTCTTACCACTTTTATTTAACATGGCACTGGAAGTTCTAGCAAGAGCATGCAGGCAAGAGAAAAAAAAGGTATCCAAATCAGAACTGAAGAAGTAAATTTATGTTTGAAGGTGATACAATATTATACCATATATAAAATCCTAAAGATTCCAGCAAAACAACTTTTAGAAATAATCAGCTAATTCAGTAAAACTGTAGGATACAGAAGTCAACAATGAAATAGTTGCATATCTATACACCAACTGCAAAATATCTTTAAAGGAAATAAAACAATTCTGTTCACAAGTGCATCAGAAGCAAACAAAACACAACAACAAAAAAAGAAAAGAAATAGCATTATATTGAACAATGGGAATGAAATATCTATATATTGAAAATTACAAGAATTTTATGAAAGAAAATGAAAAAGGTAAAAAAAAAAAGCTATGTTTGTGGATAAAAGTATATTGTTAAAATTTCATACTATCCAAAGTCATTTATAGATTTAATGTAAACTGTAACAAAATTCTAATAGGATTTTTCACAGAAATAGAAAGCACAATAAAATTTGTAAAGAACCACACATAACCCTGAATAACCAAAGAATTCCTGGCAAAGTACAAAGCTGGCAGCATCACACTTCCTGATTTAAACAATATTACAAATACCTAGTTTTAATTTGCATATCTCTGATTACTGGTGACATTGAGCATATTTTCATATGTCTATTGACCATTTTAATGTTCTCTTTGGAGAAGTGTCTAGGAGAAAAGGGAACCCTCGTGCACTATTGGTGGGAATACCGACTGGTGCAGCCACTGTGGAAAACAGTATGGAATTCCCCCCCAAATTAAAATGCAATGCCTTTTGACTCAGCAATCCCAGTTCTGGGAATATATCCTAAGAAACCTGAAACACTTATTTGAAACTATATGCACCCCTATGTTATTTAATATAGCCATGATCTGAAAACAGTCCAAGTGCCCATTAGTAGATGAGTGAATTAAAAAGTTATGGTACATTTAAAAAATGGAATACTACTCAGCTATAAAAGAAGAAACTCTTACCTTTTGCTACAACATAAACAGACCTGGAAATTATTAAGCAAAGTAAAATACGTTTGTCAGAGACAAGCTTATGATCTAACCTATATATGTAATCAAATCAACAAAATAATTTAACAAACAAAAGAGAAGCAGAATCATAGCTGCACAGAACAACACACTGATAGCTGTTTGAGGAGACGGGTGTTCAGGGTTTGGGTGAAAAAGGTGAAGATATTAAGCAAAAATATACACATCTATACATAGACATGGACAAAAATGTGGTGATAGCTACAGGGTAAGGGGTTGGGGGAGGTAGAATTGGGCTAAGAAGGGGTAAATAAGGTAGGAAAGAGACCTGATTTTGGGTGGTGAATGCATGGTGCAATATGTGGATGATGTTTTATTGAGCTGTACACTTGAAACTTGCATGGCTTTATTAACCAATTTCACCCCAGTAAATTCAATAAAATTAAAAACAAAACAAATATATAATGATCAAAACAATATATAGTAATTTGATGAGAACTACATTTCAGTTCTATGTTCTTCCTTCCAAAAACCTATAATCCCATTCTAAGCATGATAAAAACATTAGAAATTACTTTATTCTGGCCTTCGTGGCAGAGGCTTCTCCGAACCCATGAGACCGACTCATTAAACCCCTAGGGTTCGATAGAACCCAGGTTAAGAACCACTGTCCTAATCACTGAATTGCTGCAGACTCTAGCAGAGGATTTTTCAGCAGCTGAGCCCAAAAAGGAGCCAGCAGACAGGCTGTAGGAAGCGTGACTCAAGGAAACTTGGCCGTTTGAGTGCACTCTCCCCCAGGACCAGCGTGGGTAAAAGCCAGCCTAGGAGTGCAGCTTGATATTTCCATGTGCACCTGGGCCCAAGAGAGGCAGCCACAAACTCTGGATTGCTTTTAGCTCCAGGAAGGTTGATAAGGGCCAGTCACAGGTAGTGTCTCCCACTAGTCTGCTCTGGGTTCCTGCTGGGAGACCCAGGGCTGGCACATCTAGAGGCCTCCTAAGAAAAAGCTCCTTATACAAGGCCCAGCTGAGGCGAGTTCTACTCTCTGTGATCAGTACCAATACAGCAGCTCATGTGCATTGGATAAGGTGGAGCTTCATAGTCAGCCGGCCTGGGCACTGGATATTCTTTCCTGCTAGGCTAGATTCCACAGGGGGAGGGAGAGAGGCTTGGAGCATGGACATTTAAAGTGAGGGTCTCAGTGACTATTGTTGGATCTGGTCGAGGGGCTTAGCCACCTTTGGGAGGGCACAGGCAGCCCCAGGAGAGGACTCTCTCTGTCTTCCTCCCTGAGACCAGGGTCTCAACAGCTGAAAGAAATTCTGCAGAGGGACTATCAGCCACACTCAGTCTGAACCTGCTGCTCACCTTGTTGGGGAGAAATAAAATTTGAGTATCCAGCACTGGCTGAGGGGTCAAGCTCTGGAGTAGGGGCAACATTCCCTGTACTGAGCTCCTGACCAAGAGACTCCTGAAGTAGGGGGTCCCACAAACATTGTAGTCACAACCTCAGCTTCCCTAACCCACCAAGCATGCAACCTGTAGAAGGGTTGTTTGGGTGAGGCCAACCTGAACCTACACTGCAGTCTTATTACAGAATAATCTGTGGGAACACCAGGCAGCTGCAAAAGGAGAAGGAGCAGCTGAAAAGTGGAGACAAATCTTACAGAGCTTGGGGCTTTTACGGAGCTCTTGTCATCTTTAAGCAGGAGGATGCTGATCCTTATACAAAGGTTGGCCCCTCCCACAGTACCCAGACACAGAAAACGTAGACAAAAACAGCACAAAGTGCAGTAGCTGTAGACTGGTAGCCCATAGCGAATTATAAACAACAGCTAACGACAACCCAAGAACAAGAGTCAACACTACTGGTAATATGTGGTAGACAGCATCAACCCTAGACTCAACTACCTAAACAAACAGCACACTCAAAGGTGGCATCTAACAGACACCAGACACTGTGAAGAACGCCCAACAGGACAGACATTGTCCAGTGTGTAATACACATAATCAAGGTTGAGCCTTAGAACCAACCAGCTGAAGGGATAAACATACCCGTAAAAGACCAACTGCATCGAATACTCATAACAAGAGGGAAAATAGTACCCTCAAGAAGCATTCCTAGAACAAGGAAAACAAGTGGCCTGGAAAACAGTACCACCAAGCCCATCTTCTTCATAAAGACCACACAAAAATTTCAAAGTCAGACAGAGCTACCTAATACACAGACAAAATGGTCAGACAGAGAAATGTGATCCAAATGAATCAACAAGAGAAATCCCCCCAAAAAAGGAGTGAATGAGATGGAAGTAACCAAAATACCAGATGCAAAGTTTAAAACAATGATTTTTAGGATGCTCAAGGATCTTAGAACAACAATGGATGGACATAACAAGCCTAAATAAAGAGATAGCAACTATCAAAAAGGACATTGAAATTATAAAAAAAAAAACCCAAAAATGACAAGTACAATATCAGAAATGAATACTGCACTAGAAGGAATTAATAGCAGGCTGCATGAAGCCAAGGATCAAATCAGCAATGTAGAGGACAAGATAAATGAAAGCACAGAAGCAGAGCAGCAAAAAGAAAAGAGGCTCAAAAAGCCTGAGGAAATTCTAAGAGAGCTCTGTGACTACATGAAAAGAAAAAAACAGCTGCATCATAGGGATTCCTGAATGAGAAGAGAATGAACAAGGAATAGAGAACCTGTTTGAAGAAATCATAGCTGAAAATTTTTCTAAATTGATGTGAAGGAAAAAGTCACACAAGTTCAAGAAGCACAGAGAGTTCCATTAAAGAGAAACCCAAGGAGGCCTACAGCAAGACACATCATAATTAAAGTGTCAAAATTAAAGACAAAGAAAGAATACAAAAAGCTTTAAGAAAAAAAAGCAGTTAATTAATTACAGAGGAACCCCATAAGGATGACATCTGACTTCTCAACAGAAACACTTAAGGCTAGAAGGGATTGGCAAGAAATATTCAAAGTGATGCAAAGCAAGAACCTACAACCAAGACTTCTTTATCCAGCAAGGCTATTCTTTAAAATTGAAGGAGAAATAAAAAAACTTTCCAGACAAAAAAAGAAAAAAAAAAAACCTCAAGGAATTCATTACAACCAAACCAGTACTGCAAGAAATGTTAAGGGACGTGCTATAGAAAGAGGAAAGGAAAAAGAAATTGAGAAAAAGTGGATTGTAGATTTAAAGAGTAACATGGCAGTAAACAAGTACATATCAATAATAACCTTAAATGTAAATGTATTAAATGCTCCAATCAAAAGACATAGGGTAGCTAAGTGGATAAGAAAACAGAACCTATACATATGCTGGGTACAAGAGACCCACCTCAGAACAAAAGATACACATAGACTAAAAGTGAAGAGATGGAAAAAAAGTATTTCACACAAATGGAAATGAAAAAAAGCTGGGGTAGCAATATTTATATCTGACAAAAATAGAATTTAAAACAAAGGCTATAGTAAGGGATAGAGAAAATCACTACATAATGATAAAAGGAGCAATCCAACAGGAGGATATACCCATTGTAAATATCTATGTACCTAATATAGGAGCACCTAAATATATAAAGCAGATTTAGATGGACATAAAGGGCGAGATCAACAGCAATACTAAATAGTAGATTATAATATCCCACTAACATCAAAGGATAAATCCTCCAGACAAAAAATTAACAAAGAAACATCAGCCATTAATGACACACTAGATAAACTGGATTTAATAGATATCTTCAGAACCTTTTCACCTTAAAGCAGCAGGGTATACATTCTTTACAAGTACTAAGGGTACATTCTCTAGGATAGACCACATGTTAGGACACAAAATAAGTCTCAATAAATTTAAGAAGAATTCATATATCAAGCATCTTCTCTGACCACAATAGCATGAAACTAGCAATCAACTACAATAGAAAAACTGAAAAACATTCAAACACTTGGAGGCTAAATAGCATGTTATTAAATAATGAATGGGTTAACAATGAGATCAAGAAAGAAATAAAAAACTTCCTTGAAACAAATGAAAATACAACAGCTCAAAATTTATGGGACAGAGCAAAAGCAGTTTTGAGAGAGAAGTTCATAGCATTACAGGCATAGCTTAAGAAGCAAGAAGAAGCTCAAATAAACAACTTAACCCTGGATCTAAAAGAACTGGAAAAAGAACAACAAATAAAGCCCAGAGGAAGTAGAAGGAAGGAAATAATAAAAATCAGAGCGGAAATAAATGCCATAGAGGCTCAAAAAACAATATAGAAGATCGATGAAACAAAGAGCTGGGTTTTTTTGAAAAGGTAAACAAGATTAATGAACCTTTAAACAAGATTGGTGAACTTTTAACCAGACTCATCAACAAAAATTTTTTATCAATATTCAAAGAACTAAACACCTATCCTTCTCAAGCTATTTTAAAAAATTGAAGAGGAGGGAAGACTTCCAAAATTCTTTTATGAGGCAAGCATGATCTTTATTCCAAAACCAGGTAAAGACACTACAAAGAAAAAAAACTATAGGTCAGTGTCTCTGATGAAATTAGACCCTAAAATTCTCAAGAAAATATTAGCAAATCGGATTCAGCAGTACATGAAAAAAATCATACATCATGATCGAGTGCTATTTATTCTGGGGAGGCAAGGCTGGTACAATATTGGCAAATCAATCAATGTGATTCATCACATAAACAAAAAGAAAGATAAAAATCATATTATAATACCTATAGATGCAGAAAAAATATTTGCTAAAGTCCAGCACCCATTTCTGATCTAAACTCTCAGCATAGTGGGAATATAGGGAACATACCTCAGCATGATAAAGGCTGTCTGTGAAAGAACCATAGCCAACATCATACTCAATGGAAAAAAATTAAAAGCAATCCCTTAAGATCAGGAACAAGGCAGGGGTGTCCCCTTTCACCACTCTCATTTAACATAGTTCTGAAAGTTCTAGCCACAGCAATCAGACAAGAAGAAGAAATAAAAGGAATACAAATTGGAAAAGAAAAAGTAAAACTATCAGTATTTGCTGATTACATGATACTGTACATAGAAAACCCTAAAGTCTCAGTCAAAGATCTACTAAAACTGATAAAGGAATTCGGCAAGGTGGCAGGATATAAAATTAATATTCAGAAATCAGTGGCATTTTTATACACCAACAATAAGCTGTCTGAAAGAGATATTAAGGAAACAATCTCCTTCACTATTGCAACAACAAAAAATAAGGCACCTAGGAATAAATTTAACCAAGGAGGTAAAGGACTTATACTCGGAAAATTATAAAACATTGATAAAAGAAATCAAGGAATATACAAGCAAGTGGAAGTATATACCGTGTTCATGGATAGGAAGAGTAAACATCATTAAAATGTCTATATTATCCAAAAGGAATGTATAAACTAAATGTAATTCCAATTAAAATACCAATGGCATACTTCAAAGATATAGAACAAATATTCCAAAAAATTTATATGGAACCAAAAAAGAACACAAATAGCCTCAGCAATCTTGAAAAAGAAGAAAAATATGGGAGGTATCACACCCCCTGATATCAAGTTATACTACAGACCATTTTACCCAAAACAGCTTTGTACTGGCATAAGAACAGGCATACAGATCAAGAGAACAGAACAGAGAACTCAGAAATAAACCCACACCTTTATGGTCAGCTGATGTTTGACAAAGGAGGTAAGAGCATACAATAGAGTAAAGACAGTCTCTTTTAACAAATGGTGTTGGGAAAATTGGACAGGTATATGCACAAATAATGAAACTAGACCAACTTACACCATTCACAAAAATAAACTCAAAATAGGTAAAAGACTTAAGTTGAGAAACCATAAACACCTTGGAAGAAAACAGGTAGTAAACTCACTGATATCTCTTGTAGCAATATTTTTGCCAATTTATCTTCACGGCAAGTGAAATAAAGGACAGGATGAACAAATAGAGGACTATATGAAACTGCTTTTGCACTGCAGAAGACACCATGAACAAAATAAAAAGACAACCCACACAATGGGAGAACATATTCGCCAATATATCTGATAGGGGCTTAGTAACCAAGATTTATAAAGAGCTTCTAAAACTCAACACCACAAAGCTAAATAATCCAATCAAAAACTGGGCAAAAGAACTCAATAGGCACTTCTCCAAAGAGGACATACAAATAGCCAATAGGCATATGAAAAAATGTTCAACATCACTAATCTTCAGAGAATTGCAAATTAAAACTACAATCAGATTCCACCTCACACCTGTCAGAATGGCGCTCATTAACAAAACAACACACTGTAAGTGCTGTGAGGATGTGGAGAAAAGGGAACCCTCCTGCACTGCTGGTCAGAATGCAGACCAGTGCAGCCACTGTGGAAAACAGTATGGAGATTCCTCAAAATGTTAAAAATGGAAGTGTCTTTTGACCCAGCCATCTCTCTTCTAGGAATATATCCTAATACCATATCATTGATTGAAAAGAAGTGAACCCCCATGTGTTTTGCAGCATTGTTTACAATAGTCATGATCTGGAAACAGCCCAAGTGTCCATCAGTGGATGAGTGAATTACAAGGCAGTGGTACACATACACAATGGAATACTATGTGGCTGTGAAAAAGAAGAAAACTTTACCTTTTGTGACAGAATGGATGGACCTGGAGATTATTATGCTAAGTGAAATAAGCCAGGTAGAGAAAGAAAAGTATCATATGATCTCACTTATATGTGGAATCTAATGCACAAAGTGAACTGAGGAACGGAATAGAGGCAGAGACAGGGTCACAGGATTGAGATGGACAGCTGTCAGAGGGAAGGCAGATGAGAGGATGGGATCAGAGAAGGTAAAGGGATTAGTGAAACTATATACACATAACACAGAGATATAGATAGCAGGACATCCTAGAGGGAAGGAAGGGGGGGAGTTAGGGGGAGGGGAGCAAAGGTGGTATATAAAATGACAGGGTGGGGAGTGAGGGATTTATATTCAGTGGGACACTTGAATCCATGTAAATGCAATAAATTAAAAATTAATAAAAATTAAATAAAGGAATGATTATGCAATGAAGAAACAACTACTGTGATTAAAAAACTGGAAGAATGTAATTGGTCATCAAAATGGCCCCTTATGTATGGCAAAATGTATTGTCATATTTTGCTTTTATTTTTAAATTCAGAAACAACTTGAAATTTGGAGGAAAAAAATAAAAGTAGAATGATGAACTACATAAAAATGACTTTTGTTTAAAAAGGTATATAAGCACATAACCTCAAATGTTATTGGAATTAAGGTTGGGTTACACCAAGATGACGAAAGCCAGCTAAACTATAAGTCCAGGTCATGAAAGCTAATCTTCCAAGACCCCCAAAATATCAGGAACTGTCAGTCTCTGGATGATCCCAGTGTGTTCTAATATGAGCCCAAACTCAGGCTTCCCTTTGGATTTTCCCTAGCCAAACTAAAACTTGTGTGGTAGGAACATTATTTCTTATTACCTACTTAGATACAATTGTTAGCAATAATGTTTAATAGGATGTGTTCAAGTCTGAACTCTTGGTTGCAATATGATAAAGAAATCAATAACTTGAAATGATATTGATACACCCACAGAAGCCATGGGAAAATTGGGGATTTGTCTCATTAAAAATTAAATTTGCCTGACCAGGCAGTTGCACAGTGGATAGAGCATCAGGTTTGAAACCCTGAGGTCGCTGGCTTGAGCACGGGCTCATCTTGTTTGAGCAAGGCTCACTATCTTGAACCCAAAGTCACTAGCTTGAGCAAGGGGTCACTCGGTTTGCTGGAGCCCCCCAGTCAAGGCACATATAAGAAAGCAATCAATGAACAACTAAGGTGCTACAACAAAGAATTAATGCTTCTAATCTCTATCCTTCCTGTCTGTCCTTATCTGTCCCTATCTGTCTCTGCCACAATAAATACATACATACATACATACATACATACATACATACATACATACATTTTAGAAGATTAGTTGAGAACACAGTCCAAGATTATCACCAGGTCAATCTAGGTAGCATGCTGTTGGTGGCATAACACCATCCCTAGGACCTCCAAACCACTACTATGGGTCATATTCCACCTGTGCTTTGATTTCCTCTTTGGTATAGAAGTGAACTCAAAGAGATTTTTTTTTTTTAGTTTGAAAACTTTGATTATGATGAATTTCAAACAACTATGAAAACCGCATAGCAAAATGAACTCCCATTTACCCATCACTTGTCTTCAACAATATTCAGTTCACAAGTAATTTGGTGTCTTCTATTCACTATGCCCCTCCATTTTGATACACTCCATCACATCATTTTAAGGGCTTTCATCTTGACCTATTCAATCATAACAGATTCAGGGATTCAAGACAGACATTCTACCCGAGGTGCTGAGTTTATTTTTCCCAATCTTCATTCAGAAACTAGAAAAATAAGTAGTAGGTCAGTCGAGAATTCGACAGCACCTCTCATGAACACATTTGTATAAGGTTTCATCAATCACATAATCACTATGACCATGATTATAAATAGTGATCTATGGGGAGATCTCTCAAAATTACTGTTTTTTCAAAGCACCTAACTCTTGGATGCTAGATTTGTTTCTTCCCTTACAAATGGTAATAATAAATGACCAAAGGTTTTGGAAATTCAAGAAAGACTATTGCTATTACTTATTTGAGATAATCTTTGTCAAAAGCACCCACCTTCCCACTCATACAAGAAGCTTTGGACATGTTAAAGCAATTAAATCTGGAAATAGGATGAGAAGCCCAGAGTTTTCTATTTTGTATGGCTTATGTTATGTTTCTGTCTCTCAAATATTATTTACAGGACCGGGCCAGTTGGCTCAGTGGTAGAACGTCAGCCTGATGTGTGGAAGTACAGGTTTGATTCCTGGCCAGGGCACACAGGAGAAGTATTCATCTGTGTGCCCTGGCCAGGGCTTCTCTACCCCCCCCCCTCCTTCTTCTCTATCTCTCTCTTCCTCTCCTGCAGCCAAGGCTCCATTGGAGCAAACTTGGCCCAGGCACTAAGATTGGCTCCCTGGCCTCCGCCTCAGGCGCTAGAATGGCTCTGGCCACAATGGAGCGATGCCCCTGATGGGCAGAGCATCACCCCCTGGTGGGCATGGTTGGGTACATGAGGGAATCTGTCTCTTTGCCTTCCCACTTGTAACTTCAGAAAAATACACACGCAAAAATATTATTTACATTTATTTAAGTCTCATGGATTCTATGATCATTTATCAATCACCAGTGATTCTGAGGGTAAGGCCTTTTTGGTTATCACCATGGTGTTAATGGTAATAGGAACCCACTCTGCCCCTAACTGTTACATTCAGTTTCTTGGTTTCTACATCTATTGGTTTCCTTTTCTTCCCGTTGAAGCCAGCAAACTATTGAAACTACGAAATCTCCCCTTAGTATATATACCCTGACTACTGAAATGTGCAACAGGAACACTTTTCAAGGATGCTGTATTCCTCTCCATAGTGTATTTCTCAGGATGACATTAAAAGAGCATACAACACTTAGAGATCAGTCAGTGAGCAGATACCATATTATTATGGAATTGTAATTTTACATAGTTTAGGGACTCTTCCCTCTATTTTGAATATGGGCTATTTGCATGAACCATATTTTATTCCAAGTCCAGCAGTTTCTGTTGTGTCCCATCTACACAATTAAGAACACTCACCTTTAAACACCAAGGCAGCTTACATTAAATATCTGTATTTCTGTCTAAGGACTTTTTCCTAGCTCAGGATGTAGACAGTTAAGGTTTCAGAAACAGTTCTCAACCAGTAATGTACAATCAACCATTGCATAACATACACTAAATTCCTTGACTCTTAGATAAAATAATTTTGACATAGACTGCATGCTGGATCTCCGTGTCCACAGCAGAATAAAATTATACTTCTTAATAGTGTTAACCTGTTCAATCACCTATTGCAGTGGAAATACTAGTCAATTCAATAATTGACACACACACAAAAAGTTTTAAATGTATAAAAGATCTGAAGATTAAGGAGAGCTTTATTGCCAATATAACGTAATCCTATATGTAGAAAACTACAGAATCCATAAAAATAATGATAGACAAATAGAAGAATAATATGTTTAGTATGGTTATAAGTAATGAGATAAAATATAAAAATTTTATCAAAATAAAATATACTAATTGTTACTAAAATCAAATATGTTAACAAATCAGAATTACACTCACAATATGTTAAAAAATATTTTTTAAACTGAAAACTACAAAATGGTCAGGGAGAATTTAATTTTAACAAATAGCACCATATACCATATTTATAAATTGAAGGACTCAACATTGTTAAAATGGAAGTTCTTCCTGGGGCAGTCATACAAATCTACTTCTCAGATCCAGCTGTACAAACTATAATTTTTTTTAAGACCATAGTCTATGATCTGAAACCCATAACTGTATTTGTATCTGTGGGCTATTCAGAGCCAATGACTAAGCACAACAAAGAAACGAAGGCTGACTATTCAGAGTAGACACAGAATGATTTTAGGAGTTACTGGGAATTGTTGATAGCACCAATGCCTTGCAAATTTTTCTACTGAACAAAATTATAAGCTGCTTCCATTCACATTTTCTTCCTTCTCTCTATGCTTCCTTTAGCATCATACTTTCATAATGATCTGATGGCACTCCCAAGCTCTCCTGGCTCCATCAACATTTCTCTCATAAGCATGTCTCCTAATAAATTCCTTGCATGTTTAATTCTCTGTCATCTTCTCTTTCTCATGACTTAAGACTAATAATCTCTCTAAATTGCTCTATACATTCAATGCAATTGCAATCAAAATCCTAGCAGGCTTTTTAAAAATTGATTGATAAACTTATGCTAAAATGAAAATCTTAATGGAAAAGACAAAACCTAGCTAGAATATTGGAAACAAACAAACAAACATGGTTGAAGGACCTAAACCACCAGATTCCAAGAATTACTATAGAGCAGTGGTTCTTAACCTGGGTTCTATCGAACCGTAGGGGTTCGATGAGTCGGTCTCAGGGGTTCAGAGAAGCCTCTGCCGCGGAGGCCAGAATAAAGTAATACTGTAATTTGTTGTGAGTTCATGCACTTTGTTGGTTTTGTTCTTTGAGCAAGGTGATGTTCATGCACAGCTCATTTTGTGCTCCAGTAAAAAAATATATACCTATGTCTTGAATTTGGAAAAAAAATCATATTTCATTTATCACTAAAGGGTTCGGTGAATGCACATATGAAACTGGTAGATTCGGTACCCCAAAAAAGGTTAAGAACCACTTCTATAGAGCTACAGCAATCAAGACAGTGTGGTATTGATATAAAGAGAGAAGACAGTTTGGAAGGTCTAGAAATCAACTCACAAAATTTGAATTAATTTTTAGCAAAGGTGCCAAGGCAATGGGGGGAAATAGCCTTTTCAACAAATAATGCTATCCCTGGCTTGTTTTCTCAGCTGTAGAGCACTGGCCCGGTTCGTGGAAGTCCCAGGTTCAATTCCCAGCAGGGGCTCACAGAAGTGCCCATCTGTTTTTCCACTCCCTCCCACACTCTTCTTTCTTTCTGCCTCCCCTCCTGCACCCATGGCTTGAATGGCTTGCGAAAGTTGGCCCCCAGTGCTGAGGATGGCTCCATGACCTCACCTCAGGTGCTAAAATAGCTCTGTTTCCAATCAACAGAGCAGTGGCTCCAGATGGGCAGAGCATCACCCAGGTAGCTGGCTTGCTGGATGAATTCCAGTCAGGACACCTTTGAGAGTCTGTCTCTCTGCCTCCCCACCTCTCTCTTAATAATAATAAAGAAATAATAATGCTATAACATACATAGAAAAAAGATGAACCTTGAGTCCTACTTCACACCACAGGTAAAAAATTAACATTAAATGGATCATGATCTAAACATAGAGCAAATATTATTAAAATTTTAAATATTAATATTTTGTGGCATTTTAGGCAAATATTTTAATACAAGATGTAAAATACACAATTTATAAAATTAAAATTTTAAATATTGAACTACATCAAAATTAAAATGATCTGCTCTTCAGAATACACTCTTAAAGTAATGAAAAGGCAAGCTTGAGACAAAATCTATACAAGATATACATTTTATATTTTATATGATATATATTATACATATAACTTTTTTTAGAATATCTAATGAACTCTTACAACTCAACAATAAGAGGACGAATAACCTTTCAAAAATATAGAATTATTTTTAGTTATTTCACTGAAAACTTGCATATGAATAATCAATAAAGCACTTTGAAGATGTTTAATATTATTACTGAGAGAATGAATATGGAAAATGATAGCCAACTAACCAGAACCAGAAATAGAACTCAGACTACTATCTGCAGCAAACAGTCCAAAAAGCCAAACCATAGTCTCTGTAGCTATTGTCCCCAAGTGGTGAGGATTTAATAGGTAACTGCAAACTTCCCTATTCCAACTGAGGAGCAACCAGGAAAAGCCAAATATGTCCTCCTTAATTGCGTAGATACCATACCAAATATTGCATCGCCAGCTTCCTCATGGCAACAGACCTCCAATGAGGTAATGCATGAAGCCTTCCCCTCTTTTCCAATATAAAACATTAGCAGTCACTACCCCTGTCCTCAAGTCTCTGTCAAATGTAAGTAATGGTGGCTTACTCCCTTGCTGTAGCAAGCCCTAACTAAATAACTATTGCTTCTCCTGATTTGGGTAGCCTTTGTTGACTTCCAAATAAGTCATTAGAGAAATGCTAATTAACATCATAATGACTACAACACAGAGAAGACAATTTTAAAGTGGCCCTGGCCAGATAGCTCAGTTTGTTAGACAATCATCCTGACATGCCCAGTTTGCAGTTTTGAACACTGGTCAGGGCACATACAACAATCAACCAATGATGGCATGAATAGGTGGAGCAACAAATCGGTGTTTCTCTCTCTCATTGACTCCCTTCCTCTCTCTCTAAAAATTAATTTAACATTTTTAAAAGATAAATGGTTGACAATTCCAATGATTAGTGAGAATGTAAAGCAGTGTTTTTCAACTAGAGATGATTTCTGCCCCTAGGGAATATTTGGCATTATCTGGAGACAGTTCGAGATAGGGGAGCTATACTACTAGCACAGAGAGTGGGGAAGAGGCCAGAGATGCTATTAGACATCTAAAATGCATAGAGGATTTCCCCAGACCAAAGAATTATTCAATCCAAAATGTCAGCAGTGATTATGGTGAGAAATACTGACCACTCAGTATTATAAATGGAACCCTCAATGTATCATATGATCCACCAATCCCACTTCTAAACATTTACCCAGGAGAAGTAAAAACTTATGTTCATACAAAGACTTGTAGGGGCATATTCAAAGCATTATTCACAATAACCAATAAGTGAGAAACAACAAAATGATGAATGGATAAACAAATTTTGGTATTCATACTATAGAATTCTACTCAGCGCTGAAAAAATACAAAATATTAATATAACCACAACTCAGTGAATATCAAAAACGTTAAACTAATTGAAAGATGTCAACTCAATAGACTTCAGAGTGTTTGATTCCATTTATATGAAATTCTTGAAAAGGCAAAACTACACTTACAGAAGTTATATCAGTAGTTGTCTGGGACCAGGACTTCCCATTTAGGTACAGCCCAGTAAGATCTGACTTTTGAGCCCAACACTTTACAGAAAATGCTCTTGATAAGATCAATAGCCTCTTTTTGTTTTCATTCCTAGCTTATTTCATTCCTATTCCTGATTTCTGTGGTAGCATTCAACAGTTAATTATTCCCACAGGACACTTTCTAGTTTCTTGTTTGTTTATTTATTTCTTTATTTTAATTTCACTTTGGGTTTTATTTCAACGGTTACACTTCATTCACTGAATGTAGGAAACCTTGCAGAATGGAGTGCAAAACAAGCAGAAACTTTGGAGAGTGATAGAATTACTCTATACTGTACCTTCATTGTGGTGATGGTTAAGTATACATAATTATTAAAATTCATCAACTACACACCTAAACTGAGTAAAAATTATAAATTATTTCAATGAAATTCACAAATAAATATATTATTTTAAAAATTAAAAAAAGGCCTTGGCTGGTTGGCTCAGTGGTAGAACTTTAGCCCAGCGTGTGGAAGTCCTAGGATCAATTCTCAGTCTGGTCATACTGGAAAAGCGATCATCTGCTTCTCCACACTGCTCTCCCTGCCCCACACCACAGCCATGGCTCAAATGGCTGGTCCCCCAGTGCTGGCTCCATGGTTTTGCTTTAGGCACTGAAATATCTCTGTTCCAAGTAATGGAGCTTCACCCCCTAGTGGGCTTGCCATGGAGATCCTGGTCGAACACATGTAGGAATCTGTCTCTGCCTCCCTGTCTCCCCACCTCTCACTTAATAAAAATTAAAATTAAAAAAATTTAAAACAAGAAACTAGAAAGTGTCCTTTGGAAGTAATTAACTGTTTAATGCTACCACAGAAATCAGTAAGTAAGATAGGAATGAAAACAAAAAACGGCTATTGATCTTATCAAGAGCATATTCTGTAAAGTGTTGGGGTCAAAAGTCAGATCTTAGTGGGCTGTACATAAATGGGAAGTGAGGAAGAAGACAACAGGTATGCACTACATTTTGAGAAGTTTGAGTTGAATGACAGAGAGAATGCATCACAAGAGAGACAAGCAAAAAGGGAGAATATTTTAATGTAGAAGAAATTAAGCGACCCTCTGAAGATACAAAAGAGGAAAAGCGATGGGAAGGAAGTTGCTTGGAAGCTTAACTGGGGTGATTGTCCTTATCAAGGTACAGGATGCTCCCTCACCCAGGTTAGTAAAAAGGACATTAAGACACAGATGGTTCTAAATACATTTGTCAGAAGGGATGGAAGCTCAGAGAGCTGATGGTTTTCTCAATTTTCTCAGTAAACTAGGATAAAAGAAAATGTGCTCAGTGAGGGAAAATGGTGACCTTGAGACAAGAAGTAGAGCTTTGTAGGCGGAATGAGCACCATTAGTACGATGTACCTTGGATGTACTAACGGAGTGCTGACATGTTGCAGGTGTCTGGTGATTGCACCATCACAGACCTGAGCACATGTGGTTTGCACCCACACACTGCACAGCAGAAGGCAATGGTGAATCCCTGCTGCATTTTCTTTCCTTATTCTTTTTTTCTTTTTCATTCTACCTTGAAAACCCTATGATGAAAGAGTCCAAAATGAAATATGAGATAATGCTGAAAGATGAGACTCCCAGGTTGGAAAGAAGAGCAAAGAACAAGTATGACTAGCCTTGCTGCTAATGACCTAACTAGACCCAAGCTGAAAGGATGTCCAATGGGGATGTCACAAAGGTGAGAGGAAAGGACAGTGCTGCACAACACATTCAGTTGGAACATGGAAAGTAAGAAGCGTCATCCAAGGTAAACTGTAAATTGTAAAGGAAGAAAAGGAATGTTTGTCTAAACATTGCAGTGCTTGGTGTTAGCAAACTAAACTGGATTAGAATGGAACATATCTAGCCAGGCAACTACAAAGTGTTCTACTCTGAAAATGATAAACTCGGAAGAACAGAGCGGCTTTAATTCCAGGGCAAGGTATAGCATTGGATACTGGAGTTCTCTAAAGAATTTCAGAGGAAGGTTAGTCTGTGTTTTATAAACTACAGGAAAGCTTTGATAGTGTGGGTCATGAGAAGCTCTGGGTTGCTCTGAAAGAGATGGACATGCTTCAGCACTTGGTGCTGACATGCAACCTGTACGTGGACAGGAAGCCACTGTCAGGAGAGACTATCAACCAAGAATAGTTTCCTATAGACAAAGGTATCAGATGAAGTTACACTTTATCTCCCTGTTTATTTAACCTATATGTAGAACATTACAAACAAAAATCTGGGCTCCTTCAGTGAGGAGGAGTGAAAATTGGTGAAAGAAATATCAACAACATAAGATATACAGATGACAGCATCTTACTGGCAGAAAGTAGCAATGATTTGGCATGACTTATAAAGTCAAAGAAATGCCAAAGCAGGACTGTATTTCAACAAGAAGGCAAAAATCACGACTTCAAAAGAAATCCACAACCTAAACATAGGCAATGAAGGTATCAAAATTGTTAAAGATTATGTTTACCTCGTTACAGTTACCAAATCAAAAGGAGACTGCAGCTAAGAAATCAAGTGAAGGCCAAGACTCTGGAAAGCAGCAAGGCAAGACTTAGTAAGACAGGGCTGAGCAGCAGGGTCACTACAAGCATAGATGTGTGTAAGACTGGTAGCCACGGCCACCATCACAGCTGCCTGGCTCATGCAGGTTCGCATTTGATTCGGACACACGGTAATGAAACAACGGAGCCAAGAACTGGTGGGCCATTAGCTTTAATCCTAGTTTGCACCCAGCAGGCGAGAAAATACACACAGTGGGAAAACACTTCCCTTTCCATCAGGGCTCCAAAAGCCACTGACTTATCCGAGTTTCCTAGAATCAAAGGTTTCTAGCTCACCAGCCTTATTCACCTCTGTTTCCCCATCTCCTTCTCTCTGCACAAACTCTGCAGAAACTGGCTTCTCCTTCAGCACTCCGCCATCTTGGCTGCCTCTCTTATGCAATGCTAATTTCAGAAACAGAGAGAGAGAAGGGAGGATTGGAAATGCCCCTGGTCTGCCCCATTTTATAGTGTAGAAATCAAAACCTTTAAGTCAATCTACAAACAAGGAAGTCTCTGATACGAAGTCACTTATCTGAAGCATAAATGGGATTCCTCATAAGAGTGCACCACCCACATCATGCAACAGTCAAGGGTGTGGGGAAAGGCTTAATTTTGAAAAGATTTTAGTATTTAGAGGATGGGAAAGGCTTATCTTAAAACTAAGCCTTAGGCTATAATGACTTTGCCGGCTTACAACCTGACTCCCACTCCCAATGCAAACTATAAGCGAGCAAACATGTATATCATATTTACAAACCTATTTGTCTGACCATGTGTCATTAGAGACCAAGGCTAAGATTACCCACACCCCTGTATTTGCAATTACTGTGTATGGATGTGAAGGCTGGACAGTGAAAAAAACTGACAAGAAAAAACTGATGAATTTGAAACATGGTGCTAGAGCGCTATATGAATACCTGGCCTGCCAGAAAGATGATCAAGTGGACTCTTGGGCAAGTTAAGCCTAAAATATCACTGCGAGCAAACATGACAAAATTGAAGCTGAACTACTTCCGGCACACCATGAGAAGCCAGAGTGATTTGGAAAAGACAATAATGCTGGAAAGTAAAGAAAAGGCAACAGGATAGTAGGAAGACTAAAGATGAAATGGATTGACTTCTTAAAATAAGCCATAGGAATGAGTCCAAGGAGCTGAGTAGGGCTGTTGAAAATAGCACACTGGGGACATCAGTCATTCAGAGTCACTAGGAGTTAGTGACCTCAATAGCATATAACACACACATTGCTAATAAATATTAGTGTGAATGGTGTTAATGAAGTTGTAGAGTGTAGACCATAAACTGATAGTGATTTATAATTATTAAGCTGACTGATACCTTTAGAATATGTAGTCTTGGTTTTTAACTAGACTTATTGTGGTGATAATTGCTCAATATATACAAAGATAAAATAATTATATTGTATACCTGAAACTAATATATTATATTTTAATTATACCTCAATAAAAAGAGAAAGTATAGTCTTATACTTTTTTTTTTACAAGGACAGAGAGAGAGTCAGAGAGAGGGATAGATAGGGACAGACAGACAGGAACGGAGAGAGGTAGGAAGCACCAAACATTAGTTTTTCGTTGCCGTTGCAACACCTTAGTTGTTCATTGATTGATTTCTCACATCTGCCTTGACCGTGGGCCTTCAGCAGACCAAGCAACCCCTTGCTGGAGCCAGCGACCTTGGGTCCATGCTGGCGAGCTTTTGCTCAAGCCAGATGAGCCCATGCTGAAGCTGGCGAGCTCAGGGTCTTGAACCTGGGTCTTCCACATCCCAGTTCGACGCTCTATCCACTGCGCCACTGCCTGGTCAGGCAAGTCTTATACTCTTTTTAAGAAGCAAAAATGTTTAATTTTAGCATGGATATATTGAAGTATTGCTTGGTAGGAATGACTGAAAGATACAAAGGTATCAAGTGTGTTGGTGAGAATACTGTTTCAATGATCAATTGTGGGATCCAGGACAAGCAGAAGAGGTAGTTCAGAAAAGAGCTATATCCGTTAGCAATATACCCCTGCTTTATAAAACACATACACACACACAAAATCTTAGGCTAAGCTAGTAAAGGAAACACCTCCCTAAGTGCTAAACACAACAAATCCATAAGGACACAGAACAGATGAAATATTATTTTTTCAAAGCCTGTTTATCACTTGTGGTTTTGGGTTTTTTATGTAAATTCCTGCTATAAATATCATAAACAGAAATGTTTAGTCATATCCAATCCTTAGCCTAATTTTAGTGAAAGCTGTAAATAACAATTTGGGAATGATACATCCCTGAGGTGGTGTTCTGGTTCATGACTAATCCATTAGTCTTATCACAGTAAAATACTGGTAATGTAATTCATCTAGCTCATAATGATGCATTCTTTCATAATGACATAAAAATATCTTCTATGAATGGGTAAATATGTTTGTAAAGTCATTTTAGGATTATTTGTTCATCTTAACAATTTAAAAAACAAATCTATATTCTGTCCATCCAGTACTTTACTGTTTCATATATATGCAAAATAAAATGGTATGCCTCACTTGTTTTTTAATTATATAAAGTGGTTGGCATTTTGTGGTTATCAAAATTTATGTTTTTATTATTATTATTATTATTAATTTTAATGGGGTGACACAATAAATCAGGGTACATATGTACAATAAAAACATCTCCAGGTTATCTTATCATTCAATTGTGTTGCATACCCGTCACCCAAAGTCAAATTGTCCTCTGTCACCTTCTATCTGGTTTTCCCTGTGAAAATTGTTTTTAAGATAATTAAAATATAAAAATACTGATAATAAAAAAGTTACAATTTTAAAATTTTCATGTAAAAAACAAGAAAGCCTAAAAAGATCTCATCTGTTTTAATCCTTAACCATTATTCACAGGCAATTAAGGCAACTCACAATTCACTTTGCACTTGATGTTTTAAGCCTATACATGAGTGTGTCTGCATGTATGTGTGCATGCATTACACAAAACAGACACCTGTAACAATGACTTAGTATGCACAGCTAGAAACACATTCAGCAACTTATGAAGGTATAGAAGCCATTTTTTATTATGTGTTTCATTGCAGATATTTTCAAGTCCAAGATACGGCAACTTACTAAGCAAAGCCCAGGGTCACTTAAAAGAACGTATTGATTATTTTAGAAACTAAGTAGTTAGAAAAAACTCCTACACATCTGTACAAACTAGGTTAAGCAACGCTTTTGAAGTCTCAGAGAATTCCATTTGTCTGGACTGTAAAACCTAAGTTTAGATAAAGAATCTAACAATAAAGCTGAAAGGCAGAGAGGATAAAAGGAACAGGGTATTATTAATGCTTATCACTCCTTAGGTCCATGCAGTTCAATGACAGTTTCAAAGGGATGTGCTGATAAAGGATTTGCTCGTAGTTTGACACAGTAGTGTCAGTACCGTAGTCTGCAGTGGTTCCGGTAAGCCTCTTGAGCAGCAAAGAAAGCTAAAACACTTCTGAAGCTTGAATAGCTGAATGACAGCTCTGAGCTCCAGTGGCAGAAAGCCTTTGGCTCAGGCTTTGTTTTATATACAGTGATAACTATAACACTTGAGATGTACTGATATATATTTACATTACATACATATATATTATTGTATTAAAACCAAAGTGATAACCAAAGTTGCTGCTTTAGTCCCAAAAATTTGTATGAGAACATATAGCAAAAATCTTAACAATTCAGGGAAATAGCATTGTTTTCGCTTTATGATAGATCTTAAATTTACTGGATTTTTCTAAACACTATCATTGAATATGCCACTGCATTAGTAGCAATGACTAAAACATATATGCTAGAAAATACAAAAATGTGTAAATTTAGCCTACCAAGTAAAACACTTTAAAATTTGAAGACAATAAACTCCTGCTTGATGTTAGATCATCTTGAATATATATGATCTATTAGACAAAATATGCAAATATTGCTTTAAAATTGATTGATATTTTTACTCATTTTGTTTACCCAATGATCACCTAATCTATATACAGAATGCTAAATGTCCTGTACACAAGACTTAACCTGCATATAACAGAATTAAAGTTATGAAAATAACTCAAATAGTTTTATTTCCTCTCTCTTTGTTAAAAAAGAAGAAAATAAAGAAACCTTTCCTTGAGCAAAGTTCATGAATTCATTATCTCCTCTTATGTTCTAAAGACTGTTTTATCTTTCATATTCAGAGAATTCATCTGAATTTGATTTTTGAGTATGGGGAAGAGGTTAAGTTTCATTTTTTTCCCATATAGACATCCAGTGGATATTATAGAACTTTTAAATTGCTCTTTCCTCATTTCTCTGCAATGCCCCTTTTTGACATAAATACAGTGTCCCTGCTTGTGCAGTTCTACCTGTTCGTTCTTTATTCGTCTTGTTGTATATCCTTGAAGTTCTAATACTGTGTCATGATAATAATCTTTGATATTCACTAGACTAAGCCCTCCATTTTGTTCTTCTTTAAGATGGTATTTTTGATACCACTGCCCTTTTTTATTTCTCTCTCACATTGATTAAATGGAAGTGTATTGCTTAATTTCCAAGTAGAAAGAGATATTTTAGTTCTTTTATATCTAATTTCTTAATTTCAGCATGACTAGAGATATCTGTATGATTAACTGTATAATCCCTATAGTTCTCTTGAATATAATTATTTGAAAATTCTTTTTGGCCTAGCATGTTGCATAAATATACCACATACACTTGAAAAGAATAAGTATTTTACACTTTGATGGAATTGGGTGGAGAATTGGAAGCCTATTTTATGCATCATCTATGCTAAATTTATACATCTTTTTCAAAGTTTCTGTATCATTGTTATTTTTTAACTTATTATTTAAACATTAACAAAAAGTATGATACAATCTCTCTTCAAAATTTTGGATTCTTTTCTTCTCTTTTAATTCTACTAAATCAGTGGTTCTTAACCTGGGTTCTATTGAACCCTAGGGGTCCGATGAGTCGGTCTCAGGGGTTCAGAGAAGCCTCTGCTGCGGAGGCCAGAATAAAGTAATACCGTAATTTGTTGTGAGTTCATGCACTTTGTTGGTTTTGTTCTTTGAGCAAGGTGATGTTCATGCACGGCTCATTTTGTGCACCAGTAAAAAAACATATACCTATGTCTTGAATTTGGAAAAAAAAAATCATATTTTATTTATCACTAAAGAAGGGTTCGGTGAATGCGCATATGAAACTGGTGGGTTCGGTACCTCAAAATAGGTTAAGAACCACTGTACTAAATGTTTAATTACTACTAAGGACACACACATTTAGAATTGTGTTATCTTCCTGAGAATTGGCTCTTTAATAACTGCATAGGAACTATACCCACGTTTTTGTTTAATATTGGTACAGTATATCTTCACGCAAATCCTATACTTTTTACATTTCCTGTGTGTTTCTTTTTAGGTTGTAATTCTTGTAAGCCGCATACTTTTTTATTTTGTATACAAATCCTTTCTTTTTAAATTGAGTGTAATTTCTGTTTTATTAATATTTTATCATGTTTCATGTATGTGATTATTTTTTATTGATCCGTGGACATTGTTTATGAAAACACTGAAGTAATTTAAAAGCAGAAATGATGTTAGCTTCTTAGAAATAGAATTTACATTTAATTTTAAATGGTGTCTAGTGGGAAATCACTTTAAAGAAATTTTTAGATGCTTTGAAACTGGGATTTTAGAACCAGTATATTTTTAATTCACTCCTATTTCCTTGATGTAGCCTACTTGAAAACCAACCTAAAGTATGGCTACTAAATCAGACACATTCATCTCGAGTGCTGAACACCAGTTTTTGCCCACTAATCCTAGTAAATTAGCTAATGGTCTGCTTTGCTCAGTTTCTCAGCCTCCTCTTTTAGAAACAGGAGACATTACAATAGTCTCTATAGCAGCACCAAATGTATTTTCCCCATTTTGCAATAAAACAGAGATTATATTATTTTAAGTTTTATTTTTATGGCTGTGCTTTAAACTAGAGTAATTGCTTTATTTTATATTTTCATGGTTCTTAATAGTTGCAACTTTTTTTATATATCTTTTCTACTTTTTCTTGTAAACTCCAGCCATTCAACAGAGATTTGCCTGTGGGTGGTGAACATATAATACAATATACAGATGATGTATTACATCATTGTACACCTAAAACCTATATACTTTTTTTGACTAATGCCACCCCAATGAGTTCAATACAAATTTTAATTAAAAATTAGGTTAAATTAAAAAACGTACTTAATTTTAGAAAATAATTGAATGAAAGAGTTGCATATGTTCAACTTATGTCATTTTATATATTTCATTCTGTATAGTTAAAGACTTCTTTTTGACATCATTTTTTCATTAATCTTAACAAAAATATTATAATTTCTTTTTTTATATATATGTATATTTTATTATTATTAATTCTAATGGGGTGACACCAATAAATCAGGGTACATATGTACAATGAAAACATCTCCAGGTTATCTTATCATTCAATTGTGTTGCATACCCATCACCAAAACTCAAATTGTCCTCTGTCACCTTCAATCTGGTTTTTCCTGTGTCCCACCACTCTTCCCTCCGTCCCCCCATCCCATAACCACCACTCTCTTATCCATGTCTCATATTCTCACTTTTATGTCCCACCTATGTATGTAATCATGCTGTTCTCAGTTTTTCTTTTTTTCTGATTTACTTATTTCACTCCGTATAATGTTATCAAGGTACATCCATTTTGTTATAAATGATCCAATGTCATCGTTTCTTATGGCTGAGTAGTATTCCATAGTATATATGTACCATAGCTTTTTAATCCACTCGTCTTCTGACGGACACTTGGGCTGGTTCCAGATCTTCGCTATTGTGAACAATGCTGCCACGAACATGGGGGCGCATTTCTTCTTTTCGAACAGTGCTATGGTGTTCTTAGGGTATATTCCTAAAAGTGGGATACCTGGGTCAAAAGGCAGTTGGATTTTTAATTTTCTGAGGAATCTCCAAACTGTTTTCCACAGTGGCTGCACCAGTCTGCATTCCCACCAGCAGTGCAGAAGGATTCCCTTTTCTCCACATCCTCGCCAGCACTTATTCTGTGTTGTTTTGCTTATAGTGCCATTCTGACTGGTGTGAGGGGATATCTCATTGTGGTTTTAATTTGCATTTCTCTAATGATTAGTGATGTTGAGCATTTTTTCATATGCCTATTGGCCATCTGTATGTCCTCTTTGGAGAAATTTCTATTCATTTCTTTTGCCCATTTTTTGACTGAGTTGTTTGTCTTCCTGGTGTTGAGTTTTATAAGTTCTTTATAAATTTTAGTTATTAACCCCTTATCAGATGTGCTGTCGAAAATGTTATCCCATTGTGTGGTTTGTCTTTTTATTCTGTTCCTATTGTCTTTAGCTGTGGAAAAACTTTTTAGTTTGATATAGTCCCATTTGTTTATCATGTCTTTTATTTCAGTTACCCGTGGAGATAAATCAGCAAATATACTGCTGCTACAGATGTCGGAGAGCTTGCTGCCTATGTTTTCTTCTAAGATGCTTATGGTTTCACGGCTTACATTTAAGTCTTTTATCCATTTTGAGTTTGTTTTTGTGAATGGTGTAAGTTGATGGTCTAGTTTCATTTTTTTGCAGGTAGATGTCCAATTTTCCCAACACCATTTGTTAAAGAAGCTGTCTTTACTCCATTGTATGTTCTTTCCTCCTTTGTCAAATATCAGTTGTCCATAAAGCTGTGGTTTTATTTCTGGGTCCTCGGTTCTGTTCCATTGATCTATGTGCCTGTTCTTATGCCAGTACCAGGCTGTCTTGAGTATAATGGCCTTATAGTAAACCTTGATATCTGGAAGAGTGATACCTCCTGCTTTATTTTTTTCTTTTTAAGATTGCTGAGGCTATTCGTGTTCTTTTTTGGTTCCATATAAATTTTTGGAATATGTGTTCTATATCTTTGAAGTATGTCACTGGTATTTTAATTGGTATTGTATTGAATTTATAAATTGGTTTGGGTAATATAGACATTTTAATGATGTTTATTCTTCCTAGCCATGAGCACGGTATATGCTTCCACTTGTTTGTATCTTCCTTGATTTCATTAATCAATGTTCTATAATTTTCCGAGTACAAGTCCTTTACCTCCTTGGTACTTTTTTTGGCTGCAATTGTGAAGGGGATTGTTTCCTTAATTCCTATTGCTGACAGTTCATTGTTGGTATATAGAAATGCCTCTGATTTCTGAGTATTAATTTTATATCCTGCCACCTTGCTGAATTCATTTATAAGGTCCAGTAGTTTTTTGACTGAAACTTTAGGGTTTTCAATATACAATATCATACATCTGCAAATAGTGACAGTTTTACTTCTTCTTTTCCAATTTGGATGCCTTTTATTTCTTCTTCTTGGCTGATTGCTGTAGCTAGGACTTCCAGAACTATGTTGAATAAGAGTGGTGAAAGGGGGCATCCCTGCCTGGTTCCTGATCTTAAGGGGATTGATTTTAATCTTTGTCCATTTAGTATGATGTTTGCTGTCGGTTTATCGTAGATGGCCTTTATCATGTTAAGGAATGATCCCTGTATTCCCTCTTTACTGAGAGTTTTGAGCATGAATGGGTGCTGGATTTTATCAAATGCCTTTTCTGCATCTATTAAAATTATCATGTGATTTTTGTCCTTCCTTTTGTTTATGTGATGAATCACATTGATTGATTTGCCAATATTGAACCAGCCTTGCCTCTCCAGAATAAATCCCACTTGATCGTGGTGTATGATTTTTTTCATATATTGCTGGATTCGGTTGGCTAATATTTTGTTGAGAATTTTAGCATCTAAATTCATCAGGGATATAGGCCTATAATTTTCTTTCTTTGTGTTGTCTTTGCCCGGTTTTGGGATCAGTATTATGCTCGCCTCATAAAAGGAGTTTGGAAGTCCTCCTTCCTCTTGAATTTTTTGAAATAGCTTGAAAAGGATAGGAGTTAGTTTTTCTTTGAATTTTTGATAGAATTCACTTGTGAAGCCATCAGGCCCAGGACTTTTCTTTTTTGGGAGTTTTTTGATAACTGTTTTGATCTCATTAGTTGTAATTGGTCTGTTTAGGTGTTCTGATTCTTCCAGATTGATTTTTGGAAGGTTATATGATTCAACAAATTTGTCCATTTCACCAAAATTGTCTAATTTTTTGGCATAGAGTTCTTCATAGTATTTTCTTATAATGCTTTGTATTTCTCTTGTGTCAGTTGTTATTTCTCCACTGTCCTTTCTAATTTTATTTATTTGAGTCCTCTCTGTTTTTTTTCTTGGTTAGTCTAGTTAAAGGTTCATCAATCTTGTTTACCTTTTCAAAGAACCAGCTTCTTGTTTCATTGATCCTCTGTATTGTTTCCTTCGCCTCTATGTCATTTATTTCTGCTCTGATCTTTATTATTTCCTTCCTTCTACTTGTCTTGGGTTTTATTTGTTGTTGTTTTTCTAGTTCTTTTATATGCAGGGTCAGGTTGCTTATTTGAGCTTTTTCTAGCTTCTTATGATATGCCTGTAGTGCAATAAACTTCCCTATCAGAACTGCTTTTGCTGTGTCCCATAAATTTTGAGTTGATGTATGCTCATTATCATTTGTTTCTAGAAAACTTTTTATTTCTTCTTTGATCTCACTGTTAATCCATTTATTATTTAATAACATGCTATTTAGTTTCCAAGTGTTTGAGTATTTTTCAGTTTTTCTTTTGTGGTTAACTTCTAGTTTCATGGCATTGTGATCAGAGAAAATGCTTGATATGATATCAATCTTCTTAAATTTATTGAGACCATTTTTGTGTCCTAACATGTGGTCTATCCTAGAAAACGTACCATGAGCGCTTGAGAAGAATGTATATTCTACTGCTTTAGGGTGAAAAGTTCTGAAGATATCTATTAAATCAAGTTGATCTAGTGTCTCCTTTAAGTCTGCTGTTTCTTTATTAATTTTCTTTCTTTAGGACCTATCCAGTGTTGTTAGAGGGGTATTGAAATCCCCTACTATGATACTATTGCTGTTAATCTCGCCCTTTATATCCATCAAAGTCTGCTTTATGTATGTCGGGGCTCCTATATTTGGTGCATAGATATTTATAATAGTTATATCTTCCTGTTTAATTGTTCCCTTTATCATTATGTAGTGTCCTTCTTTATCTCTTATTACAGCCTTTGTTTTAAAGTCCATTTTGTCAGATATAAGTATTGCTACCCCTGCTTTTTTTTCATTTCCATTTGCATGAAATATTTTTTTCCATCCTTTTACCTTCAGTCTATGAGCATCTTTTGTTTTAAGGTGCGTCTCTTGTAGACAGCATATGTATGGGTCCTGTTTCTTTATCCATGCAGCTACCCTATGTCTTTTGATTGGATCATTTAATCCATTTACATTTAAGGTTATTATTGATATGTAGTTGTTTATTGCCATTTTATTCTTTAAAGATGTATTCTTCTTTTGCTCTATTTATTCCTCCCTTTAAACTGGTCACAAAAGGCCCCTTAGTATCTCTTGCAGAATTGGTTTGGTTTTAATGAATTCCTTGAGGCTTTCTTTTTCTGGGAAGCTCTTTATTTCTCCTTCAATTTTAAACGTTAGCCTTACTAGATAAAGTAGTCTTGATTGTGGGTCTTGTTCTGCATTACTCTGATTATATCTTGCCATTCCCTTCTGGCCTCAAGTGTTTCAGTGAGAAGTCCGATGTCATCCTTATGGGGGCTCCTTTGTAGGTGATAGCCTTTTTTTCTGTAGCAGCTTTTAGAATTTTTTCTTTATCCATTAGCTTTGGTATTTTAACTATGATGTGTCTTGGTGTAGATCTTTCTGGGTTTCTCTTTAATGGAGTTCTGTGTGCTTCTTGAACGTGTGGAATGTTTCCCAGCCTTAATTTAGGGAAGTTTTCTACTATGATATGATTGAACAAAGTTTCCATTTCCTGTCCTCTCTCCTCTTCTTCAGGCACCCCTATGATGCCAATGTTGTTTCTCTTCATGTTGTCACAAAGCTCCCTTAGAGTTTACTCACATTTTTTAAGTTTCTTTTCCTTCTTCTTCTCTGCTTCTGTGCCTTTGTTTATTGTGTCCTCTAACTCGCTTATTCGATCCTCAGCGTGATTCATCCTGCTGTTAATTCCTTCCATTGTGGTCTTCAGTTCTGATACTGTATTTGTCATTTCTGTCTGGTTCTTTTTTATTATTTCAATTTTGTTTTTTATACTTGTTATCTCTTTATTTAGGTGTTCATAATGACTATCCATTGTTGCTCTAATTTCTTTGAACATCCTAACTATCATTATTCTAAATTCTGCTTCTGGTAATTTGGTTATATCTGGTTCATTCAGGTCCTTCTCTGGGGATTTCTCTTGATTTATTTGGTTTGCATTCCTCTGCCTACCCATTTTTTCTGTGTATAAGCAAGTTGTGGCCACTGGAGTCCAGTAGGTGTTGCCTTGTGTTCTCTAGGTGTGGTCTGTCTGCAGGCCCCCCACCCCCTCTGCCGGTGCCTAGGGTGGTTGGATATGAGCGTTGCCAGCGCCGGCCCACTGTGGCTTTTGCTGTGATTTCTGCCTCTCCTCTGTGGGAGGGGCTGTCACTGAAGCCAGAAGCCTTAGCACCAAGGGTAGAGGTGAGCACCTTTGCTCAGCTGCGGACCCAGCCTATTTCCGGACTTCTGCCCAGAACCTTCAGTCAGAGCCTGCTCGCCACAGTTTCATGGTTTGGGCGGGGCTTTTGACGTGCTCTCAGCTGTGAGCATTTGCCCGTCTGGAGATTTAGCCCTGCCCTCGAGGCCAGGGCCCTTCTGCGCAGGGTCGCAAACCCAGGTTTATTGGGCCGGGCGTGTTTGCTGGCTTCCGCTCAGCTGCATACTTACGCTCATCCCGGACTCTACCCCGCCCCTGCGTTCAGAGCCTGCTCATGCACGTATGAATGCAATCCGCGGTTTCTCCGGCTGGGCGGGGATAGTAGCGTGAGCTCAGCTGCGAGCTTCCACTTGTCTCGGGGTCTAGCCCGTTCCCGCGCTCGGAGCCCGCACGCGCACGTATACTGGCCAACCGCAGTTTCTCCGGCGGGTGTGGGGGGGGGCTGGTAGCGTGAGTTCAGCCGCGAACCCCTGCCCATCCCTGGTCCTAGCCCGGTCCCCGTGGTCAGGGACAGCTTGCGCAGGGTCCCAGAGCAGATTTCTGCCCGTTCCTGGCCTCCTGCTTTGTCCCCATAAGTGAGATTAAAGGCGGGCCCGCAGCTTCCGGACCGCTTTCACGCGTCCCCTCCGACCCTCTGGGCTAGACCGAGCTCCCACCGGCTTGGCCTCTGCCCACACTGACAGAACCGCGTTTCAGCGTCCTGTCGCCCCAAACCCTTCAGCAACCCTCAGCAGAGTAGGAAGGGACCTAATACTCCACACTGTAGGCCTGGGAGCTCCCTCACTTGTTTCACAGCTCAAAACTGTCCAAACGCCTCTTCTAGGCTCTGGGACTGCAGTCTGGGGCTTGGTTCCTCGGACCCAGGTCCCTTCCTCTCCACCAAACTCTCCTCCCGCCCCGCAGGTCTCTCCGGGCTGCCATTTGCTCCAGGGAGCTGGGCATCCCTCTTCGCGTTTTCACTATTCCTACCAGTCTCAATGTGGCTTCTTCTGTGTTCCTTTGTTGAAGAGTCCACTTAGTTTAGTTCATAGTTGGTTTATCCAGATAATGGTTCTTTAAATTGAGTTATAATCCACTTTGCTTCTGGGAGTTGGAAGTTGGTACGTCCGCCTACTCCGTCGCCATCTTGCTTCCACTAATTTCTATATCTACATTCCCATTTCTTATAAAATGTAATAATACTACTTAATGTTCAAAGAGTATCTACCTTATTATAAGCTCTTTAAACCATTTATATTAGCATCTTTCTTGACCAAAGAGAATGGATTACTGAATTTAATAAAATTTATATTTAAATTAAAATTTAAAAAAGGTAAATAAGCTTTAACAAGAGAAATTAAAGCAAGACTTATGAGAGTGAGACAGAATGCCTGAAGAAAGTCTTTGGGTGTGATATTAAAGCTATTGTAATGTAGTGTAAAAGTTGAAAGGTAATAACTTATGACAGTTCTTGAATTGACCAATTCTAAATAAGATTAATTTACAAGTTGACTTGAAAACAGACACATAAATAATTCTATATCCCATAAAAATTAACATCAATGTGCAGATGGATAGGAATGTGGAGATACAGATATAATGCAGTTATAGATATCTTTCTATCAAATGACATTTGTGAGTACATTATGTCTGAAAACAAAGATGCATATTTTCTTTTCCAATGCTCTCCAGATAATGGTTAAAATATGAAGTAATCAGTCTGATTTCCCTACACTGCAGTCACAAAGCGGTCTCATTGTAGTAGTGTAATTGTGTTGTGTATAATGCAGAAATTGGAGGTTTATTTAAACATGGAATCAAGAAAACTGAAAAAGGTTGCTTTTCCTTTTACATGTATCACATTTAGAAATTATTTCTCTGTCTCAATTTCTTTTTGTGTAAAATCAGAGGCTAATAATAAGGATTACTTAAAACAGATTGTATGTAGTGCTTAATATAGTGCCAGTCTTTTTATTATATTATTGCTCAGTATGGCAATATAAAACTTATCTAAGTGTCCAAGCATTTTACACATTTTATTTTTTTCTATCAGATAACCATTTGAAATAAAATGTGGAGCTGTGTCACATATCTATAGAAAAATTGATTTTTATTTCAAAATTGTAAACATGGGTCTATTATTTGTGTCAGATACACTGCTCACAAAAATTAGGGGATATTTAAAATTAAATATGAAGCGATAAAATATCCCCTAATCTTTGTGAGCAGTATATTTTTGTTGTCTAAAAAAGGTAGACTCACTTCTCGGCCTTTTGGCTAAGATCAAGTGTAAAAAAGGTAGAAAGTAAAAGCTCAGCAAATGACAAACCCTACCATAAAAGTAATATATAGACCTCCAAAAATGATGTATAAATTGATTCATTAGATTGTAGAAAATGCTAGAACTGTGTTTATAATTTAAAATAAATTGAGGTTTTTCATTATGATGCAAATCAAAAGAACCAAAGCCCAAATAATAAGGATTGCTCCTCAAAACCAAACCAAACTTCTAGACACTGTCTCAATGTGATAAGTAACAGCACATCTGTACACCTGCTACTACTGTTCATTTCTCTTTGCATTTTCACCAAGGAACACTGCTTGGACATTTGTCATTGTTTGCACAAAACATACAAGAACTCAAACCAACATCAGAACAAATGAACTCTAGAAAATATTTTTAAAATTCAAACAGAAAGTAAATGTACAAATAAATTCTTTAAACATAACAGGGCATCTTTGTGCTTGTTTTGTGTTGTTTTGTTTTAATAACAATACAGCCTGGTTCCCAGTCCTTTGACTCCCTGGCTTTAAAAAAATTCACCAGAAAAGATCACATGTAATTAAATGTATATTATCAAAATATTTATCAGAGTGATTGAACAGAACTATTTGAAAGGTTATCATTTAGTTTTTGGGTTTTATTTTTGTTTGCTTGTTTAGTTAGAGGCATATTTAGTCTTTTGAGCCATCGTGCACCCTCACAATTCAAATCAGTTTTCCACAGCAAGGTGAGCCCATGGTCCTACCCTCATAAGCATCTGTTTCTCCCGGGAAAATTAATCCTCTGTGATTATTCTCTTCATTTTATTAATCATCTACATTCACATGGAAGGAGGTCATGAGTTGGAGTGAAAGTAACAAAATTTAGTAATCTGTTCCATTCTAGACACAGCATAGGCCGTAGGCTACTAGAAAAATCTGTGTTGGCCTTGGTGACACAGATTTGTATCGTCAGTTCGGCTGTGTAGCCTCTTGATATATTCACAAAAACAGCCAGGACCTGTGGCATTCATGGGGAAGGAATATTTTTTCTATATATGTTCACTTTTATTCCTTCAACCAGTTTCAAAATACCACATTTCCATGTCTGGTTTGTACAATCTATTCTGCACATATACAGCACAGATATTTCTAGAGTCTCCTACAGTCTCTGCCTAGTGAATCAATATTTTTCTGGAACATTCTTTTATGTTGACATAAAACTTCCATTTTTAAAGGAACTTTGATCATAAAAATTCAACCCTCATATTGGTTAACTGTACTTTTTTTCAGTACAAAGAGAACAAATTCTAACCATGAAAGTATAAAAGCGTTTGCTAGTGGTGGGCTCTCTGTGGCTCTGTGACTTGCCCTTGCTCCCTCCCCCACAGACACTGCGAGCCAGTCAGGCAGGATTTGGTGTGGCCTCGTACTTGTTTTCTGTCCCTGCTACTAGTCTTTGAACTTTCTACTCCACCGCGATGCCGTGGGATTCATCTGTGAAGCTCATCTTTCTCGCTGTCCCTCTATTTCCAGCTCTCACACTTTCAAACTGGGGGTGCTAGTATGACTTTCGGGGTTTTATTTTCTATTTTGCACTGTTTCCTTACAGTTGTTCTGTGTCACTTTCATCGCCCTGCCCCATCTTCAATCGACGTTACAAGAGTTCCGTAACTAGTATGATCAAGTTCTCTAATTTATATTTGCTGAAATTATGTCAGTAAAAAGCCAAAATGAAGTTGCTCCCACGTTTTTGGATGATTTCTGAAAATAGGTATCCTTTTTTAAAAATCTCTTTCCCACCAATTGTCCTAGAAATTTCTTACCTATTTTTAAATACATAAAAATGAAACCTATATTGCAAAGCATAAGGTCACGTTTGGTATAACTAGCCCTGATAAGACACAGTATTGAGTGCTCATAAATGAGTCTAGTCATTTTTTTTCAGTCTGCATTATAAGCAAAGTGCTGCTGTGCAGAAAATAATTCTGCTGTGATGAGCTTTGCTGTTTCCCTTACTTGAAGCGAATGTGTGGACAAAGGAAAACGAAGAAAGGGAAATGTGGCTGAAACCCTGATGTGCCAAATCACTAGCAAATTTTTCTAAAATGCATATTCTTCTGACTTCATAATTCAACAGAATTCTACATAGAGTCCCTACTGGACATTTTTCAAGTCACGGAACAGACTCCTGGATGCCTGCTGCAGATATCATATGCCTTGGTGGGCAGCCCACACTATTCTCTTTTGGAATTTCAAGTTGCAAAGGAAGCATCTCTGTTTACAGGAGTTCATTACATACACAGTTTAGTCACAACGAATACTGGGAATTGTAATTAGAGGAATCTATTGTAGCTAAAGGAACAGATGTGCAGAAGAGTGTTTAGTAAAGTTTGTGCTCACATAGGGATTTAACATTCTAGTATTTATGGGATTCTCATAAGAAAATGCTTAAATATAATACCATTTATTAACAAGCCCTGAGTGGTTAAAAAAACAAACAGAAGAAAACCCTGAAGAGACCTTTCTTAGCTACCAGTAGGGGAGGGTTACTTAGGTTGGAGACAAGGAGTCCTCCTGTATCAAACTGAATCTAAACAGCATCTGACCATGATTGTTATCTCTGGGGCAGAAGTCAATGCACAGTCTTTCCTGTTTAAATTCCACAGCCATCCAACTCATGGAAGGTTTTTAGCTTATACAGAGGTTTATGTATGTACAAACTACTGTAATCTGATTGAAACTGTGCTATGGTATCTATTTCCAGAGATTTTAAATGTGTGTGTGTGTGTGTGTGTGTGTGTGTGTGTGTATCCATATATATATATGGATGTATTTACATCTATAGTTGGCATAAACTATAGGAAAATAAAGAAAAATTGTAATGAAAAGTGTTTCAGGTGTATATATCCTATTCATCAGAGCAGGAAGGAAAAACATGTAGTGAATCAGCCTGCTTACAGAAAACCTTAACTATGAGAATTAGCTGAGGAAGTAGAATATAAAATTAACTCTGATAAAGAGTAGACCAATTATCCTTAAGTTAAATGAGAATTTTATCAATAATGAACAAAAGGCAGACCCTAATTTAGATGTTTTACACCTCAGGTTTCCAAGAAAATTAACAAGAATGCTGAAAATCTTCAAATCAATAGGATCAATACCCTGCCATATTCTTCCTGTCTGTGATAGAAGTATGGATAACAAGTAAGCCCAATTTTATGCATTTCTGCACTCACTGTAAAAATAATAATATGAATGTAGCTGGTGCTTTTCTTAAAAGTCATTCATGACTTTTTATAAAATTGTCCCCAATCTTTGTCAGTCAGTTGAACTCATGTGTTTAGAACTAGAAAGGGGCAGATATATGATAAATATAATTCTTCTTTATGGTTTATAACTTGGCTATCATATATGACCACATGTCTAACATAAACTCTCCCAATACTGAGCTTTTAATGGAGTTATCTGGAAAATTTCTTTGCTTAATTACTACTATTAATATGTTACATGCCCTCTAATCCTGAAAAAGTTATTTTAATTTTTTGTGTGTTTTTATAGGTTTCTACGTTTGTTGGTCCTGTATTCCAAATTAATAATGATACTTTTATTTACACCCCCCACAGAATCAAGCAGAATGGCTTAAACAATGTTGAATACTTGTTGAATTATGTACTCTACCTGATATTTCACTTAATCTAAAATATTCTATCACAAAACAAGAAACAATAAAACATTCTATCACAATATTTTATAATCTTTCTTAATACCTTTGTGAAATAAGTTATTTCTATTATGTGGAATGTGAAACAAACCAATCCTAAAAATATATAAAAGGTAAAACATAGAACACAAATCCCTACTCTCCAATATCTATCATGGTTTTCTCATTACCTTTTAGCAACAGTTACATATTTGTTTTTTGTTTTATGGATATGGAGTCTGTTTACCAAACTGAAGTCTACACACCCTAATGAACTTTCAGCTTACAAAATTTGAAGAAATGCAGTTTAGCTCTAGATTGACTAAGCACTACCACAAACTGTTCCAGATAAAAAGAAAAAAAAATTTATGTGATACTTATATGTTGATTTCAGTTGAGAATATTTTTTTTACTGATACAATTGTTTAATATAGATACTTTTAAATTAACATTTTTCTTAGTAAAGAGAATTGCTATATCATAAATCAAGACAAGGTCAGTACTGCCCAGCAGAAAGTTAATCCCAGCTTATGTTCAAGTTAATAGAAATTGAGGGGACATAATTAAATAATGCTAATTCCTTAGTTTTTTCTGCTTGGATCTAGATTAATTAAAGTCCTGGGATCACTGCAACTCTAACAGAGCACCTGGTGTTTTATGGTCTCTAAATGATAAATTGAAGGAATGAGCAAGACCATAAAACAGCCATGGCTTACATTGCTCTCTACTTAAAACATGCCTCAAATTTCAGTATACATGGCACCACAATGCATGAGTCTATTCCCAGAACAGACAGAAACATTAGGTTGAAGTATATAAAATTGCTAGTATTCTACAATTTTGCATTTAGGATTTTCATATGTTTTAATTTCATATTGGTTTTAAATATTTGTTTTGAAAATATTTTAAAATGATATGGAATCAATGCAAAGTATGATCTTTCTACAAATATTTAGGACCATCAACAGTGAAGAGATTTATGCAAATTAATACATCTAACAGATACAAAAAGTAAAAACTATCTCCAGGGTCACCGCTGCTACAATAGTAAAAAAGAAACATAAATTTTTATGGAAACGTAATTGTGTTTAAATGGGTTTACTCTCAATTACTTAAAAGTTAGTCTTTCAAGGGAGTAGTCATACTTTTTATCTGTTGTTGCTTATTGACTTATACTCAGTCTTGTTTCAAAAGGGATTGACCATGAGTTTTCCATGCAGCAATGAAAACAGGGAACCCTTGCATACGACTCATATTATGATATTCTTGCAATAGAGTCCCTCAGGATATATAACATTATTTTGCTTATAATATCTAGTGAGCTAGTAATTACTTATGTAGAACTCAGTAAGTCTTGTACAGCTTACTTTATTTTTCTAAACCATTTAATTTTTTAATTATAGTTGATATGAATTATTATATTAGTTTTAGGTGTACAGCCCAGTGATTAGACATTACAAAACTTAACAGTACACATAGTTAGTAGAATATTGTTGACTGTATTCCCCCTGCTGTACTTTATATCCCTATGACTATTCTGCAACTACCAATATGTATGTCTTAATCCCTTTACCCTTTTGACTCATCCTCCCAACCCCCATCCCATCTGGTAACTGTTGTCACGTTCTCTGAATCTAGGACTATATTTCAGTTCTGCTTGTTTGTTTCTTTTGTCATTTAGATTCAGCTGCTGATAGATATGTCTTTATTGCCATTTTATTGTTCACATTTTTACCTTATTTCTACTTATGTACAATTCAGTAAGTCTTGTTCAGCTAACTTCTTTTTTTAAAGTACACTGTACTCTTTAACTATGGAGAAAACAGTGAACACAATGAAAAGTGAAGCAGAATTGGGAAATGCCTATAAATATATTTTAGTCATTTTCTTGGAACTAGCCTAGGATATAATGAACTATCACTGGTTGCGACAACAATAAGTGGTACAGCAGGTTCCTGAATAATGTTGTGTTGTTCAACATCGTTTTGTTATAAAGTTGATGTCATAGAAACCTAACTCTTCTTTCTATCATTGAACCTATGGTAAAATTGGTTTCATTACATGCTGTATTTCATAATGTCAAAGAACCAAGCAACAGCATTGTGAGAACTTGCTCTATTTATCTATTAATTCTTTAAGTCATTCACTTATTTATCCATTCATTCCACACATTTACTGAAGAGTTCATACATTACAGGAATTATTCTAGGCGCTAAGATGCCTTGTCTTATGGAACTGACAATCTATTCGTACTATGGAATTACCTAAGAAATCTGTGTTTTAGAATAATGGAACTGACAATCTATTCGTACTATGGGATTACCTAAGAAATCCGTGTTTTAGAATAAGGTACAGTATTTAATACAATTTAATTGTAAGGCAATAAATATATAAGAATCTGACAACTCCTTCCCTGCACCACTGCTGTATCTCATTAGTAGCAAACACCATCACCTCTTTCATGGACTATTGCATGTATAACACCCTAAAGCACTCTTCTAGCCTTCACAAAAAACACCTAAATGTGTTTTAAAATATATAAGTTGAATATTTTCCCTGCTCTGCTCAAATTCTGCAGTATTTTAAATTTCTTCTTTGAGTTAAACAAAAAACTGGACCATAATTTACAAGGAATAGCCCTTACCATCCCTTTGACCTCATTCATTACTATTACTCTATCTTTTACTAGGGATGTCTTGCTAGTCCTCAAACATGATAAACATTATCCTACCTGAGGACATTAGCACTTATTTTTCCATCTGCCTGGAACTCTCTTTTTCCATGTATCCACAAGACTCTGAACTCAACTCAAAAGTAGTTTTATAAGAGCAGCCTTTCCTGGTTCCTTTCTATAAAATAGCTCTGACATCAGTTATATACCACCTCACCCACATTACTAAATTTTGCTTTATGCTTCACACTAGCTAACAGGAAAAACAGTTTCATTTTTCAACTTGGAGTTTATAAAAAAAATACAATTAAATTAAGATTAAATAGATGTCACAAATTACAAGTGCACCCTGATGTTGATATTTAATTTCTCTCATCTGGTGGGATTCTTTATTCAGCATTAATAAAAACCACCACTTTTCCTCTTGCTTCCAGATGCCTCTTTGTTCAGGTTCCTGTAACCCTCTTCTCTTCTTCATGACCACTTATTTCTTACTTTTGAATTTTTTATATTTTCTTTTTTCTGGTCATCTGTTAATATTTGCAGGATTTTCTTTGCATCTGCAGCTATTCGAAGCTCATTTTGAGTACAGTATTTATCAATTTATTTCTGTGGCACAATGGTTTTCCTATAAATTATGAAAAATTCTGTTCAACAAGAAATATCTGTTATATATCAGACATTGTCCAAATATTGGAGATACCTAGAATAATACACACAGCCAAAATCATGTGGATGGGTATTAAGCTCCCCTCTTGAGAATAAGAGTGCCAAAGAATTTGTGAACATTCGTTAAAACCACCACATAAGTAAATATTTAAAAGCAAGGCTGATCTCAGCATGAAGTATGTGAACTCCATTGTGGTCACAAACAAATGGAAAACTGAAAGCAAAGAGGTAAAGAGCTGTCCTGGGGCATCTACCTATTAAAGAAACCTAGGTTTCATTCTGGACTATACCTGTAAGCTCATCGTCCAGCCTCCCCTACACTAAAGTTGATTCTATGACTCTGCTGTCCAATAAAACATAAATGAGAGAAGTGGGTGAATTTTCCATGCTAAGATTAGTAACTATCCATTATGTTCTCTCCCTTTCTTCTGCTGTGTAGCTGATAGTAAAAAGCTCCAAAATGTCAGCCACATGATGAAGAAAGTTGAGATTCTGAAGTCACCATTTGAAGAGGAATTACTCAGGAATCTAATTAGCACTGGATCTCACCTTAGTGAAAAAAAAATAGACTTTTTCTAATGTCAAATCTCTGAAATTTCAGGGTTCATCAGTTAGTATACAGTGCTTCATTCACTCCAGATTATCCCCAAAATTTTTATTGTGAAGTTGTGTTCATCTGTAATTTGAGGTGATGTTATTTTCTTCTAAGACGAAAACATAACATGTGGCAACAGCCAGCAAACTTCTCCCAGGGACCAGCTTATAAATACTTTAGTCTTTGATAACTTCTCAACAATCCTGTACTAAGCCATAGACAATACATAGGAAATAACCATGTCTGTGCTCCAACACAACATTATTGACAAAACAGGTCAAAGTCCAGTTTTGGCCCAGAGGTGATAATTTACTCAACAAGAGCTAGCATGTGACAAGGAAATTAATAACGATAGATGGGCATGTTGTGATCCATGTTATGCAGTTGCAAGCATTTAGCAAAACTGTTACTGCCAGGAGGTGGGATGCAAAGCATGTACCTCACGAGTTAGGAGATGTAGCAAAAGTGAATTTTAAACCCCAGGACAGGTGTGCAGTTGCTGATACTGCTGAATCTAAGAACGTGTAGAAAGAAAAGAGCTAAACAAAAAAGAATGGATCATTCAGTAAGTAAAAATGAAAAAAATCTAGATTTGCAGAACTGGAAAAGCTGAATAATTTTAGACCCCAACAAGAGATTCAATTTTTTAATGGCTTGGAGCAAGAAAGAGCTAAAAGTTTCTTGCTTGCATAAAGAAACTAAAGGATTAGAAAAGCAGGAGAGTGGCCTTTACATCTTTAGGGCCTTCACTAGGTTGAGGGAGGAACAAGGGAACCAAAAGGAGAAACTAAATCCCTGGAAACAGAGGCATAGGTGCTTCCAGACTTTTAAGGGATCTGTATTGCCAAGGAAATTATACTGAAATAAAAAAGCTTTGAGGTAGCTACAGACAATGCTAACTGTGTAGTAAAAATAACACCCTGAAACTTCCCAGAGCACAGGATTAACTGCACTGTGTACCTATGAAATGTTGACTCAGATCATACTCTTAACAGGACTTGAAGACAAAATACAAATTGCTGTGAATAAAGAGAGAAAAGCACAAGACTCTCAGTGCTCCACTGTTGCATGCCCTGCCCATCCCTGCGTGTCTCAGAGCTCTGTAGCAACCAAAGGTGGAAGCTGCAGGATGCACAGAGGAAGAACACGTGCTAAGGAGAGTTGAAGCAACCACAGGAAAAATGAAATCTACACTAAATTTGAAGACACCAGGTGGAAAAAGGAAAACACAGATAACACAGCAAACAGCAAAGAGGGGATTTCAAAGTTCACGCTCTTAAAGAACTAAACACAATAAAAGAGGCGTAGGACTTAAGGAGAATGACTCAATTCCAGGCATCCAATTTAAAAATGTGAAGTACTTAATGGGGCAAGCTTCTTAATCAGGAAATGTAACTATATTAAATTTCATGGAATGATCAACGGAAAGATAGGATAATGCATGTTCATTAATGAAGTATTCCCAAGGTAATCTGCGAGCACTATTTTCAACTGAGTATTGTTATCTTTGGGGAGACAAAATATTTTTTAATTACTTAGACCAGTGGTTCTTAACCTTTTTTGAGGTACCGAACCCACCAGTTTCATATGCACATTCACCAAACCCTTCTTTAGTGATAAATAAAATTTTTTTTTCCAAATTCAAGACATAGGTATGTTTTTATACTGGTGCACAAAATGAGCCGTGCATGAACATCACCTTGCTCAAAGAACAAAACCAACAAAGTGCATGAACTCACAACAAATTACGGTATTACTTTATTCTGGCCTCTGCAGCAGAGGCTTCTCCGAACCCCTGAGACTGACTCATCGAACCCCTAGGGTTCGATAGAACCCAGGTTAAGAACCACTTATTTAGATGTTTCTGTCTCATCATACACTTGTAAAAGGGGAAAAGCATAATTAAAAACAAAAAATAACAATCTTCTAAACATGTAATTTCTTGGAAGGAAAATCAACAAAAAGGAGGGAGAAAGAAGTGCCCTTGCCTATCAAGTAGTGAAAGAGAAAACAACAAAGAAAAAGTGAAAAATGTAGGGTTCTGCAAGACAAAAGACAGCCTCTTTTCTATCAACAAAACCAAACAAAAAATGTTGCTAAACTATAATTTCTTTGCTAAACTAACAGTAAACAGTGCCGTTAAAATGAGAACCTTGTATAATATGAGGATATCATTCAAAATGAACATAAAAATAGTAGAGTCCACAGAGATCTGTTGCAGAAAAATAGTAAATAATTTGCATACAACTTAAATGAGAAATCCCCTTCACCTATGCAAACACCATCAACCCAAAGAAAATCATAAATCTGCACAATGAGCAGAATTAAAAATACTGAAATAACCATTTAAAGATATGAAAAGTCACTTTGGATCAGAAATTAAAAACAAATAATCAGAATGGATGAAAAACAAAATTGCATGAGCTTTATCCATATATATATATATATATATATATATATATATATATATATATATATATATATGGATATTTTATTAAGATATGACTGACGTGTATTACGTTCAGGTATACAACAAAATGATTCGCTATATGTATATACTGTAATGCAAAATAATCACCACAATAAGTCTAGTTACCATTCATCACCACACAAAATTACAAGTTTTTTTCATTGTGATGAGACATTTTATGATTTGTTCTTTTAGCAACTTTCAAATATATAATAGAGTATTATTAACTGCACTCACCATGCTGTTTATTACTTTCCAGGATTTATATATAAATGGGAATTTGTGCATTTTTGACGACCTTTGTGTTATATATTTGTATCACAGAAATAATGAAACTAAAAATTGAGAGAATGGAGGGAAAAAGAGCAAAACAAAAATCTCATTGCTGTAAAAGCAATTGGTAAGTATTAGAGAATGCCACAAAGATAAACAAAATTGATAAAGCAAATAGTTAACAGTTAAATCAACAATCAGGGAACAAATGTTATTAAAGGAGCTATAAGTACTATGGTAGCCCCTGGAACAAACCATTCAACTTTGTGACCTATCCATTTTTTTATAAAAGGGCAGAAAATGCATATTTTACAGATAAAGAAACAGAAAATACAACAAAAGAGTATAAGTTATGATACAGCTGAAACTAATCCAGTCAATCCTAAAAATCTGGCACATGTCCATATGTACTCACGTGTAGATAATATTCCCAATGTAAAAACTAGTAAAATCTGACAAAATTAATATTTTTAAAGACTTTTTCAATTATTTTTTCAGAGAGGAGAAAGAGAGGGAGAGAGAGAGAGAGAAGGGGGAGGAGCAGGAAGCATCAACTCCCATATGTGCCTTGACCAGACAAATGCAGGGTTTCGACGCTTTATCCCACTGTGCCACCACAGGTCAGGCTAATTTTATCACATAAGGGACTACCATGACTGACCAAAATTTTCCCTTTTTTTCTCTCATAAATTATTTTAGTTTCAACCCCTTAATCAGGAAATGCAACTACACTGAGCTTTATAGAATAATAAGGTAATGAAATGTCAATGCAGTTCATTTGTGGCATATTCCCAAGCTAATTCAGCAGCCACTATTTTCAACTGAGTATTGGTGTCTTTGGGGGAGACAAAATATTTTTGATTTATTTAGATGTATTTGCCTGTCTTCTCCAAGACTTGTGAGATTCAGCCTCCATCTGTGCTTTCACCCTTCCTTCTGCACCATGCCCAATCACAAATGTTCTGTTTTTGTTGTCTTCCTGACCCAGTTATATATGGCCTCCCATCTGGCATGAAAATAGCACAGTTATTTAGTCTTCTACTTCAGCAATGCCTTGGCCATGTTGGCATTGTTATTGTTTTCTAAGAGTTCAGAGAAAACAAAATGATTACATAGTTACAACATTCATAATTTAAAATGTAAACTAGCACTATCTGCATACAAAGTTACTCCACAGGCAAAATCAGAGAATGTCTGCTATCATTCCCAGTCACAATACACTAAAATTACACACTTAAGTCACACCACTCATAGTGAAGTGAAAATGGATAACTAATGGAGAGCCAAACACAGTGGCTGACGTCAGTCATCAGAGACAGCTACATCAGAAGCAATATCTGCATTTGTGGATAATATCAACTGAATCCACCTGACAATAAAATGAAGGACTAAGCAGTGTCTAAGAAAGAATATTCTAAAATGAAAAAATAAATAAAATAGGATGTTAGTACTCATGCAATAAAGTCTCTTGGGGTTAAGTGTACCCTACTTCCTTTTAGAAGTCAGGCTGCAAGAAAGAAAAGCTTACTCTTCATAAATAACTCTGGGAGATTTTGCATCATAAGGACACACTACTAGCATGTTCCTGTTTGACAGAGTACAATGCAGAAAGGGGTGAGTGATTCTCCTCTTGCATAAAACATGGGAGAACACAGAAAGGTTGCCACATCACACAATTCCAGGGCAGCTGACAGCTGCACATAGCTTCTGCGAGTTCCAGGTGCCGGTACAATAGCAGGAATCTGAAAATTCTCAATGGCAGCCAGGCCCCTAAAAAGAGAGAGCAGGGTTGATGTGGGTGATGGTGCCTAACAGAGCCTCAGAAGTGGTGCCCATCTAAAGCTGGTGTGCCAAACGGGTACCTTGGGCCTAGAATTATGTTATTTTAATATGGCAATTTATACAGATATTTCTTCTGAATTTCAGTGGCTTGTGAAATAAAATTGCCAGCATTTACCCCTTGCTGGGCATAAATAAGTAACTCTTCTTGGCTAATGATTCTTCAAGCCAATTCTAATTCCATGCTTCTTCTACCCTCTATGCTGCTAATAAGTGGCAGCATAGAGGGTAGAAGCAGCATGTGAGGAACTGGGCAGGAGATCAAGTCCCTTTTAATGAAAGTCTAATGGTCCTATGACCTCGGAGGAAATAAATGACATGTCAGTGACCTGGTCTGAAATGTTTGACGAAGTCATCAGTGAAGTAGCCAGACTAAAATAGGTCTCAGTGCTGCCATCTTCCTGGGCACTGCAAGTGATTCTTCTGAATATTTTCTAGACTTAAACGGGAACAGGTTTTCTGAGTGCTAATTATATTTGAAGTCAATCTTGGGTACGTAAGATTACTGAGGTAAAAAAGTGAATTCAGTTAGTCCAGATTATTTTATGTAAAGTATAAAGGTGACCTTGAAAACATAGTAGGTGATTTTACAGAAAGTCTCCTTGGATTTCTTCATTTATTAGTTTAGTCTTTAAGTGTGCCTACATAATTTGTTCACATGACAGAGATCATTTTTTTTAATCTTATTATATTTTTTATTTAGACAATTAAATTTGACAGGTGACATTAGTCAACTAGAGTACATAGATTTAGAGAAAACATCTCCACATCATTTGGATAGTCGATTATGTTGTATACCCATCACCCAAAGTCAAACCATTCTCCGTATTTGTTTCTCTTTATGCTCCTTCCCCTTTCCCTCTCGCACCCTCATCCCTCTCCTCCCTTCCCCTCTCCCTGGAACCACCACACTCATGTCTATGTCTCTTAGTCTTTTTTTATGTCCCACCTATGTATGGAATTATACAGTTCTTAGTTTTTTCTGATTTACTGATTTCACTCAGTATATTGTCATCAAGGTCCATCCATGTTGTTGTAAATGATCCGATGTCATCATTTCTTATGACTGAGTAGTATTTCATGGTATATATGTACTACATCTTCTTTATCTAGTCATCTATTGAAGGGAATTCCAATTGTTTCCATATCTTGGCCACCGTGAACAATGCTGTGATGAACATAGGGCTGCATGTGTCTTTACGTACCAATGTTTTCGAGTTTCGGGGGTATATACCCAGTAGAGGGATTGCTGGTTCATATGGTAGTTCTAATTTTTTGAGGAACCGCCATACTTTCTTCCATAATGGTTGTACTACTTTACATTCTCACCAACAGTGGATGAGGGTTCCTTTCTCTCCACAGCCTCTCCAACACTTGTTATTACCTGTCTTATTGATAATTGCTAATCTAACAGGCGTGAGGTGGTAGCTCATTGTAGTTTTTATTTGAATTTCTCTAATTGCTAGTAAAGATGAGCATCTTTTCAGATATCTGTTGACCATTTGTATTTCTTCTTGGGTGAAGTGTCTGTTCATGTCCTCTTCCCATTTCTTAATTGGATTGTTTGCCAGAGATCATTTTATTAACTAATAAATACATCCTTATTTAAGAAGCTATAAAATATAGAATTTCTTGTATTTTTCTGAGTATATTCTAGTCTCTTTGTGAGGCTGATCTCTCTGACATTTGACATTCAAATTCAATACAATTTATAAAACCCTATGAAGCTATTTGAAATTATATATATACTGCTCACAAAAATTAGGGGATCAGGGAATGTGCAAGATACTCCAGTACTTTCAGCCCTTTATATAGTGTATTTTCACCAATGAAGTTGGTTTTGCATCTCATTTGCATAAATGAGCAACTCTCTTTGAGTTGTTTGCTTTTCTGATGTTTTTGTTTAATGAAAATAATCAAATGCTTTTTTTATTGCTTCATATTTATTTTGAAATATCCCCTAATTTTTGTTTTATATATATGTAATATATATTCTAAGTAAAGATATCTAACATTTATTAACTATTAAATGGTATAAAATAACCCTCCAATTTTTCAATTTTTACATCTGGTAAAAACATTTCTCCCCATTAATTTGAAAAGTAGGGAAATAAGTCTATAGAGAAATAAACAGAAAGTCTAAGTGAGAAACACCAGGCATTAGAGGAGGGCCTGGACTTGTATAGAGACTATTAGAAGCTTGGAGTTCTGTTGCCCCAGCCTCATCTTACATTGTTGCAAAAATCATGTCATCCTTGCCTGACCAGGCGGTGGCGCAGTGGATAGAGTGTGGGACTGTGATGCGGAAGACCCAGGTTCGAGACCCCGAGCTGAGCTCGCCAGCTTGAGCGTGGGCCCATCTGGCTTGAGCAAAAGCTCGCCAGCTTGGACCCAAGGTCGCTGGCTCCAGCAATGGGTTGCTAAGTCTGCTGAAGGCCCGCGGTCAAGGCACATGTGAGAAAGCAATCAATGAACAACTATGGTGTTGCAACGGCAATGAAAAACTAATGATTGATGCTTTTCACCTCTCTCCGTTCCTATCTGTCTGTTCCTATCTCTCCCTCTCTCTGACTCTCTCTCTGTCCTAGTAAAAAAAATAAATAAAAACATTTAAAAAAATCATGTCATCCTTAAGAATGCTAAAGCAAAATAGTTGCTGAGGAATTAAATAGGTATTAGTATCTTAGAAATAAAGTCCCCTTTATATTAGTTGATATTCAAAGTGTTTATAATTCACATATCACTTCTGGTAAGCAGAAATCAATGCTCATTAGCTGTTCAGATTCAAACCATCCTGCCTGGGTTTGAATGAGGTACTTCATAAAATCATTTTTTATCATTAATAAAGTTCACATAACTTAAAATACTTCAAACATTACCTGGCACAGAGTAAGCATTATACGAGTATTAGCTTCCTATGATTGAAACATAACTAAAGTGCAGTAAAAGGTTGTACGTCATCCCACAAATTAAGGAAAATCGAGTAATTCCAACAATAACTATTGATATATATAATATTTGTAATCACTGAGAGGACATTTATGCTAAATAAAATCTGATCTGTGTGCCCACCAAAAAGTTTACCACCCAATTTCTTTCTGCCTCCCTGGGCATGATGACTAAATAAACATGCATTTGTTTTGCTTTGCTTTATTTCACTTTGAGTAATGGTTTCCTCTTGTTCCCTTTGTTTATCAAATAATTATTTCATTCCTCAGAGCTCAGGACCTTCACCTTTTAAGAACCACCCACATGATATTTACAGGATATGTACTTTTTCTGTAAAGCACTCAGCTGAATCTTCTCTGTACTTATAAAGTTGCATCAAGGATCTCTCCACTTGTCTAAGGTGATGGAAGATGAATGGAATTGGGAAAGTTGGGCAAATGTTTGTAACTTGGTAATTTAAAAAATTTCCCTAGAGATTTGTTTTCTTTCTGAGTCTTTCCTACACTGGACAACTGCCATAGCATAATATATGCCATAAGCCAGTGGTCAGCAAATTCATTAGTCAACAGAGCCAAGTATCATCAGTACGATTGAAATTTAAGAGCCAAATTTTTAAAACTATATAGGTAGATACATTCCTTATCGAGGTAGCGCCCGCAGTATTTTGTGGGAGAGCCACACTCAAGGGGCCAAAGAGCTGCATATGGCTCACGAGCCGCAGTTTGCCAACCAATGCCATAAGCTAATTAAATTTATTGAAATTATATCAGTTTAATGATCCTAGCTTAGTCCTGTATTCTTTTATATTAATTCTGGAACCTAGAGGTCAAAGGTTACATTGTGAACAGGTTTTAGTAGCTAAATATACTTAGGAACTTCCACTGGAATAGCATCATCTCCTCTCTCAAATCACTGTCTCTCCAATTATCTCTCCTGTGCACGTACCTTTAAAACTGTGTTTTTCTATATTTTATTTCACAGATACTGTGTTTTTTACAAATAGAAGGTTTGTAACAAGCCTGCAGCAAACAAGTCTACCGGCATCCTTTTTCAACATTTGCTAACTTTGTGTTCCTGTGTCACATTTTTGATAACTTTTGCAATATTTCAAACATTTATTATTGTTATATTTGCTATGGTGACCTGTGATCGGTGATCTTTGAAGATACTATTGTAATTGTTTGGGTGCACCAGGAACCGCACCCATATAAGACAGTTTACTTCATCAATAAACGTGTGTTCTGACTGCTTCACTGCCTGGTCATTCATTCCCCTGTCCTTCTCCCTTTCCTTGGATCTCTGTATTCCCTGAGACACAGTAATTTTGAAATGGGGCCAATTTATAACACTAAAATGGCCTCTTAATATTCAAGTGAGAGAAGGATTCAATCATTGTGGCAAATATCATTGTTTCATTTTTAAAAATTGCCACAGCCACCCCAGCCTTCAGCAGTGATCACCCTGATCACTCAGAAGCCATATATAAGGCTTCTTCCTTATTCTACCAGCATAAAGATTGTGACTCACTGAAGGGTCAGGTGTTGGTTAGCATTTTTTAGCAAAAAGTACTTTCCAGTTTATATCAATTTGTCTATAGTATATAAATTGCTATTGCACACATAATAGACTACAGTATATTATAAACATAACTGGGAAATCAAAATTAAGATATTTACTTCATTGTGGCAACCTGAAAATGAACCCACAATATCTGTACTGATGAATGATTTCTTTAGCCTAGAAATATCTACAGTCTTTAATATTACCTCAGTTAATATGTAAATGATCTCACTGACCGTCTCGGATTTAGGTGTTCATTGAGAGTGAATTACTCACACCCACTTTGCAATTACTTCGCACATGCTGGAGATGGAGAGCCTTCAGAAGTCAGCCATAGAACAATCCATCTGGGTGACAGCAGAAGAACAGGAAATTTGGATGGGAACAAAGATAAACATTCCAAATATGTTACTTTGCCTGAAGCTGGCAATTTTATCATTTATATAATCCAAATGATAATCAAAATATATATTAATGATGTGCTATTCATTACTGTACCACCAACGTTTAGCAAAGGGCCTGGTTTTTAGAAAGAACTCAATAAATATTAATTAAAAGGCTAAATGAGTAAGTGAATGAGAAAATAATTATAGGAACTGGTGTGCAATCATTGTACTTAGTTTGAAAACTCTGCTAGTTTTTCAAAAGCAGCTATAAGTTCCCTTATTAAAAAATAAATCTCCTAATTTCTACTTCTGACCAAATGGAATAAAAGGTATGATTATAGCAAAATACATACAAGATCTATATGATAACTCAATCTGTTGATGAAATAAACAGAAGATCTGAATAAATGAAGGGATAATTTATGTTAATTAATAGGAAGACTCAATATTATTGAGATGTCAGTTCTTCTCGATTTGATCTATAGATTTAATATAATCAAAATTGCGGTAAGTTATTTTTGGGTATCAACAAACTAATTCTAATGTTCATATGGTGAGGCAAAAGATCTAGGACAGCTACAACAATATAGAACAAAGTTCGAAGACTGACTATTCAATGTTAATGTTTATAAATAAAGCTATAGTTATCAAGACAGTGTGATATTGGCAGAAAGAATAGACAAATAGATAAATTGAATAGAGAACCTAGAAATACACCATCAAAGACAGAGCCACCTGATGTTTACTAAAAAAATAAAGGCAAGTTAAAGGAAAAAGGATAGTTTTTTAAAATACATGGTGCTGGAATTGGACATCCGCATGGTAAATATTGAATTTGACACAGACTTTAAACATTTCACTAAAATTAATTCAAAATAGAACACATATTGTAAATGTCAAACTATAAAACTTCTAGAAAATAACAGAAGAAAGTCTAAGTGACTTGGGTTTGGTGATAGCTTTTAAAATATAACATCAAAGCATAATCCATCAAATAAAAAATACATTTGATAATTGTGACTTCATTAAATTAAAAATCTCTGCTCCGGAAAATACACTCAAGAAATAAAAAGATAGTCTGACCAGGCAGTCGCGCAGTGGATAGAGCATCGGACTGGGATGCAAAGGACCCCGGTTCGAGACCCCAAGCTCGCCAGCTTGAACACGGGCCCATCTGGCTTGAGCGAAGGCTCGCCAGCTTGTACCCAAGGTCGCTGGCTCCAGCAAGGGGTTGCTTTGGTCCGCTGAAGGCCCACGGTCAAGGCACATGTGAGAAAGCAATCAATGAACAACTAAGGGGTCGCAATGGCAACAGAAAACTAATGATTGATACTTCTCACATCTCTTCATTCCTGTCTGTCTGTCCCTATCTGTCCTTCTCTCTGACTCTCTCTCTGTCCCTGTTAAAATAAATAAGAAATAAAAAGATAACTACAGACTGAAAGAAAGTATTTACAATACACATCTGACAAATGACTTCTACCCAAAATATTCAAAGAACTTTTAAAATTCAACAAACAACCTAATTTTAAATAGTACAAAAAATCTGAGCACATGCCTCACCAAAGCAGATATACAGATAGCAAATAAGCATATGAAAAGATGTTCAACATCATATATCATTAGGTAATTGCAAATTAAACAGTAATGAGATAACATATTGGAATGGCTAAAAGCCAAACACTGTCAATACCAAATGCTAACTAGGAAATGGCACACAGGTAACTCACACATTGCTAGTGGGAATGCAAAATTCTACAGCTATTTTGGAATGCAGTTTGACAGATTTTTAAAATGCTAAATATAGCATTTTCATACTTGTATCAGTTACATTCTTAGGTGTTTACCCAAATAAGTAAAATACTGATATCCACACAAAAACCTTCACATGAATATTTATAGCAGTGTTATTTTAATGTCAAAATTTGGAAGTTGCTAAGATGTCCTTTAATAGGTAAATGGATAAACAAACTGTAATAGCCTGTAGTGCAAACAACAGACTATTCAATGATAAAAAGAAGTGAGCTATCAAGCCATGAAAATATATATAAAGGAACATTAAACAAATTTTGCAAGATAAAGCCAGCCCCAAAAGGCCACATATAGTAATTCCAACTATCTGATATTCTGGGTAAGGCAAAACTATAGAGCAATGGTTCTTAACCTGGGTTCTATCGAACCCTAGGTGTTCAATGAGTCTCAGGAGTTTGGAGAAGCCTCTGCCGCAGAGGCCAGAATAAAGTAACACCGTAATTTGATGTGAGTTCATGCACTTTGTTGGTTTTGTTCTTTGAGCAAGGTGATGTTCATGCACGGCTCATTTTGTGCACCAGTAAAAAAACATATACCTATGTCTTGAATTTGGGGAAAAAAAATCATATTTTATTTATCACTAAAGAAGGGTTTGGTGAATACTCATATGAAACTGGTGGGTTCGGTACTTCAAAAAGAGGTTAAGAACCACTGCTATAGAGACAATTAAAAAGGAGAAAGAAAAACACAATGTTTGCTAAAGACTTGGAGAAAGGGGAGGAGAAGAGGACTAGGATGAGCACAGTGGATTTTCAGGACTGTGAAACGATTATTATACTGTTAACGATGAATAGATTATATTATCTTCATTTGTTAAAACCCATAAAATTATATTATAATACATATATATATATATATATATATATATATATATATATATATATATATATGATGGCAGAAGTAGAGTTCATCCATTAGAAAATTAAAGTCATTAACTTCATCAACAGGCTGAGAAGAAAAATCACATGACTTATAAGCAATGAAAAGCATTGATAAAATCAAAATCCTTTCTTGATAAAATCTCTCAAAAAAGTTGGAATAAAAGAAAACTCCTCAACCTAATGAAGGGCATAGGCAAAAACCTACAGCTGACTTATTTGTCAAAGAATGAATGCTTCCCCTAAGTTCAGGAACAAGATTATGATGTTTGCTTTCACCATTGGACAAGACATTGTGTTAAAGGTTTTCAAATTTCTTCTAAATTGAACAGGAAGAAATAATACTTTTTATGCAAAGATGACATAATTATAAATGTAAAAAATATGACAATCTACAAACAATAGCTACTATATCTAATAAGTATGTTTAGCAAGGTTGTAAAATACTATATAATATATATCTCAGTTGGAGTTTTATATACTAGCAACAAAGAGTCATAAGTTGAAAATAATAACTCCATTTATAATAGTATCAAGTTTTATATAATATTTATGGATAAAGATGAATAAATACATGAAACCTCCATAAAAATACAAAATATTGCTGAGAGAAATTAAAGACCTAAATAAAAGGAGAGATTCTTTGTATGCTTATTGTTCAAAACACTATTTTTAAGATGTCAATTTTTCCAAGTTGGTCTATACAGTCAATAGAATCCTAATCAAAATTACAGCAGGTGTTTCTGTAGAAATTGATAACCTGATTTAGAAATCTGTGTGGAAACATGAAGGACCATGAGTTGCCTAAACTTTTAAATAAAAGAACAAAGTTGGAGGAATAACACTATGTATGTTTAAGACTTATTGTAAAGCTATATAATGAGGATAGCAGTGTTGATACAAATACAGATAAACAGATCAACAGAACAGAATGAACCCAGAAATAGACCCACACCTATAGTGACAACTGACTTTCAACAAAGGTACAATGGCAATTTATTGGCAAGAGTAGGCCTTTTCAAAAAATGATGCTAGACCAACTGGATATCCATATACATAAATATTATATCCAAAAATTAACTGAACTTGTTTCATAATCATAAATGTAAAAAATTTCTATAAAAACATAAGATAAAATATTTACCTTCTTCAGTTAGGGAAATATTTCTGTTATGAAATAAAAACTCATTTTACAGAACAAATTGATAAATGGAACTTCATCAGAACTAGAAATTTATAGCACTTCAAAAGATACTATTCAAAGAATACAAGGACAAGCCACACACTGGCAGAAAACATTTGGGAAGCATATATTTTATGAGGGACTTATAGTCTAAATATATAAAGAACTCTCAAAATCTCAAAATTCAATAATGATAACACAAACCAGTCTTTTTAAATGGGCAGATATTTGAAAATGGATTTTACTAAAAAGAGAAAGGGGCATAGTAAATCAGCCCATGAAAAAATAACCCATATAATTTATTAAAAACTATAAATTCTAAAAACCACTTGAAATAATACTTCATGTTTATTAGAATGTCTAAAATTTAAAGCTTGACTATGTCAAGGATACAGTTGAGGATACAGAGGAAAAAAGACCATTCAATGCACTTGGTGGAAGTGTAAATAGTACAGTCACTTTGAAAAATAATCTGGTTGCTTCCTTAAAAGTTAAATATGCAGGTATCATATAGTCCAGGCCTTTTAACTCTAAGAGTCACCCAGGAGAAAAAGAAAGAACATATCCATACATACACTGATGTTCTAGAACAACACCTAAAACAACCTACATGTCCATCAGCAGGTAAATTGATAAAGGAATTGTGGCATATCGATAAAATAAAATACTTCTTAGCAACAAAAAGAAATAAATTGTTAATATATGCAGCAACATTGATGCCTCTCCAAATTATTATGAGTAGAATAATACAGACAAAAAAATACATGTTCTATTACACAATTTCTATGAAGTTCTAGAGATGTTAACTAATGTATAGTGGCATAAAGCAAACTGATAGTTGTCTTAGGGAGGGCTGGAATAGAGGGATTATAAATTGGTCCAAATAAACTTTCCAGATGATGGATATACTCACTCTTTATTTGTGGTCATGGTTTCATGGATGTACATATATATCAAAATGTATCATTGCTCTTTTAATATGTTTACTCTATGGTATGTCAAATATATCTCAATGAAAATTAGGAAAACAAAACATTTTTAAGGGGCGGAGGAATTAAGTAAAGAGTTCTTTAAAATATGCTCAGAGTAGCCAAATAGTTCTTTTCATGCAATTATATGTAATGGCCATTTCTTGTAATTAAGACTCCATTTAATTCTATGAACACTTCTACATTATTAAGTGTCAGATGCTGTGCAAGGAGCTGAGAATTTAAAGAAACAGTAGAGTATATGTGGACTGTTTTAACATAGAAGTTAGGAGCACTGAATTTAGAGTATCTGACCTGGGTTCAACAACCAGCTCCACTCCTTCCTACGCAAATGATTTAAGCCAAATACTCAAATTATCTAAGCCTTAGTTTTCTCTAGTATAAAAGAAAAGGTTAAATGAGATAAAATGTTCTAACTAATGCATGGAACCTGGTATGTATTCAATATATCATTACCATTTCTATATTACTATTAACATAAAAACAATGCTTTCAAGCATATCATGAGTCTAGAGTCTAGAGAAATAAAACAACTGATTTGGAGAACATTAAAAAGCTTTTAATAGGTTTATTTCTCCTCACAGAAGCTTTAATCATTTAAAAAATCCACTTTCTGGAAACCTGCCTTTGTGTCATATTTTTCCATGGCTAAAGAAATCAAAATTCATTTAAAATGTCAGAACGATACACATATCACCAACTAAAGTTGTCTCAGTGAGCAAACTGTAATTTAATTATCCACACTCAAGAGGAAGAAAATAAAACTCCAAAACCCATTCTAAAGCTCTTCTGTCAGCTGTAGCAAAGATTGCCTGCTGTTGGAAGGCTCTATTCAGCCAAAACATCTAATATACTTTCAAAATGATCTTTTTGTTGTTTCAGTTAGGACAAAGGATATATCTACTAACTATCTTCAGAGATTTCTCAACAATTTCTAAATTTTGAACTACAAAATGATTGAATTACTGATCATCACTTTTGGTATAGGAGGCAGGCTGGTGAAGAAACAAATGGAAGAATAAAAGGTCTCTTTAAAACATGGTTTTCCTTTGAGAACATCGGCAGGAGGGTAAGGACTGTGAAGAGATAAGCCTGGATGCAGTGGAGATTCCACTGCCACTTTCTTCAGAATTTCCAGGCTGAGTCTCTTATGTCGGTGGCCAGAAAGGGTCAGTATTCAGGAGCAATGATGTTTTAATATATACAAATAAATGCATCCTTCAAAACGCCTGTGTCAGAGTTTGAAAGAGTAGACAATAGGTAGATGATAAATGGGTATTTTAGGCTAGATCACTCCCTTTCTGATCCCCACTCCGTCACTGATGGAGCATAAACAGCCCTCAGCATTCTCCCAGTTACACTTTACCAGTGGTAAATTGGGGGGAATGTATTAGCTGGTATAATGGAACTAATTAATGAAGGAAATAATTACAAATGCAGTAGGATTGGTTGGTTATTTCTACACTTCATTGATGCTGTAGAGAAAAATAATATAAAAGGCAGTTACAAGCATTTTAAAATCAGGTATGAAAGCCTGAAGGCTCTTTGGTAATATACAAAGTTCTCATCTTCTACATCTGTTGTACAGGCAAAACAGTGTATACTGGACCAGAAGACCAAGCCCAGAATATAACAGTCTAAGCAGCTAAGCTTCAAAAGGTCCAATGTTCTAGCCAGGCAAGTTTTTTTTTAGGTCAAGCTCAGAGCCTGACCTAGGCAATGGAGACATCTGGAGGAAAGCCTCTAGGACTTTAGGGTCCCAGATTCCTCTAAACCTTCTGAGCCTACACAAGTGCCTGACCACTATAAAGAGCTAACATTTCCTCATACTGGCAAGTGATGCAGAGGCCTCTCCCCATCTAGGCAACAGTTCTACCCTAGGATCTGCCCCATCTCCTGTCACAGTGACAATGAACTACCCGGAGACCAGATGCTCTGAGGGGAGGCAACAGCCCCAGTCAGCAGATCGAAGGACTGAAGCCCTTCCCCAGCCTTACTCAGATATTTATTAGCCAGTACAAATAACTCAAAGAAGCAGACAGCAGAAGTTTTCAGGAGGTGAAGAAAAGGACAAGGAACATGCTGACTCCTAATCTCTGTTCTGAGAGCCTCAACATTTCTGTTACTGAATCTTATCCTGTTGTTTTGCTGTTTTCAGCCCACATTGTTTCCAGTACAGGTCAGAGAGGCCTTTGGACTCTCATCCACTCAGGGATTTCACCCTAGTTGCCTCTCTGTGTCTAATTGTTTACCCTAACTCTGCATATTTCCATAGCCGTATTCCTACCTATCCCCTTTTCTTGTTTTAGTAAAGATTAACAGAGTAAAATGGTTAGGTCTGTGGTAGTCAACCTGGTCCCTACCGCCCACTAGTGGGCGTTCCAGCTTTATGGTGCGCGGTAGAGGAGCAACCAAAGTACAAATAAAAAGATAGATTTAACTATAGTAAATTGTTTTATAAAGATTTATTCTTCCAGCCTGACCTGTGGTGGCGCAGTGGATAAAGCATCGACCTGGGAACACTGAGGTCGCCAGTTCAAAACCCTGCACTGGTCTGGTCAAGGCACATATGGGAGTTGATGCTTCCAGCTCCTCCTCTTTCTTTCTTTCTCTCTCTCTCTCTCTCTCTCTCTCTCTCTCTCTCTCTCTCTCTCTCTCTGTGTCTCTGTCTCCTCTCTAAAATGAATAAAATAAAAATTAAAAAAAAAAAGATTTATTCTGCCAAACTTAGCAAAAATCCGACATAAAGTACTTGGTAAGTAATTATTATTATATGTTTTAACTTGCTGTAACTCTGCTTTATAAATTTTATAAAGTAAAGTTACTTCCCTACTTTATAAATCACCATTAGTGTGGAACCGGTGGGCGGTTAGAAAATTTTACTACTAACAGAGATACAAAAGAGGGCAGCAGGTATAAAAAGGTTGACTACCCTTGGGTTTGGTGATTGCAGTGGAAGATGAAGGGCAAGCATAGAAACAATTTTAGGCATTAACAGGTGTGCCTGTATTTTGCAAAACATTTTCAGCACGCCTGATTAGATGTTTCAATGTGTCCCAGATGATGTCAGGTGCTCCCTGAGTGTCTGGAAGCAAGTTAGGGGTCCTTTTCTTTTTCAGGTTTATTCCCAGAGGTGGACTCACTATCAACTTCTGGATCTTTGGAACCAGGTTGCTTTCTAGGGACTGATGCACATTTTCCACTGGTATCCAAAGAGGACCTGTTGATGACAAAATTACAACATACCCTCGCCCCCAGATTAGTAATTTAACTGGATTCTGCCACTCAGGGTCAGCTAGTATATCCTGGTACAATTTAAGAGGCTTAGGCTGTTGCTCGGCTGGTATAAAATGCCTCTTGGCTGCAATAAGTCCAGATGAGGAAATGTTTTTAAAAATTAAGAGTAAGAAAAGCTTTATACAATTGTTCTTGTAGAGTGAGTCTTTCCTCTTGACTCCCCCTTTTTTGTTTGTTTACGACTTGTGTACTTAGGGCTTAAGAAGGCTATTGGCTCTTTCTGCAATACCTGTAAGTTTGGGTGAATTTCTCAAGCTTCTGAGGCCCCTACGAATGTCCTAAATCTTCTTTATTTTTCTTTTAGCACAATTCTTTTTTAAAATTCCTTTCTTTTTTTTCCTTCTCACTTTTGTTTACTTTCTGTTTCTTCTGTTTCTCTTTCTTTTCTCTGCACAAACCTTTTACAACCTGCACAAATCTTCTGCAACTTACAGAAGCTTTTTATAACTTACATAAACCTTTTGCAACATACACAGACCTTTTGTAACTTACACAAACCTTCTGCAACTTACATAAACCATTTTAGCATTCAGAAATAACCAGCTTTCAGAACAACTTAATTGTTTCTTTTTCTTTTAAAAGTACCTCTATACCTTTTACCTTTTGTCATTAAAACCATATAATTTCTTGCTAATTACTCAGAATTCTCAATTTCTAAAAACCTTAACTTTCAGTGACAACTGAGTAATAAGCAATTTTACATTGGTATTTTATGAATATACTTCATGGCCTTTAGAAATAGTTTTTTATTCGTAAACAAACTCATATTTTAGAAGAGATAACAGGAACTTTTGTAAACCTCGGGAAAACAAACATCTTTTGTTAACAACTTCAAAAGACATTAATCAAATTTAAACCAGTAGTAATATGAAATGCTTTTCTAGACCATCTGGTTAAAAAACTCTTTTGGCATAACTTTATATTTTAAAGTATTATTGTATTAATAATAGCAGAGAAGGCAAGAATCTTTATTTGTCCTTGGCAGCCATCCACAATGACTGAAAAGAAGGGGAGGGGTACTCTTAAGTGGCTTGAATTTCAAAAGTGTCTCCTTTTTATTCTCCTTACACTGAGGTCCTGGCATGATCCCTCCCATTAAAAAGTGTTAATTCTATTGCGTTCAGGATTACAATAGTTACCAGGTCTCTAGGAGAAGGCTTTAAGATATTTTAATTACCTGGTTTCTTTATTTTTTCTTAATATTACCCCCAGTTTATATATATTTACATACATCGTTTTTTCTTTCTTTCTTTCTTTTTCTTTTTTCTTTTTTTTAGAGAGAGAGAGAGAAGGAGAAAGGGAGGAGGCGCAGGAAGCATCAACTCCCATATGTGCCTTGATCAGTCAAGCTTAGGACTTTGAACCGGCAACCTAAGTGCTCCAGGTCAATGCTTCATCCACTATGCCAACACCGGTCAGGCTATTGTTTTCTTTTTAAAGAGCCAAACTAACCCTTTGAGTAATAAGAACATTCATGTATGTCCTCATGCCTCCTGATCATCCAGAGTACGATCATACATGTATGTCCTTAAACTGTGAGTTTCCTAAGAATATAAAATAGGGTGATTGCATCTCAAGACATACTATAATCGTGTTAGCTCAAAGATGGTGTGACAAAAGAGAGGTCAACATGCTAACTACAATTCATGAGGACTGGAAGATTGAAAGTGGTAAAAGTGATTACACTACTCGGCAAAGCATTACCAAGCCACTAAGTGTGGTTAGGTATCATGAAAATATGGGTTTGATTGACAAGGCTGTTACGCAAATGAGTTTTATAGGAAATGTAAGAAACACCATGAAATGGTATATAAAACATTTTTTATGAAATTGACATTGCTGTTTTGAACTTATACACTGTGTATCAGATGAAGACTGGAAGAAGACCACAGCTATATGACTTCATACTAAAGCTCACTGATCAGCTTTTGGAGGAGTTTGAGAAAGAGAGGAAATCACCCAGAGGAGGCCGACCATCATCAGAGGTGACAGCCTTCGTCTTTCAGGGCGTCACTTCCCAAAGCCAGTCCCTGCAACAGCCTCAAAGGATAAGCCACAAGGAAAATGCTTCGTACATCAGCATGCTACAAGAAAGGAGCGTAAACTGAGGGACACAGGGTGATGTGCATTGAATGTAACAAACCACTTTGTCTGCATCCATGTTCTGAGAAATACCACAGTTTCAAAAATTTTTAAATGTACGAAATAAAAATACTTGTAAATTGTCCTAAGAATATCATCATATGCGAGTACATATTTGAGATTCTGCTAATAACAATACTTCTTTATTTATAGATGAGAGATATGCAAGCATTGCATGAGAAAACAAATATTTTTATTTTAAAAATGTGTAAGGCAACATTAAAAGTAGCAAATATATGTGTTTCCATAAATTATTTATCAAACAAACATGATTTTAAGTTAATAAAACATAACTGAAACTAATTTAATTTTTTGAAGAAAAAGCTCCCGGAGGTCAGCAAGCATGAAAAAAACTCACTACTCAACGGGTTAAGATTATCCTAGTTGTAGTATTAAGTCTAGTTTTAACTTAGCCTGGTAATTTGTATAAACACAACAAAAATAGTAACTGATCACATTGTTTTTTTACAATCTGCTTTGCTGGAACTTTATAAGGAATTTTTTGATTGAGTTTTAATTAGCCTCACAAGGCACACACAAAAGCCAAGCTACACAGTTGTAATCTTTCTAAAATGTGCTTCTTTCCCACAGTTGTAACATGTTTGTGACCTGAGTGTGGTGGCTAAAACTTGCACTCAATGATCTCAGTGCCAATATTCTGGCAAGCCACAATCATTTGTGCTATATTAGGATTCTACCCCTTAAGAGGGAGCAACACACTTTCTGGCGGTCAGCATTAGGGTTCGCAAAGGCTAGTTGTAGGGTAAGAGTGTGGGCTGTCTGAGTATTATCAACCTGCCTGGAGATAGCATTCAGTAAGCAGTTGATAAAATCTATATATGGCTTAGTGGCTCCTTGACAAATGGTAGCAAAAGAACTAGCAGGGGCATGGGTATGGGTATTCCTGTCCATGCCTTATAGATTGGTGATAAACTTGAGAAAATGTAGTCCTAGTCATCTGACCCTGAACCTGAGTGTTTCATATGCACCAACCCCAGTAAGCACATCAATGCTAATGGGTATACCAGCTCCTAAATTTTGCATAACCAATTGCTGCATCTTGATACTCTTATAACCAAACACTAAATTGGGCAGAAGTGATAACAGTTTTTATAAGCACTTTCCTACCCCAAGTGGTCATTTTATATCCCGTCCAGATTGCTTCAACCATCTTCTTGGTAAAAGTATTTTGTAATCCATTTTCCCTGATAATTATTCTAAATTTCTTAAAAACGTGGAACAGTAAGGGCTCATACCACACAGACAGACCACAAATCCTGATCGTTGGAAAAACCTGTACAAAATTTCCATCTTTTTCTAACCATTCCCAGAGACATCTATCAATTTTACTTTCATATGAAGCTGGGAGGGGCTTACTGGGGAAGGGGTGTGGTCTTAGAGGGTGTGGCAGAAGCCTGTTTATCAAGATTGGGGGTAAGCTTATCCCATACCTGGATGGAACAGAGAAGACAGAAATTTGAATTGGGGAGATGTTGAACTGTGATGGGGCTGATGAAACTACAGAGCCACCATCCAACTTTTCCCCCAATCTTCTAAATCTAAACTTCCCTCCTTCAGATACCAGGCATTGTTGTCAGATGGTGAGCAAGAGGGCAGTGAAATTCCGATCTGTTAACTGACACCCTGCAGCTCCAAGGAGTCCCTGTAGCTGTAATATGTGACTCCACTGCTCAGGGGAAAGGTAATTCCCCATGGTGAGGGAAAAAAGGGGGAGAGATAAAGGGAAAGGAAAACCCCCTGTCCTCATCCCTAAAAGTGACCTCACTGCAAGCATTCAAGGGCTAGTCCCCTGCTGCTTGTGCCCCTTACCAAATGGGATTAGATGAATAGATGTCCTTTTCCTTTGCCAGGCTTTAGGAGGTCATTTCATCTGGTTCCTCATGTAGGGAAACCACTTGTTGGCACAACAATGAACCACCTGAAGTACTGAACTTTACATTTGGTTTCCAATCCTCACACAGGGCTCCACTTGTCCCACTTGTCGCAGCAACAATGAATTACCCAGACACCAGATGCTCTGAGGGACTGAGAAGAGGCAACAACCCCGGTCCACAGACCAAAGGACTGAAGCCCCATCCCAGCCTTACTCATATATTTCTTAGCCAGTACAAATAACTCAAAGAAACAGCAAAAGTGTTCAGAGGGGTAATGGAAAGGACAAGGAACATGTTGACTTCTAATCTCTGTTCTGAGAGCCTAAACATCTGTTACTGAATCTTAACCTGCTGTTTTGCTATTTCCAGCATAAGGTCAGAGAGGCCCTGGACTCTCTTTCACTCAGGGCCTTTGCCCTAATGTACCTCTCTGCCTCTAATTATTTATTTTAACTCTGCATATTTTTATAGCATATTCCTACAATCTCCTATGCTGAGTAACTATACACATAGTTAGGGTTGAACTGTGGCATAGACTAGCTGGGGGTATACCAGGCTTGTTAAGGAAAGGAAGGTTACATATTCCAAAGGCACTGTAAGACCTATTTAGCATGCACATGCAGAAACTAAAAGAATATGTGTAGGAATAGGTTCTAAGAGTGCTTATTTAAGGGATCCAGAACAAAAAAGGGACTGGAAAGAGTTTATAGATTTGAAAGTACTCTCCTAAGAGAATTTTAAACAAGGAAAGGCTCTGTAGATAGTTCCCTATAACATGGACAAAGTGAAGAGAAGGCTGGCGTTAAGCAGAGCTGTGACAGATGGTGTGGGAAAAATTAAAAGCCTAATTTTAATTAATTGAAAGTGCCAGGTAACTGGGCACTCTTGAATAAATATATGTTTTAAGAACCCACTAGATAACTTTCTTCTATGGAAAGACACAGAACCAAAGGAACACTACTGCTAAAGGAGGCATAAAAACTTTACTAAAGAGTTAATTAGCGGTTCTTTTCTATAGGCTGGAGCTGAAGGTTGGAGAGGCCTTTACAGAATTTGGCTCACTGACAATAACCAAGATCACAGATGCTCTAAGAATAGGAGCCAAGTAGGTGAGTTTGAACGATGTAAGCAAGCATCATATTGATTGACAGGGGTTTAGGTGTGCAGTAGCAACCAAAAGGCCCAACATTTAGATACTTACTGAATAGGCTAACAGAACCATAACAGTCCTTGGGGCTAAATGGATGGGAATCCAACAAGGACCACTCAGCTTGTACAAGAATAACTGGGAGGCTGGGAGTAGTCACTCCAATACTTTCTCCAGATTACAGATCTAAGGTAGTCTTTATGCCTGGAATTATTTGCTTCCCACTCCCAACAAAGAAGGACCTTGCAAAACCACAATAAGCATACATGATGATTCCCGAGTTCTTTTGTAAAGATACATATGCACATTTATTCAGGAACTGCATCCAGAAAAACAAAACACCCATAGACAGTGTGTCCGTAAAGTCATGGTGCACTTTTGACCGTGTGACCAGTTAAAAGTGCACTATGACTTTACGGACAAACTGTATTTCAGCGAATATTGGAAAAGAGGATCTGAGTTGATGTTAATATCCAGATAAGCAAACAGTGATCTTGGCCCTGCTGCTACACAGGGGAGAAAGGGTGGTATATGGAATCTGTTAATAAATGGAGTCCTGGCTAAGGTCTGACTTATGTGTGCCCAGAGCCTGTGGATCCACTCAGTAAGCATTCCCTAATCCTGATTGTATAATTGGGATTAACATACTTTGCATATGATGCAATTTCCACACTGAGTCCATGGCCTATGAGAGTTACTGTATGGAAAAACACAAGTAGAAACCTCTGAAACTACCTTCATATAGCCAAAATAGTAAACCAAAATCATTACATCAGACTGCTTGACACAAAGGATCTAATAATGTTAACATAGATAACTTAATGGTAAATTAACACAGGAAGAACTATAAAGAAATGGCATACTAAGTAAAGTAAAATTAACACCAAAAGGTAAATTTAAATGAAATTGATTCTATAAAACAATTTAGGCCTTGGCAGGTTGACTCAGTGGTAGAGCGTCAGCCCGGCTTGTGGATGTCCTGGGTTGGACTCCTAGTCAGGGCACACAGGAGAAGCACTCATCAGCTTCTCCACACCACCCCCTCCCCTTCTCTCTATCTTTCTCTTTCTCTCTCTTCTCCTGCTGCAGCCATGGCTTGATCAGTTCTAGCAAGTTGGTCTTGGGCACTGAGGATGGTTCCATGGCCTAGCCTTAGGCGCTAAAATAAAATGGCTCTGTTGCTGAGCAAGGGAGCAATGGCCCCAGATGGGCTTACTTGGTGGATCCTGGTCATCTGCCTCCCCTCCTCTCACTAAAATAAAAAATTAAAAAATAAAATAAAATATATAATAATTAAATAAAATAATCAAATAAAATAAATAAATTTTTTAATTATGCATGTTTAAATTCTAATGATAAATCACAGCTATAAGGAAAATAGACAAAATTTTAAAATATAGGTAAGAATGAACAAAATAAACGCCTTGAAACTAAACCAATATACTCATTAAAATAAAAGGTTTAAGACTAAGAAAGCTCTAGGCTGAACATAAACTAGAAAATAGTAAATAGAAATATGTTACTAATAAATTTATCCTAGAACACGTCACTGATATTAAAGAGACACATAGTAAATGAGTTATAAGAGATATAGCAAGATTCTAAGAGACCCAGCCATAGAAACCATAGAAACTGAAAGAAATGAAAAAAGAACAGTATGTGAAGAGGTAAAGGCTGAAAATCTTCAGATATTAAAAAACAGATTTTCAATTTGATATATTTCCTAGTATTCTAGGTAAAATGAAAATTAAAAAACAAAATAGTACAAGCAAGTATTACCTAAGCACTTCATAGTCAAAGTGCAGACTATCAAGATTAAAGACATTTTGAAAGATTCCAGATGATTGACAAAATAATAAGAATTAAACAGACCATAAACTTCTCTTCAGACATAACAGATGCTGGAGTGCAATAATACAAAATTTTTCAAGTTTTCTTTTTTTAGGAAAAATAACCTAGAAAATATACCCTTTTTTTTTAGCCAGCAACTTTTTTAATGTTACATATACTATTCTCAAGGCACATCTGGTGATATATTTTATAACACAGTAGGTGTCAATGGACGTTTAACATATGATTTCTGTAGGATCCCTCCGTTCTAAATTCCAAATGGAAGAACTGAAAGTGTCATGTAAAGACCAGCGATCTATAGTCTAACTTTGGCAAGCTTGTGTCTTTCAAGAGTAAGGGTAAATTAAAAACATACTGAGAAATATAAATACTATATTGGAATAACGTCACTAAGTCCACACTTCCATATAAAAATGTAAGTCTAGGTAGCCAGGTATGAAGTTGTTTTTCCTTTCTTTGCAGGGATGGGACCGTGATTATCTCTCAGGAAGTGGTTTCATGCAGAGTCCGGCTTATTTGTTCTTCTTGAGTGTTGTACTTTTCTTCTCAGTTACATCCAAAGGTGGATGCTCACTACTGCACATGTGCAGACCTGCAGCCAATCAGGTTCATGCTTTCACATTTAACCACAACTTTCCTTTATTTCTTCCATTTTTAAGGTAAAAGAGTACCAAAGACTTTTATTTTCTTCTCAATAATATTCATTTGTAGGGAAAAATAAATCCCCATACATCAATGTGATATTTTTGATAAATTTAAAATAAAAATAACTTTCCAATTTCTAAAAGAGTAATAGATTAGAAAGAAATTTTAATTTGGTAAACATTAAGAGAATCTGTCTAGGTCTAATATGTCTTCCATTTGATAGGTAAATAGGATGTGAAAAACTAGATAGGTACCTCCCCAAAAGAGAACAGGGATTAAGAAAACTGGCTAAACATCTGAAGATAAATTCCTTAGACTAGGGATGAGCTAACTGAAGGAGGATCATCAAAGAACAATGAGACATGTGCAATCAAATATGTATTTGGCTATGAGCAGCAATCAGTATCAGTGCAAGGAGGGAAGAAATGGAGAGGTGGAGGAAGGAAGGGAAAAAGGAGGAAGAGAGGATGGATAAAAGAATTTAGTGAATAGACAAATTCCTGATTCTAAAGATTGTGAGATATTAATGTAAACTTCACTCACTGGGGATTATTTAGAAAAATGTAAACAGCTGTCTTTCTGAACTAGTTTAAATGTACTTAAATAGCAGCCTTGGCTGGGACTGTACTGAGGTTCCTGCTAGCTTAGTCATTCTCCATCATGCCTTGGAGCTAGACACAGGGCTCATCAAAGTTCTTTCTACTTCTGCATATTCTAGTCTTGAAAGTTTGAGCTAGTTTTGCTGAGTTTCACACTTCAGTATTACTGATCTAAGAGGTTTGTGAGCACATATAAATGTTTGGATATTGATCTAAACTACACTCCAGGGCTTCTAGGGTTGTCTGCTACTTAATTAGACCTTCCACATAGGAAAAGAGCAATGAGCTGGTGTCCCATCTCCAACAGATGCCTTTGCCAGATGCTCACAGAAACACACACTCCATTCCCCATAATAGTGTCTATTGTTCATTTGTATACTGTCAAGAAAGTTTTTTTGAAAATAATTCTAGAATTTACAATGAAAACAGATAGACAATAAATAAGAAAAGGATTAACTTTTATTTCAATATTTTTGCTGCATATGCTTTATGAATTTTCTTTTTTCTTGTTCTTGTGCTCATCCTGTAACTTCAACTTAATTCTTTTTGATGATTTTAAAAATAGAGTTAATGCATACCAAAAAAGAGCCCTGATTATACACAATATCCCAAGCAATAGATAATACCTGAAATCCTGTGGTCAGATGTTAATTTGTCTACCTACACACCAGCTTTGATAAAATATTATGCTAAGGGTGTTGTTACCTGATGCAGTAGGAATAAAGGGGGAAAAGGAAAGGATATTCTTGAGAAGATATGAATATTTTCAAGAAAAAAATGAACTAATGATAAATCATATTCCCTGTGTTGTTTTGTTCACATCGGTCTTGGAGAACATCTAGTAGCATTCAGTCCCATTTATTTAGAATCAACACCAATTTTGCCATAAAAATAGTAATGATATTACTATTTGTTATCTGAAATTACAGATATTTGAGAATAATGAATTGCAGCCACATTTCTTCATATATTCATCAAAGCACAATAGGGTACTTTAGAGAGAACATAGGTTTTGGAGGCAAATAATCCCTTTCTTATCACTTACTAGCTATGTTACAGTCTCTCTTAACCTATGTTTCAAATGAAAATTATAGTAACTAACATAAAGAGTTATTGTTAAAGTCAAATGATAAAAAATATTCAAAGCACCTATCATAGGGCTTAGTACCTACTTGGAGTTTAGTATTAGTTTCCAACTCACCATCCCACCCTCTCCACAAAATTTTTCTCTCAAGAGTAATTTTTCCTGACACATCCTCTATGTCCCCTCATATATGATGTACCACACATACCAAGCTTGTGACATCCTGCCCTTGGATATTTATAGACAAAACTACCTCAATCTTTTACCTCATGTTTTACATAAAATAGAATAGAATAGAATGCATTCTCTAAAATTTCAATTCTCAAGAGCTTACATGCATGGTCATGTCTGAATCCTAGTTTCTGCCTGAATGAACTCTCAAATTTCCTTGCATCTCACCATCTGCTGCCATTTGTTTCTCTCTACTCCACACTGGTTTTGATACCAAACTAATTCTTACCCTGGATTTTACAAGAAAAAATTACATAAGCAACAGAGATATACACTGCAGATATGGAAGAACTTAGAGAAATACCCCTGTTCTACACTTCCCATGACTGTTTAGAGTTGGAATTTTCTAATTCCACATCCTTTTCCTCAAAGTTCAGCCCCTTACCTCATTGCTTAGCCAGCCTTCTCTCTTCATTATTCTTGTTTGTTTTTCTCATACCACTGAATTTGTGTTCATCTCTTAGATATCTCTTAGATATCTTTCCTCCAGTTTCCCAATTCACTTCTGGAGCGCCTCTTCCAACCTCTATTAACTTAGTAGAGCACATTCCATTTCTTCACACAGAGAAATGTTTACTGCCATAATAAAGTTATATTTTTCATATCACTTTAAGAGTACTCCATGTACTTATGAAAAGTGAATATTATTAATGATAATTATTTTATACATAAATGTGATTGAAAATCTAAAAGTGAGACATCTTTACAAAATATCAAAATATGCTTTCTTTTCCTTTTTTTTCTTATTTAGCTGAACCACATTTAGTATTTATGGATTATTTGATTCATTTTCATACTCTACCCTCAGTCCCTGTCCAAGAATAAATAAACTATTATCATAGTCAAGACAAGCATTTCTCCCACAGAACACTCAATACTAGAGTTCCAGTGCTCTGATCCCCAAATAGACTTCAGTTTTCATGAGGGAAGCAATTTTATTTATGCTAAATTGTTTTATTCTATGTTAAATCTCTAGAATGGTAAAAAGAGCATTTGGCATAGGGTGAAAAAGTATATAGTATATGCACAGACGGTCCCAATTTACGATGGTATGACTTCGGATTTTTTGACTTTAGAATGATGTAAAAGCAATATGCATTCAGTAGAAACTGAATACTAAGTAATATATTTGATAGGTTAGATATATTCAATTCTTTTTTGCCTTACAATATGTTCAACTTACAATAGATTTTTGGGACACCCCCACACACACTGTAAATCATGAAGTGTGTTTGTGTGCATGTGACAGGTATGTGTGTAATAAGTGAATGATTGTTGAATCGTTTTTCTCAATATTTTGCCCATGGTAATAATAATAGTACCATATTATTCTGGTTATTTATTGCTGTGTCACAACTACCAGCTCAATAAATGTAATGGCTTAACACAAAAAATTGATTATATCTCATGCTTTCGTGGATTAACTGGGCTCAGCTACATGGTTGTCTCTTGGGTATCTTCAGCAACAGCTAAAAAAAGGATTGGGGCTGGAGTTATCTGAAGACTTTGCTGAGAAGAAAGAGAAATATGAACTCTTCACTCACATACCTGGCCCTTCAGGGCTTCAAGACATTAAAGCAGAAGCTGCTAATCCTACATTATCTCACTTGATGCCCTTCACAACTCACTGAGGTAAGTACTACCATGGTGATAGTCCCACAGTCAGTGGATTGTAGTATGCTATTGGTTCTTGTGTTCTGGCTGTTCTTTTTATAACTATGAAATATCAGTTCTGATTTACTTCATCAAAACATTCCACTAGGAAGGTTTATTGACTTCTATCTGACAGTGCCTGACCAGCAATAATTGTTACATTCATGTTTTGAAAACTCCATATATTTGTTTTTACAATTTAACCTGTATTGGTACAATATTATAGTCCATTGCCAACTGACTGCATAAACCAACTGATAAGACTGATCATATTTGCTTTTTAGAATTTTTTTTATTAAGTGAGAGGTCTGAGAGACAGACTCCTGCATGAGCCCCAACCAGGATCCGCCCAGCAAGCCTCCTATAGGGTGATGCTCTACCCATCTGGGGCCACCGCTACATTGCTGGCAACCAAGCTATTTCAGTACCAGGGGGAGGCCATGGAGCCATCCTTCATGCCAGGGACCAACTTGCTCAAACTATTTGACCCATGGCTGCAGGAGGAGAAGAGAGAAATAGAGAGGAAGGAGAGGGGGAAGGGTGGAGAAGCAGATGGGCACTTTTCCTGTGTGCCCTGACCAGGAATCGAACCCAGGACTTCCATATGCTGGGCCAATGCTCTACCACTGAACCAACTGGCCAGGGCACATTTTCTTTTATGGGGATAATAAGCCATCTCTGTTTGTTTTCTGTTAGTCTTCTAAATTTATAATCTGTATTGGCACGTGAACAGGTGAGTAAACTAATAGAACTGAAAAATAGTATAGCTTGTTTGCATTCATGAAAAACTTTCAGAGTAATCTAGAACAGCCTGTATACAAAACCCTGTACATCATAAAACATTATTCATTTTGGTAAGAAATTTCTTCTGGATATTAAAGTATGATTAATTTTCTCTAATTAAACTTTCTTTTTTATTTTACCAAGAAACTGTGAGGAAAACCGACTTCACACCTATGGAAGTGAATAATTTAAATGGCTGAAAGTAAAATTTACTTTTAAAGCAATTTACATTGCATTGTTCAAAACTGACCCTAAAATATAGAAGTAAAAACAACTTTAAAAAGATTTTAAGGCAAAATTTACAGATGTTTAGTTGTTTAGCTTTTCCTTTTTGAGTAAAACTACTCTGAAAAGCTCTGAAACTTCACATTCCAATTTTCACATATTCAGATATGTATTTTTCTCTTATTCTATAGTTTTACATACTGTTAGGAACCCAGTAATATTGAATGAGGTGATCACAGACTAGCTTTAACTTTCAATTTCAAGTGCATTTGCTTAAAGGGAATTTGGTTCTCATCATCAGGTCCTATAATTTGTCCCTACGTTTATTCCAGTACATTGTGATTTAGAAAAGCAGATCTAGCATTTCAAATTTCCCAAGTGGCCCAAAGAAAGAGCTCAGTGGTGGAGGAGACTCAAAGGAGAATGTGAACTTGCAGTTTAAAATTAAAAACAAAATGATAATCCATGGCAATAAGTCTTCCTTATATTTTCCTACTCTCCAATCCTCTTCAGGGACTAAGAAAATGGAATGGGGCCCAGAATTATGATAATAGCCCAGATCATAATCACAAAAATAGGGCACACAGTTTGAAATCTTGAGTTTATTTCCTGGCTTGCCAAAGTTGGTGAGGAATTGGGGAGGCAGGGAAGGGATGCTTGTATGCACGCAAAACCCAAAGCACATGTTCCTCCCTGAGAAAGGAAAAGCACCATGCTGTCTTTCAACATGCCTTGAAATCTTTAATTAATATTTATAGTGTTGAGGGTTGTTATGTAAAATTTAGTGTAATATTATGTGAAGCTTTTAAGACTAGACAAACCTTAATATGGTTTCAGAATAAAGGAACTTTTATTCCGGGGCTAAATTAGCACCAAAAATAACTGCAAACTTTATAATGAATCTTTTTCAAAATGAAGTTATAATTTTCTATCTATACTTAGTAATCAATGTAGACTTTGAATAATAATGAGTACTTTCTAAATTCTAATACACTTCCTAAAATATAGTTTAAAACTTAAGAGTTTGGGCTCACTTTTGTCTTTAGTGAGTTGACTAGTTCAACTTTTAAGCTATAAAAAGATTATCTCTGAGTCGTTCCTAGAGTTAACATGAACAACAGTGACCGAAGTTGATGAATGTGGGACTTATTAACAGTCAATTCCTACTCTCTGGAAGAAATGGAGAGGGCAGGTGCTTATTAACTGAATAGGGCGTTGAAATACCAAAAAATAGATGACAACAGTATACATTGAAACTCTCTCATTTCTATAGTAATGAAATACAGATCTCTTCTCCTGAAAGCCAAAGAGAAATTATAATTTAGTAGAGGAAAAATAGGCCCTGCCAAGTTTGCTCAGTGGTAGAACCTTGGCCTGGCATGTGGAAGTCCCGGGTTTGATTCCTGGCCAGGGCACACAGGGTAAGCGCTCATCTGCTTCTCCACCCTTCCCCCTCACCTTTCTCTCTATATCTCTCTACCCCTCCCACAGCCAAGGTTCCACTGAAGCAAAGTTGGCCCAGGCACTGAGGATGGCTCCATGGCCTCCACCTCAGGCACTAGAATGGCTCCAGTTGCAATGAAGCAATGCCCCACATGGGCAGAGCATCGCCCCTTAGTGGGCATGCCAGGTAGATCCCGGTCAGGTGCATGCAGGAGTCTGTCTCTCTGACTCCCTGCTTCTCACTTCAAAAAAATACCAAAAAAAAAAAGAAAAAGAAAATAGCAAACTGCTCCATTAATCTTTATGAAGTAACAGATAATTCAAATTAGCTCACTTAGGAACAAAAAATGTCTTTCATTTTAAATTGAATGTGAGGGAGACATGAAGAGACAGAGAAGATAGCAATAAAGAAAAAGAGGACGTTGTTATAACATATTCCTTCAGTTAGTTCACACCACAGAGAGTCACACAAAATATTTTCAAGAGCAGGGATCAAGGCAGTCAGAATGTAATGTAATATATTTGCTTCTGGCTAGATTCACTAATCTACTATGTCAAAAATATTCTACAATAATTAGCTTATTTACTTATTTATTTACTTTAATGAGAGGAGGTGAGGTAGAGAGACAGACTCCCATATTTGCCCCGACTGGGAATCACCTGTCAAGCCCACTGGGGAGCAATGTTCTGCCCATCTGGGGCCACTGCCCTGTTGCTGAGCAACACAGCCATTTTTTTTTACTACCTGAGGAGGAGGCCACAGAGCCATCCTTAGTGCTTGAGGTCAGTTCACTCAAACCAATCAAGCCATGGCTGCTGGAGAGGGAGAGAGAGAGAGAGAAGAAGAGGGGAAAGGTGGAGAAGCAGATGGGTGCTTCTTCTATGAGCCCTGACTAGGAATCAAACCCAAGACATTCACAGGCCAGACCAACGCTGTACCACAGAGTCAACCAGCCAGAGCCAGCTTATTTAATTTTGATTTAAATATTTATATTTACATTGCATTTAGTCTATTTCAGTGATGAGATGATTCTCTGAAGAAAAAAAGTAAACTCTCACAGAAGACAAGACTATTTACTTGCATTTCTATTGAACCATGTCTGTTCTTATCAACCACTATAAATTAGGCTCTCCAGTGTTAAGCCAACACAAAATTGTTATACATTACAATACAGGATGTTATGCTAGAGTTCCTAAACTCTTAAATAAACCCTCAAATTGAACAGAGTATAATGTTTTTTACTTTACATAAGGATAAGTTCTCATACAATAATATTGTTTAGGTCAAAGGATTTAAATTTTTTATATACAAAAATTAAGACCAATAGCAGCAAATAATATTTGCATGTGAAAGTAACTGGAGGAATATACATAGCAAAACTAAGTTCTCTAAAAACAATCTTGTCTACTATTCAGTTCAACTCCTTAAGGCACTGGTTCTCAAAGTGTGTGCCAGAGCTCACTGGTGTGCCCTAGAAGATTTCCAGGTGTGCCATATGGTATTCCACAGAAATACGTGCCTTTGGGGGATCAAAAAATCAATAGGGTTTTTGGAATTTAGATTTTTGGGGGACAGAGGTGTGGGGAATTGGCTGTAAGCTGACAGTCTGTCCAACCCCCCACCTCATTTGCCTGATTAGATTGCAAAAGGTTGTTAAACTGTGGTGCTGGATTGTTTACACTACACCCCATGTTCCCTGGAAAGACTGGAGGCCAGTTTCTTCTATCCTTTGTTTGGTGTAAAGTTAAGATGATATGTATGGTAGGGGTTTTGGATTGATGATTAAACATAACGAATTGTCTCTTGAAACCTTTTGGATTTCTATAAAAGAAGAATATGTGGCAATATCTAAAAAAGCTTTGAACATTTTACTACAATTTTCAACATCCTATTTATGTGAATTAGAATTTTCTACCCTCAACACAATTAAGTATAAAAAGAGAGGAATTCTTCAATGTATCAACAAGGAAATGAGTTTGCCTTTCAAATATATGCACAAACATTGAAGAAATCACTAGGACACATCAGGCTTATGTTTCTCATAAACACAAGAATGAAAAACTTAACGCATTTGCGCCAGGACCTGCCAAATTTACTAAATCTTACTAAGAATGTATCTATATATATAAAAAGATAACTATTTTGTTGTTGTTGTTTTATTTTTTAACCCCTCTATTTTACTAATTCTAAAAAGCATAACTCAAAAAATGTAACATAAAAATGTTTTTAATTGTCAGAATAAATTTAATTTTGTCCTTTTTATTTTGTTTAATTACCATAAAAGCACGCTTGGACTTTATAATTTTTTCTTTAATATTTGACTTAATTATTACAACATATTTCTCAGAAATTTGTATATAGTGCACCTACAATTATTTGTAGGATTTTAAATGCACCCCGACTTCAAAAAGTTTGAGAACCACTGTCTTAATGACTTCCCAATACTTTACGTAGCTTTGACCTATAAAGATGCTGTTTTGTGTTTTCATGGTCTTTATGTAAACTTACAAACCCATATTTGTTCAAATCTAGGTAAAACTAAAAACATAACTAATAGTTCCAATCACTTCAAGATTCAGAAATGCTAAATACCTATTACATCTTAATTCCTTGGATTATCCAGCTTTCTGCTAATATTTGGCATTAACATTATAAAACCATTGGACTTTTAACTGGACAAAAAGATAGATGAATAATAGCAAAATGCAAGCCTGAAGATGTGTTATCTAATTTCAGGAATGTATTTCTAAGTCACTCGACATCACACATTTTTCTAATGATTTGACTAGGATGGATGACAATTATAAAATTTCTTGATATTGTTAATGCACGGGGGCATAATTGAAAGATGATTAGCGCATGTGGATAGGCTTTAAAATGCTTTGTGCTCCTAAAGAAATGTGAGAGATTTTACAGATGGAGGTCTGAACTGAAACTACAGGATTGTGAATGTTTCAAGGAGAACAGATATAGACTAAAACACGATGGAAGGTTTTTCACACTGATGATCTAAAATTGGGCCTTGCAGTCTAAGCAGGGAACATTCATTTAAACCATGAGGAGAAATAAAATATAAAGTACAAATGTTAAAACAAAGAAATTTGATTTATTTAGATTACAAAGCCAACTGTCTAAAAGACTTGGGAACTGCTAAATTTGAAGGGAACTTTTATGTCAACATTTTATGTCAAATATATTTATAAGTGTACAGCTTCCTGTAGAATACATATATCTAAATTGATGACAAAAACACAGGTAACTCTATGTAAATTCATTTTCTTTACTGGGAGTAAAACAAAATGTCCCTGTGCACAGAAGTGGAAAAACAATTTTTTCTCAATAAGTTATTTTAGTTGCTGTAATAGGAAGATACAAAGAGGAAGAGTCTTAAGAAATTATTGAGCTATTTAGGCAGTAAGATGTCTTCATCTGGAAATCATAGAACATTTGCTCTAGTGAAAAAGATGATATCACTACCAGTCAGAATAGTCTGGGTTTTACAGCTTGGAACTCTTAGCTGTTTAGTGCAACAGAGTTCATTTTATATTGACCCAAGTGGCTGGCAAAACCATGGTTGACAAAAGCAAGTTATTATCTAAAGTAATGACAGCAGGTATAACTAAAATAGTACTAAATAAAAACAATTCAGGAAATAAAAGTTCTAGAAGGAATCCAGCGCTGTCACCATCTCAGTTGACCTTAAAATCATTGTCAGTAATTATTTCTCTGAATTACTTCAAGAAATATTATAGTGGTAGCATCTTCTCCTAAGCTACATTTTACTACTGCTTGTATATTTTCCATACTTTTATTTCTTCTATACCTTGCCTGAACCTCTATTTATTTTGCATGTATATTCTATTTTTTTAAGTTTTTGTAAATCTAAGAAAAGTGCTGTGTGAAGGCCTGCTCAGCCCACAGACAGAAATTCAAGCTATATTTTATCTAGAGTGAAGAACAACATAGAAAGTTTCTCTCACCTATCTCATGACCTGGCCATTTGTTCAGTGAGAGAAAGCAGTAGCTGTTCTTACCTACTGTAACTTAGGAGAATGAAGCAAATCATGTGTAAGTAAAGTGATCAGTTATTTTCTTTTGGTGCACAAGTAAAAACTTGCACTGTTGGCAAAAAAAAAGAAAAGAAAAAGAAAAATCCTTTGTTGGGGGAAGCTGAGATTCTCCCTTCAGTTTCAAAGTATATCTCTTAGAATCTTATAAACTAATTTTTCAGTTTTTTAATTTTAAGGGAATTGTCATCTTTTATATCATTTGGGTTCATGAGAGCTAGATTATAAAATCAGAAACAATTTAGTGTGTAAAATAAGCTTCTTATGACAAAAAAAATGTTTATAATGTAGGTGTAAGAACCCAATTATTTAAAACCAATAACCCAGAAAAAGTAGTACTTCCTCACAGATATTTATAGTTTTAGGGTTATAGAGCAAAAGTTGTTGAAACCATTATGAGAAACATTTTAATACTATATAAAAGCTCTAAGTAAATGTACTTAGTCATTATTGAGTTCATTTTGTCTAATTACCAAACCAGAATTTGTTATCAAATCACATAGACCTTCTCATCAAGTGTCATTGAGATTAATGTCTTCTGATTTCAACTATAATTTTGTTTAAGGCAGAATGTAAGATATTTGAAACTAATCTTATTAGGCCAGAATTTGAGATAACAGAACTTCAGGTTTTTATTAATGGGTTTAGGAACATAAATTCAACCTTAAACAAAGTTCTCCCTAGACGAATCTAAAAGACTTGTATCTACTGATTCTAATCAAACAACAAAGGGAACATTGTTCAAAGCCATGGAAGCCTAATAGGAAATTCAACCATAATAAACCCTGAGAGCAGGGAGAACAGTTCAAGAATCCAAGGTGGACTTGTAAGGATAAATGTCAAAAGTGAATCTATAGAGAGTGCAGGGAGGCGTACGTACTCGCATCCAAGAACAGGTACAAATAAAGGTGAGAGCACCTAAATATATTCCAGGAAAGCAAGTCTGCAGCTCTGTCAGTCTTAGAGTCAAGCAGATCTTCATCTGACTTCAGTTTTCATTTACTCTATATCTTTCAACCTAGATTCCACAATGATAAAATTTTAAATAGTGTAATTCCTTCTGAATAAAACTTAGTTATTGGAAGACAGAACTATTAGCTCTTCATTGATTCTTGTTTTTTTCCTCAAAAAGTCAAATGATAAAGTTGGTCCTTCACTTAATCCTTTATTAATTCAGTCTTTTAATCTTTTGTGTTATGTGAATGTTTTTTGTTTGTTTGTTTTAATAAGACATGGGTCTCAAATAAACCCAACACCACAGATCATGACTGAGCAATATACTATCTTAATCCAGCACAAACTTATTACTGCATTTTAGGTATATTACTTTAACTTTTCTGATAGCCAGATCAAGCTATTGGATTGCATTTAGGTCTGAATTAACAGAGCACATCAATTCCCTTAACAAGAGCAATAGTTATTTCAGCTGTATAGTATGTGTATTTACATTGCTGACAGATTCTTTGGGAATCTTTCAACATATCCCACTAGTAGGCATGATATTTATTCAACATGCTCAACTTGTGCTCAGTCTTCTTCCCTTGACCTTTTCCTACTTCTGTATCATTCTTAGTAGGTATAAAATTGACTCTTACCTTATCTACCATCTAGCATGGTCATTTTTGTTAAATACTTTAGCTGAGAGTTATTGTTATTAGTAATTTGGCCTTGCGATTCCCTTAAACACTTCAGTGAATCCTAATAACTTACAAATTAGAAGGCAAATTCTGTAAGACTATTTTCTGGGACCTCCGATACACCGTGTCTACCTCTCCAGTTTCAGTGCCCACCCGATCTCCACTCACTCGTTTAGCTCCACAAACATCAGGATATTTCCACTTCCTCTTCTCATACTTCTCTATTCATTTATACTTTCCTATTCTCTCTAATTAATTAACATCTATTAGGACACAGATCACCTTCTTCCAAAAAAAAAAAAAAAATAGAAAACAACTCATTTCTTTTCTTCCCCTCCTGTGATTCATATACAGTATAAACCCAATAAAAATGTATTGCTGCACTTCCAGTTTATTTTAAAAACTATCTTTGCCTATGCCTACATTCCTTTATTTCTCTTTGGTTCTTATCATTTGACTCCTAACCATATAAGAGACATTCAGTGTAGATCCAAAGGATAAATACATACATAAGTGACATCTCAGCTAGGTTTTGAAAAGATAGGCAAGATAGTGATTTGTGCAAATGGAAGAAAGGTTTTTCCAGGCAGTGCCATACCCGGAGCAGAGGCATAAGGAAGAAAGCAGGAAGAACATACAAGTCAATGTAAAATCAGTCAAAATAAAGATGGTCAGCATGGTGCAATGGTTATTACCATCCTGCCTTCATCTTCTCTGGGTACTTGAAATTGTCAGGAGGACCTATCCAATCCAAGTATCCTTTTTTACCTCAGCTTTTTATATAGTTAACAAATGGATTTTTGGAGACTGAATAAATTTAAACCTTATACGAAATACTATACAAAAGTTAACAAAAGTATAATTCCATACATTATACAATAGGAAAAATAGAGACCTGTGCATTTCCACTTCCCACTTGATCAGGAATTGACAAAGGTTTTGTTAATGATTATTAACATTAACACTCTGCTGATATTCTAAAGGACCAGTCTGGGCTCTGGGCTTCAGTACTCTCACCTTCCCTCCCTCCCTCCCTCCCTCTTACCCTCCCAATTCCAACTATCCTCCTGCCACACCATTCGGTGCTGAATGTTTTCATCGTTGTATACCAAATTTCTTCAGTCTCTGCTTTAAGGTCACCCTCAGTAATTTTTTTTAATCAAAGTGATTGGTAAGCTTGTTTTGTTCTTCTCTGTTATGCTCTAGAAAATGTCTGCCCTGCAATAGCTGGTACTGTGAACTGACTTCTATTTGGAGGACTTGAAATTTTTTGTCTCTAATCTTAGGTTGTGTTCTCTGGCCATCTGCTTCTGGGCTCTGCCTACATAGCAAACATGGGGGAAAAAAGTGTTATATACTATTACTTTTGTTGGGAAGAGTGATTTCTAAATTGAGTGTGAACTAACTGGAGAACCCCTACCACATGAGAATGTGGAGGTCATAATGTCTGAGGTACAACACATGATGTCTGCCCTTAAACCCATCCACTCAGTTAATCTCCAATAGAAAATTTTATACTCGATATCATGTAACTTAAGGGGGCACACTTGATGTTAGGAAAATAAAATTTATGAAGGTACTACATTTGGAATGTTAGGTCAAGTAAAAGCAGCATGGGAGGTTTTACATAAAGGGTTATATAATGACTGAATGAATAAAGAAACGAGCAAGGGTAATTTCATGAAAATAAAACATTAAAAGTGATATTTCTCACAACAGAGGGTAAAATAGTGTTTTTACTTTTATTTTGAGAATGTTAAGTGGAATACTGGTATAGCCACTATGCATATTATAGTTTGGTTATAACATATCATGTGCTCCAAATTTCTAAATAGATTTTTCTAACATTATTTGAAAATTTCCATGAAAAGACATGACCTTTGTCCATAACCAACAACAAACACTTTATTTTTCCAGGTGGTTTTACTACTGAAAATAAATTGCTCCAGAGTACACATACATTTATTTATATGTAGCTATTGCTAAAGGACAACCATTCCAACTAAGGGAAAAAAAAGCCCTGTATTTACCCTTGGAAATTGAATATTCTTAGTGGCATGTGTTATGTTTAATAACAATGTTACTTGGTAAAACAAATTAATGATGTCCAATCAACATCAAAAAGGCACATTGGAACATATCACTCAGAAAGTTATTTTAACACATTGAAAATGTAGTATATATTTTTTAAAAGACTCTTTTAAGTTTAATTGATTTGATTCAAATTTGATTTCCTTTAGATAATTATAATACCTAATTTTAATACAGTACATTTAGCATTTTATCATAAATTATTCATCAGTATATTTTACGTATCTGGGACTTCATTTTTCTTTTGCTATTGTAAGGTTCACTAAGTACTGCAGGACACCTTTATTTCAAAGATGAAGAAAAATAGCCATTAGGTCTTAAAATTGTAAAAACAAATTCCATATGTAAATAATATTAACCTGATATTTTAAATATTCATCCATCTTGTTCACATTGCTTATTTTGTCTTTCATACTTCTTGCTTTTAAACAATGTTAATAGATAGTTTCTCACAATTTCTTAAGTTACTACATAAATATGACTAGTCCAGATTAATAGTCCCTTCCTTTTTATTTGTATATAACATTTTATTACCTCAACATTTCAATGTTCTAGATATAAAAACCTCATGAGAGGTTGAAAATATATGCAACAACAACTTCCAGGGATATATTTCTTTAAAAAAATAGTAATGTACAGAAATACAATGCCAATATCAACTTTTAGTCATGAAATGTTTAAAGGCTCAATATCGGAACATTTGCTCTCACTTAATGATTTGGAAAATATAGAATGCTTCCAAATGTACCAAAATCATAATATGACTGGATTTTTTTGCCACTGTAGTAGGTACTGTGGTATGTCACCCAGACCTTCTCTTCAGGGCTAAAATATTCATCCCCAGATGCAGTAACTCCTGCCTTCTGTTGATCATAATGACTTCCTCATTAGAAATAGCCCTCCTCAGTAGAGATGCCTCATTCAAGATTACTTACTCTCCCCAACTACAGCCAATATCCAATAATACTGTTGATATTGGGGTACAGAGATCTATCCACCTTGCTACAATTTTGAATACATCTAAAGGACTCGTGACTCAGAGCTCCACTGGGGACTGAGGAGGCGTCTACTGAAAATGCATCCTTATTCAATTCCCCCTCTCCCATTTCCATGTCCCTGACTCTCTTACAGGTATTATTGGCACTCCCCAATGTACCAACTGCAAGAAAATGTCCATCTTGGAGTCTATTTCCAGGGGAAATGACCCACAAAAATTAGGCCTGGGAAACATTAACTAAATTTTGAAAGCCTAAGATCCCCTGTCCAAATAGCATACCCATCGCTAGGGGTAGACTCCGGCATGTGACTTTCCGCACTGGTGAACTGGGATAAGATAAAAGAGAAAGGAAATGCTCTAGTGAGTATACTATCTGAGACATTTGAGAGCTTCAGCGTAGGAACAACTATAATGACTATGGAACCAAATGGCTCTTACTGGATGTTGTTGATACATTAGAGAAAAAAATATATAAAAAGAAAGGTAGGGGGAGATTAATTACTATTTAAAGACCTCCCTAATAAAATAGAAAAAAGAATCTTATCTTCTGCACCTTGGGCAGAGGAGATACTGAGGATCAAATCCAGGCGTTCAGAGTAGAAATTGCCCCAATAAGACTGATTTCTCAACTCCAACAAGTCTACTATGCCTAGGTCAGGTCCGCTATTGGGAAGAAGTGAGAATATAAGATTAAGTTTGGAAAATCTGTCTCCACAAACTAACATACTATATGAATTCCCACATGCTCCAGGACTCTCTGGTCCTATAAAGCTGACTCTCTGCTCTTGTTATGGCTGGTGCTCCTTCCATTTGCTAGCACATTAAGTTAGAATTTATCAAAATCTGGGTGCTCTCCATGATTCAATATTTAAAGTCCTTTCAAGGACCTAGGAGACAGGTGCTTAGAATCATAGAAAAAGCAATGTTTCATAATTCAGTGAAGTAAAAGTGACAAAAAAAATGCCATTTAAGATGTTAGGAGAAGAGTTCGGAAGATTCAGAGAAATAAACATGCTAAGGCAGGTATGCTATGTAAGGTCAGGAAACTCACCAGATGACTAGGTTCATAAAAACCCTAGAAGACCCTCTGTTCAGCAAAGTGATAAAATTTTGTGAGAAAGTACCAACATTATTAAGAAGCTCAGTGGTGCCTGGCCTCTGGAGGGCAGGGATCACAGTTGGAGATGCTGTTACAGAAATGGGTTTCCTGATAGCAACAGGGTGATGTAACCCCAAAACAGTAGAGGCCATATGTTGTTACTTAACCATCAGAGACAATGTTGGAGCAATTATCCTAATGAGCAGCAAGGCTGGACTGGCATCAAGGGTGGCCTGACACATGGAACCTTGGAAATGGTTAATAGAACTGTGTCCCTAAGGACAAGATAGGGTGTTATCCAATCAACACAAATAAAAGAAGGTTGGATAACGGTGGATGCCCCCTCTAAAACTCATAATCCCTTGAACAGTTTTCAGACCTGTGCCAATTTTCAGATCCAGAACCCTTGTATAAAGTACAGGCCAAGTCCCTGGGAGAAAGGACTCTGTCTCACTACAGAAAGGGTATTCAGTTAAATTTCCTCCAGCATTTTATCCAAGGGATCTATGGCCATTTAGTAAACTTTACATGAGGAAAGAGGCAGATTTTTTGTGACTCTTGAACACAGTGTCTGAGTGAGAAAAATACCCAGAAAATGAAAGTATCAACCTGTCCACTCCCTACCTCCACCTTTGTCAGAATGAGGAACTGTGGAGGCCAAGCAGTAACCTGTGTCCTTTCTAAGTCTGGCCTCGGTTGTGTCCACAAACCTCTCTTACAGTAATCTCCCTGGTCCCTGGGTGGATAAGTAGAATGGATACTTAGTATAGTTGCCAGAATCCCTACACTGGTTCCATGGTTTGTGAGTCAAGAGCTATCATAATGGAAAAAGCCACATGGAAGTCTCTGAAACTAACCCTATCCCCAGTCAAGATATTAAACTATATTTTATCTCAAGGAGAATTATCGAAGTTCTTAAAAGATAAATAGCTAATGGTCCCTTCGTAACCCCATTTACTTTTCCATGCTAAACCTTTCATGAACCAGACAGATCGTGAAGGATAATGATGAACTACTGCAAACTCAACCAAGTGACAGCCCCAATTTCAACCTTTGTGCCTTATGTGCTATTTTTGCTGGAGAAAAATTGATAGCCCTAAGGTAAACTACTATTAACTTTCCCCTACCTATCAAGAAGCAGTTGACATTCACATGGGAAGGGCTACAGAATACATGTCAGGTTTTCCCCCAGGGTTAGGTTTACCTTGCCCTACTTTACTTTATTTATATTGGGAAATACTCTACAATATTTGTATAGTCTTAAGAATATTAGAGTAGCCTGACCAGGTGGTGGCGCAGTGGATAGAGCATCAGACTGGGATGCGGAAGACCCAGGTTTGAGACCCCAAGCCCGCCAGCTTGAGCACGGGGCCCATCTGGCTTGAGCAAAAGCTTGCCAGCTTGAACCCAAGGTCGCTGGCTCCAGCAAGGGGTTGCTCGGTCTGCTGAAGGCCCACGGTCAAGGCACATGTGAGAAAGCAATCAATGAACAACTATGATGTCACAAGGGCAACGAAAAACTAATGATTGATGCTTCTCACCTCTCTCCGTTCCTGTCTGTCTGTTCCTATCTATCCCTCTGTCTGACTCTCTGTCCCTGTAAATAAATAAATAAAGCCTTTTAAAAAAAAAGAATATTACAGTAGTCCATACATTGAATATACATAGTCCATGCATGTAAGTTTTCTCTATGTCCTATGATCTGGGGCATGCCAGGACACATCCTTTGTATGGGACAAAGTATGGTATTCACGTCACCCACCACTAAGGGGACATCTGGCTGGACCCTTCAGGATCTAGAAACAATATAAGCCAGACTTGGGAAGGCTGCTCCAAATCCATTGAATGCAATATTTACTCCAAATATAAAATACATTTATGATTACAGAAAACGTTCCCAGTTTTCAGTGGGACCAAGAAAAGAATACAGCTCTCCAGCAGGTCCAGGTTTCAATGAAAACAGTCCTGTCTGTTGAGCCACATGATCCAACAGACCCTATAATTTTCAGAGGTATTATTTTTGGTGTGGAGAATTTTCCAGCAGGAAAATTGCAACATAAATTCCTAGGGTTCTTGATCAAAACAATGCCATTTGTAGCTAAGAATTAATTATTTGAAAGTAACCTGTATTGTCCTTCTGGGTCTTGGTTGATATATGTGAAATGTCTGAGCAGCCAGAATACTCCATAATGAACTGCATTCTGTCCTAATGTAGGGTGGATCCAACAACAATCCCTTATAAGATGAAAATGGGATATGTGAAATGGGGCATGACCAGGGACAGAGGGCACAAGGTTCTGTTGACAAACAGATGAAACCGACTTTAGTTTCTCTCTCTCTTCTGTAAGTCAGCAGAGGATCCCTTATGAAGATCATAGATAAAACAGAGGCCAACCTGGGATCATAGATATATCAGCTCAGTATGTGAATTTTAGAGAAAAATTGTTAATACCAATTATCTTCACTCAGGGGTGGCCATAAAAGCCATAAGGGAAATCCTCGCAGTTGTCAGAACTCCTTACAATGTAGGTCATTTACTTTGTATGGAGAAATGGCCTGAAAACAGTATTTATAATCATAGAGGAAGTGTTGATTGACCCAGCTATTGGGTCATGGACATGAAAAGAGAAAAATTGGAACACTAGGAGGTCTGGGGAAAATGTATGTAGATAAATCTATGGGAATTTCTTTGTATTGCAAACAACCACCCAAGAGTATCCACCACAGAAATGGCACTAATATCATAGGTGGAATGACTCAGCCATTTGCCGTTAGCTAGCCTCCATCAGTGGTCATCAGAATCTGGAGGCATGAACAGAGCAACTCTGATGGAAGGGATAGAAGCTATACATGGGCCAAGTAGCATGGGCTTCCATTCACTAAAGCTGATTAAAGTACCAGTACTAAATGTCTACATTTTCAGCAATAGAGACCAAATCTCAGGGACCAAAATACTGTGGAACACTAATATGTAACAACTGATTATATATATAAAAAAGTTCTTATTTCTAAGATATTAATATTAACAGCATAATGAATTTCAAGTTACCAACCAGATATTACTGAATACAGAAGGATGCTCACAGTCATCACCTGAGACAACCCAAGCTAGCTAGAGCACAACCCTGCCAATGTGGCATCATCCCTTCAAGAGACCAACCAGGAACTTGATGGCAAGTTGATTACATTAAACACTTTTCATCCTGGACTGGACAGTGAATCATCTTGATTAAAAACAATTTACATTGGTCCTGCCAGTTGGCTCAGTGGTCAAGCATCGGCCCAGCATGTGGATGTTCCAGGGTTTGATTCCTAGTCAGGTCACACAGAAGAAGTGCCCATCTGTTTCTCCACCCTTCCCCCTCCCTTTTTACTCTCTTTCCCCACCACTGTAGCCACGGCTCAATTGGAGCAAGTGGCCCTGGGTACTGAGGATGGTTCTATGGCCTCCACCTCAGGCACTAAAAAGAGCTGGTTGCTGAGCAATGGAGCAATGCCCCAGATGGACAAAGCATCTCCACCTAGTGGATTTGCAGGGTGGATCCCAGTCAGGGCACATGTGGGAGTCTGTCTCTGCCTCCCCTCCTCTCAATGAATTAAAAAAAAAAAACTGATTTACACATATCATCAGTAGCTGCTTCTCTTACTCACAGGGCTTCAAAGAGCGAAAGTGCTGATATCTGAAGTATAGTAGAATGTTTAATCCTATAACGTGAAAATCCATTTAATACCGTATTGAAGAGATCCTTTTTCCAGAGGAGCAGATATGGCTGCAAATGATCATGGGATATGGTGGTTCTATCACATTTCAAACCATACAGAAGCTGCTGGCCTGAGAGACAAATTTAATAAACTTTTGAAGGCGCAGATACTTGCTTAGAAATGATAACCTTGAGATTGTGAAGCACTATCCTCCAGGACTCTTGAGTATACCCTAAACCAATGACAGCTGCTTTTTTTAGATAGGTTGAATGCATGGATCCCAGACAGATATAGAAGAGACCATGGTTTTTAAGTTATAGATGTCTCATGCTCACAGAAAGGAAACACTTCTAGGACAGAACTTAGCAAGAGCCCCCACTGAATTGCAAACTCATTTCCAGCTGCAGAGGCTGTCGACTGCTGAGAGCTCATAGCTGAAATGCCTTCCGAGGAAGGTCACTGACTTACCCAAGGGACATCCCCTATTTCAGGGACAGCCTGCATCAAATGCCTCGACCACCTTACCTCAATTTTGGACACCTCGGAGGGGCTACTATTCCAGGTCCAGAGTCCACTGTGCCAGATGAATTCACCACTGCAAGAGAACACAGTTCAATTTCTGCCCCTGTTCAGTCCCCCTGCCCTCAGACGCTGGTCCCAACAGCAGTTCTTACCAACCACTCGCTGAACAATCTCTATTTTAGCATTGACTTCTGGGGACACTCAAACTATGATAGATACCATTGATTTCAATCTCTTCTTCAATCACTTCTTTGGAAACTTGTTACAAATTTTCTACCCTTGATATTTTAGGCTACTTCATACCAAAAGTTCAAATACTTTACTTTTCTTGTTCTCACTTACTCTTAGTTTAAAAAAAAAAATACTGCAAGCAGTGCTCATGCAATCTGGCATTCAATTTTCAGAGTATATTTATCTGTGCTAAAAATGACCATTTTATCAGCAGCAAATATCCAGCTCTGAATGAAATTACCCCATTCCTTGCAACCTCACATAGAACACGGTCTGACTTTGCAGGAGCTCTGAATGTTACAAAGGGAAAACAACCATAAAACTACTGCTCAATTTAAAACAAAACCACGGACCTTTTAGCCAATTTCCACATGTCATCCATTGGTCTATAATTGCATCACTATAAATAGAAGTTTTCTTTTTACTTTAAAATTACTCTAAAATTGCTCCAAAGATTAATGGACAGGTTTTCTTATAATTTTAACAAACATATATAGGTGGATAGGCCTTTCTCCCTTTCCAACTGTGAAAAAAAAAACTACTTTTGTGAATTACAAAAAGTGTTTTACGTTTAAACACATCACTAAATCTTTATGTACTTTTAGAGCTTTCTGAAAAATCTACTCACTTTTCCAATCCATTCAGGATATAATTACTGCCAAAATAAGTAGGGTGTTAAAATAAAACTTCTAACTTGGCCATTATTTAGGTGAGATAAACAGTACTGCCGGGTAAATTTTTTCTTGCTAAATTGCTCTTTAGTTCCCAGACCTCTTACTTTTCTTAAAGTTGTCTGGCACCATAAAAATTCACAGGTCTCAGGCACTAGTTTGCTTTTCCCTTCCATTTCTTTTTCAGTTTTTAAAAGAATTGCACCCAGAGAAATGAAGCAATCAATGTTCTGTTTGGCTCCTAAACCATATTTTAAAGGAATTGGGAAAAGTAGAAATGGGTAACAAGACAAATTTGTCCCTATAGTCACTGAAGTCTATGAATTAAAAAAAAAAAAAGTCTAGTCGTGGAATTAGAGGTGTTTCCTGCCACATCAGTATGTGACATATGAGCAAGATAGATTATAGCAAGGTGTCAGTTTCACTGCAAATGGCACATTGCAATGTCAGTATCTTGAGTCACTTTCTAACCCCTTAACTCACCTCCCTTCTTTTATCCTTAATGAGTCTCGAATGATCATTCGAATGATCAGCAATTCTAATGTCAACTCAATTACAGAATTCATCTCCCTTTTATTCTCTAATAATACATATATTATTTCCAACATACATGTAATTGCTATGTCACTTTTAGAAGACATAGATAACCTTATTGTTATTTTTAATAATGTATAATAAAATATATTTAATCCTGATTGGCCTTAAGATAAAATCAACATCAATTCATGGAAGATTAAAAAGGAAACATTCTTGCCTGACCAGGAAGTGGTGCAGTGGATAGAGTGTCGGACTGGGATGCGGAAGACCCAGGTTCGAGACCCCGAGCTCGCCAGCTTGAGCGCGAGCCCATCTGGCTTGAGCTAAAGCTCGCCAGATTGGACCCAAGGTCACTGGCTCCAGCAAGGGGTGGCTCAGTCTGCTGAAGGCCCGCGGTCAAGGCACATGTGAGAAAGCAATCAATGAACAACTATGGTGTCGCAAAGGCAACAAAAAACTAATGATTGATGCTTCTCACCTCTCTCTGTTCCTGTCTATCTGTCCCTATCCCTCTCTCTGTCCCTGTAAAAAAAAAAAAAAAAAAAGGAAACATTCTTTAAATTTTTAGAAAAACAAGTTTATAATTTGTAACATAACATCCAATAAAATATGCCATCCAATATGTATTTTAGGAAAATTAACTTTAGAAAAATATGAATGCTTTACTACCTGTTTGTCTTTCTGTCTCTCTCCTTTCTTCTGATTTTTACTGCCTACAAATGTAATATTTCTTTCAGGATCTCAAACATAGCATTATACAGTTCCCATAGAAAGCTTCCAATAGGAAATCAACAAGTAATTGAATTTAAAACTGATTGAATTTAAAGTAAGTTGTAGCAGTAAGTCTATAACAGCAGAAAGGCAACTCTGTTTCTCAAACAAGATCAAATGAGCTCACCAACTGCATTATATATTTTCTTTGAAAATCAAAGCATTTAAAAGGCTCACAGAGTAATGTGTTTAAAATTAATCAATCTTATAACTTTGGTAAAATTCTTTAGGAAATATAGGATCTTTCAACAAGATAGGGTAAGTTTGAAGACAAGCTTTACACTTTTGCTCTTGTTACACACTAAAATTAAATAATCTCACTTACATCAGATAAAGATCATATTATTCCCATATTTTGAAAAAAAATAAAGCTGCTACTGCAAGATCTTAATTCAAATTAAATGGTCCCTAATATTAATGCTGGCCATCTTATAAAATTCACTCAGAAGTCACTGTCCCATAGTCCCTGGAATCTATGGTGGATTAAGTAAAACCAGTAAAGCAATCAATAAACAGGCCTGAAGCATTTAAAAGCAGAAGCTACAAGTTACACCAAACTGAGCATTATAATAGCTTTCTTATACTGCGTGACAGTGGGCAGTGTCTGTTACTCAAGAATCAGCATGGTTGACTAGCAATGTAAAATCCTAGTATGGTTTCATGAGATTAAGGAATTCAACTAGACTTCATTCACCTTATACGTGGACAAGTCACCTCTTCTCTATTTACTCTGGTTATGTCTTTAATAAATTGGTGATAACCTCATCTTTTCCTGCATCTGAACAGATGGCATGAAGTTTAACTAAAGAATTTAGGGGGGGGGGAAATCTATAAATAATTACAAAACGTTGTAATTCTCCTAAAGTGAATTAGATCTTTATGCATCATCAAAGTATTTGTAGATGTATTTGGAATCAACCACAAACTCATCATAACATGAGGTTATTGTTTATTATTTCAGCCATATTCTTAATTTATACTTGATAAGAATACTCAATAATTTGAGAGACTTCTAACTAAAAAGTCAGCTCAGCCTTACACAATTTATATCCTTCCTCAACAACTTACCAGAAAGACACCCAGAAACCACAGATAACCATCAAACAACACAGCGATTAGGGGTACTGATCCCTGCACAGTAGAAATCTGCATGTAACTATTTGTTTAATTAAATTTATTGGGATGACAAGTGGTTAACAAAACTATACAGATTTCAGATGCAGAATTCTACAACACAACTATACACTGTGTTGTGTTTTTACCCCCCAAGTCAAATTTCCACCCATCACCATTTATTACCGCATACTCTCCTCTACCCACCTCCCCACCCCTGGCAATCACCACACTACTGTCTATATCTGTCTTATTTTTTCCTTTTTGTCCTTTTATCTCAATCCTTTTACCCCCCTCACCTAACCTCCCAGACAGCTCTCAGCTGCTATCTGTCTATGAGACTATTTTGACTCCCCCGAAACTTTACTAATAGCCTACTGTTGACCAATAACACAGTCAATTAACACATAATTTATATGTTTTGTGTATGGTATACTGTATTCTTATAATAAAGTAAGCTAGAGAAAACATGTTATTAAGAAACTTAAAAGGAATAAAAATATACATTTAGAGTATTTTTTTAAAAATTCTGAATATAAGTGACCAGCACAGTTCAAACCTGTGTTGTTCAAGCATCCTCTGTATTTGTAACTACAAGATTCATTTATTTATCCATTAAACACTCACTTCATATCTGTCATCAAGCTCTTTTTCAGATGTTGGAAATACAAAGATAAATTTAATATAGTTCCTACACATGAAGACCTCACAGACCCTAGCCTGGAGTTTCCTAAGGGACATGATGCTCTAGGTTCCAGTGGTTAATCATCAGCAATCCCTCTCAGGGCTGCTCATTCTAGGAAACATCAGCCTTAATAACAAATCTAGCATTATACTTTATGAGGCAGCTCCTGGCTTTTTGTGAAAGCAGTTTGTCCTCAAATCACAAGTCCATTCCTTGACCTTTGCCTTTTTCCTGTTCAACTCTTTTAGCCTCTCTCTGCACACTAGAATTCACTACAGTCCAGTTGCATAGTAAGGTGTTTAAGAGCCTATACTCCCCAGTTATACTATCTATATTCAAATCTTTTTCCTTTCATTTACTAGCTATGGATATTTGAGCAAGTATGGAAGAAGTTTATGCCCAATTGTCCTCATCTATAAAATAGTGTTAGTAATAGTACCCAGGGTTGTTGGAAGACAAATGAATGTAAAACACATAGAACAGTGCCCAGAATACAGTAAGAACTCAATGACTACTGAGTATCCGCATCGTCATTACCATCACCATTACTGTGTGCCATGGATAAACTTAGAGGTGGTTGGTAACAAACTGTATGTTATTAGTCTATCCCCAAAAGCTACATCACCCATCAATGTGAATATTCCTTCAAAATCATCTCTGCATTAAAATATATAGTTAATGAACAACTAACGTGAAAATTATAGAATGGATCTTTATAATAAATTGATTCCCCTAGAACTCACAAAATACCATCATGGAGCAAAAAGAGACACAGTTGCCAGATCTCTCGCCTATCTGAATGTTACTTGTCGTCACCCAAAGGCCAGACTTCAGTAGTAATGCCTTTAAATGTAAATTATAAATGCTCTCATAAACCTGGCTCACCTCCAGTTTCCCCCTCAGTAAATGGCCACTCTAACCCCTCCAGTCGGATAAGCCAGAAACACTGCAGTCATCTTTGATTTATCCCTGTTAGAACTTTACTTTCTCCCTCTTTATAATCTGTCATGGATTCTATTAGACTTTATTATCAAATACTTTTGAATTCCATCGTTATTTCTCCATTCTCATTCGCAGCCATCATGATTCCTTACTTGAACTGAATAAATTATGTCATGATCACTCCTGCCCCTCATTAATTCATTCTCCTCATGGCCACCAGAATGATCTATTGAAAACACAGATGTGAATGCATCTCCTCTGTCTTAAATAAAAAAAGAAGATATTCATACTCTCTCAAAAGAAATAAAATATTATTACAATGAACTTTAAGACCATTCAGGATCTATCAGTCAAGTACAACTCAGGCCAGTGAACATCTTCCCCACACTTCTCTCATAGGCTGAACATTTTCAAAATCTGTTGGCAACTCCGCTCTCTTCACTTCCATAATTGCTATCCCTCTGTCTGAAAAGCTCCCTAACCTACACATTGCCTCTTTCTTTTAACCTGCTAATGCCTATTCACACCTCAACTGTCCACACTAGATAACTTGCTCAAAGGAATCAGACTAGGTCAAATCATTATTTAGAAATCATACTTCTCTTTCCTGACACTTATAGAATAATATAATCATATAATTCTATTAACTGTACAATTAATTGATTAGCAAATGTGAATAACAATATATTGAACAAGTTTATATTTATACTGGAATAGTGTAAACAGTGCTCAGATGTACTGAAGAGTATTATTTACTTGAATTTAGAATGCGTTTTGTATTCTCTATTTGAATGTGGATGTGCCTGATATTTTGGGAAGATGCAACACTTTATACAAATAATGAAGGCAGGTAAAAGAGTGTATGTAGGAGGGAAATTATTAAGTATCTAACTTAATTTAGTCTTATTTTAAGAGTATACACATGCTTATAATAATGAAGTCTGTGGTACATAATAGAAATTGCAGCAAATTATGCTAATTAAATATTCATGGTTCAGCACTGTGTGATTAAAAGTTAGATTATTAAAAATAATAAAAATTTTGTCCAAGTTTAATGTTTAATGTAAGTTCCAGAAGGGGGAGGGGATCTTGTATCTTTCATTCATCGTTGATTTCCATGGAGACTCAATATATTTTTTTGATGCACAACTAAATACTTCATGAGTTTATTTATTAAGATCTACAAAAGGCCAATTAATGTTTTAGAGAACTTGGGTTTACTAACATCTGAAATCTTGATTCTTAATTCTATATTTTATTTTAGAATAAGACAGAACCACTCTCACCTCCTAATGTTTCACTATTCCCTTACTAACAGCAAATTCAGGTTTCAGTTCTGGAAGTTTGCCCAGCTCTTCACAACACAAAAATAATTAGTACTTTATTCCCATGCCAAAGAACTGAACATTGTAGTACAAAAATTATATATATGAAAGTTACTTCCAGCCCTGACCAGTTGACTCGGTGGTAGAGCAGCGGCCCAGCATGTGGATATCCCGGGTTTGATTCCCAATCAGGGCACAGAGAAGCAACCATCTACTTCTCTACCCCTCCCCCTCTCTTCTTTCTCTCTCTCTGTCTCTCTCTTTCTCTTCCCCTACCACAGCCAAGACTCAATTGGTTCAAGTACATCATCAGCCCCAGGCTCCAAGGATGGCTTCATGGAGCCTCTACCTCAGGTGCTAAAAATAGCTCGGTTGTAAGGATGGCCCCAAATGGGCAGAGCATCAGCCCCAAATGAGCAGAGCATTGGCCCCAGACAAGAGTCGCCGGGTGAATCCTGGTCAAGGCACATGTGGAAGTTCATCTCTCTATCCTCCCTCCTCTACTTGAAAAAGAAAAATATAAAAAATAAATGTTACGTCCATCCATAGGAGCTTCCATTTTGCCTTAAGTAAAAGGGGCAAACACCACCTCCAATTCAAAGGCTTTCAACGAGCATGGGGTACGAGAAATTGAAAACCTTCTTTAGATACTCTAAGAAAATATCTGTTTTAACTATGAAGAAGAATTTGGAAAGAATTTCTACCTTTCTATGAATCTATCCAAATCCTATCTTAATGGATTCTCTGCACTTTTCTTTACATTTGCTTATGGCAAAGCATCTTGCAGGGTAATTTTTCTGCAATAAATGGTTAGGATAACAAATTTTACCTAAATACTCCTCCAATTACCAATGATTATTTAGAGTCAAAATATTTTTCTTCTTTATTTCAGGGAAACAACTTCACCTGTGTTTTCCAGTTATTCTTTTTGGCCACTCCATTTCAGTATTCTTGGAGGGTCCTCCTTTTTCCTAGAGCAATTTAAATATTTATGATCTCTTAGATTCTGACTTTGTAATCCTGGTAGATTTCACTGTTGTTTACCCAATATCTGCTTTCCTTTCCTGGGAAAGGATTATACTTCTCCATCCCTTAGAAGTCAGGATTTGTGACTTGCCTGATATCGGAATGTGAGAAGTTTTATGTATAATAGGCAGAAGCTGTCAGGGTCCATTCATGCTTCATTCATCACATTCTCTTTCCCTTTGCATAATGGTAAAAGTTGGACTATATGAAAGTTGTTCAGAAAGGCTGTGCCCCAGAAATAAGAACAGAGTCAAAGCCTACCCACAATGGGCATGTAGCAAAAGAGAATAGCAAATCCTTTTTATTGTAATCATTGTGTTTCTAACAGATTGTTACTATAGCTAACCACATCTACCTGACTGATAAAGTGACCTTATTTTCTCACTTTATTCCTTCTCTATAATCATGACTTTATCTGCCACCTATAGATTATCCCCACCTCACCCCACTGCCAATAGCTTCATCTCTACCAAGAACAATCACCTAATTGCTATGCTATGTGTATTTTCTACACACTTTGTGAACAATTTCATCTGAATGCCATTCAGGCAATTGATAATCATAAAAAAACTAAATTCATCATCTTTCTTCAGCAATATTATCTACCTTCCCTTATTTCAATATAACTTACCTGTCAGAGCATTCCTCAACTGCTGTCTCGCTCCACTCCACTCCATATCCAACAGATTGTTACATTATTTTTTTTTTTTGACAGAGACAGAGAGAGTGAGAGAGAAAGACAGATATGGACAGACAGACAGGAAGGAAGAGAGATGAGAAGCATCAATTCTTTGTTATGGCACCTTAGTTGTTTATTGATTGCTTTCTCATATGTACTTTGACTGGGGAACTACAGCAGACCGAGTAACCCCTTGCTCGAGTCAATGACCTTGGGTTCAAGCTGGTGAGCCTTGCTCAAACTAGATGAACTCGCACTCAAGCTGACGACCTTGGGGTAACGAACCTGGGTTGACCCTGTTGCAGTCTGACACTCTATCGGTTGTGCCACTGTCTGGTCAGGCTGATTGTTACATTTTGACAATTTGCAACCCAACTAACTATTGTCTCTATCCCATTGTCTTCCTTTTACTGAGAAAGTTCTGGTTTAGATCCTCATCATTGATCTCCTAGGACAGTGGTTCTTAACCCTTTTTGGAGGTACCGAACCCACCAGTTTCATATGCGCATTCACCGAACCCTTCATTAGTGATAAATAAAATATTTTTTTTCCCAAATTCAAGACATAGATATATGTTTTTTTTTACTGGTGCACAAAATGAGCCATGCATGAACATCACCTTGCTCAAAGAACAAAACCAACAAAGTGCATCAACTCACAACAAATTACGGTATTACTTTATTCTGGCCTCCGCGGCAGAGGCTTCTCCGAACCCCTGAGACCGATTCATCCCCTAGGGTTCAAAAGAACCCAGGTTAAGAACCACTGTCCTAGGATTTTAGAATAACCCATGAAATTGTCTCCACTCCCAAATTTGCACAATTTCAAATCATTCTCCAAATTCTCACCAGCATGGTCTTTCCAAAATTCAAATGCAACTTTACCACTTCACTGCTTAGGGAATGGAATGCCAAACATTCTGTACAAAGTTCAAACCCTTAGCATAGCATTCGAAATTCCTCATAATCTGATTCTAACCCATCTCTTTAGTTTTACCCACAGGTATACCCCCACATTCATCTTCCAATCTACCAAACTTTTCCTAAAGGCATCATATGCTCTGAAATCTCTGTTGCTTTTCAAGTTTTTATCAGTGTTGCTTTGCTCCAAAAAACTGATTCTCCTTATTTCTGTGAGCCAAAGTCACAACTCTGGAGATCAGCAAAAGCAGTAAGCAGACACTGAACCCTCTTGGACACTTTCCAATTCATGTATACTATATAAGAGAGAGTATAGTCAGCGGGATACAAATAGAACCAAGCCTAATGGGTTATGAAAACAAATGAAATAGAGAATCTTTAAAACTATTAAGTAAAAAGATTCAGTTGGATAAGAATGAGATGATAGGGACAGAAACCAGCTTGCAGTAGGTTAAGAAGTAAATGGAAGATGAAATTTAGAAACATTAAGTGTAACAACTCTCTTAACTAGTGAGGATCAGTCAGAATAGAGACACAGTAAAATAGCCAGCAAAGACATAATAGAAAGAGAGATTTTTCTCAGGATAGGATATCACAGTGGTGTTAGGAAACAGATTAGTTAGGGCTGCTAAAGGGGAATTAGAAATCAAAGGTAATTCTTTTTAAGAGATTGGGGAATCTTAAAAAGAAATGGTAGATAGAAACGGAGTCATTGAGAAATGAATACTGTTTTGCCAGGGTGAGGGGGACAGTATAGGAGAGAAGTATGTTTGTCTTGTTGAGCTTCCAGGGAGAGTAGAAATAGCCTACAAGTTTGAAAACGTTGTGATTGTAGTTGAAAGTCCACAGTCGACCTTTTGCAAATCATATCCATTTATTTCCAAACAAAACAAGAGCAAAAACTATCAAATTTTTCTCAAAGGGATGAAGCACAGAGTTGCATTTATCATGTTTCAATCTATTTTCACAACAATACTTTTAATATGATTTTACCAAGTCCATTGACAAAATCATTTGACAACATAAAATGACCTTTCCTATCTTCAAGAAGAGTGAAAGTGGTAATAAATAATGTTTGGATGATGTGGAATGCTGGACAATGTCTAAAGCATACAAATATATATATATATTATATATATATATATATATATATTTAATATATATATATATATTAAATATATATATATATATATATATATATATATATATATATATATATAAATAAAAGCCACAATAAATCCCTGAAAGAGACAGAGAGAAGGTAGGAAAACATTTTCTTTTTCTCTTAAAAACAGCTTTATTTGGTTCCTGATCTTAAGGGGATTGCTTTTAATTTTTGCCCATTGAGTATGATGTTGGCTGTGGGTTTGTCATAGATGGCCTTTATCATGTTAAGGAATGTTCCCTGTATTCCCACTTTACTGAGAGTTTTGATCATGAATGCATGAATGGGTGCTCGATTTTATCAAATGCTTTTTTGGCATCTATTGAAATTATCATGTGGTTTTTGTCCTCCCTTTTGTTTATGTGATGAATCACATTGATTGATTTGCAAATATTGTACCACCAGCCTTGCCTCCCCAGAATAAATCCCACTTAAACATGGTGTATGATTTTCTTCATATATTGCTGGATTTTGCTAATATTTTGTTGAGGATTTTAGCATCTAAAATCATCAGGGATATTGGCCTATAATTTTCTTTCTTTGTGTTGTCTTTGCCTGGTTTTGGAATCAGAATAATGCTTACCTCATAAAAGGAGCTTGGAAGTGTTCCTTCTTGTATTTTTTGAAATACCTTGAGGAGGATAGGAGCTAGTTCTTCTTTGAATATTTGGTAGAATTCACTTGTGAAGCCATCGGGCCCCAGGCTTCTGTTTGTTCGGAGTTTTTTGATAACTGTTTGATCTCATTTGTTGTAATCGGTCTGTTTAGGTTTTCTGATTCTTCCTGATTTATTTTTAAAATAAAGGATTATATGTTTCAAGGAATTTGTCCATTTCATCTAGGTTGTCTAATTTTTTGGCATACAGTTCTTCATAGTATTTTCTTACAATCCTTTGTATTTCTTTTGTGTCAGTTGTTATTTCTCCACTCTTGTTTCTAATTTTATTTATTTGTGTCCTCTCTTTTTTTCTTGGTGAGTCTGGCTAAAGGTTCATTGATCTTGTTTACCCTTTCAAAGAACCAGCTCCTGGTTTCATTGATCCTCTGTATTGTTTCTTTAGCTTCTAGGTCATTTATATCTGCTCTGATCTTTATCATTTTCTTTCTTCTACTACCTCTGGGCTTTACTTGCTGTTCTTTTTCTAGTTCTTTTGGATGCAGGAATAAGTTGTTTATTTGAGCTTTTTCTATCTTTTTAAGGTATGCTGGTAATGCTATGAACATCACTCTCAGTACTGCTTTTGCCGTGTCCCATAAATTTTGAGTTGTTGTATGTTCATGATCATTTCTTTCTAGGAATTTTTTTATTTCTTCTTTGATCTCATTGTTAACCCATTTGTTATTTAATAACATGCTATTTAGTTTCCAAGTTTTTACGTATTTTTCAGTTTTTCTGTTGTGGTTGATTTCTAGTTTCACGCCATTGTGATCAGAGAAAATGCTTGATATGATTTCAATCTTCTTAAATTTGTTGAGACTGCTTTCATGCCCTAACATGTGGTCTATCCTAGAGAATGTACCATGAGCACTTGAAAAGAATGTTTATTCTGATGCTTTAGGGTGAAAGGTTCTGAAAATATCTATTAAATCAAGTTGATCGAGTGTGTCCTTTAAGTGTGCTATTTCTTTGTTAATTTTCTGTCTGGAGGATCTATCTAGTAATGTCAGTGGGGTACTGAAATCCCCTACTATTATAGTATAGCTGTTGATCTCATCCTTTATATTCATCAAAGTCTGCTTTATACATTTAGGTGCTCTTATATTAGGTGCATAGATATTTATAATGGTTGTATCTTCCTGTTGGATTGTTCCATTTATCATTGTGTAGTGACCTTCTTTATCTCTTACTATAGCCTTGGTTTTAAAGTCCATTTTGTCTGATATAAGTATTGCTATTCCAGCTTTATTTCATTTGCATTTGCATGAAATATTTTTTTCATCCTTTTACCTTCAGTCTATGTGCATCTTTTGTTTTGAGGTGTGTCTCTTATAGACAGCATATGTACGGGTCCTGTTTTCTTATCAATACAGTTACCCTATGTCTTTTAATTGGATCATTTAATCATTTATATTTAAGGTTATTATTGATATGTAGTTGTTTCTTGCCATTTTATTTTTAAAGTTGTATTCCTCTTTTGCTATATTCTTTTCCCCCTTTGTTTTGTTTACAATAGGCCCTTAACATTTCTTGCTGCATTGGTCTGGTTGTAATGAATTCCTTGAGTTTTTTTTGTTGTTGTTTTTGTTTTTTTGTCTGGGAAGCTTTTTATTTCTCCTTTAATTTTAAACAATGGCCTTACTGGATAAGTAGTCTTGATTGTAGGCTCTTGCTCTGAATTACTTTGAATATTTCTTGCCATTCCCTTCTGGCCTCAAGTGTTTCTGTTGAGAAGTCGGATGTCATCCTTATGGGGGTTCCTTTGTAGGTGATAGCCTTTTTTTCCTCTAGCAGTTTTTAATATTTTCTCTTTATCTCTTAGCTTTGGTATTTAAATTATGATGTGTCTTGGTGTAGATTTCTTTGGGTTTATCTTTAATGAAATTCTCTGTGCTTCTTGAACTTGTGTGACTTTTTTCTCCATCAATTCAGGGAAGTTTTCAGCAATGCTTTGATTGAACAAAGTCTCTTTCCCTTGTTCTTGTTCTTTCTCTTCTTCTTCAGGAACCCCTATGATGCAGATGTTATTTTTCTTCATGTTGTCACAGAACTCCCTTACAGTTTCCTCAGAATTTCTTATCCTCTTTTCTTTATGCTGTTCTGTCTTTGTGCCTTCATTTGTCTTGTCCTCTAACTTGCTGATTCAATTCTCAGCTTCATCCATCCTGCTTTTAATTCCTTCCATTGTGGTCTTCATTTCTAATATTGTATTTGTCATTTCTGACTGATTCTTTTTTATTATTTCAATGTCCTTTTTTTATACTTGCTATCTCTCTATTTAGGTGTTCATTATGTCCATCTATTGTTGTTCAAAGATTTTTCAGCATCCTAACAATCATTATTTTAAACTCTACATCCAGTAATTTGGTTATATATGACTCGTTCAAGTCCTTTTCTAGGGAATTCTCATTTGGGTGCATTTCTCTTCCTTCCCATTCTGTCTGTGTATAAGATTTATATGAAACCAAAAAAGAACACAAATAACCTCAGCTATCTTGAAAAGGAATATTAAAGTGGGAGGCATCACACTTCCTGATATCAAGTTATACTACAAGGCCACTGTACTCAAAACAGTTTGGTACTGGCATAAGAACAGGAATACAGATCAATGGAAAGGAACAGAGAAGCCAGAAATAAACCCACATCTTTATGGACAACTGATATTTGACAAAGGAGGTAAGAGCATACAATGGAGTAAAGACAGCGTCTTAAAGAAATGGTGTTGGGGAAAATGGACAGTTACCTGCAAAAATATGAAACTAGACCACCAACTCACATCATTCAAAAAAATAAACTCGGATTAAAAAGCTTTGGTACATATATACTATGGAATACTACTCAGCCGTAAGAAATGATGACATCGGATCATTTACAACGAAATGGATGAACCTTGATAACATTATATGGAGTGAAATAAGTAAAACAGAAAAAAACTGAGAACAGCATGATTTCATACATAGGTGGGACATAAAAGTGAGACCATGAGACATGGACAAGTGTGTGGTGGTTACGGGGTGGGGGGAGGGAGGAGAGGGTGGAATAAGGGGAAGGGGAGGGGCACAGGGAAAACCAGATAGAAGGTGACAGAGGACAATTTAACTTTGGGTGACGGGTATGCAACATAATTGAATGATAAGATAACCTGGAGATGTTTTCTTTGAACATATGTACCCTGATTTATTGGTGTCACCCCATTAAAATTAATAAACTTTTTGGATGAAAATAAATAAATAAATAAACTCAAAATGGATAAAATACTTAAATGTAAGCTGTGAAACCGTAAGCATCTTAGAAGAAAACATAGGCAGTAAGCTCTCTGACATCTCTCACAGCAATATATTTGCTAATTTATCTCCACAGACAAGTGAAATAAAAGACAGGTTAAACAAATAGTACTACATCAAACTAAAAAGATTTTGCACAGCTAAAGACAATAAGAACATCATAAAAAGACAAACTACACAATGGGAAAACATCTTCGACAATACATCTGATAGAGGTTAATAACCAAAATTTACAAAGAACTTGTAAAACTCAACACTAGGAAGATAAACAATCCAATCAAAAAATGGGCAAAAGAAATGAACAGACACTTCTCCAAAGAGGACATACAGATGGCCAATAGGCATATCAAAAAACTGTCAACATCACTAATCATTAGAGAAATGCAAATTAAAACCATGAGATATCACCTCACACCAGTCAGAATGGCGCTCATCAACAAAACAACACAGAATAAGTGCTGGCGAAGATGTGGAGAAAAGGGAACCCTCCTGCACTGCTGGTGGGAATGCAGACTGGGGAAGCCACTGTGAAAAACGTTATGGAGATTTCTCAAAAAAATAATAATTGAACTCCCTATCCTACTTTTAGGAATATACCCAAGAATACCATATCACTGATTCAAAAGGAGAAATGCACCCCCATGTTTATGGTAGCATTATTCACAATAGCGAAGATCTGGAAACAACCCAAGTGTCCATCAGTGGACAAGTGGATTAAAAAACTGTGGTACATATATAAAATGGAATACTATGGGGCCATGGAAAAGAAGGAAATCTTACCTTTTGCGACAACATGGATGGACCTGGAAACTATCATGCTAAGTGAAATAAGCCAGGCAGAAAAAGAAAAATATGAAATGTCCTCAGTCATTTGAGGAATCCAATGAACAATGTGAACTGAGGAACGGAACTGAGACAGAGGAGGGACCAAAGGGACCAGTGGAAAAGAGGACAGAAAGAAAGGGTATGATAGGATGGTATAAACCTAGAGGGACAGGTGAGGGTTTTCTGGGGAGGGGGTCAAGGGAGATGTTGAGGGGGAATGGGGGAGGGGAGATGCATTCGGGACTACACTAGAATTTATGTAAACACAATAAATTAAAATCAATAAAATAAATATGAAAAGACAAACCCCAGAAAATAAAACAGCTTTATTTGGGAGTACAGAATGTCCTTTCCTTATTGGAGTCATTTAACTCATTTTAAATTAATTTTCCCTTTGCTAAGCTAACCTAACAACTTCAGGATGGGATCATCCCCAATATGTATGGATGTTTTAAAGATTAGATTATGCTTATAAAGCAAATGGTCACCATAAACAAACATTTTTCTCTGTGTGTAAATTATGACTCTATATACAAATAGAAAAATAAAATTAAATGCCAACTATAATATATTGCTTTGGAGAATAGTATTTCTAAGAGCTTGGCATTGTTTCTAATTAAAACTATCTTTCCTAAGTTTCTAGAGATTCTACAGGTTTCTTTTGTCAGAGAATCTCTCGTCTTAGACTTTTAGATTGAAGTGTTCCTTACAAATACTTAGAGCTGCTGTTATATTTTTTAAATACTTTATTTTATTAAATTTTTCTATACAATTTGCACTTTATTTTATTTTTTTAAAGATTTTATTATTCGTTTTAGAGAGGAAAGAGAGAGATAGAAGGGGGGAAGAGCAGGAAGCATCATCTCCCATATGTGTCTTGACCCAGCAAGCCAGGGGTTTCAAACCGGCAGCGTCAAGTGTTCCAGGTCAACGCTCTATCCACTGCGCCACCGCAGGTCAGGCACACTTTATTTTCTTAGCGTGTGATAGGAATTGATGTGGATAGCTACATGGTCCATTGCTCCAGCAACACTTCTCCATACATTATTATTAAAAACTATGGATATCAGTGTCTATAACATCAAAAATTCACATGCTATATGAGTATTCAAAGGATTTCCACTATTATATGCCAAAATATTCTTACAGCATTTTCTTTTCCATTTAAATAACTGGTATATATTATAAAAACATAAATGTTACTGCCATTGGGGGATGATAAACACCTTTTTTTATGCTCTGATAAAGACACATAAACATCGCAAAAAGGCATTGCTTCTGATGTCTTAACTTCTAGTTTTTTATGCAATTTACAAGTCTGAAAGTCTGATTTTTCCTTTATTCCTGCTGCATTGCTTTAAATTGTCTTTGATACTAAGCCCCAGAAACAGACCAAACAACTTCGGACTTGCAGGAACCATTCGACCAATTACTAGTTGGCCCAGAGGAGAAGCACTTAACACACAGCACTTTGGCAGCCTGTGTGAAATGCATCAGTAGCCTCCATCTAGATTGATGAGTTAAGCGTCCACACCAAGAAAATACATCATCACAGTTGATACTAGTAAGTCTCAGAGGAATACAATTTGAATGACAAATCTCTAGTTCAGTCTTTTATCATTTACAGTCACAATATTTTGCTAAATGTTTTTTGTAAATATCTTTAGTCATACCAAAACACAATAACTATCCTCTTTGTGAAAAGTATAATCTATTCTTGTAATAACTAACATGGTTAGAGACCAGATTAAGACGATCATTTTAACAGTTAAATCAACTAAGGAGAGCAAGTTAAAAGTCGAGAGTCTTCTTTTGAACATTGATTCAACAAATATAATTAAAAGTACAAAATGGTGAAAAGTTATCACCTAGTATTAAAAAAAGCAGTATTAGTCAGAAAATCATTCCAGATACAGAATCTTACTCGACAATATAGAAAAACTAAATTCTAAACCTCCAGTTTGCTTTTATATTTTTATACCGAATTAAGACACAGCCATGAAAAAGCAGACACTCTGCATGGCTAATAATTTGGCAACCAAAGCAATATTCCCCACCTACTTAACTTGGGACTGAGGAAAATCTGAGGGAGGGCTGCAGGAAGGAATGCCAAAAAGAACTGCACCGAATAGTTATTTATGAAATCAGATTGGAGGGAAATGCTTAAATAATTCGTTTAAAATGAGCAAAAGCATTCTGTTATCTTCATATAGCAGAATCATGTCAAAATAGTTACTTAAATAACATATATACCTTATAACAATCTTGCACTGGGTTTGGTATAGTAAAATACATTTTTTTAAAAAAAGTGAGAGGAGTGGAGATAGAAAGACAGACTCCTGCATGTTCCCTGACCAGGATCCACCCAAATACCCCCATCTGGGGCTGATGCTCTGCCCATCTGGGGGCATGCTGGCAACCAATCTATTTTTAGCACCCAAGGCAGAGGCTCCATGTAGCCATCCTCAGCATCGGGAGCCAATGCACTAAAGTCAATCGAACTATGGCTGTGGGAGGGGAAGAGAGATAGAGAGAAGTGGGAGAGGAGGTGAGGAGAAGCAGATGGTCGCTTCTCCTGTGTGCCCTGACCAGGAATTGAACCCAGAACTTTTATACACGGAGTTGATGCTTTACCACTGAGCAAACCAGCCAGGGCATGAAATGCAATTCTTTTCTTTTTTTACAGGGACAGAGAGAGAGTCAGAGAGAGGGATAGATAGGGACAGACAGACAGGAACGGAGAGAGGTGAGAAGCATCAATCATTAGTTTTTCATTGCCGTTGCAACACCTTAGTTGTTCATTGATTGCTTTCTCACATGAGCCTTGACCGCGGGCCTTCAGCAGACCGAGCAACCCCTTGCTGGAGCCAGTGACCTTGGGTCCAAGCCAACGAGCTTTTTTTTGCTCAAACCAGATGGGCCCCGCGCTCAAGCTGGTGAGCTCGGGGTCTCGAACCTGGGTCTTCCCCATCCCAGTCCAACGCTCTATCCACTACGCCACCGCCTGGTCAGGCATGAAATGCAATTCTTTATGATACTTTTCATTGTATGTAGCCTTCTTAGAGAAGCATTTCTAACTACCTAGTTTGAAACTGTAGCCTCCTTGCATGCTGAGATTGCTCCATCCTTTACATTGCTTTATTTTCTTGGGTGTTTTATTTCTTTCCCGATTGGAAAGGATATTGTCAGTGTATTTTTTAACTTGGTTATTCCCTACTTCTCTCCCCCTAATAATGTAAGCTAATGAGGACAGAGATGACATCTGCTTTAGTCATTCCCGTACCCCAACCCCTAAAACAAGGTCTGCCTCAACAGAAGATATTCGTGTTATTTTTGAATGAACACTATAACACTCAGTGACTTTTGTAAAAGTTTACTACAGTTAAGTCACAGTTTTTTAAATGGATTCTTTTAGCTGCATTGGGAATTTTTATTTTATAACCCCAAAACATTTAAGCTATTATAATAATCAAAATAAAGAGGAAAAGTACACATATTTATCACTTGATCATGGCTGCAAAACATTTCTTCCATGTTCAATCTTTAATGTCTTTGAGTTGCTCTATCTCTCTGTGGAAAAGGACACATGACCTCTGCTTTAATATGTATTTGTGGATATGGGGAGAGTTATTATCTCACATTGAAACTGTTTAGGACATTACCTTCTCTAATACTTCATATTATCTTAAAATGTTAGAGCAAATTTACTGTGGCAAATATCTGCACAGCAGCTCTGATCTAGAATAACACATAAGGGACAGGAAACATTAGTAATTGATGAAACCTTACCTTGTTCTCTTCAGGAGCTGATAGAAAAACCTCTGAGTCTGTGCTGCTGGCTGGTTTCTGTAGAAAACTTACGTTAGTGGCATTTTGGTTTTTTTGTTTTGTTTTGTTTTTTCGGTTTAAATGAGACTTAGCATGAGAAAGATTTTCAAAATATATAACTAAAGTCATGAACATATTAAAGTCAATAATGAAAAAAACATTTAGATGTCACTTATGTCAACTGAACATTTAAATTCCCAAATATAATCAGATGTTTTACCTTCAAAAGAGCCTCTGGGGCCAACCTTGTCTCTATGCAGCTGCTCACCATCTTAGAGGAAAGGGAGAAATGAAAGGATCAAAGAGGGCAGGGAAGGCAATCTAAGCAGAAATGGAGGCAGCAGTTAGTCAGCTGCTCGTGAGCCGCCACCAGGCACACACAGACAGAAGGGACTCCTGCCTTTGTGGGCTGACTTCCTGGAAGGCCCTGACCCAAAACCTCCCCACCACCTCAGTTCTTCTCATCTGTGGATCGATAGGATTTCTATTCTGATTAGCTTAAGTTAATAGTAATAAATATCTCTAGAGGAATTGTGACCCTAATTTGAATGATTAGCTTTAATAAAGAGGGAGGACTGCACAAGAGAACTGGAAGGGCTGCATACAACGTGCAGTGGCTACGGACACTCGAGGCCATTCCCAACACGCCCCGTGGGGTAACTTCCACTCTCCCTGCTTCCCCTTCTCTCAAGTCAAGCAATAAAGAAAGTGCTGGAGGTGCTTTGGGCTTTTTCATTTGTTTTGTCCTCTACAACACATGGGTGGGTCTGTTTGAAAACCTGGTAGATGTGAGAATTTCACTGCAAATAAAAATTACAATTATATTAAGTATTCAATCATTCCCAGAGTTTGAAACAAAATGCCACTAAATTTTACCTAGTATGTTCTTACTTAAAATAGATGGTTTCTGTTCCTACCCCCACCACTAAAAAAAAAAGTAACTTGCTTCCAGATTCTACATTGTGTCTAAACTAACCAATTCTAAAGTTGTACCTTTAAGAATGGGATTTAGCTTGTATCTCTATAAAAGCAATGTATTGGCAATGTAGCAGGAAAGGAATTGGACCTGTGATGATTATTTCATGGGGATCCTAACCCCATAATGTAATATTATGAAATAGATAGTATTGGACAAAGGAAAATAAAAATACATAAGACAGTAAGAGAATAAACCAGGTGTAATCATGAACAGAAGTTCAAAATAGCTAAATTATTTTGTTCGGTACCTGTGCCCTCCTTCCAAATCCCTCTTGTTTTATTTGACCTTTCTTGTCAACCCAGTCCTATGGAGTCAGAAGTGACCTAACTGCCCACCCACTACAGCACGTCTTCCAGAGAAACATGAGGAGAAAAAAGAACATTTTAGTAGATATTATAAACTGGGTATTTTTTTAAATGCCATCTTATGTAATCACTGCAATAAGGTCCTGAGTAAGTATCATCACACCAATTACACAGAGAAGAGAACTGAGGTTTCATAATTTGATCACTGATGTTCAGCGTATAAATGTCAGATATAGATCCAGGTCATTTCCTCTGACCTTAAAACCTGGGTCTTTTCTATGCATTGCTCGCTCTCTCTCTCCGCCTCTCTCTCTCTCTCTCTCTCTCTCTCTCTCTCTCTCTCTCTCTCTCTCTGGCTTCTTATCCAAACTTCCTCTCAGTCAGCTAGCAATTGAATTGAATAAACTAGTTCCCCCAGAGCCTTAACAATGAGTGAGGCTTCGAACACTTTGCTCCAAGGAGTGCACATATTTACACAGGAGTAAAAAGAACCTTAACTAATGAAGGATTTCTTAAGTCAAACGTTCTGGGCTAAGCATCACTTGACTGCTAGAGTGACATTGGGGCTGAATGTTCCTTCCTTAGCAGGTCATGGTTCTCAAATATTCAAATATATTTAGCCCAGACAATGAAGCATTGTGCTACTCAGTTTTTGTTTTGTTTCTGGTTTTTCCAGTGATTCTTACTGGCAGGCTTTGAAGCAATTGCTATAACATTTGGGAGAACATGGTTTGCTGGGGGAATTTGGTTCAGTTCTTGATAAATGCATTTGTCATGTTTCTAATATTCTTTCTGTACTCTTCAAATGCTGTTGCTTCCTAGGGTAAAACAGAGATAACCTCAGCTTGATTTTTTTTTCCATGGGTATGTGATACATTTTTTAATTCTTTTTTAAAAAATGTATTGTGTTGCCTGACCTGTGGTGGCGCAGTGGATAAAGCGTCGGCCTGGGAACACTGAGGTCGCCAGTTCAAAACCCTGTACTGGTCTGGTCAAGGCACATATGGGAGTTGATGCTTCCAGCTCCTCCCCCCTTTCTCTCTTTCTCTCTCTCACTCTGTGTCTCCTCTCTAAAATGAATAAAAAAATAAAAATAAATTTAAAAAAAATGTATTGTGTTGACATGGTTTCAAGTGTCCCGCTCAATATAATACCCTCTACGTACTGCATCATGCCCCACCAGGCCCCATGCAAAGTCGTTTTCCACCCCCATTTACTCCCCCTATGCTACCCCTCCACATACTTCCACATCCCCTTTCACGTTTGGCTATTGCTACCCTGTTTGATTTTCTAGTGGTCTCTCTTAACCCCTATAAAAATCTAGAGACAGAGCAACACGTATTCTCGGTAATCATAGACTTTCCCAAAGGTGTTAGTGCATCACGATCTAGGACTGTTTGAACTGCTTTAGTCATGCAACAGGGAGGAATAACTTAATCTTAGGTTGTGGCTCCTTTCTGAACTACAAATCGTGTTCATACTAACATCTCACCAGGCAGTTCTCTAGAGCAGCAATTTTCAACTGATGTGCCACAAGAATTTTTAAAACATGCATACGTGACTGTGAAGAGCACTCACCTCTTTTCCCTTAGATTGTCAAGTAAGAAAAATGACAACAGCCAACACAACAATAGCCGTCTGGTGTGAATAAATCAAAATGACGCCTATTATTTTTGCCAGATCAGCAAATAACACAATGTATTTTTTTGGTGTGCCACAGAATTTTAGTAATTAGTTTATATGTGTCATGAGATTAAAAAGGTAGAAAATTGCTGGTCTAGAACAATCAGCTTCACACGCCCATAGACAGTAAGAGTTAAGGGTCAAGTTCCAAAGCTAAACTTCCTAAACTTGAATCTCACTCCATTAACTCATAGCTTTGTAGACTACCTTAACTTGCTTTAGCTTTTCTCGCTTAGATATCTATTGAGCACAAAGGAAACAATTACAGTACCCACCTCGGTACTCACATGATTGAATGAACAACATATATTAAGGGTAGATATAAAAGAATGTGTGACACATTCTATTATTCTATGTAACGTTGCTTTGTAATTCAGACACCTGTGCTATTATTGTGCTGCATCTAAGGTGGCAAAAAGGGATTCGCTGCCACCTCCTTCAGGATATGGGAAAACAGGGTCTGTATGTGGCGAACAGGAGAGCCACATGTGTGACGTTGCATTCAATCCTTGCATGACAGAGCAGGTGCTGCTCGGAGTCGGCAGCGTTCACCAACTGCATCCAGTCAGAGGCCAGGGGAAAGAAGAGGCGGCTTGCTGTGGACAGCGTGAGAACGCAACCAAACAGGATAAAATTCCACAAGACCTTAGAGAAGAAAATCAAACTAGGAGAAAATACTACTAAATGGATCAGAAACAGGGGGTTACAATGATAAAATACAACACTCTAGAACCCGTCTTAAAAATCTAGGAATGAAACAGACAAAGGAAGGATGTGGTTGAGAATACAATTCCATTTTATATTGGCTTAACTGCACAATGCGCTAGTGAGAAAAATTTTGAAGGACCAAACTAAAATTTGAAAAAACCCCTTTCTCAGGAGCGCTGAGACTTGATCAAATAGAAGAGGGTTGGTAATACACTAGTTTTAAGGGAGGAAATATTGATTCACTGAGAGCCTGCATAGAGAGGTTATGGGAAGTAGAGACAAGCAGCAGAATAAAATATAGGAAATTTCCAGAGACAAGTTTAACTATTGCAAAAATATGTTTTTTCCCCACGGCTATTGCTCCTACCTGCCATCCACCACCCACAAGCCTTCAGAATCGCTGCCCTGGGCTGCTACTTGCAGTCAGACAAACAAAGCAAACACAGGTAGCCTTTAGCAAATCTCTGGATTTGGAAATGAAAAAAGTAAGAACAGGTGAAAAGAGGAACATCCACGAGAGTTGGTCATTAGGTAAGGATTCTCTTTCAGGGACTAACTACAACTATGTCCTCTGCTCCAATCCATTTTCCCATGTGAACTGAATAATTTATTATATTCTACCATCTGAATGTTCTCAATTAGAAATCGGTCAGAGGGGAGAGGGGATGGGGGCTGAGGGCTGAGTAAAAATGACAAAGGGGTTAATCAAAGAAAAAAACTCATAGACACAGACAACAGTGTGGTGATTACCAGAGGGAAACGGGGTGGGGGAGGTAGAAGAGGGCATGAGGGAGGATAAATGGTGATGGAAGGAGACTTGACTTCAGGTGGTGAACACACAATACAGTATACATATGATGTGTTATAGAATTGTACACCTGACACCTATACAATTTTATTAACCAGGTCACCCCAATAAGTTCAATAAAAAAGAAAAAAATTAAAGAAATTTGAGATATTAAATATCTACTTCTATAAATAAAAATGCCTCTGGCAATGTGAAGAAACTTGCTTCCTTATAGTTTAGCAGAGATAAATTGCTTTGGAGAATTAAGTTCTCACCAAAGCTGAATGAGGTTAAATAACTTGGAAGAAAAACTCAAGGAGGCAGTCAGATGTCGATATAAAGACATCACGTGACAGTATGGGGGCCGCGGGTGCCCAGGGTAGAAGAAAGAAGCAGAAAGGGACAGAGAGAAGTACCACTGTTAAATTTTCCTTGAAGTTTAAAGTATTCTTTGGACTCTCCCTGACCCAAGGAAGTAAAGAAACTCTTCTCTTTGCAATTCTGTTCTAGCCTTCATGGCTCCCAGAACTTGGGCTAGATTTTTTTAATGAATATTTTATTTCAGTAACATTTATTATCAGTTAACAGACTTCTGAAAACCAGTTTTGAGCCTAATTATAGAAATTTTTCTGGGAATGTGTGCCCAAAGTCTATTTAAAATCATTATTTAAAAAATATTTTAATTGGCAGAAAGTAGAAAAGAGCTTAAATACTCCAACTGAAATAGAAATGAACACAGGTCCAGAGAAAAGCAGATGAACACACAGCGCACCTCAGATATACCACAGATTCTGTCCAGACCACAACAAAGCCAGCATTGCAATCAAGTTAGGATTTGGAGTGAAATATACTTAACAGGGGTTAAAAGTACTAGGAATTCAAATATGTGTCTTCCTAGAATAAAACTAAATTGAGAAAATATATTTGAAATATGCAGTGGTCTTGTATAGGTAACAGAACATTAAGTTATCTGTTCTCCCTGAATTAATTTACAATCTCAATAAAAATAAATATTCAGAAGCTAGGGATGTCTATTATAAAGTTAAGCCAGAAACCCATTGGGCAAGAATATCCAGGAAAACCTGACACCTTCCTCCCCCAATAAGACAATCACAAATAGCTCCAACAAATATTAATAAACATTAGAAATCTAACATATTTAAAATTACATGCTATTAGCACATAAATATCACACGCAAACACACATACATAAGGTAAATATGAGAGCTAATGGATGTGTTAATTAACTTGATGGGGGAAATCCTTTCCATACATAATGTATACGTATTATCAAATCATCATGTTATACACTTTATCTTATACTTTTGTCAATTATACCTCAAGAAACCTGGAAAAAGTTCAGAAATTGAACTAATTGTCTGTAAACTTAATATACAATCAGAGTGAAATATTATTATAGTCATGAAAAAATAAAAAGCTATTGTGTATACCATTCACTAGGATAAATTTTAAAAGAGGTCGGAAATTTACACAGTAAAAAGTGAAACCATATACACATTAGACAAAAAATGGCTACATTTCTAACTTGACTGTTGGGGAAACTTCTCTAATTATAATTCAAATCTAGATGCACAGGAAAGAAGAGTGGTAAATTCGACAAATAGACTCCAGAAAAGTAAAAATATATATGTTTTATGGTAAACAAATAAGCACCTAAGTGATATATGATATAAAGGGCCATGACTTAATATTAATGTCCAACTTACATTATAGACATAATGCCAGTTTCACCAGAATGAATGGTTTTCTTTTAAAAATTGGCAAGCTATGAGAACAGATATTTCAAAGATAAAGAAATATAAATTTCCCTTAACCAGGGACATTTTATAATTGAAAATTAAACTATATTTTTTAATTAAAGGGGGAAATTGCTTTTTATAGACAGTGACAAAAGCTAAACTTCCCTAAATATATTATCTTATTGTCTTTAAGAGAGAAACTATTCCAAGTTACTTTGAAACACAGTAATTTTTGGCCCTGGTTGGTTTGCTCAGTGAATAGTGTCTGTTCAGCAAGAAGATGTCCCGGGTTTGATCCCCAGTCAGGGCACACATGAGAAGCGACTATGCGCTTTTTCCTTTCCTCTACTCTTTCTCTCTTTCTTCCCCTCTCACCGCCAGTGGCTCGGTTGGTTCGAGGGTTGCCCCGGGCGCTGAGGATAGCTCAACTTGTCCAAGCATTGGCCCCAGGTGGGGGTGGTCTGGTATCATGGTCCAGGCACAGGCAGGCATCTGTCTCTTATCTATCTTCCTCTCAAAAACAAACAAACAAACAAAAAATGGATCTTTTAAAAATTCTTAAACTGTTTTTACTAGCTATATTTTTTATGGCAGTGTTAGTAGTTATTAATCTAATGCTATTGCATAGTATATTTGATGCAGTGGTGGGATTCAGCCAATTCGCACTAGTTCAGCAGAACCAATACCTAATTTTTTGTTTAGTTCGGCAAACTGGTTGTTAAAATGGCAATTGTAATCAGGGTTATGGTGGGTGCCTGGGCAGCCGCCCAATGTGAAAATCACATATTTAAATTCTTTACTCTTTTTTTAACGTTTGTCTGTGCAACAGTGTATTCTAAGCACCCATAGTAATGTACATTCTGTCCATAGGTTAAAAATTGCAAGTGAGGATGTCAATCAAGAAGCAATATGAAAATAGCTTAAATAACAGTTTTATTGTTTTTGACAGGTATTATTTAATATTTTTTCATTAATATCTTAAAACTCTTATAACAATCTGCTTTTGTGTACCTCTTTTATTGTTTGTATTTAAGTATTATATGCATGATGCCTGACCTGTGGTGGCGCAGTGGATAAAGCGTCGACCTGGGAACACTGAGGTCGCCAGTTCAAAACCCTTCACTGGTCTGGTCAAGACACATATGGGAGTTGATGCTTCCAGCTCCTCCCCCCTTTCTCTCTTTCTCTCTCTCTCACTCTGTGTCTCCTCTCTAAAGTGAATAAAATAAAAATAAAATAAATTAAGTATTATATGCATGAAAAAATAAACGATCTTTTTTATACTTAAAATGGTCATTAGGGCAGAGAACCAGTTGTTAAATTATCTGAATCCCACTACTGGTATTATGAGATAAAAAAATTATGTTGGTATGTTTGAAATCCAGGATTTTAGGCATTGGAGACGGAAAGGTGAGATTTTGAGATGAAATAAAATCCTGTATGCCTAAATTAAAGTGGAAATATTAGCATAAGTTTAAAACTTTAGATTTTATAAAATAAATGAACATTTCCAAGCTCTGTTCCTGAAAAACCTAGAAACAATGACCAACCAGTGGTAATGATGACTATTAGTATCCAGACTGTCATCTTTACTGAGTTCTAAACACTATTTCTCACTTAAAGTCTTCCTGGGGCAAGACTGGTTCAAGGTCTGTGGCAGGAAATGAGCCAGATTTCCCTGGAAACCTTTGTCATAACACAAAGCAAGAAACTAGCAAAGATGACTAGTGGCATGTCAAGTGGCCCAAAGCCATGAGCCATAATAAAGAGTTCCCATTTCTCAGTAGGAATAACTAAGAAAAGGTACAGTGGATTGAAGCACAACAAGTACACTTCAATTCAGGAACTCATAACCACCATTCGAGGATTGGCCACCATTGGCAGATGCTTTTATTTTTTTTATTTTTTTTTTTTGTATTTTTCTGAAGTGAGAAGCAGGGAGGCAGAGAGACAGACTCCCACATGCACCCAACCGGAATCCAACTGGCAAGCTCACTAGGGGGCGATGCTCTGCCCATCTGGAGCATTCCTCCATTGCAACTGTAGCAATTCTAGTGCTTGAGGTGGAGGTCATGGAGCCATCCTCAGAACCCAGGCCAATTTTGCTCCAAGGGATCCTGGCTGTGGGAAGAAAAGAGACAGAGAGAAAAGAGAGGGGGAAGGGTAGAGAAGCAGAGGGGTGCCTCTCCTGTGTGCCCTGGCCAGGAATCAAACCTGGAACTTCCACATGCCAGGCCGATGCTCTACCACTGAGCCAACCAGCCAGGGTGGCAAGTTACACTTTTAAAATCAGTCAATAAAGGGAAGATACAAGCATTCATTCATCCATACCTTGGGATAACCACATGTTGATGAAATATGAAGTAAAATATTTTTGTAGAGGTATTTATGCTAATAAAAAAAGAATGGAACTAAAAATCTTTTTTTCCAACCCCAAATGAACTAATGAATCTAAGCCATAATTACTGACTGTTAAAAATATACAAATGGCACTGCCTGACCAGGCGGTGGCGCAGTGGATAGAGCATCGGACACACACACGGTATAAATAGTCCTAATACTCTTATAATAAAAAATTACAGAAAATCTTGAACAATGACAATATATTTCATAATATTAAGTTATTCTTATCAGTTTTAGGTGTGTTAATCATTTTGTAACTATATTTAAAACTGTTTAGAGATACACACTCACTTTAGTGAGTATTTGAAGATAAAATAGTAAACTGTCCAATTGAATGATAAGATAACCTGGAGATGTTTTCATTGTACATATGTACCCTGATTTATTGGTGTCACCCCATTAAAATTAATAATAATAAAATATACTTAAAAAATAGTAAACTGTCTCAGGTTTGCTTTAAAAAGATCTGGGTCTTATAGATGAGACCCACATTGATAATTTCTTAAAACTGAGTGGTTAGGTCTCTGACATTATATAAACCCTCTACATTTATGTATGATAGATATTTTATATGATAAAAAGTTTAAAAATGTTTTCTTTCAAAACTTTACACATATACCTTGAAGAGCCAAGTACAGATGGTTCTGCAAGACTATCTAAAGCAGTAATATTTACAAAATTCTTTCTAGATGTCTATTCCACAGGCTGTCTTTACCTTTAAAGCCTAAATCTATTGTTTTGACTCCAGGGACAATGAAAGGTCCCTGAGAAATATGGCATGTGTGGCTGCGTGGGAGTGGGAGAATAGAAGACTTTACATTTACTAAAATCATTTAAAAATAGCATAAATATCACCCCCAACAAAAACACCATGCATGACTTTGTCTAAAAGTAGAAAGATAAGAAACTGGGATGTTCTCACAGCCAAAATTGAATGGAGAAGAATTTACTCAATTTATCAAGTTAAAATTAAAATTTTTCCATTTATAATTGTGTCATCTGGGCAACTGAATATTTTCCACAGTTAAATTACGTTTTATGCTATAGAAGCATGTATCATGTAGCTTGCTATTTTCCTAAAGCAATATGGAAAAATCAGAGGCAGGGCCAGTTTGAGGGCTTTTGCATTGCATTTTATCTTATAGTCGATTGGACATGTGTACAAATATGTTTCCATCTACCCTAAGATAACCAAAGGTTAATTTAAGTTACTTACACATGATAAATGAGGTAAGAAGGAGATTTCATGATTAACTAAAAACATTATTAAAATCACATGGAGTTTAGTTTTATTCAGACAACTAATATTCTAGTGTATGAAGACTTGGAATTCAGAAAGTTGTATTGTTTCATGACCTTAACAGGTTCTTATTTGCTTTTCACATAGCATTAATTAAAATAACTTGTTATATATCTAGTTTGCTTAACAATTTATAAAGGTTTCAGCATAGTATATCTATTCCTGATGAATGGGGGGAAACTTCGGATACAGCAGTGTTTTAATTTTTTGTTATGATTGCAGAAAACTAAACTATTAAAATAATTTGAAAAGGTTTTTAAAGAAGGGGGAAAGCAAAAGAAAAGGCAAAGAAAGAAGAAAAAGGTTATGCTAGAAAAATATGCTAACCTATAGCTCTACAATTTCACTCTGAATAGTTCGTTTTTAAAAGGAGAGAAACATAAGCTTTATATAATTATGTATTTCCAACAAGACATAATGATACCCTGAAAAATAAGGACTCACTATATACTAGGCAACAGAATAGAATAAATAATGGTACAACATGAAAGTTTTAGGTTTCAGTGATGCATTCTAGCTCTTTTTCAGTAATATAAAATTTGAAAGTCTGCATTGTTAGTGATTGGTCATAAAGGTTTTGAGATTATTATACTCAAAATGGGTGGGAGATGTGTGTTGGTGGGCACAAGTGTATCTTAAATAGTTACTACATATTAACTGACTTTGAAGAAAGTCTAAAAGTCTCTCCATACGTAAAAGTCTAATTATAGTTTTTACAGAATTTATGGCTTAAAATAAGCTAATTTAAAATATTATATTTATTTCACCCTTGGAGAACATTGGAAAGTCTCATATCTGTAATCCTATACACACACACAAAATAAGCTCACATTCCTTTCATCCTTTTCGCATGCTAGAAATGTGTATTTTAAAAAGTTCTATTGTTTAGATATAAAAATATTTTGAGTATTACCTAGAGCAGCAAGATATTGATCACCTCTTCGGGGTGTCTATTATCTCCACACTGATCAGTTAAGATAAAACCAGTCTAAGATCATGGCTGTACACCAAAAAAACAGGCTCACAAAAACTTAGCCAAATTAACAATTTTTAATGGATTTAATGATTGAGTAAAACTGATAAATTAACTAAAAGATAGTCCAAATAAGCAGGTCATCCAGGGCTAATTGTTGGTGCCCTAAACATAGAGGCTGCCTAAATTTAAATATATATTTACATTATATTGAAAAGGAACATTAAAATATTGAATATTATCAACCTGTTCTCAATACTCTGCCATTCAATATTAGAAAATCAAATTACTTTAGAATTCTTGAACTTTGGTAAGTTAAAATACATTTACAAATAGTATAACCAAAAGCACACAGTACAATCCTGCTGGTAACTTAGAAAAATATATCACTTACAAGAGTTTGTTAACAAAATACCATTAGACCTCATGTTTCCTGTTGCATTGACAGGCCATATGGTTGGTGGATTTATTCTATGCTGGCAGCGGGAACATTTTACAGAAAAGAAATCAGATTGGCACATTGTTTTATTTTTGTACACACTGCTAAGTTTAGTTATGAACTAATTATATTGGTGTGTCTGTTGATATATGAACCTTGATTACATGTTTAATCAAATAAACAGCTTAAGGTATATTTCCATGCACTATTCATCCAGTAACTGATGCCCACTGGGGGGAATGAAAGTGAGCAGGGCTGTTGGCTGCAGGTTGTCTGAAGTGACAGGAGCTCCTCAAAATGCGTCGTGCTATCTCCAAAAAAGTTTCTGGACAAACCTAGACTCCCAGCATTGGTCTGGAGCCAACCTGGTTTTGAATAAAGGGTAGACTAGAGGTATCAAGAGACCAGCTTTTTGGTCCTGGCCACAAAATGTGGTACCGTTCTGCCACCTAGTGGTTACCTTCTCACACGTGACTTGGCAGCATTTACACTTGTGTGTGTTCGGTCTCTATCTGCAGTGATGCTTGGAATGGCTTGCAAAAGCTTGGTAAATCACTTTCTATTGTGTGGAGAAGTAAATTACTCAGCTTTTAAAAGATAAAGTACAAATGCCCCTATATTTAATATGCAAGGCAAGTGAGCCATTTGCAATTTGGTCTCTTTCTGTCCATTGTCCAACTTACTCCTCACCCCCCATACCCCTCCACCATAAAGACCAAGTTTCTGTTACCCAAATGCTCTGTATTCCCTCATGAGCTTCTCTGGAAGCATAATTCTTTCACTCATTTGGCCATACTGAACAACATTCTACATCTTTTAACTTGATAATTATGTGCCCATGAAGCCTGCACTGATTCCCAGTCAATTGTCAAATAAGGATTTCATTCCAATTGTCATTTACCATGCCTGATTGACCTTCCAGAGGTAAGATCTTTGAAGGCAAGGATTTTACCTTAATATCTTTGAATTGTTCTTACTGTGCCTCTGGCCCAAAAATAGTTAATGTATGTGACCCCTTGGAAGAGGTGTTTTAATATCTAATTTAGCACTATTGTTTTCATAGGAAAATAAAGCAAGCATTTATTGAAAAACTATTTACCAAGCATGGTCTTCTGATGCTTCAGAAACCAGATTTCTCAGTGTTTCCACACACTTCAAGAACATTCATGTAAATTTTTGGCATATTTGGATCCTTGGCCTTACAAGAAATGGAATCTTGAGTAGTGCTAGGAATTTTCCTAAGACTGATTATAAAAGAAAATCTAAAGAAATTATAAATATCATTTCAAGTTTCATCCTTCCTGAAAGAGGGAAGTGAAAATAAGACTGGTAAGTATATCTATACTTTACTTGAGAAATAAAATTCCCAGGATTAGTCTTCAAATGTGAAAAACCTTTAATCTCCAATGTGCAATATATAAATTTTCATGGTGGTCAAAAAAGTAATTACATAAAACCACCACCTTTTACTTAACTTAGCTCATCCTGGCCTATCTTCAAGCCACACCTGCTTGCTGTATCGACCAAAATAAACATTTATTCATTTCTCTATTACATAACTGAAAGAGTTTGGAAGAGTCAGCTTGAATTTTTCTTTCATTATCTGCTGAGTTTACAGCTAAATTCTAGATTAGAACTTTTATTGCCTAAAGATATACAATAGAAGATAAAAGTTGGATGCTTGAGGTTGACAAATGGAATTTGCAAAACTGTAGTTATGAAACAAACGCCCCCTTATGTGTAGATGGGACGTTTGATATGGGGGAGTAGGAACAGCAAAGGCTTAAAGGGCTATGATAAATGATTTCATGTGGCACTCTTTATCAGGTAACTGAGTATAATCCATCATCAAAATGTTCTAAACTGAGAACAGCACGATTACATACATAGGTGGGACATGAAAGTGAGGGTATGAGACATGGACAAGATTGTGGTGGTTATGGGATGGGGGGAGGGAGGGAAGAATGGGATAGGGAGGAGGGGAGGGACGCAGGGAAAACCAGATTGAAGGTGACAGAGGACAATTTGACTTTTGGTGATGGGTATGCAACACAATTGAATGATAAGATAACCTGGAGATGTTTTCATTGTACATATGTACCCTGATTTATTGATGTCACCCCATTAGAATTAATAATAATAAAATATATATAAAAAAAATGTTCTTATGTGAGGGTTCACCTGCCTCATTTCTCATGTTTTGGATGACTATTTGGCAGATAACTTTGATAAATTTAGAATAAACAAAATACCTCCTGTGATAATTTTGTTTAATCAATTTTAAAAGGTATACAGAACAGAACTATATGAATTAGGATGAAGTACCATGTTATCATAGTATATACGTGAAATCTTAGCATATCGGCTTCAATGTGCTTTTAAGGACATAAAATCCTAGTCAATGAAATGTCATCTTTTGGAAGGGGATTTATATTAAATATAAATGTAAAGTTGTCTTAAATGTAACTTAAATTAAATAAACCCAAACTTCCTTAAATAGTAACAAGCTCTATTGTTCTCTCCCTTTATATCAGAGAGATATATTATTTTTTATTGCTAGGTTCACTCTGAATTTTCAAACCTAAGAAAACCTTGAATGGCACTATGCAAACCCAAAAAGCCTTTAGGTATAGATAGAGAAGTAGTTTCCAAACCTGGATAATTAATATGTCCTTGGAGTTTTCAAAATACATAGATGCCTTGGCCCTAGCCAAGACCTATAGAAATAGAATTCCTGGCCTGACCAGGTGGTGGTGCAGTGGATAGAGCGCCGGACTGGGATACTGAGGACCCAGGTTCAAGACCCCGAGGTCGCCAGCTTGAGCACGGGCTCATCTGGTTTGAGCAAAGCTCACCAGCTTGGACCCAAGGTTGCTGGCTCGAGCAAGGGGATACTCAGTCTGCTGAAGGCCTGTGGTCAAGGCACATATGAGAAAGCAATCAATGAATAACTAAAGTGCCACAATGAAAAATTGATGATTGATGCTTCTCATCTCTCTCCATTCCTGTCTGTCTGTCCCTATCCCTCTCTATCCCTCTCTCTGACTCTTTCTCTGTCTCTGTAAAAAACAAAAAAAAAAGAAAAAGAAATAAAATTCCTGGAATCCATATTAAAAGCTTTCCAGATGAATCCCACATAGTGCCTTTTAGACAGGTGAGGAAACTGAAGTTTGAGAAGAACTGGGTCTCAGTTTGTGGTCCTCAGAGCAACAGTGTCAGTATCACCGGCAACTTGTTAGAAATGCAGGTTATCAGAGCTCACTGAGATGGACTAGTTCAGAAATCCTGGGGGTGGGGCCCAGAATCTGCATTTTAACAAGCCCTTTAGGTGATGCTGAATCATGCTGAAGGCAATTTTGAGAGCCAAGGGTTCTGAAAAACAAGTTGAAAATGTATTTAGTGTAATAACATTTATCAAATGCTATTTTGAGAAAAGTAAAGGAACAAGCTAAGATAAGGTGACCAGATTTTAAAATTGGTAAAGCAGGACACCATTGACCAGGGGGTGGGGTGGGGGGTTCTTGATTAAAAATTTGGTCTATATGGAGCAAAAAATTTTTTCATATAATGCAAAAATAGTATTGTAATATATTTTTTTTTAATTTCAACATAAGGACAATTTACAAATATAATACATTAAAAATTATGTATAGTATTATTTTATTCTTTGGCATATTTCTCATTTGAGTGAATTTCTTTTAGTAGATTGCTGTTGTTGTTTAAAATGAAAATTTTCACAAGAATTTGTTAAATTATATTTCACACATAAAATGGCTTTCAAAGTCTCAACACTTAATTGTGACTTTTCTGATGTCCACGCTTTATTTAGCGTAGAAAAAACGCATTCAGTGGCAGCATTAGTTCCTGGTAAAAACAGCATGTATTCCACAATTTTTAGTGCATTATTGTATGGAACGTGGTTTGTTTCAAAATGATGAAATATTTCTAACCATTTGTTCTCTGTTGTGATTTTTGCTGATGCCCAAGATTTAATCTTTTCCTTATCAATCTATTTTTTTTTAATAATGATACCTCATTAAAAAGATCATTTTTGGAAATATTACTATATGGGAAATTTTGAGTGAGTCAGAGGGATCGGGTTACACAGTCCGGAAACCGATGCCTGAGCTGCATGAGCAGGCGGGAGCAGGCAGGTAGCGCCGCCGGTGCGCCTGCACATGAGCAGTCGCATACACTCCCCGCCTGGACTCATCCTTGCGGGGGCTGTGCTCCCTGCATCCAGCCCTGCTGCCTGCTGGAGATCGAGTGGCTTGCACCTGGCGGAGCCTGGAGCTGCACGCCAGCATCCAGGACACGGGCCTATGGGTAGTTAGGGGACTTGACAGCTGCTGCCCCAGCAGGTACCTCCCACCGGAAGTTGTTTGTTTTGGGCCACTGGGGGCAGCCAGCTTTTGCAGCAGTGCAGGTGCTTCCAGGTCCAGGCAGGGTCTCCCCGCTGAAAACCCTATATTCCCTTCCCATTCTCCCACCGTTCCCTAGCTTTTCGTGCATTCTTTCCAAATATCAGGACTTATTTAAAACGCCGTGGGACGTAGGACAAATTGTTAAAAATCAGGACTGTTCCACCATAAAGCAAGATGTCTGGTCACCTTAAGACCCCTAATCTTATCGAGGGCATAATGTTACCAGTTTGATTATGTCTTTGTAATTTCTTTGTATGACTTTAAACAAGTAATTTACCTGTCAATATTTCTATTTATAGCCATTATTTAATCTCTCTAGATTCTAGGTGTGAACGGTTAAGTTTAAGCAGCTTTTTTAAAGGACTGTATTAGAATACCCCTTTCATGAATTTTGAAAGTTTCTTCTTTTTGCAGAATCATAGAATTTAAAGGTACTACTGGGGGCAATAATGTTGCCTCATTTTATAGACTGAGCAAATGAGAAGCAAAATTACACTTTGAAAATTGAGTAGAAAGTCTTGCCCTTGGTAACAGAGCCCTGGATATAACCGAATTTCCTAAATACTAAATATTATTGCCAGATCACTGTGAAATAGATGTTCCTGTTATATCTTTTTGATAGACTCTCATCTAGTAAATATTTATGTTCAGATTACAAAACCAGATACTCTAAATTCCAATCACATGCTCTTTATATTAGCTCCTTCTACCTAGTCTACCAAAAACACACAGTAGGCATTCAATATATATTTGAGTAATTGAACTAAAAGAAACCATTTTTCCAAGATGAGGAAAGCAAGTCATTAATTTTCTATTCTATTCTCTCCGGAGAGAGATATCTTAAAAAATAGCAATTGGAATTTCTAGCCATGAGCATAAAATAAGAAAACCAATTTATCTATATTGAGAATACTGACTTATGGAGGTACACAAATTACCTAGAATTCTAAGGAATTGTGTACTGTGCCTGCACAATATACAGGGTTCAATTTCCAGCATCAAAAGCTTGAATTCACTATTCTTCAAGCTATAAAACAAATTAGAGCCACCACAGCCTCAAAAGCTCATGTTTCTAAATACCCCATCACCTCTGTAAATGAGTCATTTATTTTTCTAGACATCAGATTTCAGCTGATCTATTGATCATTATGAATTTTTGTGTAATAAGTATGAATTGCTCCACAACATTCAGAATGCTAAACACCTCACATTTCTTTACCTTCAATTTAATCAATACTGTATTCTAGCTGCCAGTCATCAGAGTTGACAAAGCCAACATCAAATCCATTTTTAAGTCTTGATCCTCATGATTGATCAGACAAGAACACTGAAATTCAGTAAAATGAAGCCCTGCCTCCACCCCACCCTACAGAAGCTCCTTCATGTTGGTTACTGTAGCTGTTGGTCCTTGCTCAGGCCTGAGGGGTGATCAGATGATAACCACTTTGCATTCCTTTAGTCAGTTCCTGGTTCTTGCTATGGGGACTTTTCAAAGTCCCTCAAACCATGGAATCTTTTCAAGGGCCCCTGAGTTGTTTCTCAACATACAGTCTTCATAAAGACCCACACATTATCACTTTCAAGATTCCATCACTCTAGAGATGCTTCAATGATTCAAGAACCAGTTCTTAAGATTTCAAACTATTTCACCTCTGTCTCAGGTAACCCAGTCTCAGGAACATCAATTGTCTGTGACAGGCTCCTTTGTTCTCCAAACCTGAAAACACAAAAGCATCTCTCCTCTCTCCTCCATTGCTCTCTCGCTCTCTCCCAGCACCCAACCTATTTGCTTAATGGACCAATACTATACACCTTCTAAACAAAGAACATGTGCTTTAAGTTTTTCCCTGAATTGCCCTCACATTATATGGAAAACTTTTCTCTAAAATTCCAAAAAGCCAGTTCCTTCCTTTGGAGCACCAACAGCCCAGATATTACAGATGTAATTTCGGTCACTCTGATGAGTCTATAGAAAGTATAATTATTATTAATAATACTCAGATAAACATAAAAAACATGTACAATTTTTAATATTATTATTGTGCACATAAATCACTTAACTTCCCAGAAGCTCTGCATAACCTAGAAAAATTATGAAAGTATTCAAGAGCCACCTTTCATTTTGTTTCTCCTAATTAACCTTAAAGGTCATTTCAACTTTGTCCCGTACAGAAGCTTATGAAAAGAACAAAGTAAATTTCAGGAGAGCTCTTTATCTTCAGTGACATCTCCTATCATAAGTACAAAAAGATATATATGTATGGGTCTACTTACTACATACACGCTCACACACATTCAGTAGGCTCCACACCTCACTCATGGACATTTCATATGACACGCCCTCTAAAGGTGGGGTTTGAGAAGAGGGGTTTGTCCTGGTCTGGAAATACTAGGAAAGCTGATTATTTAGGCATATTATTTAGGAAAATTGGATCCTGGCCTTGGTAGCTGATTAGACGTGGAGAAGGAAGAAATTAAAGGTAATGGAGGAATCAAGATCATTTCGGACATACTGAGTTTAATACCTCTGAGACATGCAGGCTTCCTGGAGACTAGTCACATAAAAGTTTCCAGTAGAAAGATTTCAGTCTGGAACGCAGGAGAGAGGTCTGAGCACTAAAACTTCAGCTTTATACCAAAATTTCCAGCTTCAAGCATCAGAAACTTTAAATTGCCTTTTTATTGTAATTATTTTAATCACTTTATTGCTAAAGCCTTATCTTCGCCTGCATTCTACTAATCCCCAGAATTTAAATTCCTGTGCCCTCTTTTCCATGCTGTGTACTACCTTTGGGTACAGTATCTATCTTTAGATGTGTTGGGGGGGAGGGATGGGGAATGCAACTTACTGTTTAAAACTAGTGCTGAGAGATTTCAAAGTTCTAAATAAACTCCAGGGGCTCTGAGACCTTTCAGTTACAAGTAAATTTTAAAAAAATTCTTTTAATTTGTCTTAGGCAAAATCCCAGGGTTCCAGAGATCAAATTTTATGGAACTAATAGGCAAAAAGCTCAGTTGATCCAATTGATGTATATGTCACCTTAAGTCATCAAAGATAGTTTAATCTTAGTGAATTGACACTTTCCTCATTTTTTCTTCCACTTTTCTTCAATAAATGAAACCATCATGTATTTAATCTATTAAATCTACAAAACATTTTCTCTAGCAATACCTCAGTTGAAGTGATTTGAATCTCTCTTTACCAAAGTCACACTTTTTTCTACACGTCCACTCTGCTGACTCTAGTTTGGACCTGACTGAGAGTCCATAAACACCATGTCTTCCTGCTCAGTGGTTAGACTCAGACAAACCTCGTTATGAATCCTGGCTATCTTTGTGATTCCTGCACTCCAGCCTCTACCCTACTTACTATCTGGGAAAACTTGGGCAAATTATTTAGCTTCTCTGAGAATGTTTCCTTAGATGTAAAATGGGAGTGATTATACCTATTTCATGGGACTCTGAGGATTAACTGGTAATGGCAGCTTAGTGGATAAGAAGTAATGGCTGGGACATCATAAACACAAACATTTTTCCTTATTGTGCTTTCCTTTTTTCCTTCTGCCCCTTTTCACTAGTCCCTCTTTCCCTTGACTATGCCTTTATTTCTTTTCCCTGTATTCCCCTCCTCATTCCTCCTTTCACTTCTAATTCTACCCTTGCAATTATTTTGGGATTTTTTTATATAATAAAAGCTCAATCATAACACTCCTGATTTAATTTTTTCAGATTCTTCCCCATGTAAGGATAAACATACAACTCTTTTAGTCTCGGTCCTCAATGTAACTCTCCAGAAACATGGTAGATGCAGTACTAACCTCAGCAAAACTCCTGCATGGTGCAGCTACTACCCTGTAATCATGGAGGGAAATATTAGATACTCACTCTTCGTCATTATTGTAATCATGCAAGGAAGATGCCAATACCATGTTTTATAAGGAAGGAACCAAAGGGTAATGGAAGCTAACTAACTTGCCCCAAATGATGGCCATTAGGTGGCAGATGCCAATTCACTGTGACTCCCAAGTCTGTGTTTATTCTTATGACTATACTGCCTCCTGGCACTCTTGTCAACATGTATGTGTTCAATCCTGCACCTTTGTACTTGCCATTCTTTGCACCTGGGATGCCCTTCACTCCCTGATCTACATGGAAAACTGCATCATGTGTTTCTCAGCCAGCTCAAATGTCAACTCTTTTCTGAAACATTTTTGATGTCCAAAGGCAGAGAGAGCAGCTTTGTCTTCCCTGGGCCTAGAGCACATTCTTTCTGTCTATATAAATAACTACCAGTAAACTGTGAAATCCTCTAGGGCAGAAACTATTTTATTCATCCCAATCACAGTACCTATCACAGCGCCTACTATACATCAGGGTTTCAATAAATCTTTCAAAATTTTTTACATATTATTTCATTTCCCTTTTTATTCAGTCCTCCATAACTATCTTTCTCTATATGTTAACATGCCCCAAAGCTAAGTCCTTGAACTTTCCTTTTCACTTATATACTTGCTTCTTAGATTATTGCTACCAGTTCTGTGACTCTAAATACTATGTAAATGTTGCTGCTTATATTTATTAGTGTGAAATTTATGTACTCAGACTCACACAGTCAACAATGAATTCAATAACATATACTTAATTGAAATATATAAAACCGAGCTTCCTGTCTTTTCTGCAATCTGTTCCTTGCAGTTTTACCATCTACAGTAATGACAACTCATTCTTCCAGTTGTGGAATTGGGGTCATTCTTGATATTTTATGTTCTCTAACAGCCAGTGCCTAATCCATCAGGAAATCCTATCAGTTTATACCATGACATGAAGCAGTAATCTGACTCTTTCTACCTTGGAACAATGGTCACTATTGTTGCACCTACAAAATTACTATAGCCTCTTGTTTTTTTTCCATCCCTATTCTTCTGAAGTTGATTCTCCATATGACAGGTAGGTTGATCGTTTTAAAATCTAAGACAAATCTCCTCTTTGCTTAAAACCCTCTAATGGCTTACTATCCCACTCAAGGCTAATTCAAAGTTCTTGCAAAGGCCTACCTGTCCCAATATGATCCACACCCAACCTCTGCCTCTCCAATTTTATTTCTAAATCTTCTCTCCGTATCTCTACTTTAGCTTCCTTGGTGTTCTTTAAACACACATTTCCCCGCGTTAGTGTCTGTGTCCTTTCTGTTCCTTTTAGAACTTCTCCCTTTCCCAATGCTCATATAAACTTGCTCTCACTTTCTCCAGGTCATTGCTCAAATGTTATTCTGTCTATAATAGCACACCCCCTACCTCCAACTGATACTCTCCTGCTTTACAAGCTTTATTGTTTTTTCCATGGCACTTATCACCATCTGGCATAATGTAGGTCTACTTGATTATTTGTTCATTATCTATTTCCTGACTGAATGTAAGATCCACAAGAGCTGGAACATTTTCTGGTTCACTGCTTTATCCCATTGCCTAAAATAGTACTAGACTCAGTAACACTGACATTTCTCAACAAATAAATAAAAGTATAATAACTTAACCAATGATGTAATGAAAGCAATCAATGTAGCCTGGACAAAAACTATACTTCCCAATTTTATTACCCAGTTTTATTTTTCCATCAGTTCACAATTTCTCTCTGTTAGACACTGAAGCATAAAATGCAATGTAATATCATAGAAAGATAACTGCTTCCTGTGACTTGGCACTCAGCATATTGAATCAAACCCCAAGATGTGTTGGACTACATGGACCACTGAACAAATGGATTAAATCCCATTTACTTAGCCAAAAATTTAACTTTGAACATTGGCCATTTTATACACAGGAGATACTGATGAGGGAGAGTCTCAAGGAGAAGCCAACTTCTGCTCAGACCTACTACAATACTCCCCAGAATAAATGGCAATGGTAAGTAGAATGAGGGGTACAGGAGGTCGGTGGAGAGATATGGTGATAATAGTGAGCTGCTCTGAAAGAAGTTCTCCTCACCTTTCTTTGGACTAAGTCTAGTAAAGAGAACTAAAAGTAGACTGAGTCTAAACCAAACACCCTGGGAGTCAGTTTTAACAAACTATTAAAGTCTTATAAGTGTTTTTGAGTTCAGATTTTTGAACTGAAAGGAATTAATCGTTCATTAGCTAAGACAATGTTTAAAATATTGGAACTTTATAAAAATGTCCCTAAAAAGTAGAAATCCTGTTTCAAGCTCTACTGTGCCAATGAAACTTTTAAGATCCCGAGATACTCTCTCTTCCACGCCATTAGCTAAGTGATTTCGTTTAAATATAGGTCTGTTTACACAAACAGGGCATGGCCTAAAAAATAATCACCCATATAGTATTTTTTAATTAGTTAATGTAAATTAAAGATTTCTCATTAAAACTTCATACTCAAGGGAAATATTAAAATTAAGCTTGCTATAGAACATTTAAATAACTGGGTATGTTTAGCCACCGTAAAAGTGTGCTCTTATGCATAGGCACCAGAAATGCTGGGACCTTACTGTTGAGGTCAGATAGTTACATTATTTTCTGCAGATTCATGCTCTCAGTGAATCAGGGCATTAGAAGAGCGGACCACAGATGTCCTTTGAAAAACAAAAAACTGGCAGGTTTCCCTTGAATAAGACTGTTTCAGAGCTGATACTATTGATTCTTGATGGCTTCAGGTAAGCCCTTCAGCAGAAAGAAGATCAAAACAGTTGATGCTAACCTTTGAATTTAAAAGTTGAATCAATTTAATAAATATATATAGATTTCTCATTTTGTAGTGTTTGATGTCCTTTGCCCGACTGGACAATAGAAAGAGGTATAAGACTCATTTCCTGACTTTAGGGCCCTTACGAATGAATAGTTCTGAAAGCTATGACTAACATTATAAAAAGCAGGAAATAGTATATGAAACAAATGCAAAATATATGTAAAATGACTTAGGAATTTTGATATTGGCAAGATCACATTTAACTGAAGAATTCAAGGGAATTTGCACACATGCGCGTACGTGCACACACGATCACCATTGGAATGGACCTTGAAAGCTGAGCTGGATTTGAGGAAACTTTTACAGAAAGAAAGAAATTCTCAAACGATTATTCAGAAAAAGTCAAGTCCAGGATATGTTTAGGGAATAAGGAATGGGCCATGTGAGAGGCAGCCTTAAGATGACCTCCAATGATCCCCACATCCTGACATTCACACCATCATGTTGTCTCCTCCCCTCATGTGTGAGATGAACATGGCAATTTGCTTGTAATCAAGAGAGTAAGTCAAAAGTGATGGAATGTCATTTCCACAGTTAGATACAAATGACATTAACTTCCATATTGCTATATTCTTTGTACTGCCTTTTTGGCTTCCAAACTTTGATGGTGCAAATGCCCTAGTGGAGAAAACCATGTGCCAATGAACTAAGCGCAGCATCCAGCCAACAATGAGAGAGAAACTAAGGTCCTCAGTCCAATAACCTGTAAGGAACTGAATCCTGCCAACAACAACGTGAGTCAACTTGGAAGCAGATCCCTCCCCAGGTGCACCTTGAGATGATTATAGCCACTACAGACACTTTGACTGCAACCTGTGAGAGACCATGAGGCAGAGGACTTAATTAAGACATGTGCAAAAGACACAGGCACACCTTAGGAAAATTGAGGGTTCAGATCAAGAATACCGCCATAAAGCAAGTATTGCAATAAAGTGAGTTATCTTTTTTCTAGAGGAGGGTCTTGCTTTCAATTTTTTTTAAAAAAAGGCAACATCTGTGAAGCAAAATAAAGAGATGTGTAATAAAACGAGGTATGCCTCTGCTGTGAGGTAACTGTTGTTTTAAACCACTAAGTTTTGGAGCAAATTAGTTAAACAGACATAGGTAACTTTTGCAGTCCAGATAGACTATAGGTTATTGCCTGGAATAATTATTTACATGGGGCTTTACTATTTTCAAAAGCATTTTCTCATGCCTTGTCGTTTGATTTCTAACAACCCGTTGAGATGGAAAAAGCAGGTGAAACAGTTACCGATCATGAGAAATTGCCGTGGTTTTATACTTGATGCTCAGTGCCACACAACAGTGCTTTTTGTCTCTAGTTCAGAGCTCTTTTCATTACGGTACTTAGAGGAATGGGAGGCTAAAAACTTGAAAGGTTTAACTTACACGAGAATTACAGTGTTTAACGTGGATGAACAGAAGTGGCGAGAGCCTGCACATGAGGGGCTGGTTTTGCTATTTATCTTTGCCTTTGTAACTCTTAAAATCTAGATGCTTTATAAATAAATCTTATACTGGATTTTATAGCTTTGTTTTGGTATCTTTGTGCTTCTCCTAAGTATGTCACCAAAATGTCAAAGTATGTTGACATTTCAGTTGGTTTAGAATGACTTTTAGGTGTTTTTTTTTTAATTGAATAGGGCTGATATGCAAACAGGCAGGTTTTCCATATGGTACACAACATATGTATACACTCATTTTATTGAGTTCTCTAAAAATTCCTGATCCACCTATTAAATACTTGGACAAGTAATGTTTATTTCTTGCACTATTAACAATTCATTTATTTATGTAACTATTAGGATATAATAACTATATACCTCTTTTCATGAAGGAAGTATACAGAATAATTTTTCCTGATACATCAGATAAGATTAATTCTAGTCTAATACAGTAATACTCTCAATAACACTAAATATTGCTACATTTAGTAACATTTAAACACCCCAGAACCCTCAAATTTTCATAATTGTTAAACATTTTTTACTTTTATTTTTAGAAAATTAAATTTAACAGGGTGACACTGATGAACAGGAGTACATAGATTTCAGGTAAACATCTCTACATCATTTGAACAGGCGATTATGTTGTATATACCCATCACCCAAAGTCAAATCATCCTCCATTGCCTTATATTTGTCCCTCTTTATACCCTTCCCCCAACCTTCTCTCCCCTCCTTCTCTCCTACAACCCCTCCTCCTCGTAACCACTGCACTCTTATCTATGTCCATGAGTCTCAGTTTTATATCCCACCTATGTGTGAAATCACACTGTTTTTAGCTTTTTCTAATTTACTTATTTGACTCAGTATAATGTTCTCAAGGTCCATCCATGTTTTCATAAATGTCACTATGTCATCACTTCTTATGGCTGAGTAGTATTCCATTGTGTATATGTACCACATCTTTATCCAGTCCTCTATGGAGGGACACTTTGGTTGTTTCCATGTCTTGGCCACTGTGAATAATGCTGTGATGAACATGGGGGTGCATGTGTCTTTACGTACCATTGTTCTCAAATTGTTATGGAAATTAAATAATTTAATATTTTAAATATTTTAAACATGAATTTGAATCCATGGTGGTGGGGTGCCAGATATTAGCGTTCAATGCAAAGTTTTTTAAGTGGTTCCAACGAGCAGCCATTCATTTCCATCAGTGGTTCTCAGTCAGGCTGCACGTCGGAATCACATGGCAGCGCCTAGAAATAACCAGTGCTTGGTCCCAGTGTCATTTCCCATTGTTTCTGTAACATTACCACACACTTAGTAGTGAAAACAACAGAAATGTATTCACTTGCCGTTTGGAGGTCAAAACTGCAAAGTGAGTCTCTCTGGATGAACTCAAGATGTCAACAAGACTGTTCCTCTCTCGAAGCTCCAGGAGAAATTCCACTTCGTGGCCTTTTCTGGCTTAGAGGCTGCCTGTGCTGCCTGGCAGCAACCCCCTCCCTCCATCTTCAGAGCCTGTAAGAGCTGCGGGTGGCGTACCGCCCCCCCCCCGCCCCATGCCGACTGCGCACTCATCTGCGGCCTTTTCTCTGCCACATTAGAAGACCCTTGTGATTACATTGGGCCCACCTGGATATTCCAGAACACTGTAAGGTCAGTAAATTAACAACCTTCACCCTATCCGCTCCCTTCATTCCCCTTTGCCATGTATGGAATCCACAGGTTTTAGGAATTAAACATTTTGGGAGGCTATTATTCTGCTTACTGCAGGCCCACACCCTCCAAAGACTCAAATTTAATTTCTCAGCAAGAATATGATTCACACATTCGCTAAGTGATTCTTACGTCCAGCTTCATTTGAGAAATTGATGTAAATATTATCAGGGTTTCATAAACATTACACCTATGAAATGCTCAATAATGATCAAATTAGATTTGGAGAAAATGCAATTAAATAAATTACATGTTAAAGAAAGTAAGAAGTTCTGTAAGAGAGAAGTTTATACAACCTTATGTATGTAACCTGTCTCAAACTTTTCGGAGTAATGCCTATTAAGAGCACAAGGAATTATTTCTCCATGTAAGGCTTTTGAGATCTAATGTTCTAGGAGGAAAATGAGTGTAATAACATTTTATTTTCTTTACTTAGGTTTATTATTATTATTCTATTAAACTATCTGTTTAATTCAGGACATGGTCAAGAGCTTAAAATTCAAATTCAAGACAAGCTATTCAGTATCATATCACTACACATATTAGTAAGAACCAAATGGTCAAGATAGTGTAATTTAATCATTATTTGACACAAGAGAGCTAGAAAGACCCCAAAATAGAACACTTTTACTAAGTAAAAAATTGGGTTTCTTCATGCTAATATCTGAGGAGTGATTTGTTTACATCAAATTATATAAGACTTAATAGCATATAAGTAGAATTGAGTCACTCTATTTTATGTATGAATTTGTGAAGACAGGCTATATCTGAAAAATCATGAAATTAGGTCCATATTTCCTAAAAGGCTCACAAATATATTAAGTACTTACCAGTAACTATTTTCTTTAAACTACTTTTCTGCAGAAATCTACCTTCTTGAATAGCAAGTAAATGTGGAACATATGATGTCTTGAAATTTTTGTGTACATTGAAAAGAGACTCATGATTAATAATTGAAGTGATTTGCCAACAACATTCTTACCTTTCAGAGGAGGATAACTCAGAACAAATAAAGAGACTGAATAAACAGTTTGGGTGGTAAAACAGCAAGCAGGCTACTTAGGAAAGATTCTCCCTTCAGATAAAATAGGTCAGAGGGTTATTTCTGATTACTGAATCATCTACTTTGAATAGTTAGGCTGTCCCCAAATGCAAACTGGATTTATACACAGTTAGCAGAGCTTCCAGAGTCAGAAATTGAAGAATAGTCTGTGAAAGTTGAGTTCAAACTATTGTTTAAGGTTACCAAAAATATGTTCAACCACTGTCTTGCTGTCTAACTTATAATATACTGTGCAGTGTATTTTTTTTCCATCTTGTAAGTGGCACATAGCTATGTCAAACGTAGAGTGGTGGTTAGCTACCCAGCTCTGTAGCCCAGCTACCTATGTTAAAATCTTGACTGCACCTTTTAACTGGATGTATGTGACCTTAGAAATGAGGGGTTACATGACCTCGATGGTCCTGGATTTCCTGTATTTAATAATGATACCTCAATGCTTGGAACTTAGTAAAAACTCACTAAATGTTACCTCTTTTTAATTTTTACTATATTTACACTAACTATAAAAGTAATATGTTTAAATGGGTAGACAAATTTATTTAGTTTTACTTAGTAAATTTTTTTAAGGTGCATTTGCACTTTATACAAGAAGTTAAGAAACTGCCTGACCTGTGGTGGCACAATGGATAAGGCATTGACCTGGAATGCTGAGGTTGCTGCTTTGAAACGCTGGGCTTGCCTGGTCAAGGCACATACGAGAGGCCACTACTACAAACTGATGCGTCCTGCTCTTCCTCTCTACCCATCTCTCTCTCTCTCTTTAAAATCAATAAATAAAATATTAAAAAAAAAAATTTTTAAAGAAGTTAAGAGACTAAGTGGAATTTAATTTGAAATACTACTACATGAACTGCACGTAATTTCCCACTAATTAACACCAATTAGTGCTCCCAGATAAAAACCTTCCTTAAGTCCAAAAGAGATTGCTTCTCATATTTGTTAAACAAAAATAAATAAAGAAAAAAGAACAAAAAATTCAGTTGCAAAGATTTTATGATTAAACAATTTTACTCTATTAAGATCTAAAAACTACTTAAAACTCTTGAAAGAATCTTTTCTTGTCCTTCAGATTCTCCAAATAATTCATTCAGAATTATGTGCTACTCACCAATCTCCATACTAACTGCTGAACAAAAGTTGGACAGTGATTAAAAAGCATATGCGAATTCATAAATTGAGATTTTCTTCTTTTGGAGAGTGTTAACATAGAAAGGGCCCTTTGACCCTAACGCATTACTGACAAGGTCATCAAATTTTATTTTAAATTTCTTTTTTATTTTATTCATTTTAGAGAGGAGACACAGAGTGAGAGAGTGAGACAGAGAAAGAGAGAAAGGGGGGAGGAGCTGGAAGCATCAACTCCCATATGTGCCTTGACCAGACCAGTGCAGGGTTTTGAACTGGCGACCTCAGCGTTCCCAGGTCGACACTTTATCCACTGCGCCACCACAGGTCAGGCAAGGTCATCAAATTTTAGAAGATGTTTAAATAACGTGCTCATAATCTCTTAGCCAGCAAATGACATAGTTAAGTTCTGTCACTCCCCATTTGTGTACCCAGCAAATGTTGACCTTCACAGGAGATTTTGTAGCACAAGGGAAACAAAGTTATCCAGTCCTTACATTGAGCAAAGGGGGAGGGGAAACACAATATTAAAATTTTTTCTTAGCATTTATTTCGATTTTAGAAAACAATAAAAAAACTTTTTTGAACTTTCTCACAGGATATTAGATTTTAAAAAAGGTCTTGAATTTAAGAAGCAGATTTTTTTTTTTTTTTTTTTTTTGAAATGACAAGTAGCTATTAACAAGCTAAGAGAGAAATAATTAGGTGTCTGCTAGCAGCCAGGACAGGAAGCACGTACCTCCTCTACTTTCTCACTGAGTTATTCTTGTTGCTGATTGTTACTGATTTACAGCCTGGGGGTCTTGATCTGATCTTTATCCCACCTGTGCTATTTACTTCATTCCAAACAACAATTGCCCTGCTTTTCCAGTCTTTTCTGCGGTATGTAGTCCTGTGCGCTGAACTGGGAACGTGCCTGGGTTTTGACTCTGTGTCAGCAGTCTTCTGACCCTGCCAGTGCATACTCATTGTCAAATTGAAAAAGATTGCTTTTTTTAACCATTGAAAAAATATATAGTAAGAATATAAATCCCAACTCACTCACTACAAAGTTTCTCTGTATCCCGCACTATGCTGGATATTATATACGACAGGGTTTCATTATTGCTCTTCTGTATTGTTAATACTTTTGGGTTGGGTCTTCCTGCTGCCAATCTTGCCTATATACTGCTGCTAAATAATCTTAAAGGCCAACTCTAATAGTTCAGTATTATTATTCCCTTGATTAAAAAGTGAAAACATCACGGACATACACGCACACAAACACACACACAAACAAATGAATGCAGGTGTTTTTAAAATCAGTGAGAACTGAATAAGGTCTGCATTCCAGGTAATAGTAATGTACGTAGGTCAACTTCCTGGTTGTGACAGTACCCTATAGTTGTATAAGATGTCATCATTGAGGAGGCTGAGAGGTGGTGCGTGAGACTATTTGTACTACATAATTCCTGAGTCCATAAGTACTTCAAAATTTAAAATTAAAAAATTAAACTGGAAATGGATTTCTTTACATTTTCAAAATCAACATGAAACTCAAGATTATAGGTTAGCAAACCCTTCAAAAGAGAACATCTTAAGACATCATAACATGCCTTTTATTTACTAAGACATCTTTGCCAGAACTTTTCCAGGCCTCCCTCTCCCTTGCACATTTTGACTTGTCAAACACTTCTCCTCCAAGATGTACCTACCTTAAGGGCCACAGTTCCCTTTATGCATTGGCTGATTCCCCATCAATTGAATACAATCTCTCCCACCCTTAACACCTGAACCATCTCCCTGTGACACAGTATATATATTTCAATTTGAAGAGTGATTTTCAGCCCCCACTAAATGGTAAACTTTTAGAGGACTGAATTGGTGCCTCATTCATCTTTTCAGTCCTCACACATTCCAGTAAGTGCCTCGCTCGGTATTTATCGAAGTGAAATAAATAATTCCTCTTTCAATATGCAAGAGCCAACATTGTCTTAGATAAAGGAAAGTCAGTTGAATTCAACTAATAAGTCAGAAATAACATATCTTTTAAATCTAGGTTTTATGTTTCAGATAGCTTTGACACAGTAGAAAATAAAGATGTTGTTCAGTTATAGTGGACATGTGGTCTGGAGTTAAGTTCGAACAAGAGTCAACATCTGCCACATTAGGGCAAACTCGATGATATTTCCTGCATAAAAGAAATGCCAAATTAGCAGGGTCTCTAAAACGGCGCCGCAGTTACACCCTTCCATACATTACTTTTTCTCAGCATGAATGTCTTTTCTCCCTTTATCTTCTCATTAGTTCTCTAGACTGCTCGGTAATAAAGGGTCCAGCTAATCCCTCCAGGGTCGCCAGGGGTATAGTTCTTATCAAACAAGCTTTGCAGTTGCCTCAGCCTGAGGCTTCTATGTTACTGCAAGGGAGTGTTCCAATCCTGAGGCTCAAATAATTACCTGTGCAGCACTCAGTTGGACACAGCATTATATTTCAGTGCCCATTTTAAGGAAAGAATATGTAAGCAAATAAACAAGAATATAATGATTTAAGAGGAAGCTCAATAAAAAAAGTATGCAAATCCATTTACTTAATGTAAATCTCTCAGTCTAGTTACTAAACTTGCTAAAACAACTTGTTTAACTCATTAACATCATGTTTTCTACCTTGAGCTATTTTTTAATTGAGGTGATTAAATCACTGACATTCTATAATGAATTCACATTCACAGAACATATTGAGGGCTTCTTCAATGACATGTACTGTGCTAGACATGTACTTCATTTGTTTTTCCAGTCTTTGTGATGAATTTGAACATAATAAATATTCCTTCTAACTCCAGTCAGTGTATCCTTATTAATAAGAGGGTTTTAATGAATAAAGTGGTGTTGGTGACATCTTCTATAGTTTGTAGAGTTCAATAGTCTCATACAAGGATCAACCCAGTAGAACCAAGATCTGATGAAACTGAATTAACTAAAAATTATTTCTTTAGTTTATTAATTATGCTTTTTCCTCATCATGTATCAAGTAGTAATGTACTAAAGGTCAGTTTAATATTTGCTGAACTACAGTTGATCCTCAACTGAGGTCATGCCTTTAATTATGGAATGTTTAAAATAAACTTCTCAAACTACAACCTCTTCGCCTCCTCCACTGAATAATTTCTTTCGAGATTTGAAAAGTCACAGAGATGAATATGTTTATCAAGAAAGGTGCCTTGCAAGTGTGGGTTTTGATAATTACCTTAATCTCAGAACCATGATAACTCTGTGCAATGTAATCTGGAAAGAGTTAATTTGATACAGTTTTTAAATTGGATAAAAGATTCCAAATAAACTAATGTTGTGGCACCACATAATTTCAAAGAAGCATTAGGAAATCTATTTTAATTCTGTAAGTTTTTTTGTTTTGTTGTGTTTTTGTTTTTTGGTGACAGAGACAGAGAGAGAGGGACAGATAAGAAGACAGGACGGGAGATGAGAAGCACCACTTCTTCATTGCAGCTTCTTAGTTGTTCATTGTTTGTTTTCTCATATATGCCTTGACCAGGGGGCTACAGCAGAGTGAGTGACCCCTTGCTCAAGCCAGCAACTTTGGGCTGAGGCCAACAACCTTGGGCTTCAAACCAGCAACTTTTGGGTTCAATCCAGTGACTATGGGGTCATGTCTATAATCCCATGCTCAAGCCTGTGACTCTGCGCTAAAGCTGGTGAGCCTGTGCTCAAGCCGGACAAGCCTGCACTCAAGCCAGCGACCTCGGAGTTTCAAACCTAGGTCTTCTGCATCCCAGTCCAATGCTCTATCCTCTGCGCCACCACCTGGTCAGGCAAATTCTGTGAGTATTTGAGGAGAAATTTTATATTAGTTTTAATTGCAGAGATTGAGGTTTCTGGGTACCATTATTTTGAATGTTCTCAATAGGATTTCTTCGAAGAAATAACCAGGAATTAGGAGAAAAATTCTAGTTTTCCATAGATCTCTCAACAAGAATAAAAGTAAAGAATATTTATAATCTGGGGGTTTTGGAGAAAATAATGCAGTTTGGGAAAATCTATTAATGGTATTGAATGAAGGAAAGAATAGCCAATCAAATTTATAAACACTTTAATTGTATATACCAAAACCCACCATTTGATGATTTCAGGTTAAGAAACAGTGTAGATACAAATCACATTAATTCAGGGTTGTCTTGAGAAAATGAAGATAAGCCTTGAGGACTTAATGAAAGTCTTTGAGGAAATAAAGATATTAAAGCAGTTAGGGTTTTTTTTTATATTGTTGCTTCTAATATGTGTGTGTGTGTGTGTGTGTGTGTGTGTGTGTGTGTGTGTGTGCTCACAAAAATTAGGAGATCAGGGAACATGCAAGTACTTCAGTACTTTCAGCCTTTTATGTAGCGCATTTCACCAATGAAATAAAAGTTGGTTTTGTACCTCGTTTGCATAATCAAACAACTTTCTTTTACTTGTTTGCTTTTTTGATGTTTTTGTTTAATAATAAAAAAAAATGTTCCTTTTTTATCACTTCATATTCATTTTGAAATACCCCCTAATTTTTATGAGCAGTATATATTTTAGAATGAAAGAAATACAGCACTGAGCTTCTGCCCTCTGAGTGTTCTCTGGATGGAGCAAATTCCAAAATTTATTCGTAGTAAATATTGAATACATAGAAGAAAATTGCTAAAAGAGGAACTGGAATATGATCTGAAATCTAGAAGAATGTATAAAATTTGTATCCCTATTAATGAAATAAATTATTACAGATGTAGGAGAAGAAGGAAAAACTTGAACATATTTAGTAACCAGGCAACCTAAAAGTGAAGATTTTTTTATTAGAAAGCTATGTAAGTATTATTTTAGGCAGATAAATTCTAAAATGAATATATGCTAATAAGTGTGAGATGAGTGAAGTAGACAGAAAATCCACTGGCATACCAACCTTGTAATAACTTAATGTGGGAAGAGCCTGGAGTCAGTGAGTTAAGAAGCTGGCATGTGTGTCCATTTGTGCAGTGGTAGGAGTTTTCCTTAAGGTGGTAAGAGTAAGATTTGAAAGTCCTGAAGTGCATTTTAAGTGAAATAATGGTATAATCTAATGATATATTGGTGATACATGGATATTTGAAAAAGTTAATATTAGTTACATTTGATTCAAATTTTCAAGACTGTGAACACAGGAAAAAAATGCCACTGTGGTGACAGAAGCTAAGAGTGGATTATAAGCAGAATTCAAAGGAGACAGACATATAATGCAATTAAGGAATATCCAAGTTGGGGTTATCTACAGGCACTGTGAAATATGTGAGTAAATCTTGGATGAGTGGTTTGGCTAGGTACAATAGATTTTAGAAGCATTAGTAGAAAGATTATATTAGTTCATGAGTGTTGAAGATGTTTCCAAAAGAGAGATAAACAAACAGTCATGGAAGATTCCTCTATAGAGAATAGAGAAGTAGAAAAAGAAAGAAACAGAATAGTAAAAGGTCAGAGAAGAATTTAGTAGAGAAGAAATTTAGGAACAGCATCACTTTTACCACTAAGCTCTACTAGGCATTCTTAAATTGCATTATTATTATTTGGAATAAGATATATTTTTATAAAGAGAAAAGTTTTAATGAGTGACCATAATAAATACACCCCCAAATCTCAGTGGCTTTATTTACCAGAGGAGTGTCCCTTGCTGTCAGGAAGTACAAAACAGATATTCTCTGATTGTTGGTCAGCTGTCCAGGTGGTCATGCCCTGGAACATTTAATCTGTGCTTCCTCTCTTCTGGGCTTTAGAGCTCTCTGTATTTAGCCAACAAATAAGAAAAGAGAATGAATTTTGGAGGTTTTAAGGACCAACCCTGGAATGGTGTACATTACTTTTCCTCACATCCTATTGGCTAGAACTTAGTCACATGTACTTACTTCATTGTAAGTGTGTTTGACAAATGTAATCTATAGGCTCAGGAAGAAGAAAAAACTGGTTTTGTGGGCAGTTATTCTTTCGACACTCAGTTCTGGGGTTATAGCCGATTCATCATGATCATGATGAAGGAACAGTAGCTAGATGAAATCTCAACATTTCATTGTTTTCTGCTATTCATATGGATGTGGAAATTAAATAATTTTTCCATCTTTCATCAAAATGGTCATATTCTAGTTTTAATACTGCCACTAAGTCCATGAACTTCAGCAAATTACATTTCCCTTATTAGTAGTTTTAGTAATGCTGGTGATAACTATTATATTAAAATATTTGTGAGTTTGAGGAACAAACTTTCCTCTACCCTCAAGGTTCTTTTGGCTGTTCTAATAATCAAAGAGACGTGAGACAGGTTAGCAAAAGAAAAGAACCAAATTCAATGCATACACACATACGGGAGGCTCACATACATGACACTATACATATGAGACTCTACATGCATGAGAGGTTCAGAGACAGGGAACATGGGCATAAAAGACATCCTTAGCTAAAGATGGGTGGGTTGAGAGTTTCAGTGGGTCATGGCAGGATGGTAAGAAAAGCCGATGCTTAGTAAATACAAGTTTTTCCTGCACTATAGACAGGTCAAAAGAGATGACCTCCAATACAAAAGAGGCCCCTAATTCAAGTTCTTCTAGGTAGTTAAGGGAAAGATAGAAGTTTCTCTTAAGCCTGAGGCTAAAGTTGCCTTGGTGTGAGAACAGTCTATATCAGGGGTAGTCAACCTTTTTATACCTACCACCCACTTTTGTATCTCTGTTAGTAGTAAAATTTTCTAACTTCCCACTGGTTCCACAGTAATGATGATTTATAGAGTAGGGAAGTAACTTTACTTTATAAAATTTATAAAGCAGAGTTACAGCAAGTTAAAGCATATAATAATAATTACTTACCAAGTACTTTATGTCAGATTTTCGCTAAGTTTGGCAGAATAAATCTTTATAAAACAACTTATATAGTTAAATCTATCTTTTTATTTATACTTTGGTTGCTCCGCTACCCCCTACAATGAGAGCTGGAACGCCCACTAGTGAGCGGTAGGGACCAAATTGACTATCACTGGTCTATATTAAACAGAAGCACATCTTGGAGTGACTGGTACTGAGCCCCCACATAAGCAATATTCAACAGAAATTGAATTAGGGGCTCTCTCTATGGAGCATGCCTGTGCCTTTCCCCACCTCCTTCCCTTTGAGGCATTTTCCCTGCCTCTCTCTCTCCTATAAGCTTCAAGGACCCTTCTTTTGCCTCTGTAACTTGTTTCCTGGGCCCATTTCATCTAAAGCTCACTTCTACCTCTGTGACTTTCTAAATAAACTTTCTCTTATAAGGAAAAAGGAGAAGAAGAAGGAGGAGAAAGAAGAAAGGAAGGAAGAAAGGAAAGAAGGAAAGGAGGGAGGGAGGGACAGGGAAGGAAGGAAGGAAGGAAGGAAGGAAGGAAGGAAGGAAGGAAGGAAGGAAGGAAGGAAGGAAGGAAGGAAGGAAGGAGAAAAACGGAATTTGTTACATTGTGTTTGATAGGAATATAGCAAGTTAAGTGAACCAATGTATCACTTATTTGTTCTCTGTGGTAAAACAGACAAAACAAGAGAAAAGTCAACAGCTCTGAAGAGTATGTCACATTCTTAGGATGGCATGAGTGAGAATAATCAACAAAAGAGCTGACCCGGGAGAATAAAGTTTACAGTAAAGGTGAACAAACACCACTGTTGGTTGTTCTAAAAGTGAGGTCACACATTATCCTTAAGAGCATTTGCAGTGAGATAAATTGCATATGAAGCAGATAGTCAAATGAAGAAGAGAAAGAAGTCTAATAAACAAGTCTCTTCAGAAGCTCTGAGCTAATGACAGGAAAGAATTTGAAGTCCAAAGAATTAGAACTAAGTTGGCATTCTCTCAGCTTCTAGGTCCTGAACATTTTGATTCTCCCATCAGTTTTTTTACTGGTAATACCAAAATGTCAAGTGGCTGCACTGTAACATTGTCCTGCCACCAGCCTTCCATGCTTAGCTCTCAGGAAGGAAAAGCTGGCTTAAAAATAATGGGTCTCATTGACATGCATTTGGTGGGGAACTGTAGCAACTACAGTAGCCTTAGAGCAGTCATTCTCAAACTTGTCTACACGTACATAATGAAATATAGAAAAAATAAATAAAATACTGATGCTTGAGTCTCAACCCTACCCATTCTGGTGCTACTGGTGTGGGCTACAGCCTGAACATCTGGATTTTTCAAAAGCTGTGTAGGTTGTTCTGGCTGGATAGTTCAGTTGTTTAGAGCATCATCCCAATGCACAGAGGTTGTCAGATTGATCCCTGGTCAAGGTGCATACAGAAACAGATGGATATTTCTCTCTCTTCCTTTCTCTCTTTCTCAACTCAATCAATTAAAAAAAAAAAAAAAAACTGCTTAGGTGATTCTCATCTGCAGCCAAGGCTGAGAACCATTGATCTGGATTTGGGTCCCTGCTCTCTTTCTATTGCTCAAGGAGTTGGGCCACAGATTATTACTTATTAGCTGGTCTTTATTATAAAAATTTTGTTAAAGAAACAAATAAACAAACAAATACACAAACAACATGTCAAAATGGAGTCCCTTGCTAAGTCATGTCACCAAAGCAAAACTTAATAACTAACCTAATTGCAGTTTTTTCATCTCCCAGATGAGAAGTGTAAACCAGTCTGGAATTTTCTGGTCAACACCATGAAGTCATCTGTCCCTCTCCATCTCCTGTAGAAAGGGGACAATTTGAATGATAAAACCTTTGCCTCTCTTCCTTTTCCCACAAAAGGCTCAGGCCAAAAATTACTCTTTTTTTTTTTCTTTTGTCAATAGTTCCCTTGCCCCAAGCTTCTTCCTATAAATGCCTCCCATTTTGTACACCCCTCAAGGGCCCTTCTAATTGCTAGATGAGATGCTGCTGGATTCATGAATGGTTTAATGAAGCCAATTAGATCTTCAAATTTACACGACTGAAGTTTGTTCTTTCCAAGTTGAATACACTCATGTATGCTTCTGATGTGTCAGGCATTGTTCTAGAGTCTTGGTATATATACACCAGTGAACAAAACCAACAAAGGTCTCTTTTTCTTCTGAGGCTCCCATTAGCCAGAAGAGTCACAATGTACAATGAATAAAATAAACAAATAAATGCCTTTGAATAGTAAAAGGTGATAAGGTGCTAAATGCAAAAGAAAGAAAGAAAAAATTAGAGCAAAGTAAGCCAATCGAGAGCACTGGGAAAGATGAAGGAATTACAATATCAAATAACGGCATCAGGGAGACCTTGCATATGACCTCTGCTAAGCACTTTCATGTGTATTGTTTCATTCCTTTTCCCTTGCAGCCTTTGGGTATTGTTACTGACATGACATGCAGAAGTAACAGAAGCTCAAAGAAGTAAAGCAACTTGCTTAATATCACACAGTAATAATGTAGTAGAGCCATGAATAAAATTCAGTTTTGTTGGAGCCCAAAGCCAGTGCTCTTATCCACTTCACAGGTTTCTTCTGTCTTTGCAGTCATGATCATATCTATCAAAGTAATACATCGGGTTGTGTTCCCTCCACTTACACACCATGTTGTTCTTCCTGGATTGTCATTGTAAACTATTGTTCCCACAGGATCATCTGCATGCAATAAAAGCCTCCATGTATTGCTTGGACAGTGATGCCAAGTTCCAAAAGAAGATATATACGGTTCTCATAAATCTAAGTTAGTCTACATATGTGTTGTTTTCAATGACTGTCAAAAGTAGAAATCACAAGTTGCAATTGTCTGATGTTTAATGACCATTTCATTGTAATTTCGGTGGCTTAAGTGGCAAGAGATCTCTCTTGAGCCTCTTTTACAGGGTACTAATCTTGTTCGAAAGGCCCACTTTCTAATACAATTACTAAGATGACCAATTGTCCTCCTTTAGGGAGGACAGTTCTTCTTTTGTATGTTCCATCCTCCCTCAAAAAGTGTCCTCCTACATGTCCTTCTTTTTGATATTGAAAGACTAATCTGTAAATGTCCATATTCTATTGAAGCAGAGCGGATCCATTGTGTGTGATGTGACATATTTGTATTTGACATGACAATTCGTCGAGGATCAGTACAGTGCGTCGAGATGCGATTATGAGATGCATGTGCTCTGCACGAGAGACCTTGAGAGAGCGAGTGATATACCGAGCACACAAATGGCTTTGTGTTCTTCTTACTGACTCACGATTATTTCTTTCTCAGTGAATATTCAATCATAGACAGGTAAGCACAATTCACGTTTTATTAATTCATTATCTGTTTAATAATCTCCAAATACGTATAATTTTATTTACATGTATTTTTCCGAAATTTGAGTTTCAAAGTGAAAATCTAACCTCAAACCATAGCAATTAATAACGCATTTTGATTAAAAAGTTGCATAAAATATTTTTTAATTATAAAATGATAAATACACCCAAATATCACTCCAAATTAGTGGTTTTAATAAATGAGTACTTTTTTCTTACAATTATTATTAAAAATTAATAGGCATGTAAGCATAATTACAATGTAAAATATTATAAATATTTTTATTATGCATTTCTCATATTATAGTGTAATATTGTTGCAGTGAATAAAATGTCTCTTTTATTTATGATATTGTTTTCTTCAATTTATTTTTGTCCTCCTTTTCACTGTAAAAATGTTGGTCACCTTACAGTTACTGTACCGGGAGTTAGGATTTCAACATGAATTTGGGGACACACAAGTATCCAGTCTGTAGAAGAGGTGAATACAGTACTTCCTGAAATTGCCAAAACACCAGCTGATGATGCTTCCATTTGTAAAGATGTGGTGAATATTGTGGACAAAAAAAAAAGGCTCTATAGAAAGTAACTTTTCAGGGTGATCTGATCATAACTTCCTAACTGAACAGGTCATAGTGGGTAGTCCTGCCCCAGGCATGTAATTTTGGGATAAAAGATTTATCTTTGCCTTTACCAAGCTCTGTCCTTTTTTCTCGTGTATCTAGCTTAACACACCTTTGAAATAAGGTTAACCATCCTCAAAAGAGCACGTATAATCTTTTTAGCTATCCTTTACTCCAGTCCTCACCTTCCTCTCTCCCACCTCCATGTAATCTCTCTTTGGGTCCCTCCTTACTTTCAAAGGCATAAGAGAAACTGCAAAACTGATATTCTCTGGAGCGTTTGAGATTTTGCTCACAGGCATATGTCATCAGTTTTGGTTCAAACTCAGAAAAATTCTCTACAGGTTTAGACATTTCTTATGCCAACAATTTAAAACATAATTTTGTGTGTGTATGTGTGTGTGCAGATGTGTGTAAATTATCTTCCCTGTTGCAACATTTTAACTCTATCATGATATTGAAGGCTAAGCTCAATATGCATATATTAAAATATCTGGTTTAAAATCTTTGTTGTTCATTTTCCACTATCTTAAGTAAATGGCTGATTTTATAAAAAAAAATTTGCTTGAGCACTAAGTTCTCTTTGTTCCAAGGTAGTATTTTAGACATTCAAAAGGAACATCCTTTGTGCTATATTTAGGGTATCTAAAGAGAATAGTGAAGTAAATCAATATGGGAACTATGCATAGTTGATCTTGTTCTATCTTTAAAATATATCTCGATATATCTCTTCTCAAAGTTCTTATCCAAGCCTTTATTTTCCATCGCTAACTTACACAGGTCCCTTTGAATATTCACTGTTGCTCATAGAATAAAACCAGGATTCTGTGTGGTCCTCAAGGCCATCAGAGTCTGATTCCTACTAGCTCTTCACCATCTCACAGCATTTACCACTTTGATCACTGCATTCCAAAGCACAATGGCCTTCTTTCTTTTTTATTTTTTGAACATTCCCAGCCCTTCTCCACTTACAGACCTGTGCACACATCCCTTCTTCTGGCAAGCTTTCTTCTCCTCACCGGTTCATTTTCATCACTTAGACCTCACCCTAAATGCCTTACCATTTATAGGCAAATGTATAACTATTAATCTAATGTAGCATCTACAATTAATCTCTATTACATTATCCTGTTGTTTTTCTGTCTACCACTTAAAAATCTCTTGTTATTTGTTTATTGGTTATTTTCTGCTTCATCCACTAGAACATGGAATCTCTGGGCACAGTAATCTTATCTATATACACAGACATCTATATCCACAGCAACTAGTACCATGTCTTTAATAAGCACTTGTTAAGTCAAAAACTAATGAGTATCTGGATTATATGTGACAGACACTAAAACCTGACACATTTTATCCACGATATATATGAACAAGAGAGAAAAATCAAGAAATATATGTTTGTCTATGTGTAGATTTATGTATCTTATGAGTTCCTTAAGTGTAAGAATGTATGGTCTGGTTTACAGACCACAGAAAGCACATATACATAATTCTGAGTTCTAAATTTTTTATTCTATAAAAATTACCTTTATACTGGTTTTGTAAGGATTCACATTAACTTTTGGGAGAGTTAGAAACATATGGATACATTTGCACTTGTCTGTTATGATCCAGAACAGAGGATGCAAACCACTTATGGTCCCTAATAAATGCCAGGAAGTGATAAAGTATAATAAGGCGTTCAAATATGCCAAAAAGAAAATACATTTAATAGTTGGAGAGTCCAAATTTAGGTCCTCAAACTAGACATGCTCCGTTAAATGGCACTGCGTTAGGTGGGTTCAAAAGAAATATAGGAAAGAAAAAATAAGACTTTCTACTCTTGCTAAAGTCCATTTCCAGAGCAAACACAGTAGATGACAGGAATTTGACATTTGAGGAACCACTGTTTTGTCAGGAGAAGAATTCCGGGAAGGCAATATAACATTGTAAAGGTTACAGTCACCTTCCCAGCAAGGGTGGGGATTTATCTTGGAAAAAACAGTAGGAAAAATTAAGAAAGAATATTGCCTGGTTGAAGAATATAGAGGGAAATTGTTCATTTGAAAATCCAACAGACAGCTTTTGATGCATGGTTGCAGATCTCAGCAACGCTTTGATCATCAAATATATCAGTAACACATGAGGACACAAAGTGGCCATATCAAGACATACCTTCTGCATTTACATTTTCTCCAGCTTACGTGCTACTTATATCTAAGTCATTTGTCACGAAACTGAATAAAATCCTCTGGAATGCGAAGTTTCCCTTTTAAAATTGTATTATCCTTACTTTCATAGATTACTTTTTTCTCCTGTTCTTAGCCAAGATACTTATATTATTCAAGTGCTTCAAAGATATATTGCTTGCACTTGGCAGACAGTATCAGGTATCGCCTCTGGTTAAGCCCTTATGAAAAAAGCTGGTTTTTCTACATAAGAAAAAACTTGTGTAGCCGGACAACAAAAGACTGTCACACTGCATTCTCAAATCTGAATGAACCTGCCGGGTTGATAAGAACGTTGAAACCAGAATTAGCATATGGCTCATACTAGCTTTTTAGCAGCACCTCTGAGTTCTATAATTCGCTTTCTCTCTTTCATTCTTATTCTCAGATAAGGGAAAAGGAAAAAGCAACTCCAATGAGTATATTAATACTGGAGTTTTGTGGAAAAAATGTAACTTTTCAAGGAGGATGAATGATGAGAGATTTTCCATGTGGGACTCTCTTGAGGAGTGATGCCAGATAGGATCCTAAAATGGAAGACATTTTCTTTAAAAAAATTATCTGGACATAACTCTGTTCTTAAATTATGGCAAATATTGGTGCTATATTTCAAAATCATCATTTTTAGACTTAAATGAGATAGAACCAGGTACATAATTAACTAAAAGAGAATACATTTCTTAAAATATTCCTGAAAAAATGAAAAAAAATTTATTTAGATTATTTCAAAATTATATTAAATATAGTGTAAACCTTATTAAATACTAGTAATTATTAATCAGATTTTTGAGACTAGAAAAATTGTGACATCATCCCATCTCCAGCCTTTCTAGAAACCTTTTCTAACTTCAACTGTTCTTATATTCAAAATAGCCTATTCTGTAAGCTCATTTACATTAAAGTGCTAATGAGTAACAGTGGCTTGATAGTTTACCCAGAGGAATGCTTTATTTAAACAAAGAGCAAGAAAGTTTAATCCAAATTATTTTTTTTTTTGAGAGAGAGAGAGAGAGAGGCAAGGAGAGACAGACAAGAACATCCAGCTGCTCCTGCAGGTGCCCTGACCAGGGAATCGAACCGGCAATCTCCACACTCCGGGACAACACTCCAACCAACTAAGCTATCCATCCACGGCTTCCTTTTTATTGATTTTTAGAGAAACAGCGAGAGAAAGGGGAAGTGAAGCATTTGTTATTCCACTTAGTGATGCATTTTTTTTGGTTGCTTCCATGTGTCCTGACCTGGAATCCAACCCACAATCCTTTTTCAGGACAACGCTCTTAACTGACTGCGCTAACGGGCCCAGGCCCCAAAAAAATCATTCTTAAGTGGTAAAACGTTCGGTCTTTTTGCCAGCACGCAGAAGTAATAGAAACAGGACCCTCTACCATTAATATCACAAAACATGTCATTTATTTGGCCCTTCAATTCTAGCACACATGCAAAACACCAGGAAAACTACTTAAAACATAAGTTGCTTAGGGTTACCCCTATAGTTTCTAATTCAGTAGTTATGAGATGGGACCAAAGAATTTGTATTTCTAATTGTCTTCAGGGTGCTGTTGGTGGGCACACTTCCAGAACTACTGAGCTAAGGTTAATGATTCCCATGCTTGTCTGAAATTACCTAAGGAGCTTTAAAAATACAGATGCCAGCCAAAGAGATCCTGATGTCCCGTTGTCTGCCAGCTGACCTAGAATCGGACTTTTTGAAAGATCTTTGGTGAGTGTAATGTACAGCAAACTTTTTGATACAGTACACAAAGCACTTTAATGCAAGTAATACCAACAATATATAATTAGACAATACTCTTCTTATACTCCCAACCTTAACCTAACAATTTTCAATGCGTACTCATTAAATGTGTGTGCCAGGAGCTAAGAGTATCCTGGCCTGCAAAGTTCTATATGGTCTGACCAGGAGTGGAAATCAATCTGACTTCACAACATTTTTTTAATGGATTTGAGAGAGAGAGAGAAAGAGAAACATTGATTTGTTGTTTCACATATTTATGCACTCATTGGTTGATCTTGTATGTGCCCTGATTGGGGATCAAACCACAAACTTGTATCAAGACAATGCTCTAACCAACTGAGCTACCTGGCCAGGGATGAATTCACATCTTAACACTCTCTGCTCCGCTGCCTACAACCTCTCTGCTCCAGCCACAAGGGCCGCCTTGTATCTGCTTCAACTCTTCAATGCACTGAGGGCCTTTGCACTTACTCTGCCTCTTCCAGGACCCTTCTGCCTCTATGGCTTTCTCCCTCCTTTCCTCTGGTTCTCAGCTCAAATATCATTACTTCAAGGACAGCTTTTTGCCCCTTTACACAAGAGCCTTGACTTACCTCCAACCCACTGGCTTTATCCCTTTACACTCCTTCATTCATCTTCATAGCACTTGGTACTACACAAGTTAGCACACATCTATTTACTTATCTGTCTCATTTCATTGAACACAAGCTCCAGGAAAGCAGAGTCCATATTCTGTTAACTACTATTTTTCCTGTGTCTGGAGATGTGCTTGGCATATTATAGACACTAAATAAAATATTGTTGAACAGATGGGAATAAATACCAACAAGGTGAGCATGCCTTCTTGTCTTGTGCCAGCCTACCTTTGAATGAGATTCATGGGTTTGAGAAGAAAAGGGCACTTAACAAAATAAGAAAAGTAACCCATAGAGCTAGAAGAGCACTAAGGAAGAGCAAGAAACCCAACATGCAGTGGTCAGAGAAGACTTCCAAGAGAAAATGATGATCTAAACTAAGAACTGAAAAGGAGTAAGCATCTTCCAGGAGAAGTGTGGCAGACAGACACAGAGTATAGCACACTGATGAATTCAGAGAAGCTTAATAGAATTCTTAGTATGAATTCAGAGAAGCTTAATAGAATTCAGTGTGAATCTACACAATTTCCACTAGCAGCAAAGTGATAACATTGAGCTATAAAATATACAAATATGACTTAGATTAAAATCCAAGATTCAGACTGATGAATTTTTAAAGTCTTTCTCTACCCTACCATTACTCCACAAGTAATACTGGACCTATGGTAGGCTCTCTGATAACCTCTTGATGAATAAGTTTATGAATGAAGGAATTGCAACCAATTATCCCCTAAGATGGATGATTGTCATAATTTTCTCCAATTCCAAACTATATGACTCATTCTACTAAAATATTAGTTAATGTCTATCATAAGAAAAAAATAATTATTTTATTCCATTAAATTTCTCCAAAAGCCACCATGAAATGTGACTATGATTCCAGCTTTTATGCTAAATTGTCTTTAGGAAAATGATTCAATAAATTATTTGGCATAAGATGCTTCTTTGTACTAACCAAAAGACAAACAACATTTTTGGTATTTTAAACCTGTCAATTCACAGAATAACAGACCTAGATTTTTGTAATTTTTTAACCTTATTTTTAATCTTAAAATACCACATTCTTTCATTGTGACAAAACTTAAAAATGATACCACAGAGAAAATCACATTGAATACATCTCTGACATTCTAATTTTTAAAGTACATGCAGTCCCTGGGTTACAAACGAGATAGGTTCTGTAGGTTTGAAAATGTTTGAGTATTTACATGCACAGAAAGGTAAAAATAAATACTGTGTTAACACAAGAGCATCTGTCTAAGTTGCATTACTAGGTAAATGTACCTGTTTCAACTCACATACAAATTCAACTTAAGAGCAAACCTACTGAACCTATCTCCTTCTTAATCTGGGCACTGCCTATAATTAAGTCAGATTTAATAAACTTTTACTCTTTCAACTCCAGGCATCCACTATTAGAATCCTGAAAATATCAAAAAACATGATGCAGGCAAAATGAACAATATCTAAGAAACCCATCACGGTCTGGATTGGCAAACTCTAAAGTGTCCCCCAATGGTCCACTCCCCCGGTATTCTCTGTCTTGTATAACCCCTCACCTTGACCATGGGCTAGACCTATTCATTTTCTCTAACTAACAAAATACGCAAGCCACAGCAGAGCCCTGACACAACTTCAGGCCTGGCCCACAATGTGACAGCAGCCTTACGTGGCACTCTGAACCGGGAGCGCCTTGCTGAGCCACACCTAGATCCCTAATCCGGGGGACCTGTGAAATAAGTAGATGAGGCATGAAGCTAATACATTTTAGAGTAATGTGTAACTAGTAATAATTAACTCCAAGACATTTGATGTTTGATTTCTGCCTTCAGGCAGTTGCCTCCCTGGAGCCTTCTTCTCCTCTGAGGTTGTACAGCAGAGTGGTTAAGCACTGACTCTGCCACTCAGTGTGAACTATCACTCTGACTCTGTGAGGAACAACGTATGATGATAGCACCCATTGGCCATGGTAGTAATCAAGTGAGACAGTAATTTAAATTTCCTCATTGATATTTCTATGAGTTGGCTGCTTTTACCATCCCTTCCTTACCTCCCTACTCTTGCATTCTCCACTTTAACTCTCCTCCTCTCCACTTTGTTTTACACCTAACAGTCTCATTCTCCTGCCTCAAGCATTCTTTAAAGAAATATATATTAAAGAAATACACATTAAACTCCTACCATTTGCTTTTATATAGACTACTACTATACAGACAATAGATATATAAATGAACAGATGGACCCCAAACTTATGGCTTGTAATCAGTAATGGGATTCAGCCGATTTGCACTGATTTGGCAGTACTGATACCTACTTTTTGTTGAGTTCGGCAAACCGGTTGTTAAAATGGCACTTGTAATCAGGGTTCTCTCTAAGGTGGGTGCCTGGGCAGCCACCCAATGTGGAAATCACAAATTTACGTTCCTTACTTTTTTTTAATGTTCATCTGCGCAACAGCATATTCTAAGTGCCCATAATAATGTTCATTCCATCCATAGGTGAAAAAAATTCTAAGTGAGGACACCAATCAAGAAAAATATGGGCCTGACCAGGCAGTGGCGCAGTGGATACAGCGTCGGACTGGGATGCGGAGTACGCAGGTTCAAGACCCGGAGGTTGCCAGCTTGAGCATGGGCTCATCTGGCTTGAGCAAAAAAAAGCTTACCAGCTTGGACCCAAGGTCACTGGCTCGAGCAAGGGGTTACTCGGTCTGCTGAAGGCCCACGGTCAAGGTACATATGAGAAAGCAATCAATTAAAAACTGATGATTGATGCTTCTCATCTCTCTCTGTTCCTGTCTGTCTGTCCCTATCTATCCCTCTCTCTGACTTTCTCTCTGTCCCTGTAAAAAAGAAAAAGAAAGAAAAAGAAGCAGTATGGAAATACCTCAAACAATACTTTTATTGTTTTTGTCAGGTGTTATTTAATATTTTTAATATTTTTCATTAACATTTTAAAACTTCCATTTAACGTAATATAGCTTTGTGTACCTCTTTTATTGTTGTTATTTAAGTATTAAATTCATGTTATAATAAACTACCTTTCAGTATATCATTTTTTCTACTTAGAATGGTCACTAGGGCAGAGAACCGGTAGTTAAATTGTTTGAATCCCACCACTGCATATAGGGTTTGGCAAAAGTAGGTTTACAGTTGTGAGAATGTGAAACACAGTTTATCCTTGTATTATTATTTATGAATTATTGTATTATTTTCTATATGAATAGCTATAAGCCTACTTTTGCCACACTCCTGTATTTGGTTTAGAGCTCTCTCAGATTTTTTTTTTAAAGAAGCTAAACCATATAAGAAAAAGTAGAGCTTCTTGATAATATAAGTGTTCCATCTTGGGATGCTATAAAAAATAACTCATCTTTTCTCAAGCATAATAATACTCTTTCAAGAAAACCTATGTCTGGGAGAAACACAGTGAGCACTCCAGGACTACTCAGAAGACAGGTAAATATTCAAAGAGAGGATGTGAATAATTTGAAATCAAAACTACTATGATCTAATCACATTAATTTGGGTATGTAGGAGTCCAGAATAAGTCACTCTAAGAGGGACCTCTGTGGTGTGCAGACTGTGTGGAGCTAAAGTTCACTTTAACCTCTGGCTCAGGAGAAACTTCCGGTCCCCACACACACACACATACTTAACCACCTTGAAAAACTGGAATCAGGAGCCTTGCAGGTTATCAGAAATAAACTTTTTGACCCACCTACATGGCAGGGCAAACATTATTTGCTAAACATCTGCTCTTCTCATCACCCTGCAATGACCCTTGAAGCCCCCAAGGTGCATTACATTATCTCTAGCTTAGGACGTATTATGTACCTCAGTCCCCCTTTCTTTCTCAGAACCTCACCTACATGTAGGGTCCCTAACTCTCTCACACATAAGTACTTCCCACATAGATATTAAATTTGGTTATTTTCTCTTGCTAATCTCTCTCGCATTTATTCAATTATTAGACCAGACAGAAGGACCGTGGGGTTATGTGAAAGTTTCTCCCTCCTCCATAGATCCAAGTGGAATTTGGAGGTTGTATAAAGGCAAACTGCATTTTATTATTATTATTAATTTTAATGGGGTGACACCAATAAATCAGGGTACATATGTACAATGAAAACATCTCCAGATTATTTTATCATTCAATTGTGTTGTATACCCATCACCCAAAGTCAAATTGTCCTCTGTCACCTTCTATCTGATATTTCCCTGTGCCCCTCCCCTCCTCCCTATCTCACCCACTCCTCCCTTCGCCCACCCCGTAACCTCCACTCTCTTGTCCATATCTCCTAGTCTCACTTATATGTCCCACCTATGTATGAAATCATGCTGTTCTCAGTTTTTTTTTCTGATTTACTTATTTCACTCCGTATAATGTTATCAAGGTCCATCCATTTTGTTGTAAATGTTCCGATGTCATCATTTCTTATGGCTGAGTAGTATTCCATAGTATATATGTACCAAAGCTTTTTAATCCACTTGTCTTCTGACGGACACTTGGGCTGTTTCCAGATCTTCGCTACTGTGAACAATGCTGCCACAAACATGGGGGCGCATTTATTCTTTTTGAACAGTGCTATGGTGTTCTTAGGGTATATTCCTATAAGTAGGATAGCGGGGTCAAAAGGCAGTTCGATTTTTAATTTTTTGAGGAATCTCCAAACTGTTTTCCACAGTGGCTGCACCAGTCTGCATTCCCACCAGCAGTGCAGAAGGGTTCCCTTTTCTCCACATCCTCGCCAGCACTTATTCTGTGTTGTTTTGCTGATGAGTGCCATTCTGACTGGTGTGAGGTGATATCTCATTGTGGTTTTAATTTCCATTTCTCCAATGATTAGTGATGTTGAGCCTTTTTTCATATGCCTATTGGCCATCTGTATGTCCTCTTTGGAGAAATTTCTATTCATTTCGTTTGCCCATTTTTTGATTGGATTGTTTGTCTTCCTGGTGTTGAGTTTCATAAGTTCTTTATAAATTTGGTTATTAACCCCTTATAAGACGTGCTGTCAAATACATTCTCCCAATTTGTCTTTTTATTCTGTTCTTATTGTCTTTAGCTGTGCAAAAACATTTTAGTTTGATATAGTCCCATTTGTTTATCTTGCCTTTTATTTCATTTGCCCGTGGAGATAAATCGGCAAATATATTGCTGCTTCAGATATCGGAGAGCTTGCTGCCTATGTTTTCTTCTGGATGCTTATGGTTTTACGGATTACGTTTAAGTCTTTTATCCATTTTGAGTTTGTTTTTGTGAATGGTGTAAGTTGATGGTCTAGTTTCATTTTTTTGGAGGTAGATGTCCAATTTTCCCAACACCATTTGTTAAAGAGGCTGTCTTTACTCCATTGTATGTTATTTCCTCCTTTGTCAAATATCAGTTGTCCATAAAGCTGTGGGTTTATTTCTGGGTTCTCTGTTCAGTTCCATTGATCTATGTGCATGTTCTTATGCCAGTGCCAGGCTGTCTTGAGTATAATGGCCTTGTAGTAAACCTTAATATCCGGAAGAGTGATACCTCCTGCTTTATTTTTTCTTTTTAAGATTGCAGAGGCTATTCGTGTTCTTTTTTGGTTCCATGTAAATTTTTGAAATATGTGTTTTATATCTTTGAAGTATGTCATTGGTATTTTAATTGGTATTGCATTGAATTTATAAATTGCTTTGGGTAATATAGACATTTTAATGATGTTTATTCTTCCTAGCCATGAGCACAGTATATGCTTCCACTTGTTTGTATCTTCCTTGATTTCTTTGATCAATGTTTTATAATTTTCTGAGTACAAGTCCTTAACCTCCTTGGTTAAGTTTACTCCTAGGTACTTTATTTTTTTGGCTGCAATAGTGAAGGGGATTGTTTCCTTAATTTCTTTTGCTGATATTTCATTGTTGGTGTATAGAAATGCCTCTGATTTCTGAGTATTAATTTTATATCCTGCCACCTTGCTGAATTTATTTATCAGATCCAGTAGTTTTTTGACTGAGACTATAGGGTTTTCTATATACAATATCATACAATCAGCAAATAATGACAGTTTTAGTTCTTCTTTTCCAATTTGGATGCCTTTTATTTCTTCTTCTTGTCTGATTTCTGTAGCTAGGACTTCAAAAACTATATTGAATAAGAGTGGTGAAAGGGGGCACCCCTGCCTGATTCCTAATTTAAAGGGGATTGCTTTTAATTATTGTCCATTTAGTATGATGTTTGCTGTGGGTTTGTCATAGATGGCCTTTATCATGTTAAGGAATGTTCCCTGTATTCCCACTTTACTGAGAGTTTTGAGCATGAATGGGTGCTGGATTTTATCAAATGCCTTTTTGCATCTATTGAAATTATCATGTGATTTTTGTCCTTCCTTTTGTTTATGTGATGAATCACATTGACTGATTTGCGAGTATTGAACCAGCCTTGCCTCTCCAGAAAAAATTCCACTTGATCATGGTGTATGATTTTTTTCATATATTGCTGCATCCGGTTGGCTAAAATTTTTTGAGAATTTTAGCATCTAAATTCATCGGGGATATAGGCCTATAATTTTCTTTCTTTGTGTTGTCTTTGCCCGGTTTTGGGATCAGAATTATACTCGCCTCATAAAAGGAGTTTGGAAGTCTTCCTTCCTCTTGAAGTTTTTGAAATAGCTTGAGGAGGATAGGAGTTAGTTCTTCTTTGAATTTTTGATAGAATTCACTTGTGAAGCCATCAGGCCCGGGACTTTTCTTTTTTGGGAGTTTTTTGATAACTGTTTCGATCTCATTTGATGTAATTGGTCTGTTTAGGTGTTCTGATTCTTCCAGATTGATTTTTGGAAGATTATATGATTCAAGAAATTTGTCCATTTCACCTAGGTTGTCTAATTTTTTGTCATAGAGTTCCTCATAGTATTTTCTTACAATGCTTTGTATTTCTGTTGTGTCAGTTGTTATTTCTCCACTGTCCTTTCTAATTTTATTTATTTGAGTCCTCTCTCTTTTTTTCTTGGTGAGTCTAGTTAAAAGTTCATCAATCTTGTTTACCTTTTCAAAGAACCAGCTTCTGGTTTCATTGATCCTCTGTATTGTTTCCTTAGCCTCTATGTCATTTATTTCTGCTCTGATCTTTATTATTTCCTTCCTTCTACTTGTCCTGGGTTTTATTTGCTGTTGTTTTTCTAGTTCTTTTAGATGCAGCGTCAGTTTACTTATTTGAGCTTTTTCTATCTTCTTATGATATGCCTGTAGTGCAATGAACTTCCCTCTCAGTACTGCTTTTGCTGTGTCCCATAAATTTTGAGTTGATGTATGCTCATTATCATTTGTTTCTAGAAACTTTTTTATTTCTTCTTTGATCTCATTGTTAATCCATTCGTAGTTTAATAACATGCTATTTAGTTTCCAATTGTTTGAGTATTTTTCAGTTTTTCTTTTGTGGTTAATTTCTAGTTTCATGGCATTGTGATCAGAGAAAATGCTTGATATGATTTCAATCTTCTTAAATTTATTGAGACCATTTCTGTGTCCTAACATGTGGTCTATCCTAGAAAACGTACCATGCACGCTTGAGAGGAATGTTTATTCTACTGCTTTAGGGTGAAAAGTTCTGAAGATATCTATTAAATCAAGTTCTCTAGTGTATCCTTTTAGTCTGCTGTTTCTTTATTAATTTTCTTTCTTGAGGATCTATCCAGTGTTGTTAGTGGGGTATTGAAATCCCCTACTATGATAGTATTGCTGTTAATCTCACTCTTTATATCCATCAAAGTCTGCTTTTTGTAGGTCAGGGCTCCTATATTTGGTACGTAGATATTTATAATAGTATATCTTCCTGTTGAATTTTTCCCTTTATCATTATGTAGTGTCCTTCTTTATCTCTTACTACTGCCTTTGTTGTGAAGTCCATTTTGTCAGATATAAGTACTGCTACCCCAGCTTTTTTTTCATTTCCATTTGCATGAAACATTTTTTTTCTATCATTTTACCTTCAGTCTATGTGCATCTTTTGTTTTAAGGTGTGTCTCTTGTAGACAGCATATATATGGGTTCTGTTTCTTTATCCACGCAGCTACCCTATGTCTTTTGATAGAATCATTTAATCCATTTACATTTAAGGTTATTATTGATATATAGTTGTTTATTGCCATTTTGTTCTTTAAAGCTGTATTCTTCTTTTGCTATATTCTTTCATCCCTTTGAACTGTTCACAACAGGCCCCTTAGTATCTCTTTCAGAATTGGTTTGGTTTTAATGAATTCCTTGAGGGTTTCTTTGTCTGGGAAGCTCTTTATTTCTCCTTCAATTTTAAAGTTTAGCCTTGCTGGATAGAGTAGTCTTGGTTGTAGGTTCTTGTTCTGCATTACTTTGATTATATGTTGCCATTCCTGTCTGGCCTCAAGTGTTTCTGTTGAGAAGTCCAATGTCATCCTTATGGGGGCTCCTTGTAGGTGATATCCTTTTTTTCTCTAGCAGCTTTTAAAATTTTTTCTTTATCCATTAGCTTTGGTATTTTAACTATGATGTGTCTTGGTGTAAATCTTTTTGGGTTTCTCTTTAATGGAGTTCTGTGTGCTTCTTGAACATGTGGAGTGTTTCCCAGCCTTAATTTAGGGAAGTTTTCTGCTATGATTTGATTGAACAAAGTTTCCATTTCCTGTCCTCTCTCCTCTTCTTCAGGCACCCCCATGATGCGAATGTTGTTTCTCTTCATGTTGTCACAGAGCTGCCTTACAGTTTCCTCACTTTTTTTGAGTCTCTTTCCCTTTTTCTTCTCTGTTTCTGTGCCTTTGTTTATTGTGTCCTCTAACTCGCTTATTCGATCCTCAGCGTGATTCATCCTGCTTTTAATTCCTTCCATTGTGATCTTCAGATCTGATACTGTATTTGTCATTTCTTATTCTTTTTTATTATTTCAATTTCATTTTTTGTACTTGTTATCTCTTTATTTAGGTGTTCATAGTGAATATCCATTGTTGCTCTACTTTCTTTAAACATCCTAACTATCATTATTCTAAATTCTGCTTCTGGTAATTTGGTTATATCTGGTTCGTTCAGGTCCTTCTCTGGGGATTTCACTTGATTCATTTAGTTTACATTTCTCTGCCTTCCATTTTGTCTGTGTATAAGCAAGTTGTGACCACTGGAGTCCAGCAGGTGTTGTCTTTGTGTTCTCTAGGTGTGGTCTGTCTGCAGGCCCCCCACCCCCTGTGCCGCTGCCTAGGGCAGTTGGGTATGGGCGTTGCTAGTGCTGGCCCATTGCTACTATTGCTGTGATTTCCGCCTCTCTTCCACGGGAGGGGCTGTCACTCAAGCCACAAGCCTCAGCACCAAGGGTAGAGGTGAGCACCTTTGCTCAGCTGTGGACCCAGCCTGTTTCTGGGCTTCTGCCCAGCACCTGCAGTCAGAGCCTGCTCGCCACAGTTTCGCGGGTTGGGTGGGGCTTTTGCTGTGCTCTCAGCTGTGAGCCTTTGCCCGTCCGGAGCTTTAGCCCAGCCCTCGAGTCCAGGGCCCTGCTGCACAGGATCGCAAACCTGCCGTTTATTGGGTCGGGCTTGTTTGCTGGCTTTCGCTCATCTGCGAGTTTCTGCTCGTCCTAGGCTCTACCCCTTCCCCGCGTTCGGAGCCCGCTCGCACACTCATTATGGCAAACAGCGGTTTCTCGGGCTGGGTGGGGCTGTTAGCGTGAGCTCAGCTTCGAGTTTCCCGCCCATCCCTGGTCCTAGCCCCGTCCCCGCGGTCAGGGCCGGCTTGCGCAGGGTTGCAGAGCAGATCTCTGCCCATTCCTGGGCTCCCACTTTTTCCGCGCAGGTGGGATTACAGGTGGGTCCACAGCTGCAGGACCGCTTTCGCATGTCCCCTCCACCCCTGCTGGGCTAGACCGAGCTCACACCAGCTGGGCCTCCGCCCCCACCCACAGAACCGCATTTCAGCATCCTGCTGCTACCATCCCTTCAGCAACTCTCAGCAGAGTAGGAAGTGCCCTAAGTCTCCATACTGTAGGCCTGGGAGCTCCCTCCCTCTAAGCAGCTCTGCTCTAAGTGCCGCGGGAGAGCTTGTTTGCCTAGTGTCCTGTCTCCCTTTGCTGGTATTGCTAGTTCCAGGGGAAATATTAATTTTCGATTAGGGAAGTGACTTAGCCCAGGGGTTAGGTTGGCTGTCCCTAAGAGTGTTTGTTCCTCTGCCTTCAGTCCACATTCTCTTCCCGCTGCTCTGGTCCTCTCCTCTGTCCCCGTTCCCCGGAGCCCCGGGTACATGGTTGTGAGAGAGGTTTTCTGCGCTGTCCCTTTAAAAAGATCTTGGGTCTGAGAAAACTGTCTCTTTCTCACAAACAGTATCCTCACTTGTTTCACAGCTCAATACTGTCCGAACGCCTCTTCTAGGCTCTGGGACTGCAGGCTGGGGCTTGGTTCCTGGGACCCAGGTCCCTCCCTCTCCACCAAACTCTCCTGCTGCCATGCGGGTCTCTCCGGGCTGCCGTTTGCTCCGGGGAGCTGGGCAGCCCTCTTCCCGATTTCGCTATTCCTACCAGTCTCAATGTGGCTTCTTCTATGTTCCTTGGTTGAAGAGTCCACTTAGTTTAGTTCAAAGTTGGTTTATCCAGATGATGGTTCTTAAAATTGAATTATAATCCACTTTGGTTCTGGGAGTTGGAAGTTGGTACGTCCGCCTACTCCATCACCATCTTCAGTCCCTCTGCAAACTGCATTTTAATTAGGATTTCTGGTCCATAAGCAAATTCCAATTGAGCTAAAGATTTATTTCTATATTTATTTATTCATTTGGCCTATATTGAGGATGAAATTTTGTGGAAGACCAAGACAAATAGTTTCTGGCTTTAGAAAGCTTACTTTAGAAAAAGAACAGATATCCATAAAAATAAAAATAAATAAAAAGAGAAGCGGACTGCTGTGTGCTCTAATGGAGACAGATGGCAGATGTGATGACCGTGTTATCACAAAAGGAGAATAGCATGAAAAAGACAGTAAATATAGGCTTCTCAAAAGAAGTAAAACATAAAGAGTGTGGACAAGAAAGAGGCCACATACTAAAAACCTGAGAAGCTCAGGGGAGGCCAGCATGGCAAGTCCTCCAAACTCAGAAGACCACAAGTAACCACATAGGATGACCTGGACATAAAAACCCCTAACTAAAGACAGTTCATGGCAGGTAGGCACGTCCTAGGCCTGTACTTCCTTGACAAAGGACTATCTTTACCTTAACTGAGCCTGGCTAGTGTCTTTTTTCATCAAAAGTGACATGCTTTTGGAATGACAGAATAATCTTTTCCAGACCCCTCAGGTCACACCTGCCACACCAGAGCATGATGTCACAACACCCCTCGTTATTAACTTGTTCCCTGAGTGCCATCTCTGTGTGCTATAAATGTTAATTATTAATCGTCCTGTACCTACCGGTATAAAAAAAAGAATGTGTCTACCTGTTTCACGCTTTATCCAATCCCAGAGATCCCGCCTTTACTTTCTCTGCCTCCTTAATCTACCAGTTGATTTCATGTAACCCTTTTTACATATCCTCCTTTGGTTCTAATGTATGACATAAATTGCAAGACTGCCATTCTCCAGAGAATTTTCTCAATCCATTGAGATGTTGCTTCCCAGCAATTGTTGTCAGTTTGGTTCAAATAAGCTCACAGAAATTCTCTACAGGTTTGGACATTTCTCACACTGACAATACAGAAACAAAAAGTAAAGGTTGGAGTGATAGCTACAGGCAGTTGACATTCCAGGCAGAGTAATTAAACTGCAAAAGCGTAGACAGGCACAGGGGTATAGCATGTCTCAGAAATCAAAATAATCTCCATGTTGCTGTTTGTGTACTATGTGGAAGAAAGTGGCAGCTGGAAGGGCCTTGCAAGAGCATGTGTGCCTTGCCAGGAAATGCACAGTTTTCCTTAAAGGTCAAGAAAGGCTCCATAAAATAATGGATTCCTGGTCAATAAGCGTGGGAAATGCTAAATAGCTCATCTCTTTGGAGAATATATTGCATGCAAAGACTCCAAGAAGTCACATAGAAAAGAAACTATCATACAAACTTATTTAAACCAACAAATTGCAGTGGAATTCCATTTCCTGGAAATAAGTGTCCTCAGGTACACAATTCAGAGGGTGCTATTTTAGACAACGGGGTAACTTTGCTCTTGTGAGGAAGACTCATTCGAGAAAAAAAGAAAAGACTCAGAGAGATCAGACAGGAATTGACTCGAATGCTAAGTAAGGAAATGGTAGAGGGATGTCATTAGTAAAATCATGAGTGGACATAGGCAACAGAACAGGTGTCCGACTAATGGGGCAGTAAAAGAAAGAGAAAGGAATTTAAAGGGACCCAGAGGCTTTCTCATTTGAAATCAGGTACTTGGTTCCTTTCTTTTAGGTACAAACAAAAAAGGAACGAATGGTTAGGTAGAGAATGTGAAACCAAAACCCGAGCAAATCTATTAGGTGGTATAGTTTCTTCGATGGTCTAAGACTTGGCTTGCTGAGTCATTTTTCCTTTCCTGGTGGAGTCCCACATCCCAATATACCATGTCATTGTCTGTAGCCCTTATAGCAGTGGTTCTTAACCTGGGTTCTATCGAACCCTAGGAGTTCGATGAGTTGGTCTCAGGGGTTCGGAGAAGCCTCTGCCGCGGAGGCCAGAATAAAGTAATACCGTAATTTGTTGTGAGTTCATGCACTTTGTTGGTTTTGTTCTTTGAGCAAGGTGATGTTCATGCATGGCTCATTTTGTGCACCAGTAAAAAAATGTATGAATCATATTTTATTTATCACTAAAGAAGGGTTCGGTGAATGCGCATATGAAACTGGTGGGTTCGGTACCTCAAAAAAGGTTAAGAACCACTGCCTTATAGTAATCCTTTTCTCACTGCACTTCTTTTTCCAGAAAAGATGCCATTCATTTATACCTAAGTATAAGTTTAAGCACATACATTTTTCTCTTGGGTATTTCTAATTTAAGCCTTAGCTCTTAATTCACGAAAGGCTTTACATTTTGAATATGAAGTATATCAACAAGGAAAGAAATTTAAATGCTTAGGCAGAAAAAAAGAGTGAATTGCCCTAAAAAAACCACAGGGTATAAACTACCTTGTCATGGATAGCTCAGGACCTGCAAAGGGAAACACGGAACAGCCAGTCAACTTCCCGCCAAACACCTGTGATGAGTACTTCCCAGCATCACTTTCCCGAAACATCTGGGTATAAGAAAGAGATGGACATTTCCTCCAGGGCAAATCACTATTATTTACATCTGTATAGACAGAGTAGTTTGTTCAAAACTTGCAGATCCTTAGACTCCATTCCTAGGAATCTCTAGATTGAAGACCAGGAATCTGAATTTTTAACCAACACACCCAACACTGACTTTTATGAACAGTAATACTCAAGAACTGTTAGCTAAATAAACATATAGAAATTATGTTAGAAAGAAGATTTGATATAAAACGTAGGCAAACAACACTTGGTTAATCAGTTTGGGGACTGTTTTTCTTGCCAGTGGTAGAGAAGCCGGAAAGCAAGTTTACTCTGTACTTGCTTTAGGTAAGTTAATTATAGAGGGATTTACCAGTATTTCTTCTACTGGATTTAGAATCAGTGTGGAACACTTTTATTATCTTGATTTAAGGAAGGATCTAATTTAAAATAGCTATTCAATTTAATAAAATTTTAGCCAAAGAAGGTATTTAATTATTTGACATTACTTCTCTGTTGCTCAAAAATTTTAAATAGATAAAGATCTTTTGTGCAAGATGTGAAATCTAGCTCTGGCCAGATAGCTCAGTTGGTTAGAGCATCCCCTAAAAGCACAGAGGTTACCGGTTTGATCCCTGGTCAGGGCACATACTCTCCCTCACCCTTCCTCTTTCTCTGAAATCAATAAAATAAACATTTTTAAAAAACAGCTTACAAAAACACAATGAAAGCACAAACACATCTGAAAGTAACTCCTGAGAAGTATATAAATCTTGTAAAAAAGATCTAAAATGTAAATTTTAAAATAATTATTTTGGAATTTTCTCCACCATAAAAATGCATAATTATTTTGTTTACCAATGACAGATAGTATGATATTCTTTAAAGTCAGTCACCTGGATTATAAATATATTAATTTTTTAATATGAAAAGCAAATTATTTGCATTTTGGATATTTCTATCAATGAAGAACAGATATCAACATATATTTAATATTGTTTAGAAAAAGCTTTCAGATTGGATTTAAACTTTTGTAGAGACACATATTCTATGTTCATTTTAGATGTTGCATAGATGAAATCTGTCCAAGAGAACATGGAAAATTAAATAAATAACTGGTCAGGCAGTGGGCAGTGGATAGAGCATCAGTCTGGTACACTGAAGACCCAGGTTTGAAACCACAAGGCCGCAGCTTGAGCGTGGGCTCACCAGCTTGAGTGCAGAATTGCTGGATTAAGCATGGGATTATAGACATGACCCTGTGCTCATTGGCTTGAGCCTAAAGGTCACTGGCTTGAACCCAAGATTGCTGGATTGAGCAAGGGGTCACTGGTTCAGCGGGAACCCCCCAACCAAGGCACGTATGAGAAAACAATCAATGAACAACTAAGATGCTACAACTATGAGTTAATGCTTCTCATTTCTCTTTCTTCTTGTCTGACTTTCTCTGGCTCTCTCTCTTTCTGTGTGTGTGTGTGTGTGTGTGTGTGTGTGTGTATACACACACACACACACACACAGCTAGTGTTCAATTTATGACCACAATACCACAATTGGTTCCAACAGGCCAGTCATAACACGATTTGGTTGTAAGTTGAGTAGGCTATATGTACAGTACTGTGAAATGATGCTATAAAAATCTTTAAGTCATATTTTATCATAATTTTCTTTCATTATTGTTATATATCATAATTTTCTTTGTTTATTTTATACCATTTGTATCATCCCTACACCATTTTGTTTCTTATTTTTACATTTGCCAGATTTAAGGAAAACACTGCATTACCAATACAACTGGTTTAATATTTGCAAAACATACAAAATTACAAAATACAGGTGCATACAAAAACTGCTCCAGACGCAGAGCAGTCGTGGCTAGCGATTGTGGTTGTAAAGTCAAATGGTCATAAATTGCATAGGTCGTAAGTCGATCAATACCTGTATGTATATGTGTGTATATATATATATATATATAGAGAGAGAGAGAGAGAGAGAATATATATTGAGAAAATAATTGCTTTCATTGTATTTTCTTTGTTTAATCTTTTATTAGAAAGGAAAAACTATATTTTACTTGTTTGCAACTCAATTTTGCAACTCAGTATTCACTTAAGCAATATTTTCTATCCCTAGCTAAATATAAGGATAATCAGGCAACTTCTTGAAATATACTAATACTCAGGCACCACCACAGACCAATTTGAGGAGGTAGAGCTGGACTATTATGTGTTGTAGAAACTTACTGGGTAATTCTAATGTTGGGCCAAAGTTAAAATACATGGTTTATAGGAAAAAAGCAGTAGTTCCACAGTGGCTAGTTTGGCTTATTTTATAAATAGCTTCTATTAATTCAATCAAGTTGTGTAGGTGACTCTTATTGCTCATTGGTGTGTGTGTGTGTGTGTGTGTGTGTGTGTGTGTGTGTGTGTGTGTGTATACATGCATGCATGTTTTAGGATTTGTTTGTTTCTACCATTAGCAGTAAATAAACATTTCTGACTGTTTCACTTTGACTGGATGCTGTAATCAAAGTCAGATTTTCCCTTACACATCCAAATTGTCCCTAGCACCTAATATTAGTGAGAAAATAGCTGGAAGTAGCCCTTGACTTGGTACCACAAATTTATCTTACATGGTTTTATAAAATATATTATCTGAAATACCTTAAAACTTGAAAGTGTGAGACATTTTAAATAAAAATTAAAATACAGCCCATTTCCAGGCTGGCATACCTTGTTTTTAATATATAAAGTCAAAAGTATTTTAAAAGTAACATATAAGCCTATTTAATGATAAAACCATAAGAATATATGCAATATATATAAAGTACAAAATTCAAGTTGAAATCTGTATATGATATAATCACAGATTTATTGGGGAAAATGTACATCCATATATATGGAAGAAAGACAAAGGATATAAAATAAAATTAACATTGCTTAATTCTAGATGATGAGTGTAAGTAATCTTATATTTTATACTTCCCAAAATTTTCCTCAATGAATATTACATTTATGAGGAATCCAGACTGTTTCTAAACTGACTTTATAAGTCATTAGGATTTATCAAAAATTTTATATTAGGTTTGTTTTTTAAAAATACACTAAACCTTATTTTTAAAATAATGTAAAACTATTCACTATGTCCATACTTTTAAAATTGTTAAATTCTTAAATTTAAGAAGGTATGATTTTTGCCTATTTTTATCTTGGAAGAAATGATCTAAGTTGAGCTGATTTGGCCAAATCTTACTTGGTTGGATTCACACATTTGCAGAACTCAGGAAGGCAAATATATCCAAGAAGATATAGAGAAACTTCCACATGCCAACTTTCATTTTGTCAACTCGTTTTCTAATTTTTTTTCATCTCTTTTTCTTTGATACATTTCTTTCGTTTTTAGTATCCCATGAAGAAAAAAAAAAAGGTTTATTTATGGCATGTTACTAAATGACATTGGATAGTGCCTACCAATGTGTAAGAAATAAAGTATGCAACCCTGCCTTCAGAGCCGTAAGTCAAACAAGAATGAGTCAATTGCTAAATCTCCATATTTTGCTTTTTCTCAATAAAGCAATAGAAAATATTTGTTTTCTAATAATTATCCTTGATTTAGGACCTCATAATTAATAATACAAAATATAAGTAGCATTTAGAACAGTAATTCAGGTGATTTGATTTTTGAGACAGGTTTGGGTTAATAACAAAGGCAGTAAAGGTGAGAGAGGAGGAAAAATGATACAAATAGAGTAGAAGGAAATTAGTGGATTCTGTGTATCTCATCAGAGACATACTACGTACACGGTTCAGTGCTGAAAGAAGCTTCCTCTCAGACATTTCTCTTTCTCTAATTATGTACATCCGAGTTCATTAGAATGGTAGTTTCTCAGCAGTCATTTCCCTTTATTCTTCTGGATGGGAGGCATTTATATATAATTTTAAAAACCAAATTGCTCAGAAATCCTGTTCATATCCTCTTGTTATATCTCCAGCAAGAAAATCAAATTTCTTTTTTATGGTTCACTATATGATCAACTCCAAGAAAGACCAGACTCAAACAAGTGTCCGCTCTTCAATATCCAGTGTTATCTAGGATTACAGGTAGAGTGGGCAGTGGTTAAATGCATGCGCTAGGGAGCTAGACTTCCTGGGCTTAAATCCCTGCTCTGCCACCTTTAAGCATTATATTCTTGGGCAGGTGGCTTGGCTATGCCCCAATCCTCCCATCTCTAGTGAGGAGATAATAGTAGAATATTTACTTCTTGGTGTTGTCATAGGGAGTATAAGACCTCACACAAAGAAAGCACTAAAATAGTGTCTGGTTCATGGTAAGTGCTATTATTTTTACTATTTGTTGTTATTAGCATTATTTTACCTACCCATAAATATTTCATATAGGATTCTTGATATCTAGCAAGACATTACAAAAATAAGTAAAAAATATATAGTTCACTAATATTGTCAGTTTTCTATTATAATAAGAAGAAAAAAAGAACGTGGGTGGAGAATTTCTATTTAATTCTTGCCAGGAGAAGAATATGCTAAACGTTCATTCTATTATGACACCTTGTACATCTGTAATATCAATCAATAATTTAAATATATATAATGAATATTTTATGGGTTATAGCTGTGGTCAATCACTTGTAACTCCCAGTGATGTATAACTTCAATAAATATTTAATAACTTTAACCAAAAATAATCAGGGTTGTGGGGAAAATAGAATGGGCAAACAGAATTGCAGTTTATTTTGAATTGGAAAACTTTTCATGTATCCAGCAGAACCGACCATTAAATACAAAAATCCATCAGATTGAAATTGCAGCGACATCCCCAGAAATACGTGCGTCAGCATTGTTACCAGGCACGCACTGGTGACGGTGCTCACCTGCTTGGAAGCCTCTGCTACTCACAACACACAGCCACCATTTCATCATTAAAATCAGTGTTGGATACCCTGGGAGCACGTCCTCAACCCTACAAAGTTCTTTCAGTGTCTTGAAGACTTCTTTACTTTATAAGGATATTGTTGCAAGTAACAGAAAATACAACTAACACATGCTGTGGTTCTTGTTACTGAAAGATTTAGAGGTGAATTGGCTTCTGGTATGTTTTATCACACCGTGTGCTCCATTTCTCTTTCATTCTCTCCGCTCCACCCTCATCTAGGTACATTTCATTTGGGGTGTCTGTCATGTAGCAAATTGGCTGAAACAGTATCAACCCACCAGCCACATAACAAATTCAGGAAACAGCTCCTTTTCCCCAGCCATGGATCAAAGGTTCTGAGGTTCACTCACTTAGTACCAACTTAGGTTACAGTCCCATCCCGGATCAATCGCTCTGCAAGAGGCAGGCGATTTTGCCAGTAATTGTGGCTACTACACAGTAGGGCCAAGGCAGAAAGAATAATGAGGAAGCAACAACCTCCTCTGTTAATCTTATTTTTTTTTAACATGGATGATGCCATTCCCACAGTTTAATAGGGTTTATACTTCTATGCTTGGTATTGTATACCAAACAAGTGCTTTTTTAAGTCTGTTGCGATTTCAGATTTTAACCAGTTGCTGTAAATGAATAATACTACCCCCAAAACATATGTTTTCTGTTTTCTCCACTGATTAATGGAAAGCTTTGCTTCAACGGTGCTATTTTTTTGCCACAATTATGGAATCAGGTCAGAGATTCCTATTCCCATCAAAAACATATTTACCTTATATGTCATTCAGCTAAACCACCTCCATAGAATAAAAACAGAGGCATTGCTTTAACAAATGCCATTAGGGCTCCACGTGAGTCAGCTTGTCCAGTCTGACCATAAGTCAAATCAGCAGAAGTTATCGTATCAAGTACTCTAAGGACTAGTACTTGTTCAGATAATAGAAAGTGTTGGGTAAAGTGGTATATGAACAAAAATAAAATTAACTTAATATTTATTTAACATTATTTAATGATATTAATTATTTTATGGTATTTAGAAGAAGGAATATACTTTTCCAGGAGTTTCTTACAAACATTTTATCTGAATATTCTTGTTCATTAAGCTGTAAGTCAATAAAATATATAATTATACTTATGACTTGTTTGAGTAATACACGAGCAGTTTGTGGTTCAGGATTCAATGTTAAAGCTTCTTCATGTTTAACTTTATTTTCCTGTCAATTCATGTAAGAATTCTGCATTTTCAGTTATTTAATTTGACACAATACTTACCACAATTTTTTTGTTATGTATTGTCTTCCAGTAAATCTTGGCATTCTTTAACTGGCCCCAAATCAGCTAAAACTCTACAATCTTAGTACCTTCTTGCCATCTGGGCTTTATTAGAGCACTATAACTCTCAGGTGATATTTTTCACCTGTATTAATCAAAGGCTGTAGTTTGGAAGTTCTATCCATAAGTATAATACATTGTAAAAATCTTTATTTAGTGAATGTTAATGATTCCATAAGACATATTCTTATCTTGTATTTTTTCCAAAACAGGAAAATGTTGACCTGCATTATATTTTTAAAATATTCTAGAAGTATAGGTTAAATCAAGAATATAATCCTGAGGAGAAAAATTAAAACTCTTTATGGCGCCTTAAGTTTTTCATATTGAGTAGTGAAAGTGTGTTATCTAAAAATAATTTGGCTTTTCATGTAACTTTATTTTTTTCACATGTTTCTTGGAATAATTCACCCTCCATCCATGCTGATTTTTTTATAAACTGCACTAAACTAGTAAAGATAAAGATTTCTGCTTTTAAAGTTCAAGGAATTGCTGATTTTTAAATTTTTTTAATTTTGAATATAAGCTGGATTGGTGCAAGGGTTGCTTTAATTTCTCCTTTGAATTTCTGATTCTAGATGCCTCGTGCCCTGATTTTTATGCCATTACTTTTGTAAGTAAATGTGACATATTCTCATTTAGATCTGTTTCTCTAATTTTGTAGAGTCTCTCTCTAACCCAATTTTCTCTATTGATAAATGACTTCAACTTCTTCTAAGTCTCTGAGCAGGATGCATAATGTCTCCCAGCTGGTGTTCAATATATGGATCCCATGAATATTTTTCACATGTACAACAAAGTCAGTTTATTAAAAACTTTGGGCTACCCATATATTTTTTTCTTTTACAGGGACAGAGAGAGAGTCAGAGAGAGAGAGAGAGAGGGACACACAGACAGGAACGGAGAGAGATGAGAAGCATCAATTATTAGTTTTTCATTGCCGTTGCGACACCTTAGTTGTTCATTGATTGCTTTCTCACATGTGCCTTGACCGCGGGCCTTCAGCAGACCAAGCAACCCCTTGGAACCAGCAACCTTGGGTACAGCTGGTGAACTTTTGCTCAAGCCAGATGGGCCCGCGCACAAGCTGGAGAGCTCGGGGTCTTGAACCTGGTTTTTCCGCATCCCAGTCCAACGCTCTATCTATCCACTGCGCCACCACCTGGTCAGGCTGGGCTACCCATATTTTTGATGCAATGGTAGAGCCTTTTAAAGAATGGTTGTTAAAACTTCTGCATTGTCTCTGTTTGAAACAATGTCTCATTATGAAACATTCATAATGGATCACCTATAATGTATAATTTAAATATGCATTTCAAAAATACAAAAAGGAACCTAGAGCAAGATGGCGACGGAGTAGGCGGACGTACCAACTTCCAACTCCCAGAACCAAAGTGGATTACAACTCAATTTTAAGAACCATCACCTGGATAAACCAACTTTGAACAAAACTAAGTGGACTCTTCAACCAAGGAACACAGAAGAAGCCACATTGAGACTGGTAGGAATAGCGAAAACGCGAAGAGGGCTGCCCAGCTCCCCGGAGCAAACGGCAGCCCGAAGAGACCCGTGTGGCGGGAGGAGAGTTTGGTGGAGAGGGAGGGACCTGGGTCCCAGGAACCAAGCCCCAGCCTGCAGTCTCAGAGCCTAGAAGAGGCGTTTGGACAGTTTTGAGCTGTGAAACAAGTGAGGGAGCTCCCAGGCCTACAGTGTGGAGTATTAGGTCCCTTCCTACACTGCTGAGGGCTGCTTAAGGTTTTGGGGCGGCAGGACGCTGAAAGGCGGTTCTGTCGGCGTGGGCAGAGGCCAAGCCGGTGAGAGATCGGTCTAGCCCAGAGGGTCGGAGGGGAAGCGCGAAAGCGGTCTGGAAGCTGCAGGCCCGCCTTGAATCCCACTTACGGGGACAAAGCAGGAGGCCAGGAACAGGCAGGCCCTGCGCAAGCCGACCCTGACTGCGGGGACCGGGCTAGGACCAGGGACGGGAAGGGGCTAGTGGCTGAGCTGACGCTACCAGTCCCCCCCCCGCCCCCCCCCCGGAGAAACCGCGGTTGGCCAGTATACGTGCGCAAGCGGGCTCCGAGCGTGGGAACGGGGTGGACCCCGAGACAAGTGGAGGCTCGCAGCTGAGCCCACGCTGCTATCCCCATCCGGCCGGAGAAATCCCGGATAGCGTTCATACGTGCACGAGCGGGCTCCGAACGCGGGGGCGGGGTAGAGTCCGGGACGAGGGAAAGTACGCAGCTGAGCGGAAGCGAGCAAACACGCCCGCCCCAATAAACCTTGGTTTCCGACCCTGCGCAGAAGGGCCCTGGCCTTGAGGGCGGGGCTAAAGCTCCTGACGGGCAAAAGCTTACAGCTGAGAGCACGTCAAAAGCCCCTCCTAACCCGCGGAACTGTAGCGAGCAGGCTCCGACTGCTGGTTCTGGGCGGAAGTCCGAAAATAGGCTGGGTCCGCAGCTGAGGAAAGGTGCTCGCCTCTACCCTTGGTGCTAATCTTGTGGCTTCAGTCACAGCCCCTCCCACGGAGGAGAAGCAGAAATCATAGCAAAAGCCACAGTGGGCCGGCGCTGGCAACGCTCATACCCAACCACCCTAGGCACCGGAAGAGGGGGTGCGGGTCCTGCAGATAGACCACACCTAGAGAACACAAAGGCAACACCTACAGGACTCCAGTGGCCACAACTTGCTTATACACAGACAAAATGGGCAGGCAGAGGAATGCAAACCAAATGAATCAAGAGAAATCCCCAGAGAAGGACCTGAATGAACCAGATATAACCAAATTACCAGAAGCAGAATTTAGAATAATGATAGTTAGGATGTTCAAAGAAATTAGAGCAACAATGGATAGTCATTATGAACACCTAAATAAAGAGATAACATGTATAAAAAATGAAATTGAAATAATAAAAAAGAATCAGACAGAAATGACAAATACAGTATCAGAACTGAAGACCACAATGGAAGGAATTAAAAGCAGGATGGATGACGCTGAGGATTGAATAAGCAAGTTAGAGGACACAATAAACAAAGGCACAGAAGCAGAGAAGAAAAAGGAAAAGAGACTTAAAAAATGTGAGGAAACTCTAAGGGAGCTTTGTGACAACATGAAGAGAAACAACATTCGCATCATAAGGGTGCCTGAAGAAGAGGAGAGGACAGGAAATGGAAACTTTGTTCAATCAAATTATAGCAGAAAACTTTCCTAAATTAAGGCTGGGAAACACTCCACACATTCAAGAAGCACACAGAACTCCATTAAGGAGAAACCCAAAAAAATCTACACCAAGACACATCATAGTTAAAATACCAAAGCTAATGGATAAAGAGAAAATTTTAAAAGCTGCTAGAGAAAAAAAGACTATCACCTAAAAAGGAGACCCCATAAGGATGACATCGGACTTCTCAACAGAAACACTTGAGGCCAGAAAAGAATGGCAAGAAATAATCAAAGTAATGCAGAACAAGAACCTACAACCAAGACTACTTTATCCAGCAAGGCTAACGTTTAAAATTGAAGGAGAAATAAAGAGCTTCCCAGAAAAAGAAAGCCTCAAGGAATTCATAAAAACCAAACCAATTCTGCAAGAGATACTAAGGGGCCTCTTGTGAACAGTTTAAAGGGAAGAATGAATAGAGCAAAAGAAGAATACAGTTTTAAAGAATAAAAGGGCAATAAACTACTACATATCAATAATAACCTTAAATGTAAATGGATTAAATGATCCAATCAAAAGACATACGGTACCTGCATGGATAAAGAAACAGGACCCATACATATGCTGTCTACAAGAGACACACCTTAAAACAAAAGATGCTCATAGACTGAAGGTAAAAGGATGGAAAAAAATATTTCATGCAAATGGAAATGAAAAAAAAGCAGGGGTAGCAATACTTATATCTGACAAAATGGACTTTAAAACAAAGGCTGTAGTAAGAGATAAAAGAGGACACTACATAATGATAAAGGGAACAATTCAACAGGAAGATATAACTATTGTAAATATCTATGCACCAAATATAGGAGCCCCGACATACATAAAGCAGACTTTGATGGATATAAAGGGCGAGATTAACAGCAATACTATCATAGTAGGGGATTTCAATACCCCTCTAACAACACTGGATAGATCCTCAAGAAAGAAAATTAATAAAGAAACAGCAGACTTAAAGGAGACACTAGATCAACTTGATTTAATAGATATCTTCAGAACTTTTCACCCTAAAGCAGTAGAATATACATTCTTCTCAAGCGCTCATGGTACGTTTTCTAGGATAGACCACATGTTAGGACACAAAAATGGTCTCAATAAATTTAAGAAGATTGAAATCATATCAAGCATTTTCTCTGATCACAATGCATTGAAACTAGAAATTAACCACAAAAGAAAAACTGAAAAATACTTAAACACTTGGAAACTAAATAGCTTGTTATTAAATAATGAATGGATTAACAATGAGATCAAAGAAGAAATAAAAAAGTTTCTAGAAACAAATGATAATGAGCATACATCAACTGAAAATTTATGGGACACAGCAAAAGCAGTTCTGAGAGGGAAGTTTATTGCACTACAGGCATATCATAAGAAGCTAGAAAAAGCTCAAATAAGCAACCTGACCCTGCATCTAAAAGAACTAGAAAAACAACAACAAATAAAACCCAAGACAAGTAGAAGGAAGGAAATAATAAAGGTCAGAGCAGAAATAAATGACATAGAGGCTAAGGAAACAATACAGAGGATCAATGAAACAAGAAGCTGGTTCGTTGAAAAGGTAAACAAGATTGATGAAGCTTTAACTAGACTCACCAAGAAAAAAAGAGAGAGGACTCAAATAAATAAAATTAGAAAGGACAGTGGAGAAATAACAACTGACACAACAGAAATACAAAGCATTGTAAGAAAATACTATGAAGAACTATATGCCAAAAAATTAGACAATCTTGGTGAAATGGACAAATTTCTTGAATCATATAACCTTCCAAAAATCAATCTGGAAGAATCAGAACACCTAAACAGACCAATTACAGCAAATGAGATCGAAACAGTTATCAAAAAACTCCCAAAAAAGAAAAGTCCTGGGCCTGATGGCTTCACAAGTGAATTCTATCAAAAATTCAAAGAAGAACTAACTCCTATTTTCCTCAAGCTATTTCAAAAAATTCAAGAGGAAGGAAGAATTCCAAACTCCTTTTATGAGGCGAGCATAATTCTGATCCCAAAACCGGGCAAAGACAACACAAAGAAAGAAAATTATAGGCCTATATTTCTGATGAATATAGACGCTAAAATTCTCAACAAAATATTAGCCAACCGGATCCAGCAATATATGAAAAAAATCATACAGCACGATCAAGTGGGATTTATTCTGGAGAGGCAAGGCTGGTTCAATATTCGCAAATCAATCAATGTGATTCACCACATAAACAAAAGGAAGGACAAAAATCACATGAAAATTTCAATAGATGCAGAAAAGGCATTTGATAAAATCCAGCACCCATTCATGCTCAAAACTCTCAGTAAAGTGGGAATACAGGGATCATTCCTTAACATGATAAAGGCCATCTATGATAAACCGACAGCAAACATCATACTAAATGGACAAAGATTAAAAGCAATCCCCTTAAGATCAGGAACCAGGCAGGGTTGCCCACTTTCACCACTCTTATTCAACATAGTTCTGGAAGTCCTAGCTACAGCAATCAGACAAGAAGAAGAAATAAAAGGCATACAAATTGGAAAAGAAGAAGTTAAACTGTCATTATTTGCAGATGATATGATATTGTATATTGAAAACCCTAGTCTCAGTCAAAAAACTACTGGACCTTATAAATGAATTCAGCAAGGTGGCAGGATATAAAATTAATACTCAGAAATCAGAGGCATTTCTATACACCAACAATGAAATATCAGCAAAAGAAATTAAGGAAACAATCCCCTTCACTATTGCAGCCAAAAAAATAAAGTACCTAGGAGTAAATTTAACCAAGGAGGTTAAGGACTTGTACTCGGAAAATTATAGAACATTGATAAAAGAAATCAAGGAAGATACAAACAAGTGGAAGCACATACCGTGCTCATGGCTAGGAAGAATAAACATCATTAAAATGTCTATATTACCCAAAGCAATTTATAAATTCAATGCAATACCAATTAAAATACCAATGACATACTTCAAAGATATAGAAAACATATTCCAAAAATTTATATGGAACCAAAAAAGAACACGAATAGCCTCAGCAATCTTAAAAAGAAAAAATAAAGCAGGAGGTATCACTCTTCCTGATATCAAGGTTTACTACAAGGCCATTATACTCAAGACAGCCTGGTACTGGCATAAGAACAGGCACATAGATCAATGGAACAGAACAGAGAACCCAGAAATAAACCCACAGCTTTATGGACAACTGATATTTGACAAAGGAGGAAAGAACATACAATGGAGTAAAGACAGCCTCTTTAACAAATGGTGTTGGGAAAATTGGACATCTACCTGCAAAAAAATGAAACTAGACCATCAACTTACACCATTCACAAAAACAAACTCAAAATGGATAAAAGACTTAAATGTAAGTCGTGAAACCATAAACATCTTAGAAGAAAACATAGGCAGCAAGCTCTCCGACATCTGTAGCAGCGGTATATTTGCCAATTTATCATCATGGGCAACTGAAATAAAAGGCAAGATAAGCAAATGGGACTATATCAAACTAAAAAGTTTTTGCACAGCTAAAGACAATAGGAACAGAATAAAAAGACAAACCACACAATGGGAGAACATATTCGACAGCACATCTGATAAGGGGTTAATAACTAAAATTTATAAAGAACTTATAAAAAGCAACACCAGGAAGACAAACAACCCAATCAAAAAATGGGCAAAAGAAATGAATAGAAATTTCTCCAAAGAGGACATACAGATGGCCAATAGGCATATGGAAAAATGCTCAACATCACTAATCATTAGAGAAATGCAAATTAAAACCACAATGAGATATCACCTCACACCAGTCAGAATGGCGCTCATCAGCAAAACAACACAGAATAAGTGCTGGCGAGGATGTGGAGAAAAGGGAACCCTTCTGCACTGCTGGTGGGAATGCAGACTGGTGCAGCCACTGTGGAAAACAGTTTGGAGATTCCTCAGAAAATTAAAAATCGAACTGCCTTTTGACCCAGCTATCCCACTTTTAGGAATATACCCTAAGAACACCATAGCACTGTTCGAAAAGAAGAAATGCGCCCCCATGTTCGTGGCAGCATTGTTCACAATAGCGAAGATCTGGAACCAGCCCAAGTGTCCGTCAGAAGACGAGTGGATTAAAATGCTATGGTACATATATACTATGGAATACTACTCAGCCATAAGAAACGATGACATCGGATCATTTATAACGAAATGGATGTACCTTGATAACATTATACGGAGTGAAATAAGTAAATCAGAAAAAAAGAAAAACTGAGAACAGCACGATTACATACATAGGTGGGACATGAAAGTGAGGGTATGAGACATGGACAAGAGAGTGGTGGTTATGGGATGGGGGGAGGGAGGGAAGAGTGGGATAGGGAGGAGGGGAGGGACGCAGGGAAAACCAGATTGAAGGTGACAGAGGACAATTTGACTTTTGGTGATGGGTATGCAACAGAATTGAATGATAAGATAACCTGGAGATGTTTTCATTGTACATATGTACCCTGATTTATTGATGTCACCCCATTAGAATTAATAATAATAAAATATAAAAAAAAAAAAACTCAAGTAGGCCTGACCAGGCGGTGGCGCAGTGGATAGAGCATCGGACTGGGACGTGGAAGACCCAGGTTCGAAATCCCAAGGTCGCCAGCTTGAGCACGGGCTCGTCTGGTTTGAGCAAGGCTCACCAGTTTGGGCCCAAGGTCACTGGCTTGAGCAAGGCATCACTCGCTCTGCTGTAGCCCCCTGGTCAAGGCACATATGAGAAAGCAATCAATGAACAACTATGGAGCTGCAATAAAGAATTCATGCTTCTCAAATAAATAAATAAATAAATAAATAAATAAATAAATAAATAAGGAAATTAGACACTTGTGGGGAAAAAGACCTGTATACAAAACTACAAATTGTCATTCATTTTTATAATGTTCTAGCTTACATGAGTTTCATAAAGTTTATTTAGCCAGTTGACTTTATATGTTTTTACAAAACATATATAATAGTTTATGCCAACAACTCTCTTTTTCCATTCACATATTATTGTTTTTCAATATTTTAAACCAAATTATTAAAATAATATGTATAAAATTATTGTGCTAGGCAGACTCTACACTGTCCTCAATTACCACAACCTCCTGATATTTAGTGTTCTGTAATCTTCCTCTTGAATGTGAGCTATCTAGTGACTTCTTTATAATAATGTAAGATGGCAAGTCGGTTCTGTAGTTAAAAAAATATGTGATTTCTGTTTTGCTATTTGACTCTTGCCTCTTTGCTTACATGCTTTGATTAAACAAGCTGCTGTATTGGAGAAATAAACATGATAATGAACTTGGGCCCTAATTTCAACAACTCCCAAATAAGTAAATTCTTCCGAAAACTACGTAAGTTTGAATAGCCTTCACAGGAGACTACAACCTGCAGCCTAGTGAGCACCTGTGAAAGAGGAAACTGGGCTAAGCTGTGCCCACACCCCTGATGCACTGAAGATATATGACAATAAAATTATGTCATTTTTAGTCATTAAGTTTATGGTGATTTCTCATACAACAAAAATCTAATATATTGTACCTGCCATAAATAAGTTTGAGAAAAAATAAAAAAGTTAATTCTATATAAGTGCAAATAATAAGGGCTGAGTAATCAGATAAGCAAGGGATTAAGCCAGTATCATGGTACTTTCAAGGCCTTACATAAGGACTGCTCAGTATTAGATCCTGGTCATTCAGTGAAACAGAGAAACAGTGAAAGTTTTAAACACTTTTACAGATTGAGTTCATTTATTCATCAGGACCACCTATTAATTGGCATAATTCTAGAAATCGTCTCCATAGTAGAGAACAAGACAAAATCCCTGCTCTCTTGAATGCTCTCATTCTTGAGAAAGTACAGTACAAACAAACTAAAAAGGGTTTCAGAATGTCAGTCACAAGAGAGAAGGAATGTATCCCCTCATACTGCTGCATGGCCCTCTGACCTTTTAATAGTGCCTGGGCCCATTGTAGGCATTCAAAAAATATTTGCTGAATAAAAAAGATGTAGTTAATCAAGTGCAGAACTTCAAGGCAGTCTAATGTAATGTAGGGACTAGAAGTGTTACTTTAGATGGAGGAGTTCAGTGAAGGCCATATGCAGTAGCTAACATTTGAGTTGAGACATGAATAATGAGGTAGAACCAGTCTTTGGAAGATTGAGGGAAAGAGCTTTTTGAAGAAAGAAAGCAACAGGACAAAAGACCTTGAGGATTGAGAGTGCAGCCTGTGGCTGGGGAAGAGTTCACGTGTAATCAAAACAAATCAACCTGTCCAGCAACTGAACCATTGACCTTGTAAACAATTGTATTTCCTGAGGAACCTTTCAGCATAAGCAGAAAATACCATTAGAATGTTCAAATGCTCCCAAGAAATTAAAAATAACTTTTCTTTGTGAGGGTACTAGGAAACATAGTGCTCATTATGGCCTTCATTGTCATCTGATTAGGAAGGTCATTAACATTATGGTTTTGTAAACTGAACATTCATTAAAGATGTACCTTAATGGAAGACTTTAATTTTATTGCAGTTAATTCATATTCTCACCATCGCACTACACCACCTCCATCTGTCATTTCCCTATACTTTAGTAAAGATAATTTTCTCAATCTAAGATTAGCATTGAAGTTCTTTATTACATTAGAAAAAGTCCCAGAATGATAATTTTAAAAATATTTGTACCTATTGTGTTTTCTCTTATGCAAGTTTAATGAAAGTTTCCAAATAATGAGGGTATTTCCTAATGCTTTTTTTTTTGACATTGAATTTAGTTCTGTATAATCCAGCCAGTCTGCTATTTATACAAAGTATTATTATATATAATAAATATAAACATTAAGCTCCTACTTATTTATCTATCCATTACATTATTACCAGAACACAGTGGATCAGGTGGTACCAAATTAGAGTATAAGTTTCTAATACTTTTCTTAAATATAAACTAAATTATGTAGCCCACTGACATAATGCTGTGGGAGTCTGGAGAGTGCCTCAAAAGATGGCAGACATCTTCCAAAGCAGCTGACCAGGTGAATTGCCAAAAAAGATTATTAGCAGCATTGGTATTTGATACCTTTTAATGAATATTTAATGTACATGAGAATGTACACAAACTACTTTTTGCCTTTATCACAACAGTTAGTTCTGTAGTTACTAAGAAGAGACATAAAGTAGAGAGCTAGGAATTTATAAGGCTGGAGCAACCTAGTGGCATCTTCAGTCCTTGCTGTCACATTTCCAGGTCTAAATCAAGGCTGGAGAAGTGAACAAGTGGGATAGAGTGTTATTCCTGTAACAGAATACTTTTCTAGCATTTTCCTTCACATAACACTTGTCTCTGGGATTTACCAACCTAAGAACAAATAGTGTCCACTCATCCTGATAGAACCTCTGACCCCTCTCTTTAGGACCACTACCAATAACTATTTCTAAAATCTTTAGGGCTTGTTTCACATGTCCCCATGTGCATAGTTCACTTGGCTATCTCATGATTCCATTATTTTTCTTTAATTCCTATCATATGCTAAGGTTAAGGGTCTATAGAGAGGCTTAGAGACACCAATTGCTTTTTAAGGTTACACACACACTCTCCCTGATGCTTGTCCATTAAAACATGTTTCACCAAAAAGCTCAAAGTTGTCCATGGCAGCTAGAAAGTGTATCAAAGGCTGAGCTGCTGCAACTGCTACTGTTGTCGCTGTCACTACTGTTCATACTGACTATTTGGTTCAGACCTATGATCAAGCAATTACTATCCACCCTGAGTTTCAGTTATGACCCCAAATGGGGGAAATGTTTTTCAAATTTTTATCCCCTTTCTAACCACCAATAGACTAAACTTGTAAGCAAAGGTTTTAAGGTAGTATTGACTTTGAGTTCCTCTTTTTCAAAAATTACATGCTTCTTTCATGTACTGTATTTTCTCCTAAGGGTTTAGATTGTATTTTACTAGAGTACAGTAGTTTTAACAATGATCTGAATGATATATATATGGTAACAATATATTTCACCATTTGTTCTCCTCTAATTATCAACAGTACTGCTATTTAACATAAAGTCTGTGGGCCTCACATCTATTCCCTCAGAATAAGTATTTTGTAAGATCTTAAATCCTGTTAAAATAAGTCCTGAGTAAGCCCCACCACCCTATTCCTATAGATGTTACTGAAAATGTCTAAATGCTCTAGATAATATGTTTAGAAAAATCATAATTTAGACTATCACTCTATAACATAAGAAACTTGGATTCTTTTTTCTTTTAATTAATATTAGAATTGGTGCATTTCCAGTCCTTGAATCTAGGGCTCGGCCTATTTTCATCCATTTACACACCACTCTATAAGAATAGCATTACAGAACATATAAACTCAACCTCACACTACTTCCATTGCACTACCAGATTCTCTAACACACTCTCTGGATCACACATTTGCCTGGAAAAAAATTACAGTGTACTTCACATTACTTATTTCAGAGCTATGATGAATAACAAGCTCTTCTATCTGTAAGTTGTTTGGAAAGAAATCTGTACAAGAGAAAGGTCAATGTTAAAATCATAACTATAAAAGTGATCATTTAGTATACCAAGTGAATAAAGGTTAGCCATTGAACTAGAGTATATATTTTAGATAATTGGACCTGCACCATTAATATTTAATAATCTGTTATGAGTTTGTTATTTTATGACCTGAAATCCCAGCCATAAGCTGTAGAAACAATAAAATTCAAGGTCATGCAGGCAATTATTTCGATATTATATGAATATAAATGTTATTCTTCCCTTGACCAGGGGCTAACAGAAATACTAAACAGGGCATCCGTTTCTCTGCCCTGCAGTAGAACTACAAATACCATAGTAATGTACAGTCCTAACTCTGAACATGATACTGCTGACCAAGTATAAGCAAGTCATTGTAGTAGGTTTGCATTACCAGTGAGAATCCACCCCCCATTTTATTCCTTTTTACCATTGATTGGATCAAAATTTCTCATATGCACTGAAATCAAATGACTCTTTCAGGCAGAAAAAAACCATAAATTTAAACCCCAAATCACATTAGAATAGTATCCTGTTAATAAATCCCTGTATATGAAGATTAAATTATAGGCTTCACTTATTTGGTGTGAAAAACTTAATGTTCTCAATGGGATAGTGAAACAGGCTTCATACTGAAGGCTTCAGGGTCAATAAGTAACAACGTATGCTTCTCCCAAGTTTGGAAGCAATATGAAATAGAGATGGCAGAAAGATGAAAATGTCAGGGAGTGTGGGGGTTGCAACATACTAAGGCTGTAGTACCCTTGATTCACACACTCGGCTCCTAGCATGAGCTAAGACAACCCAGATCCTATGGACAAAGGCATTTCATCACAAGGCAGAGAGTTGACCAGAATACACTATCAATAGACAGGCAGATGCAAAGATGACCAGCAGTGGCCACACTAAGTATTTCAGTTCCTTAAAAAAAAAAAAAAAGAAGCCAGAAATATTAGCCCCTGTCTCTAGAAAACAGTAAGAGAAGGAGCTGCAAGAATTTGGAATAGTTTTCCCCATATTTACCTATCCTGAGTTTTAAAAGATAAATTTCTTCCCTTTCCCTTTAGAAATATGAATAGTGAAGCATGAGTTTTCTTGCTTCAACAATAAACAGAAAATACCATCTTCTTTCTACTGATTTTGAATTTAATGCTTGGTTAATATTTATTTCTATAATTTTGTTATCTATTTTGTTATCTCTCCCAAAATTCTGTCTTAGAAGGATAACACATCTGATTATACCTATATAGAAATCACGGAAGAAAACTACCTCATGACATAATGAGTAAGAATTCTGCCCGTAGTTGATATGGGCTTATTTTAAAATTCATGTGGATTAAAGGAATAATTTTATTTTCAGAATAATAGCTGTAAAATCATATGAATGAAACATACCTACAAAATTAAAGAATTTGTAATTGTAACATTTCATTGACCTGAAAAATAATCTCTTTTATTCAGCATACTTGACAATAAAATTTTCTTGTGAATTATGGAAACTTTAATATCCCATATTCATCAAAATATTTAACAATGAGAATCTAAAGTATTAAGGTCTTATTATATTTTACTACATTTTCTTAAAAAGCAGTTAAAAATTTATACATTTTTCTAAAAAATTTTAACCGATTTCAAATTGATCTTTCATTGAGTACTTTTAAAATAAGTCTAAATAACTTGATTTTGCTACTAATTCTGTGAGCATGAGGTGTGAAAGAAAAAAACTCAACACTCCAATCATAAATTTAAACCTTATATTTTGCATTGTGTCGTCTAATTGACTAGCTATTTCTCCATATGCTATCCCAACAAGAGAAGTCTGTATTGTGGGATACAGATACAAAGTACAAAAAAGTGAAAGGATTGCTTACCAGGCATGATTCTGTTCCTATCTCAACTTCTGAGGAGTATGTTACAATAAGTAAGGATTATCAAATGACTATTAATCATACTCGTCATATCATTCTTTAGAGGTACCTATTTTAAACTGCCATGCTCACAAAACAATAGGAAAGTCAAAGTATTAGATGGTTCACTATTCCTTTGCAAATACAAAAGGTTTTATAAAAATAATCATATCTTATATGATTTAAATACATTTTTGTCAAAACTTCAGAGCTACAAAATTATTGATCCAATTTTTGGAAAATGCCTTCTCTTTAAACTAAGAAGAAAACTAGTCTTCATTTTCAACCCAATCAGAGAAACCAGACTCAATATATTTTTACATAAATATTAAAATGTTTTCTTTTATAATAAATCTATATTTGCATCTCACCAAGCTTCAGTTTAATATATTACATTTTTCAATATATTTATGCTACATTTTTAAGTACATAGGGTTATTCTGATTTTAAATTACAGCCATTAGTAGCATAGAGTTGCCTTTTGGCCTTCTTTCTTTATCTCTGTTGACTTGAAGGTACAATATAGCTTTATTATATCTTTTGGTAAAAGCATTCTTTCCCTCAGAACCAAGACTTCTTGTCATACTGAGCCTAAATTTTCAGGGACATGAAATACACATTCCCCCAAGTGAATCACTAGGAGAGACTTGGTACCTGAACCAATCTGTTCCACCAACCAGAAACACACCACTTTTGGTTGTTATTTCAAAGTATATGCCTAAGCTGTATCCTTCTTTATATCTTTAAGAGACTTCATTCCAATGTTTTATGCCATCCAGAGCTTCTGGGTTGTATAAATATGGTCCTGTGCCTATTGCCAGACCCTCACTGCAAAGTGGGTCACTTGATCTGAAGCAAGTAAAAGACCAAGTCTATTGTCAAAAGATATCCCCAGAAGAAGAATTTTCCTTCAGTACTGCAATTGAGGGCCACATCTGCTATACTGCAACAGTAATCCATTTGACTCATACAGACCTATTAAGCCAGCCCATCCATGAACCAGGCCCAGATATTTTCCATCTATATCCTCTGCTCATAGAAACTGTAAGAGGTGAGTATGCACAGAACATTGGACAGCTAAACAAGTCATCATGGTAGCAGGTCCCTAAATATTAATATCGTATGTCTCAATCTCTGGAGTATAGGTATTTTAATACAACATTCAAAATATTTTCTACCTCCTGGCCCTAGTACTATTGATATGATGTTATCAATTTACAGTGAATGGACATGATGTTCTGTGAAATGTCTAAATCAATACTGGAAACATAATGGGAGGAACATATAAATAATTTAAAAATTTCTGCCAGTCATGTTTAAAAAGCAGAAACAGTGAGAATGAATTTTTAAAATATGCATTATAACCCAATATCCAAAACTCTTATTTCAAAAGGTAATCAGTATAAAAATATTAATTAGATATTTTTGGTTACTCTTTCATACTAAAACTTCAAAACCAAGAGTGTATTTTCCATAAACAGCACACATCACTTTGCATTACCCACATTCCAAGTCCTCCCTAGCAACATGTGACCTTTAATCTTTGACTAGGATGAAGTAACGGGGACTAGAATTACCTTCTTGTCAACCAAAACACTGGACAAAATATGTGAAATAATGGTTTACAAGACACTGGCCATTAGGGAACCAAGGACAGGAACTCCTTAGAGATGCCAAACGAATGAGGTTATTCCTACAACTGCCTCATCTTACTGCCTGAAGAGAGTTTCCAGGAGGTTGCCCAAAGAGAGGAATATCAAGAGGAGTTCAGCAAACTCCTGGGCTTGAGGGGAGGGGCTGGGAGTCCAAAGATATCAAGGCAGTTACAGTTCTCAAGAAAGTACCGGAGAAGAAAATGCTGCACCGAGAGTACCCTAGGGCTCTTCAAAGGATCAGCATATGTGTAAGGAAACTCAACAACTACGGCAAATAATCACATGATAGGATTAGAGGAAACATTTGTATACTAACCAAATTCAGGAGTGGTGTTTATGTATCCCACCAGCCAGCTTGGATAACCTCAAGGTTTAATGGGCTGTTGTAGAAGACACACAACTGTTCTGCTTCAGTAGTAGGTAACCATTAGACCTAGAAAAGACGCTGCCTTCTAAAAATCTGAGAAGCAAGACCAAAAGGGATTAACAATTTCCAAGTAACTTAACTGCATCCCAGTATAAAACTTGAGAGTATTTACCAGAGTATGAAAATGTCGAGCATATTTATAAAATTCAAAATGTCCGGCCTCCATTAAAAACCACAAAGCTTGCAAATAAGCAAGAAAATATGTCCTATAGTGAGAAGAAAAATTAATCAACTGACATCAATCCAGAATGGATACCAATATTAAAATTAGCTGACAAAAACATTAGAGCAGTTATAAGTATATTCTATATATTCAAAAAGGTAAGTTAAGAGGGATTTCTGATTTCAGATCTAACAAGCAAAAAAATTAAAAATAAAAAGCTTGAAAGTTGTCATTCCTGTCTTTAAAATAATTTTAAAAATGAGAAGTTGAAAATCAGTGGCTTATCAGACATACCCTATGTATTCCAAACAACTCTTTTTTTAAAGCCATGCTTTATACTTATCAGAAATAGATATGACAGGGTTTAAAATGCATTTTCTTGGTTTGGTGCTTTTTAGATTTTAAAACCCATGAATAATGTGCTATAGCAGTATTTGGGTTAGAGGACGGATATGATTGTCTTCTAAAACATGGGGGAAAATATTATTTTAAACATAGTTACTTTCAGATAATTATAAGATAAACCTTAGAAAAAAATACATATAAAATTTCAAGGTGTGAAGGTTGAAAAATATATGCATTAGGTCAATCAAAACAGTTTATAACTTTATGTCTCAGATATTCTGTAAAATTAAGATGAAATGAGAGGAATATTTCACCTGTGAATTGTCATAGGTTGTGTGAATCAAAGGTTATAGAAAGGAGAAATAATTTTCCATTTGTAAGTTCAAAACTTGATTCTTACTAATACATGGAAATTCAGGTGCAAATTATTGGAATAATAAGTAGATATTGCTGCTATACATAATAAATGAGATCAATGTTTTTCTCAGTTTTGTAAATAATATATACTAAAGGTAACTAAAAATGCAATTTAAATAATATTGTACTAGATTCTTAAAAGTGTATATTAAATATAAAGAGAATCTTTAATTTTTTCTCATTGTTGAAGATGGATTTAGCACCAACCTTTACAAGGTTTAAAAAAATGTAGCTAGTTTAAGGTCCATGTTTTAAGATGGCCATTTTTGAGCCAACTCAATTTTATATATTTTTGCCAAACATTTCCTTTCAGAAAGGGCTTATTTTGAATTAGAAAGTAAAGCATATTTGGTTTTCTTTCCCTGGATGATTCTCTAAATGACAGTTTTGCTTAGTTGAAAGCTATTGCTAGGGAACAGAAAGTATTACCAATTTGCCTCCAGGAACACTGACTCAACCTCTTGACCTCAGATGAGTCTCTAAAAGTTCATACATCTAATGACCTATCTTGTGATGGTGAGAAATAAGTTGTTTTTATTTGTATATGTTTCCCCCCCACAAAATCTATTGGGTTGTCAGAGGAGTGCCTGAGTTCTTACAACATTATCACTCAAAAGGACTAAAATGACAAAATACTTCTTTCTGGATCTGATAAAGAAAGCTTTTTCCCCCTTTTTTAAAATAGTAAAAGCCTCCAGGAAATAAGATGTTCTCTCAGCCATAATACAAGCTAAATATCAGGAGATTTTTCAGGATTTTACTTCTTCCTTCTGCTAGTTCAATAAAGGCCAGGAAGACTTTAGAACTTCTCTTAGACCTAATATTTATTTAACTAATCATCTGAAAAAGAAGACATCTTTCCAAATCATTATTATTTCCTGGAACCTGTGCTGGCCTAGGCATATCAGCAGTTACAGTCACATCCATTTCTATATAAATTATAGAGATATGTTTTGGAAATAAGCCACCCATTTCAGGAGTTAAAAGTAGATCTTTCTGTACTGGCTTCCCTGTTTCCAGCCTCCATCCCACATTCTACCTCTCACAATTCCCCATTTCAACAAGTCCCTCTGTTACACCACTTGTTTACTTATTCATTACTTGAATACATTGAAGAGATCAATGATTGAAATTCAAACTTCTTTTTTTGGAGGTTATATTCTGTCATAACAGGATATAAAGAGATAAATTAAAAATGAAAAATTAAATTATATAGTGTGAATGAAAAAGGGGTTCTATGGAAAGTAACCTTACAAGGTGATCTGATCATAAATTCCTAACTAGGCAAGTCATAATGGGTAGTTACACCCCAGCCATATAACTTTTTTAATAAAAGGCTTATCTTTGCCTTAAGCAAGCCCTGTTCATTGTTTCTGTGCATCTGAGTTAATACATCTTTAAAATGTCCCCTTTTAGACCCCTCCTTCTAAAGCAGTGGTTCTTAACCTTTTTTGAGGTACCGAACCCACCAGTTTCATATGCGCATTCACTGAACCCTTCTTTAGTGATAAATAAAATATGATTTTTTTTTCCAAATTCAAGACATAGGTATATGTTTTTTTACTGGTGCACAAAATGAGCCGTGCATGAACATCACCTTGCTCAAAGAACAAAACCAACAAAGTACATGAACTCACAACAAATTACGGTATTACTTTATTCTGGCCTCCGTGGCAGAGGCTTCTCCGAACCCCTGAGACCGACTCATCGAACCCCTAGGGTTCGATAGAACCCAGGTTAAAAACCACTGTTCTAAAGCATGACCACCCTCAAGAGAGCACATTTGTCTTAACTATCCTGTAAATCAATCCCCACCTTGCTCTCTCCCACTTTCATGAAATCTTTCTTACGTTCCTTTCTTATTATCAGATGCATAAAAGAAATTGTAAACTTCTTTCTCTGGAGTATTTGAGGACTTAGTCCTGGGCATATGCTATCAGTTTTGGCTCAAATAAACTCTTACAAAAAATCTCTATAGGATTAAACATTCTTATATCAATAATACTACATTATTGATATACTATTGAAAGTAATATGTACTATGAAAATAAAACAAAGGATAGGAGAGTGGTAATAAGAATTGCAACTTTAAATAAAATGGCCAGGATAGGCCTGGTTGAAAAAAATATTTCATGTAAATCTAAAATGGGGTGAGGTAATTATCTACAGATACCTGGTGGAAGAACATGCCAAGCAGATGTAAGTCAGTACAGAGGCCTAAGGCACAAATACTGCTAACATGTTCTAGGAAGATAAAGAGAGCCCTTGCCTGACCAGGTATGTGGTGGTGTAGTGGATAGAGCATTGACCTGGGACACTGAGGACCAGCTTGAGCACGGGGTCACCGGCTTAAGTGTGATATCATAAACATGACCCCCAAGAGGGTGGAGGAGGAGATATATTCAGTGGGACACTTTAATCTATGTAAAGATAATAAATTAAAATTAATAAAAATAAAAAACAAAAAAAAACTATGACCCCCTGGGACTATCTTGAGACCAAAGGTTGCTGGCTTGAAGCCCAAGGTTGCTGGCTTGAGCAAGGGGTCACTAGCTCAGCTAGAGCCCCCTGGATATGGCATATATGGGAAGGCAATCAATGAACAATTAAAGTGCCAAACAAAGAAATGATCTTTCTCAACTCTGTCCCTGTCTGTCTCCCCTACTCTTTCTTTCTCCCCACTCTGCCCGCAAAAAGAGAGCCCTTAACCCTATAAAGAGTAAACAGAAAGATAACCATGAAGAGTGGCCAATGAGGTTGGAGAGGTGAGCCCAATTATACAGGGCCTTAGAGGCCATGGAGAGGAATCTGACATTGACTCCAAAACAATGGGAACCAATATATTGACATGATCCACCCTAAATTTCCAAGTTACTACCTTAAAAGTAGGATACAGAAGCCAGGACTACTAACAAGAGGTCATGGGAATAATCTAGGGAGAACTACTGGTGACCCAGACCCATTGGTAGAACAAGTTTAACGGAGGTGATAAGAAATAGTTATAAAATAAAAATATTTTGAAGTAAAAGTCAACAAGATTTCCTAGCCAAATGGGGTGAAGTAAAATGAAGAGGAAGAAAGGAAGATGTCATGTTTTCAACCTGATACATTACTTATTCTGCTCGTCCATCATCATTATAAGTGCATAGAAGGATGACATAAGAGTAATGGCAGCGTGAGAGATAGTTCAAGCTCAGGCTGTTTAGATTTTGTCTGAGGGGTACAGAGAAGGAAACCTGGAATGACTAGTTCTTCTTCTGCTGGGATAAGCAGTGAGATTGAGGGGAAGCAGGGGAGATACACCAAAGCAGCCAGAGCATGGTGTCACGGCCAGTGTTTCCACAGTCTGCCCACAGTCCCAACTCAGCAAAGACAAAGAAAACTGAAGTGGCCCCCCGGTCTTCCAGATCCAGCCTCCCTCACCTTGCTGTATGGAGAGTGGCAGAGAAAAACACCACAGCTAGCTCTCCAGAGCCATTCTCTCACCTGAAGAACAGAGGTGTTCTGTGTCTGATCCCCAGGTCTGTGGAGACGTGGGGAGGTGCACCTGGAAGCCTGAGATCACCATTGCTAGAGCATTAAAGCCAGAAAGTTGAAACCATAAAGCCCTCACAACATTCCCCATCCACCAATGTGACTGTGACCCCGCCTACATCATTGCGACAATAATGTCTCAGTAGAGGACAGCCCAGGAACTTCACAGAGCTAAAAGTTCTAATACAGTGACATCTCCTGGAAGAAACCTCTCAACACCAAATTTTAATTTTTCTTCATCTTTTTTCTTTTTTTCTTTTTATTCTTTTATCTCTCTTTGTTTGGAATATCATTTTTTAAAAATCTTTATATATTTTATTCTTAGCTTTTACTGGATGTTTTGTTTCTAATTTTTTATTTTATTTTTTCTTTTATATTTGTGTTTTTTATCTATTTTATTTTTTATCTTTTTATTTGTGGTTTTACTTGGTATAATTTTAAAATATTTTATTGTATATTTTAAATTTTTCATTTTTTTAGTTGTTTTTTCTTTAGGGTTTTTAAGAACACCACTCAAATGCCATCAAGGAAGAAGAAAGCTAGTACCATGGCTACACAACAAAGAGCTGTAATTCATAAAGAAAATGAAAAATCTCCAGATTAAAATTACAATCAAATGGAAACTTTGGAGTTAAATGATAGAGTTCAAAATTGAAGTTCTGAAAATATTCAACAAAATATAAGAAGACACCAATAGGCAACTTAAAGAACTCAGAAAACAAAACAAACACCTCAGCAAGGAGACTGAAACTTGAAAAACAGAGATGAATGACTCAATACATGAATTGAAAACTGAGATAGCAAGTTTGGCTAATAGAACAAGCCAGATGGAGGAAAGAATCAGTGACATAAAAGACAGGCAAGTTAAGATGCTACAGAGAGAAGAGAAGAGAGACTCACAAATTAAAAAAAACACAGAGCTCTACAAGACTTCTCTGACTCCATTAGAAAGAGCAATATAAGAATAATGCATTTATCAGAAGAAGAAGAAATGGAGAGCTTATTCAAACAAATGATGAGAACACCCCAAGCCTACGGAAAGAGTTACAGCCAAGAAGCAAACAGAACACCAAGTTACCTCAACCCAAACAGGCCTACTCCAAGGCATATCATAATGAAATTGTCACAAATCAGTGACAAAGAATCCTCAAAGTAGCTAGGAAAAAGAAGGTCATAACATATACAGGAAAACCCATTAGGTTATCCTCAGACTTTTCAGCAGAAAATCTACAAGCCAGAAGAGAGTGGATCCAAATATTCAAAGTTCTGAAAGAGAGGACTTACCAGCCAAGAATACTATATCCATCAAAGTTATCCTTCAAATGTGAACGAGAAATATAAACTTTTACAGACATACAGAAGCTGAGGGAGTTTATCACCAGAAAATCCCTATTGCAGGAATTACTCAAGGAGGTTATTTGATCAGACACAAAGAACAAAACAAATCAAAACTACAAGTAAATGCTCCAAAAAGGTCACAATAAAAATAAAGATAATCTGTGACAACAATAATATAAAAGGGGAGAAGATAAAGATTGAAGTAGCAAAGGAGGATGGAGTGCAGAAGCACTCATAAAACAAAGGACTCTTGTACATATGAACATTTTTCTCATAATAACCTAATGCTTACCACTCACAAAAAAAGCTACTACTGAAATACACAGCTTAAAAAACAAGGAAACAGGGGAACAAAGTATGGAATACTACCATACAAAAACAACTGACAGGAACAAAAAAAGAGAGGAACTAAACAAGACACAGAGCTACCAGAAAACAAAACACAAAATGAGTATAGGAAATCCTCAAGTCTCAGTAGTTACCCAAAATGTAAATGGACTGAACACATCTAAATGAAAGGACAAAAATAGACTCAAAGTACAAGGTTAGAGAATGATTCTCCAAGCAAATACTATCCAAAGAAAAGCAGGTATAGCTATACTCATATCTGACAATGCTGACTTCAAGACAACAAAGGTAACAAGAAAAAAAGATGAATATTTCATAATGATAAAGGGGACATTGTATCAAGAAGACATACACTTCTTAATATATATGCACTAAACAAGGGAGAACCAAAATATATAAAACATCTACTAAGTGATCTAAAAATAGAAGCAGACAAAACCACAATTTTACTTGATTTCAACACACCATTGATGGCTTTAGATAGGTCATCCAAAAAGAAAATCAATTAAGAAATATTGGCATTAAACGACACACTGAACCAAATGGACATAATAGACATTTACAGGACATTTTATCACAAAAAGTCAGATTATACATTCTTCTTCAGTTTGAATCGAACATTCTCAAGTATAGATCATTCGTCGGACCACAAAAGTAAACATCAACAAATTCAGGAAGACTGAAATTATACCAACCATATTTTCTGACCATAAGGCTTTGAAATTATAATTCAATTGTAAAAAGGAAGTAAAGAAACTGACAAAAATGTAGAAATTAAACAACATATTTCTAAAAAATGACTAGGTCAAAGAAGAAACAAAAGAGATCAAAGATATATATAAAAAATGGAAATGACAGCATAACATATCAAAAGTTCTGGGATGTAGCAAAAACAGCAATAAGAGGGAAGTTTATATCATTATAGGCTTATATCAAGAAATAAGAGAAATTTCAAGTAAACAACCTAACATCACACCATAGAAAACTAGAAACAAACAAACAAACAAACAAACAAAAAAACAAAGGCAACCCAAAGTAAACAGAAGAAAGGAAATAGTAAAACTTAGAGCAGAAATAATAAAATAGAGAACAAAAAACTAAAAAAAGTTAATAGAGCAAAGAGCTGGTTCTTTGAAAAGATCAATAAAAAACAAACCACTGGCTAGACTCACTAAGGAAAAATGAGAAAGCACTCATAAACAAAATCTGAAATGAAAGAGGAGAAATTACCACAGACATCATAGATATACAAAGAATCATAGTAGAATATTATGAAAGATTATGTACCACCAAATTCAACAACCTAGAGGAAATGGATAAATTCCTAGAACTATACAATTTTTTCAAACTGTGTCCTGAAGAAGTGGAAAACCTAAATAGACCTATAAACAGATGGGAAATAGAAACAACTGTCACAAACTTCCCCCGAAACAAAACTACAGGACCAGAAGGCTACACTAATGAATTCTACCAAACATTCAAAGAAGATTTGGTGCCTATCCTTCTCAAAGACATTGAAAAAATAGAAGAAGCAGCAATACTTCTCAACACATCTTATGAGGCCAACATAATGCTCATATCAAAACCTGGCAAGGACAACACACACAAAAAAGAAAACTATAGACAAATATCTCTAATGAATACAGATGCAAAAATCTTAAATAAAATACTAGCAAGTCAAATACAATAACACATTAAAAAATAATACATCACGAAAATGTAGGATTCATTCCTGGGACACAAGGATGGTTCAATATACAGAAATTGATCAACATAATACACCACATCAATAAAACAAAGAACATATGATCCTATCAATAGATGCAGAAAAGGCGTTCAATAAGATACAACATCCCACATGACCAGGCGGTGGAGCAGTGGATAGAGCATCAAATTGGGATGCGGAAGACCCAGGTTTGAGATCCAGAGGTTGTAAGCTTGAGGGTGAGCCCATCTGGCTTGAGCAAAGAGCTCGCCAGCTTGGACCCAAGGTCACTGGCTCCAACAAGGGGTTGCTCGGTCTGCTGAAGGCCCATGGTCAAGGCATATGTGAGAAAGCAATCAATGAACAACTAAGGTGTTGCAATGGCAATGAAAAACTAATGACTGATGCTTCTCACCTCTCTTCATTCCTGTCTGTCTGTCTCTATCTATCCCTCTCTCTGACTCTCTCTCTCTCTCTCTCTCTCTCTCTGTATCTGTAAAAAAAAAAAAAAAAAAAAAAAAGACACAACATCCTTTTATGTTTAAAACACTAAAAAAATGTGTATAAAAGGAAAGTATCTCAACATAAGAAAGGCCATATATGACAAACCATCAGCTAATATATTCATTGGTGAAAAATGAAGGCTTTTCCTCAGAAACAAGACAAGGTTTCTCCCTCTCTCCACTTTTATTCAACATAGCTCTGGAAGATTTAGGCAGAGCCATCAAGCAAGAGAAAGAAAAAAAGGCATCCACACTGGGAAAAAAGAAGTAAAGGTATCACTTTTTGCAAATGACATAATTTTGTATATGGAAAGCCCAGCCTGACCAGCCAGTAGCGCAGTGGATAGTGTGTTGAACTGGGACACAGAGGACCCAGGTTTGAAACCCCAAGGTTGCCAGTTTGAGCACAAGCTCACCAGCTTGAGCGCAGCGTCACTGGCTTGAGCCCAAAATTTGCTGGCATGAAGCCCAATGTCACTGGATTGAGCCCAAAGTCTCTGGCATGAGCAATGGTTTACTCACTCTGCTATAACCCCCAGGTAAAGGCACACATGAGAAAGCAATCAAGGAACAATTAAGATGCTGCAAGGAAGAATTGATGTTTTTCATCTCTCTCCCTTTCTGCCTGTCTGTCCTTAACAGTCCCTTTTTCTCTGTTTCTGTCAAAAATAATAATAAAGAAAGAATAAAAAAAGGAAACCCCAAAGACTCCACCATAAAACTATTAGAAACAATAAACCAATACAGTAAAGTTGCAGAATACAAAATAAATACACAAAAGTCTATTGCTTTTCTATACACCATCAATGAAACTTCAAAAAGTGAAATAAAAAGAAATTCCTTTTACAATTGCAGAAAAGAGAATACTTAGGAATAAACTTAAAGGATGTGAAGGACCTATATACTGAAAACTACAAAACATTACGGAAAGAAATCAAAAAAGACACAAAGAAATGGAAAGATATTCCATATTTATGGATTGGAAGAATCAGCATAGTTAAAATGGCCATTTCACCCAAAGCAATATACAGATTTAATGCACTCCCCATCAAAATCCCAATGTCATTTTTTAAAGAAATAGAACAAAAAATCACCAGATTTGTATGGAACCATAAAAAACCTCGAATAGTCAAAGTAATTCTGAGAAACAAGAATAAAGCCGGAGGTATAACACTACCTGACTTCAAATTATACTATAGAGCCATGATAATCAAAACAGCACAGTACTAGCAGAAAAACAGACATATAGACCAATGGAACAGAATAAAGAGCCCAGAAAGAAAACCACATATATTTGGACAAATCATCTTCAACAAAAGAGCCAAAAACATACAATGGAGAAAAGAAAACCTCTTCAGTAAATGGTGCTGGGAAAATTGGAAGGCCCCTTGCAAAAGAATGAAACTTGACTACAGTTTGTCCCCCTGCACAAAAATTAATTTAAAATGGATCAAAGACCTAAATATAAGATCTCAAACAATAAATTACATAGAAGAAAACATAGGTACTAAACTCATGGACCTTGGTCATAAAAAACCATTTAAGAATTTGACCCCAAAGGGTCAAATTTTATTATGGGGTTATGGGTGCTATAAGTGGAAAGGGCGGTCTTTCCATTTAGTTTGCAAATCATTTAACTTCCTGACCTTCAATTTACACATCTCTAAAATTGCATGTCATCTATTAAGATGCTGACAGAGTTTAATAAGGTAACAAAATGCCTACAATACTTTTTCTTCTTTTTTTAACTGTTATATACTACTAACCAAACAAAATAAGCTGAAGTTTAAAAAACAAAAAAGGAAGTGTGTAACTAGATATACCACATCTATTAACAAGTTCAGGAATTCTCAAACATATTTTGTCAATTGTCATTAAATTTCTATAATATTATATTAGGTTTACAGTTCATATATTTTTTTTCTCTCCATAAAAAGTTACCCCAAATTCCTCTAAAATCATATTGCTACATCTTGAGAACAATGACATATGAAGGAATTTCATATCAATATGTTCCTATTGAGAACTGAGCCTCAATTACGATTTTCTTAAGTGGAAGCCAAAGAGACACATGTGTACCAAATAGAAAAAGAGAAATATAAACACAGTGCTGATTTAGGTGATGAACTGACAGCCTTGTGAGGTAAACTCATATTTTCATCACAAAATAGTACTAGAGCATCCCTCAATATACGTGGAAGACACATCATCTCTCCTCAGTCTGTCAGAGATTTTTTAAAAAATCTCTTCTTGAAATATTTTCAAAAACCTTAAAGTAAATTCAATAAAGGTTTATTTTTCCTAGAATAACTTCATGTCATATTTTAGACCAGATTATAAATGGATATCTAACAATCACAGCAAAACTTAACCTGTCTTTCAGTTTGTTCTGAAGTTATAAATCTAAATTCATGCATGACAGGCATTTAGAATATTAGGAAACTGCTTTTAAAAGATGGATGATAATTGTTAGTACACCCCACATAATTTCATCTACCAGATAACAATTCAAAGTACTGCTTACTGAATGAAAGGCTAGAAATTAGTGAAGGAGGGATCAACGGGATTAGAATAGGTAGAGGAAGGAGGCAGTCAGATATTAAAGAAAGTTCTTCACAAAGAAAAAAGATGATGTCAGATGGAGTCTTGGTTCTATACAAAGGAGTGAAGAACAACAGAATTATGAAAGTGTACATAAATATTTTTTAAAACTTTATTTTTAAATTTCCTTAGCAGATAAATGGCTATAGAAAAAGAAAACACCTCACAATGTTTGTGGAATTTATAACTTATGTGGAAATAAAATTATGACAGTAATAGCTCAAAGACAAGATGGAAAAATTAGATTATACTGCTATAAATTTCTTAAATTTTATGCAAAGTAGTATAACATTATTAAAAAGTAGAGTGTGTGTGTGATAAGTTAAAGATTCATACTGCAAACCCTAATATAACCACTGAAATACTTTTTTAAATGAGAGATGCAACTATTTCTGCAGATAAAATTAAATACTTAAAATATATTCAATGTAAAACAAGCCAGGAAATGAGAAAAACAATAGACCCAAAGAACAATGAGACAAATAGAAAACAACTTGCAAGACTATAGACTTAACATAACAATGTCAATAGTCACAGTAAATGTAAATAGTTACACTTCAATTAAAAGGCAGACATTTTCAGATTGGATTAAAAAAATCAACACCCATTATATCTTGTTTATATGATTTTAAAAACAGAGACACAGATGAAAAATAAAAGAATAGAAATTCTAATCATAACAAAGCTGCAATGGCTATATTAATGCCAGAAACAAAGTACACTTCAGAACAAGAATATCACCGGGGAGAAGGAGCGATGTTTTATAATGATAAAGGGCCAATTCATCAAGAAGATACAAAAATCTAAATTAAAGTGCCACTAATAAGAACTTCAAAATACAAGAAGCAATAACTGAAAAAAAAAATGAAAGGGATGTAGACAAATACAAAATGTAAGAAGGTGATTTCAGTGCTTCGCTCTGATTCATTGATAATACAAGTAGACATAAAATCAGTAATTATATACAAGATTTGGGCAAAACTGTTGACCAACTAGACCTAATTGATGCTGATAAAACACTCCTGCAAATCACAGGAGAATACACTCTTTTCAAGTACATGGAATAGTCATATAGTTAGAACATTCGTTGGAACTTAAAATGTCTTAATAAATAAAAAGTGAATTAAATCTTTTAATAATTTTAATTAAAGTATAAATCATTAACAAATATAGAGACTTCTTAAATACACTGCTCCCCCAAATTAGGGGATATTTCAAAATTAATATGAAGTGACAAAATATCCCCTAATTTTTGTGATCAGTGTACTTGAAAACTGAGTCAGACCCTTTTCAATAATGCCATTGAGTCTAAGAAGTCACAGAAGACAATAATGTATTAAACTGAAAGGTAATGAAAACACAAAATAGCAACATTTATAGGGCACAATTGTAATAGTGTTCATAGGCTTCACTAGTTAATTCTACTACACACTGAAGGAAGAAATAATACAATAATGTCTCAGAAAATATTGGAGTAGGAAAATACTGATCAATAAATTCATTTTGTAAGGACAGCATTACTGTGAAATCAAATACAATGAAATTATAAGAAAACAACCTACAGAAAAGTGTTGTTCTAGAAATAGATACTAGAAATGGAAAGAAATTTTGTATTCCATAGAATAGAATAGAATAGAATAGAATAGAATAGAATAGAACAGAATAGAATAGAACAGAATAGAAGGAAGTAGGTACTAGAATATAAAGAAACTTTTTCATGCTGATAAAGAATATCTGTGAAAAAAATTAATGGTGAAAAACTGATCGGTTTTCACTTGAGCTCAGGAAAAAGTAAAGGATATCCACTCCAAACACTTCTGCTACTTATTGCAATAGAAGTCCAAGACAGTGCTTTTAGACAATAATAATAAGGAAAAGACACAAAAACTGAAAGAAAGATATAAAATCTCTTCACATTATCATGTACATAGAAAATCCTATGGAATCAACAAAAAAATTTACTCCAGCCAATAAGTGATTTTTACATGGTTAGAGGACAGAAGAGCAGAATCCAAAAATTAGATGTATTTCAATATGCCAACAACAAATGTTTCAAAAATAAAATAAAAATAAACTTTACAAAAATATCCAAAAACTTATAATATATTAGAAAACTTAGTAATATTGAGATACTGGTTTTTCCTTAATTGATATACGGATTCAATGGAATCCCAATCAAATTCCTAGCAGGTTTTTCTGAGTATTTGATAAGTTGATTAATCTAGAAATGGAGTATTTTAAAATATAAGAGAAAATTAAATACATGTACTTTTTCAGGGTAAATATCCAATGGAAATAGCCTAAGTAAAATAATCAAGAGGATTTGTTATTGGTGAGGAAGGACAGTTGGGGAGATCCATGGAACAGACTAGAAAGTCCAAAAATATAACCACACATATAAATTGATTTTCAACAAAAGTTCCGTGAGTAAGTGGAAGACAAATAGTTTTCTCAACAAACTGTGTTGGCATAATTAAAAAACCCTTTTGGGGAAAACAGTAACCTTGACCCTACTGCATGCTATACACAAAAATTAAGTTAACATAGGCCATAGCCCCTGCCCCAATTTTTTAATTGGGTTAAATTTCCTTCAACAGAAAAAATGCACAAAGCTTAAAATATTGAAAAATCACACTTCATCAACCTTAAAGTTTTGTGATCTTTGAAAGCCATGTGTTAGGCAAACAAGTTTTTAACAAATGTTTTTAGGTTTGCTCGCTTGTATTGCGGCAGCACCATTTGTGGTGTAGTCTATGGAAGGTTGTGGATGCTTGTCCTCAGTGTGGCAGATTACAAATTGTGGATTGCCTTCCTGCTTGGGAGGGGCCATTGTTTGCTCTTGTTTGCTGGAAAAGGGTTTTTTTCCTCCAGCCGGTTTTGGCTGGAGAGTCCAGAGAGAGAGAGAGAGAGAGAGAGAGAGAGAGAGTGTGTGTGTGTGTATGTGTGCTGAGGGGCTTAGGAATCCTGCGATTTTGGCCTGGCCTGTTTGTCTGGGGAGCGCTGAGTGGTGGGCGTCTGTGGGTCTAGGAGAGTCTACAGCAGCGGTTCTTAACCTTTTTTGAGGTACTGAACCCACCCGTTTCATATGCGCATTCACTGAACCCTTCTTTAGTGATAAATAAAATATGATTTTTCTTCCAAATTCAAGACATAAGTATATGTTATTTTACTGGTGCACAAAATGAGCCGTGCATGAACATCACCTTGCTCAAAGAACAAAACAAACAAAGTGCATGAACTCACAACAAATTACGGTATTACTTTTTTCTGGCTTCCGCAGCAGAGGCTTCTCCGAACCCCTGAGACCGACTCATCGAACCCCTAGGGTTCGATAGAACCACTGGTCTACAGCGAGAAAGGGAAGCGGTTTTCCCTGCCTGCTCACTCGTCCGCCATGACGAGACTCTAATAATGGAAATGGCCCACCATTTTCTGGCTCTGTTGTTCCTTTACTGTCTGACCAAATCCAGTGAGAACCTGCATGACCATGGCGGTGGCCACTGGCCTTACACCATGATTAAAATGAAAAGTAGAAATGAAACTAATGCACAGTCTGGAGGATAATTCTCTGTGTTTTTGATGTAGATATTTAACAAAGAACTTATACCCAGAATATATACTTAACAACTCTAATAAGAGAAACAGCACAATAAAAATTGGCAAAATTTGAATGTACATTTCATAAGAATAAATATATAAATGACCAAAACCTGAAAAGATACTCAGTATCATTAGATCAGGGAAATTTATATTAAATACAAATTAAATGAGATCCACTTGAACAGACAGAATTGAAAAGACCCTCCCAAGTTTTGGTGAGGATATAGAGCAGTTGTAGCTTTTATGCCTTGCTGCTGAAAATGCAAAATGATACAGCCATTTTGGAAGACAGTTTGGCACTCTCTGCAAAATACTTACTTCCCAGACCAACCAGCCATTTCACTCCTTGGTATTATAACAATAAAAATAAGAAACACATGTCCACACAAATTCTTCAGCATGAATGTTTACAGCAGCTTTATGCATTATAGTCATAACTGGAAAACACCTAATGTCCATTGACAAGTGGTGAATGGAGAAAGAAATTGTGGTAGACTCATTCAATAGAATATTACTCAGCAATAAAAGTGAACAAATTAATGATACACACAAATGAATCTCAAAATACTATGCTGATAGAGAAACCAGAATAAAAAAAAAATAACCACCCCATACTGTATGACTTGATTTATATTAAAATGAAGAATAAGTAAAACCAAAAATTCATTTCTTTTTGGAAAAATTCAGAAAACAATCAGTGGTAATCTAAGCTAGGGTTTAGAGGAAAGTTTCCAATGGACCTGACAGTGGACCCAAAAGAACTTTTAGAGGATAATGAAAATTTTTAGTATCTTGATTATGGTAGGGTTATAGGAATATACACTTAAAAAATAGGTACAAAGAAAATAATATAATTCAATACCAAATAATCTATGGTTAAATTGATCACTTTAGACTACCATGAATTATTTTCTTTATATGTTTAATAAAATAATACAGTTCCTGACATGGAGTAGATATTAAAAATTATTAGTGGTATTACTATTAACATATGTATTTTTATACCTGAAATACACTCTATTTCTGATCCATATTTAGGGATTCTCTATTAGGCATCATATAAAAAGAAGTTACACTACCTTTAAACTTTATTTGAGCATACTGGACTTTCTTCAACCTTTAAGTAAATTCTAAAGATTTAATTTTCCAGTTTATTTCAGTTTAATTTAAGAGCCCAATGGTGTGTGCCACTATGTTATACCTTTTCACTAACCCTGCAAAAGGAAGAGCCAGTGATCCATTATGGAAGGTTAAAAAAACTGAGGACACCATGGTTCCTTATTCAAGACCCAGACTTTATACATTCTAAGAAATACAAAAATGCAGAGCTAAAAATATACATTTAAAGGTCTTCTCAAGTAGACAGCAAAAAAAAAATTGCACTTACAATGTAAAAAAATACTATGCAGCCTCATTGTGAATTAGGCAGTATTATACCAGTACATTAGAGGCTGGTTTTAGCAAGTGTGTGCTTGCTTCTGTTATAGAATTCACTCACATCATTAAGACCCTTATGTCATAGTGAGTTTTTCAATGTATTATTACTAAAGTAAATTCATATAAGAGGTATCTATACAGAGTCAAAGCATATAAATGAGAAGTGAAAGGATGGAAAATTTATACCTTCAGTTTGTTCTATACAACAACCCCAAACCATTTTTTTCAGGAATTGATATTGGAAGAGAAAAAATGTAGGATAAAATGGGCCAACCAAGAACAAATTAAATGATGCTTTATTATATTTTTCTCAATATTTTAATAGTTTTATTGAGGTATAATTGATGTACAAAAAAACTGTACCTGTTTACACAATTGATGAGTTTGAATGTAGAGATACACCTGTAATAGTCACCTCGGGGATACACCTGTAGTAGTCACCACAATCGAGGTAATAAACATACCCATCACCACCAAAAGTTCCCCAGTATCTTTTTGGGGAGGTTTGCAGGGAGAAGATTTGTTGTTTAATTTTCTCTTTTAGTAAGAACATTTAACATGAGATCAGCCCTCTTAACAAAATTTTAAGCACACAATGCCATATTGTTAACTGTAGGCAGTATGTTATGCAGCAGATCTGCAACATATTCATCATTCATGAAAATTTATATCCATTGAGCATGACTCTCCCTCCCCTTGCCCTTGCCTCATTCCCCTGGAACCATCATTCTTTTCTCTGCTTCTATGAGTTTGACTATTTTAGAAATCTCATATAAATAGAATCATGCAATATTTTGTCTCTGACCAGATTATTTAATTTAGCATCCATACAGTTTCAAATGCTAGATTTTCCTCTTTTAAAAGATAATAATATCCCATTGTATGCATATTTCACATTTTCTTTATCCATTATCTGTTGATAAACATTTGAATTGTTTCTAATCTTAGCCATCGTAAATAATACTGCAATGAAGATGGGAGGGCAGATATCTTTTTAAGATCCTGATTTCATCTCTTTTGGATGTGCACCCAGAAGTAGGATTACTGGATCATATGGTAATTTTCTTTTTAAATATTAGTGGAGTTCCCATACTATTTTCCATTTAGGCTGCACCATTTTACATTCCCATCAACAATATAGAGGGGTTTCTGTTTCTCCACACACTCATCAACACTGGTTATCTCTTATCTTTTTTGATAATAGCCATCCTAACAGTTGTGAGGTGATTCCACATTGTGGTTTTGATTTGCATTTCCCTGGTGATGAGTGATGTTATACACCTTCTCATATACCTAGTGGCTAATTGCATGTCTTCTTTAGAGAAATTCCTATTCAAGTCCTTTGTCTCCCCTTTCTTTTGTGTATTTTTCTGAAGTGAGGAGCAGGGAGGCAGAGAGACAGAGTCCCGCATATGCCTGACCAGGATCCAGCCAGCAAGCCCACTAGGGGGTGATGCTCTGCTCATCTGGGGCATTGCTCCGTTGCAACCGGAGCCATTCTAGCGCCTGAGGCAGAGGCCGGGGAGCCATCCTCAGTTCCCGGGCCAACTTTGCTCCAATGGAGCCTTGGCTGAGGGAGGGGAAGAGAGAGACAGAGAGGAAGGAGACGGGGAAGGGGGAAGAAGCAGATGGGCGCTTCGCCTGTGTGCCCTGACCAGGAATCAAACCCTGGACATCTATACACTGGGCCGACGCTCTACCGCTGAGCCACTTGGCCAGGGCCAAGTCCTTTGCCCATTTATAATTGGATTATTAGTTTTTTGCTATTGAGTTGTAGGAGATTTGTTTGTTTGTTTTAATGTATTTTGTATTCACAGGTTGGTAAAAGTGATTTATGGTTGTAAGTACATGAAACACAGTTTATTCTTGTATTATTATGTATTATTATATTATTTGTATTTCAACTGTTTTTGCTAGACCTTGTATTAACCTCTTATCAGATAAATAATTTGCAAATATCTTCTTCCATTTCATAGGTTGCCTTTCCATTCTAATGATCCTTGCCTTTGTTGTTCAGCTTTTCAGTTTAATGTAGTTTCATTTCTTTTTTTCTATGCTTTCAATATCATATTCAAAAGATCATTTGTAAGATGAAGTTATTTCACTATGTTTTTGTGTAGTAGTTTTACAGTTTCAGGTCTTACATTTAATTCTTTATCTTGAATTGATTTTTGCATATGGTGTGAAGTAAGAATCCAATTTCATTCTTCTCTTGTGGATATCCAGTTTTCCCCACACTATTTATTAAAGAGAGTGCGATATCTACATTGCGTGTTGTTTGTACCATGGCAAAAGATTAGTTGACTGTAGATACATACATTTATTTCTGGGCTCTCTATTCTCTTTCATTGCTTTATGTATGTCTTTATGCCAGTACCATACTATTTAAATTATTGTAATTTTGTAGTATATCATGTTTTTCACTCCATATGACACACTTTATCCTCCCAAAAGTGGAGGGAAAATGCCCATGCATCTTACGGAGCAAAAAATATGGTAGTTTGAAATCAAGAATGGTGACGTCTCCAGTTTTCTTCTTTTTTCCTCAAGATCACTTAAAGTAGTCTGGGTCTTTTGTGTCTCCATATGAATTTTAGGATTGTCTTCTATTTCAGTTTTTAAAATGCCACTGGACTTTGGTGGGCATAGCATTGGATCTCCAGATTATTTTGGGTAGTATGGACTTTAAAACAATTTTTTATGTCTTCCAATCTCTGAACGTGAGATGTTATTCCATTATAATTGTATCTTTTAAAATTTCTTTTATCATTGCTTTGTAGTTTTTAGCATTCAGGTCTTTATCTCCTTGGTTGAGTACATTCTTAACCAAGAATTCTTTCTGATGCTGTTGTAAATGAATTCTTTTTTATTTCCTTTTTGGATATTTCATTGTTTGTGTATAGAAATACCACTGGTTTTTGTACATTGATTTTGTACCCTGCAACGTCACTGAATTCATTGATTAGTTCTAACAATATTTTGGTGGAGTCCTTGAGATTTTTTATATACATATGATCATGCCATCCGCAAACAGACAAGTTTATTTCTTACTATCTAATTTAGATGGATTTCCAATACTATGTTAATAGAAGTGATAAAAGTGAGCAAGCATCCTTGTCTTATTCTTGGTCTTAGGGCAAAAGTTTTCAGTTTTTCATGATTTAATACAATGTTAGCTACGTCTTTTATCTTAAGGTAAAGTTTACAGTTAACCAATTCTTTTTATATGCAGGACCCTGTGTTGTGCAGAGGAATAAAATTAATAAAACATTATCCCATCAACAAGGAACTCACACTCTTATGGCAGAGCAGCTGATGGAGGGATTTATTAAAGGGACATCGTGACAGTCAAACATCTTGGGATTTTGTTTGTTTGGTCTGTTCATTGCATGTTATAATATGAGAAGTAATTTAGAAGAACATGAACGAATTTTATATCTGGTACTTCAATGGTCTCATGTTTGAAGAGTTCTCCTTTTCTCTACAGCATTTCTTGTCATCTAGACAAAGCAAAATCTTTTTAAAGTTCCTGATATTTAATCTCTCCAGACTCTTTTGATGTACATCTTCTGAAGTATGAATTTAACATATTTTTGTATAATATTGAAGAAAGATTATAAAAGAGAATTGACTCCTCTCACACTATGATGGTTCAAGATCAAGTTTCATTAACATCACTAGACATTTACATACTATATGACTATATATCATGATTGTATAGCAAGCTCTGTTTTTGCTTACCAATGTATTATTATCTCTTTATACAAGAAACTGCACCATGATATCTAGTGAATGTTAAGGACATTATAGGTGTGCAGTAAGTATTTCTTGATTTATATGTGAAATTAAATTGTTATGAACTTTATGTCTTTGTCCCTTCAAAATTCATATGTTGAAATCTAATTCTCATTGTGATGATATTTGGACATAATTAGGTTGTGAAGGTGGCCCCATCATGAATGAGGTTAGCGCCTTTATAAGAAGAGGCCATAAAGCTAGCTTGCTCCGTCTACCATGAGATGTTAGAACAAGAAGTCAGTGGTCTGCAGCCTAGAGAGGGTTCTTACCACAATTTGACCATACTGGCACCCTATCTCAGATTTCAGCTTCCAGGCTGTGAGAAATACATTTCTGCTATTTATAAGCCATTGATCAATGTTATTTTGTTATAGCAGCCCCAAATGACTAAGACAATATACCTAGAATTATTCTTAGAAATAATAATCTTTCTTCCTTAGCCCCTATTTTAAGTGTTGCCTCCTCACTGACCTTACTTTAATCTCCAGCTATTTCTTTATAAATATGATACCTTTGAGGTAAATATATTGATTTCAAAGCAAAATTTTCAACTTGCCACTTTTTATCCTAAAAATAGCATTTCTGACATCTAAATTTAATCATGTGAGCATTCAGTTTTGGCCTGGTCTGTCGGGTAATGTGGGGACAATGGCTGCAATCTTGACATGAAAATCAATAAACCCTATTCTAGCTTTAGTTACGTGCATCTCACTTTCATCTTTTTTAAGGATAATGGCAAGATCATTGTCCTAACCAATCCACAGGACGGAGTGGAAATTCACAATAATATGTCCTTGTGGCTTAGGTGTTCTGGGAAATGTGCCATGTGGATAGTACTTTGTATGCATTATTGTCATCTCTGATTTTCAACACATAATAGTGAGTCATCAGTCATATCTTATTATCAAATATGTGATAGATAAACTATCATAGGAATTTTGACAATTAAACAAAACAAAACGAAAAAACAACTTAAAAGTTTTTCTAAAAATTTCATTAGGCAGTCCAGTTCCTGGTTGGGACAACAGCATTCATGAGCAGTTTTAAAAAGAAACATGACCTCTCTCTATCTTTTCTGACTGCCGAGTTTGGCTACATAAAAAGAAACCTTGAAAATAAAGGAATGTTGAAATTGGTCCAGGCACACTGGCTTCCAAATGTTGCTGCATGCAGTTATACCTGAGGATCTTTAAATATATTGATGCTTGGCCATCACCCTAAATATTCTGATTTAATTGGTATGGGGTGTAACCTGCATCTTGGTTTTCTTTTTTAAAGAAAAGCTCCTCTGGTGATTCTAATATGCAGCCAGATTTGAGAAACACTATCCTAAGCAATTGCCCAATCTTGTTTCAATCCCTTAATTGCTGAAAGGCTTCAGATTAAGTTTTGGTCCCCCTAATTAAGAGTTTAGCTTAGTGAATATTTATTTATTTAAACATTGCAAGTTACATACTTTATGTATTATAATTTCTAACTGTGATATGTGAACACTTTAACATTTGGTTTTATCTTATAGCGTCCACAGTTTCAGGTGTACATTATTTTCCCCGCTCAGACTAGCATATATTTTTAAATAAAACTCAGAAGAACCTCTCCAGTTTTCACCTTTACCCAAACTTATTCTGTTCAATAAACTGTACCTCTTGCGCATACAATGTCAGAGACTCATCATCATACCGGCTGCGTCACCTGGTCTGCTTTCAGCATGCTGTACTCTACAAGGCAGCAAAAGCAACTCTGCGTGTCCCGTTTCCTCAGGGCATCAAAGCCACTCCAACAGATTTGTTGCAAGGCATCTGTTGGAACAATCTCACCTCTGTGCCTTTGCTCAAGCCGCACGTTTTCCTTGGGACCACGTGCCTCACCCCATCATCTGGTTTTTGGACTGCTGATCTCGGGTTCACAGTCCAGGTCTTAGCTTGATCATTATATCCACTGTAGGTCTGAGTGCACTTTTCCCAAGGAAGATTGGGCACTTCATCTTTGGGGCACTCACTGTGAAGCTGATGCTTCTGTCCTAGACCATAACACTTTCTCACACTATCAGTTTCCAGCGAGGCTCTCTTCATGTGGATATAAGTAACTCAAAGGCAGGAAACATGTTGTACTTATTGTTATGGCCCAAGTTGCTGTCAATATTATTGACACTATAGGTTCAAAATATATGCCCATTTACACAGTGAGTTAAATTGCTTTATTAATGATAGAATATGCGGTTCAGAGTCAAATATGAGAACAAATTTCAATTCTGCTTCCACCAGTACATTTTTAAACAAATTACAGCCCTGGCCAGTTCGCTCAGCGGTAGAGCATCGCCCCAGCGTGTGGAAGTCCTGGGTTCTATTCCTGGTCAGGGCACACAGGAAAAGTGACCGTCTGCTTCTCCACCGCTCCCCTATTTCTTTCTCTCTCTTCCCATCCCACAGCCATGGCTCAAATGGTTTAAGCAAAGTTGGCCCAGGTGCTGAGGATAACTCCATGGCCTCACCTCAGGGACTAAAATAGCTTGTTGCAGAGCAATGGAGCAGCAGCCTAGAAGGGCAGAGCATCACCCCACAGGGGCTTGCCGGGTGGATCCTGGTCTGGGTGCATGCAGGAGTCTGTCTCTGCCTCCTACCTCTCACTTATTAAAAAAAAAAAATTACATAGATTTTCTAATTCTAAATGCTTCCATTCATGAAGAATTGCCTTTTGGGCATGCTCTGTTGATGTTATTCAGACGTCTTCAAACATTTTATAAATACGGCCCACTTTTGCAGTGCTGGTCTACCTGGTCCCTACCGCCCACTAGTGGGCGTTTCAGCTTTCATGGTGAGCCAATCGCGGTACCGCTTGGTTGCTCCACTACTGCCCATCATGAAAGCTGGAAGGCTTACTAGTGGGAGGTATGGAGCAGGTTGACCAGCACTGCAAAAGCGGGCCATTTTTATAAAAAGTTTGAAGACGTCTGCTAGATGATACTACATACATAAACTCTCTCAAAGCACTGTCCCCTGCACGTCTCATCTCTGGTAAACTAAATGAGTGAAATTCAGTATCAGTGTCATTTCTACTCTCCAAAGCCTGTCTCCAGATTATAACTTTACCAGCACCATCTCTCCACACTTTGAATAAACTTTGCCCGTCCAAAAAACTTTCAGTAACAATTTGACAACCATCTTCCTTATTCTGATATTAATAAATGATATTGATCTCTGTTTTCTAAATATTGGAAACTAGCATTTAACTCTTACCAAAGTGCACATAATGCAGGAAAAAACCAAGCCTGTCACTAAAATGATATCATTGGATCATGAGGTTAATTCAGTATTTCCAGTTTTCAAAGAAAATGTTGCTCTTGAGAAGAATAGCAAAACAGAACTATATAACACCTGGAAGTTTGCATCAATTTTCCTACTTGCTGTCACTCTAAATTAGAGTTTACAAAATCTAATATATTGATGTGAAAGGGACTGGTACTGAGAAAAAACTGAGGCTCCTCTTTCTGCCCCCATGCCCCCAGCCACACCCCAAAATGACTACAGTTGTTATACTATTTCAAACTGCAGATGAATTTTTAGGACTACTTACCAGGATATCAATTGTTGATTCTGAACTCTAAAAGATTTTACGACGGTCATTTTATTGATGACATTTAGAGAAAATAGAAGGGAATGCAACCTTAGTTTCTTCACCAAAGAGGAACAAGAAAGCAGTGCTATATTGCCTTAGATTTGTTCTAAAGCATATTTAAAAAGACACCATCTAATCAATGTAATAAATATGTTCTTAATAAAATCATAAATCTTATGGTTGAAAATAAACTATTTTATGGGCCCACTCCATCTACAAAGTACTCATTTCTTTAGAAAGCAAATATTTATCCTGTTTCCTTAGAGTGCAAAACAACAGTACATGTAATATATTGAGAAATAACCAAAAACTCAGTCAGTTCAAAAAACTTTTGATTTCATTAAGAAATTCTAACACTAGCCCCCTGGAAAATAGCACATGCTAACTTTTATTTTTATTTCTTTGTATTTTTCTGAAGTGAAAAGTGGGGAGGCAGAGAGATAGACTCTCACATGCACCCAACCGGGATCCATCCAGCATGCCCACTAGGGGATGATGCTCTGCCCATCTGGGCCGTTGCTCCATTGCAAATGGAGCCTTTCTAGCACCTGAGGCAGAGGCCATGGAGCCATCCTCAGTGCCCAGGCCAACTTTGAGCAAATGGAGCCTTGGCTAAAGTAGGGGAAGAGAGAGATAGAGAGAAAAGACAGGGGGAAAGGTGGAAAAGCAGATGGGCACTTCTCCTGGGTGCCCTGACTAGGAATCAAACCTGGGACTTCCACACGCTAGGCAGGTGCTCTACCTCTGAACCAGCCAGGGCTGTTTTTTTGTTTGTTTGTTTTTTGACAGTATATTTATTAAAGCAGTGGACAGTGAAACAAGGAAGGGTTTAGGATAGAAGCAACAAGAGGAAGACTAGGCGGGCTGCTTTGGCTCTCTGGGAAGTAAGAGAGAAGGGGCCCTGGAGACAGGTTCAGAGGTTTGCTGCCTGTTGTTGCCCAGGTTGCAAGTCCCTTGGGGACCCCCAGAGGTTTTTAGGAAAAAGTGCATGCCCAAGAGAAGGGCATCAGTGGGCTACAAGGATGGCACCATTTTAGTAATTATAAAAAATATTAGGACCTTTTACTACTGAGTGTCTCAGTTCATTGTCCTTATGATAGCCTATAGGTCTCAACTAATATGTTACTTTCTAAAAAAAAATCATTCTTCCATACCAGGGCTGGGTTAGGTGCATTTCCTCTGTATTAATGTTATAATGACTACATATCTTTATCACAGAACTTATCACCTGACATTACAATTGTTTCTCTGCTTGTACGCTCACTAAGCCACATGCTCTTTGCCTTATTTATTATTTGCTTATATATATTAATATATATATACTAATAAATATATATATGCATGATTTTATATATTCTTATATATTTATCTACAGCTGTGTGTGTGTGTGTATGTGTGTGTGTGTGTGTAATTACAGGGCCCAGTGTGTAGTAAATACTCAATTATAATTTCTCAATAATTACAAAATCTTTGGACTCACTAGTGGAGAGATGAAAAGTGACAGTAAAATAAGCAATTTTTTTAAACAAATAAAAGCAGAAATAATTCACTGCTGGTAAACATGCACAAGATCTTTTAAATGAATTTATCCCAGCAAATGTTGGAAATGTTAGAGTTCCATATAGAAATTAAAGCAATTTTTTCTTATTTTAATTTCTTTAAAAATAATTGTCTAAATCCAAATATTGTAAGTTCAATAAATATGTATGAGGATAATGTATGAAAACAATAGTCTAAATGCTAAAATGGGGGTAATGAGAATATACTGTTATGGTGTTTTTATACTCTATAAAAATGATATAATATTTTTGAAGATAGATTGTGGTAAGTTAAAGATATATATTATAGAGGACCCCAAAAGCTTAAAAAGGTATAATGAGTAAAGCAATAATGGAGAAACTACATAATTAAAACAAACAAGGCAAAAAGAAGAAAATAATTATGGAAAGTATAAAGATATATAGAAAACAACTAGCAAGATGGCTTATTTATTTATTTATTTTTTGTGACAGAGAGAGGGACAGATAGGGACAGACAGACAGGAAGGGAGAGAGATGAAAAGCATCAATTCTTTGTTGCGGCACCTTAGTTGTTCATTGATTGCTTTCTCATATGTGCCTTGACCAGGGCTACGGCAGCCCGAGTGACCCCTTGCTCAAGCCAGCGACCTTGGGGTCAAGCTAGTGAGCTGTGCTCAAACCAGATGAGCTCGTGCTCAAGTTGGCGACCTCAGGATTTTGAACCTGGATCCTCCGCACCCCAGTCCAATGCTCTGTCCACTGTACCACCACCTGGTCAGGCACAAAATAGCTTATTTAAATAAAAATATAGAAATATATTAACTGCAAATCATCTAGAAATGTCCGTTTGAAAAATAGATTATTATGCTGAAATACAAAAGTAGATCCAACTCTACGCTGTGTATAAGAAACTTACATTAAATGTAAAGAAATACACAGGTTAAAAGTTAAAAGATGGGCCTGACCAGGCGGTGATGCAGTGGATAGAGTGTCGGACTGGGATGCGGAAGACCCAGGTTCGAGACCCCGAGCTCGCAAGCTTGAGCGCGGGCCCATGTGGCTTGAGCAAAAGCTCGTCAGCTTGGACCCAAGGTCACTGGCTCCAGCAAAGGGTTACTCGGTCTGCTGAAGGCCTGTGGTCAAGGCACATGTGAGAAAGCAATCAATGAACAACTATGGTGTCGCAAGAGCAAAGAGAAACTAGTGATTGATGCTTCTCACCTCTCTTCGTTCCTGTCTGTCTGTCCCTATCTATCCCTCCCTCTGACTCTCTCTCTCTGTTCTTGGAAAAAATAAATAAATAAAAATATTTTTTAAAAAAGTTAAAAGATGGAACCTGACCAGGTGGTGGGGCAGTAGATAGAGAATCACTAGCTTGAGCCCAAGGTTGCTGACTTGAGCAAGGGGTCACTCGCTCTGCTGTAGCCCCTCCGCCCCCATCGAGGCACATATGAGAAAGCCATCAACAAACAAGTAAGATGCCGCAACAAAGAATTGATGCTTCTTATCTCTCTCCCTTTCCCTCTTTCCCTCTCTGTCCCTCTCTCTGACTCTCTCTCTCTTTGTCTCTGTCAAAAAAAATGAAAAAAAGTTAAAAGATGGAAAAGTATAGAACACAAAAACTAAAGAAGGTTGAAATGCTTAAAATAGTTTGATTCATAATGACCAAAAGTTGGAAACAATGCTAATGTTTCTAAAGTGGTGACTAGATAAACAATGAAGTATTGTTCAGCAATGTTAACAAATGAACTTCTGATTCACACAATAGCAAGGGTTAGTCACAAATGGGTAAGACTAAGTGAAAGAAACTGGTCTCAGAAAGCTGCATAACGTAGTATTTATTTATACAATATTGTGGGATAAGCAAAAGTATAGAAACTTTGTTCATATCAGTGGTTACCAAGTGGGGGGAAGGGCTAAGGATAAAGGGGCATGAATATTTAGGGGTGATGAAATTGTCCATTAGACATGAAGGATGGGTCAATCAGCAGGACAAATATTTTTCTTCTCTTGATACACATCAAAAAGAGGTATGAATGTCCCTGCGGACATATGTGTCAAGTAGCTCTGTATTTCAGAACCAGCCTCAAAGCTTTAGGGTTTGAGGCTGTTCATTTTCTCTGATTCGGCGCTAGGCACCCTGGAGAGCACTAAAGGAACATCCTTGACTGAATGGCTGTTCTTTATAGTTCCTACAGCACTAAGTTTAGAAATCATTGACTAGAGAGTGGAAAAGGGAAGTTGGAAACTAGTTTTAAAAGGGCAGAATCAAACCCCTAGAACTATATCCCATGGCTTACCTTCTTGTTTAGGCATCATCAAAAAGAAATACAACAGCCTGACCAGGCAGTGGCACAGTGGATAGAGCATCGAACTGGGATGTGGAGGACTCAGGTTCAAGACCCCAAGGTTGCTAGCTTGAGCACGGGTTCATCTGGTTTGAGCAAGGCACACCAGCTAGAGCCCAAGGTCGCTGGCTCAAGCAAGGGGTCACGTGGTCTGCTGTATCCCCCTGGTCAAGGCACATATGAAAAAGCAATCAATGAACAACTAAGGAACCACAACAAAGAATTGATGTTTCTCATCTCTCTCTGTTCTTGTCTGTCTGTCCCTATCTGTCCCTCTCTCTGACTCTCCCTGTCTCTGACACACACACACACACACACACACACACACACACACACACAGAAATACAACAAAAGATTCAGAGAACTATGCATCCAGTTTCCTTGTTCTTTGTCTTATAGCTCACTTCCGCTTTCTTCTTCCCTCTACCCACCTTGTCTGTCAGTCTGTTTCTCTCTCTCTCTCTCACTCTCTCTCTCTCTTGCACATTGTTGGGCAGATAAAATATATTATGCTCACTTTGTTAAAGATGGCACTGCCCATGGGAAGCAAGTTGCCCAGGTGATATTAGTTGTCCTTATGCTTGAGATGGGTGTAATTATATTATTGTGGGGGGGGGGGGGGGGCGGGGCGGGACAGGACGTAAGGCAGAGTGCTAAGGAAGAAGCCAGTTAGTGCAGAGTTTGTGCAGAGAGAAGGAGATGAGGAACAGAGGTGAATAAGTCTGGTGAGCTAGAAACCTTTGATGCTAGGAAACTCAGATAAGTCAGTAGCTTTGTGAGCACTGAATGAGTGGGTTTTAGGGCCCAGTTAGTGTTTTTACTTGCCCACCGGGTGCAAGCTAGGATTAAAGCTGATGGCTCACCAGTTCTTGGCTCTGTTGTTTCATAACCAACTGTCGGAATCAAATGCAAACCTGCATGAGCCAGGTGGCTGTGATAGTGGTCCTGGCTTCTGGCTTTACACACATGTGTGTGCGCACGGACACACACACACACACACACACACACTTGAACAAGTACCACATACACTGAAATTTGGGGTATTCTTTACCCTCATTGAAGTGAGATTTATTTGTATTTTAAAAATGATCGATGTATTAGGCTTTAGCTACTTGATATCTATCAATTTTGAGCTGGAGAGGAAGTGTTTGCTTAAACTCCCTAAGTCATATCTCTATCATTGGCCACTGCCCAAATCACAAAGTGGGCTACTCCCTCTAATTTTTAAGTTACTACCAAATATACATTGAACTCTGGAAAGATGCCAGTGTGTCTGGGTCATCATCAGTAACACCTGGGGTATATTAAAATATTATATTGAAAATGCAAGTTTTCAAGATGAGCCAAGGAGGTTTTGTTTCATATAGGCGGTGAACAACTTAAAGATTCATTCACATGATTCTGAGGATTAGTATAATTTGAAAAATATCACTGTTACACCTTACTTTTCCTAATTATTTTAGATCAGAGGAAAAGGAGCTAACATTACACAGAGGCATTATACAGGTATTTCACACACATTCTGAAAGTGTCTCTAAGTTAAGTTTTATTTGGGTTAGGTATATATATTACTTATTTCTGAGGTAGTAACTTAATTCTATATATTGAGATCAACAATCCAAAATTATTTTTAGAAAACCAAAGTCACGTTCTTCACTGAAGTTTAAGAATGGCACCGTTAGGAGGGCTTCCAATACCTCTCCCTAAAATTTCAACAAATTCAACTAGAGACAGAAAAACAATCCCAGAAGCATCTGAAATACACATACATCAAACAAAGGTACAACTGGGCAAAAAGGTGGCTGAAAAACCATTCTGAAGAAAATAGGATGGGGAACAGAGTATTCTGCCTCCCTCACTGACCTGAGGAAACTTTTTTCACTTGAAACTGAGAGGAAGGGAGAGCTAGGAGACATTCAAGCTGAGGAGAGAGTGTGCCCGCGGCTCAGCCTACATGGAACTAACACCAGCAGCAAACCCCAGCAGAGGTGGGCGAGTGGCTTGACTGTGGAGTGGGCTTTGCTTATTCCCGGTCTCCGGATCGGTGAGCATGGGCAGTGTACAAGTGGTTCCTCCTAGCACCTCAGGCATGGGCGCCCGCATTTCCAGATGGTGGGGCTGGGTCGGAGACTGTCAGCAGTGGCCTTCTGCGTGGGCTGCAACCAAAGCCTCTGTATAACCCTTGCTCCCCGAACAACAGCGCACAGGGAGTGCACGAGAGCCGGCTTCTCTATGCCCTGACATCTCCGGGCGGGGCACCTCCCCCAGCCATACAGGCTAACAAGAAAATTACAGAAGTGCTGGGGGAAGGGCATGCAGGCACGTAGGCAGCTTGCAGACAGCCTATGGAGAGCAGACTTATGGACTGCTGAAAGGAACCTAACACACAGTCTGCTCATTACCTGGCTGGCTTACGCTGGCAGAAGCTCTGGCAGACAAGGTCTTCTTTCCCAGGTCTATGAATTAAGAGAACCCAAAGGAGGGGCTTGATAGTTCTTAGGGCAGTGGTTCTTAACCTGGGTTCTATCAAACCATAGGGGTTCGATGAGTCAGTCTCAGTGGTTCGGAGAAGCCTCTGCCGCAGAGGCCAGAATAAAGTAATACCGTAATTTGTTGTGAGTTCATGCACTTTGTTAGTTTTGTTCTTTGAGCAAGGGGATGTTCATGCACAGCTCATTTTGTGCACCAGTAAAAAAACATATACCTATGTCTTGAATTTGGGGGAAAATATCATATTTTATTTATCACTAAAGAAGGGTTTGGTGAATGCGCATATGAAACTGGTGGGTTCAGTACTTCAAAAAAGGTTAAGAACCACTGTCTTAGGGCCTCTCGCTCAGCAGGCAGTGGCTGGGGCTGACAGAGGGTAAAAAACACATTTCTACAGAACAGACCTCAAAGAACACTGCAGAAGTTGGGCAGGCTGGGCTGTGGACTTCCCAACAAGGGAGAAGCTGTGAAGAGCAAACCCATGAACCATTAAGGCAAATTTAACTAGACATACCTGGGGAACCTTAGAAACGAACCTGACCAGAAGTCAGCTCACCCCCCTGCCTGCTTAAGCTGGTGGCTCTGGTCAGCAGAGCTTTTATACCCAGGGCTGTGGGTATAAAAGGACCTGGAACAGGGACTTGGTAGCTTTTAAGACTTCTTGTTCTGCATGCAGTGACTGGGGCATCTTCCCGCCAGCCAATACAGGTTACAAAGTGCAAAAAGCCTGAGGAGAGTAGTCCTGCGAAGCACTGAGGCATAATAGACATACCTGGAGGCTCAAAGAATGACACCTGAGGAGCAATCAGCTCCCAACCCTGCCTGATTATGCCGGCAGGTCGGGCTGGCAAGGCTTTACCCAGAACCCTGCATTGAGTGGGGATAGAGGAGGGTTTTATCAGCTCTTAGAACCTCTTGCTCTCCAGGCAGTGGCAGCAGCAACTTCACAGCTGGGTCCTAGGCTGCTGGTTCAGGAAGGAGAGATTTGGGGAGAGGCTCTGGGAAAACGGACTCTCCCATTCTCGGAGTCTGTAAACGGTAACAAGCACTCCTACCAACGGGACTGAGGCCTACTTTATGTCATTGCCATAATGAGACATCAACAGCAAATCTCTACCTTAGAGTGCCACAGGGGCAAACCTGGGGTATAGTGCCACTGTCCAAAAAGAGAGAGAAAGAAGAAAAAGGAAGAAGATAACCTCTTAAAACCAGAAAAAATCCACAGTCTTTATAACTTTTTCCATTTTATTTCTTTTTATTTTTGTATCTTTTTTTCTTCCACCTTGGTCCTTTAACCTCTTCCTATTTTATCCTTTTTTTAAAAAATTTTGAACTTCATTATTCATAGGTATTACATTTTCCATTCTTTTTTTTTCTCTTTATGAGGGTTACATTCCAAAAACCTTAACTCTCTCCTTTTTTATTTCTTTTCTCTTTTTTATCTCCCTCTCTATTGGTTTCTTCTTTTCTCTTTCACTTTTCCTCTTTCCTTCTCATTTGATACTCACTCACAAACAAATTATTTTATTTTGGATTCAATTTCTTTCTTTGTGGCATTTTGTGTGTTTCTTACTTCACTATTTATCCCATTAGCATTCCCCCCAACTCCGGCTCTCCATTCTATGTAGTTTTTGTTCCACTTAATATAATAAAAATTGCATCTTTCACTTTATTTATTTTCCTTTTCTTCTTTTCTCTTTTACTATCTATAACTCGACCGTCATTTACAAACAAATGTTTTCCTTTTGGCATTTTGTGGATTCTTAGCTTGTTTTTGCCTCTTTGTCACTTCTCCCCAACTCTGGCCCTCTTCTCTATGTAGTTTTTGTTTTATTTAGCACAATATAATTTTTAATTTTTCACTGTATTTTCTCAAAAAAATATTTTATTATTTTACTTTTTTATTTTATCTTTATTTTTTAATTCTTTATCAACTCCTATTAGTGTTATTAACAATACACTAATACAGAGATGTAGTTCAGATAGATGAGGAAAAATCTATAGAAAAAAATTTCAATAGCTTGGAGAACTTGGAGTTAAATGACAGAGAATTTAAAATTGAAATCCTAAAAATACTCAGGAATATACAAGAAAGCAAAGAAAGGCAATTTAGGGAGCTCAAAATACAATTCAATAAAAAGAAAGAATATATCACCAAGGAAATTGAAACTGAAAATGAATCAAACAGAGATGAAAAACTCAATTCATGAACTGAAAAATGAGATAACAAGCTGAGCTAATAGAAAAGGCCAGATAGAGGAAAGAATTGGTGACATAGAAGACAGGCAACTAGAGGCACAACAGAGAGAAGAGGAGAGAGACTCACGAATTAAAAAATATAAGGAATCCCTACAGGAATTGTCTGACTCCATCAAGAAGAGTAACATAAGATTAATGGGCATATCAGAAGGAGAAGAGAGAGAAAGTAGAATGGAGAACATATTCAAACAAATAATAGATGAAAACTTCCCAAGCCTGTGGAAAGAACTAAAGTCTCGAATTCAAGAAGCAAACAGAACACTGGGTGATCTTAATCCTAACATACCTACTCCAAGGCACATCATAATAAAATTGGCACAAACCAACGACAAAGAAAAAATTCTCAAGACAGCCAGGGAAAAGAAGAATCCAACATATAAAGGAAGGCCCATAAGATTATCATCAGAGCCTGACCAGGCAGTGGCGCAGTGGCTAGAGCGTTGGACTGGGATGCAGAAGACCCAAGATCAAGACCCCGAGGTCTCCAGCTTGAGCACGGGTTCATCTGATTACAGTGAAACCTCACCAGCTTGAACCCAAGGTCACTGGCTTGAGCAAAGGGTTACTCAGTCTGCTGAAGGCCCGCAGTCAAGACACATATGAGAAAGCAATCAATGAACAACTAAGGTGTCTCAACGAAAAACTGATGATTGATGCCTCTCATCTCTCTCCATTTCTGTCTGTCTGTCCCTATCAATCCCTCTCTCTGACTCTGTAAAAAAAAAAATTATCATCAGATTTCTCAGCAGAAACTGTACAAGCTAGAAGAGTGGACCTCCATATTTAAAGTTCTGAAAGAGAGCAACTTCCAGCCAAGAATACTATACCCATCAAAGCTATCCTTCAAATATGAAGGAGAAATAAAAACATTCACAGATACAGAAAAGTTGAGAGAATTTATCACCAGAACACCCCCACTTTAGAAAATACTAAAGAAGGTTTTCTGACCAGATAAAAAGAACAAAACAAAACAAAACCACAAGTAAAAGCTCCATCAAGGGCACAGCAAAATCAAATTTAATCTGTGACAACAAAAACAAGAAAGGGGAGATGACAAAGATTAACAGTAGCAAAGGAAAATGGAGTGCAGAAGCACTTATAAGATAATGTACTACAATTAACATAATAGATACCCTTTCCATTAGTTAATGTTAACCACCCCTGAGAAAAAACATCACAAAAGCACATGGCTTGAAAAAAAAGAAGCAACAGAGAAAAGAAGTATGGATTACAACCAAACAAAAACAAATGATAGAAAAACAAAAGAGAAGAACCAAAGATACAAAACTATCAGAAAGCAATATATAAAATGGCAATTGGAAACCCTCAAATGTCAATAATTACAGTAAATGTAAATGGATTGAACTCACCAATAATAAGACACAGAGTAGCAGAATGATTAAAAAAGAAAATCCAACTGTATGCTGCCTATAAGAAACACATTTAAGCTACAAGGATAAAAACAAATTCAAAGTGAAAGGCTGGATAACAATACTCCAAGCAAATAACATCCAAAAAAAATCAGGTGTAGCAATACTCATATCTAACCATGTTGACTATAAGACAGCAAAGGTAATCAGAGACAAAAATGGTCATTTCATAATGATAAAGGGGACATTGAATCAAGAAGACATAATACTTCTTATTATATATGCACCAAACCAAGGAGCACCAAAATATATAAGACAGCTACTGAATGTTCTAAAAACAAAAACAGACAAAAATACAATCATACATGGAGACCTCAATACACCGCTAACAGCTCTAGATAGTTCATTCCAAACAGAAAATCAATAAAGAAATATTGGCCTTAAATGAAACACTAGAACAATTGGATATTATAGACATCTACAGGACATTTCATCCCAAACTACAAGAGTATACATTTTTCTCTAGTGTACATGAAACATTCTGAAGAATTGATCATAAGTTTGTACCACAAAAATAGCATCAACAAATTCAATAAGATTAATATCATTCCAAGCATATTCTTTGATCATAAAGCCTTGATACTAGAATTCAACTGCAAAAAAGAGATAAACAAACCCACAAAAATGTGGAAACTAAACAACATACTTTAAAAAAAAATGACTGGGTCAAAGAAGAAATAAAAGCAGAGATCAAAGGTTACATACAGACAAATGAAAATAACAATATGACATATCAGAATCTGTGGGATGCAGCAAAAGCAGTAATAAGAGGGAAGTTCATATCACTATAGGCTTATATGAACAAACAAGAGAGAGCCCAAGTAAACGACTTAGCTTCACATATTAAGGAACTAGAAGAAGAAGAACAAAGGCAACCCAAAACCAATAGAAGAAAGTAAATAATAAAAATCAGAGCAGAAATAGCCTGACCTGTGGTGGCGCAGTGGATAAAGCGTTGACCTGGGAATTCTGAGGTCGCCAGTTCAAAACCCTACACTGGTCTTGTCAAGGCACATATGGGAGTTGATTCTCCCAGCTCCTCCCCCCTTTCTCTCTTTCTCTCTCTCTCTCTCACTCTGTGTCTCCTCTCTAAAATGACTAAAATAAAAAGAAATTAAAAATAAATCAGAGCAGAAATAAATGGAATAGAGAACAGAAAAACTTTAGAAAAAATTAATAAAACAAAGGGCTGGTTCTTTGAAATGATCAACAAAACTGACAAACCCTTGGCAAGACTCACTAAGTAAAAAAGAGAAAGAACTCGAATAAACAAAATGCAAAATGAAAGAGGAGAAATCACCACAGATATCATAGATATACAAAGAATTATTGTAGAATACTATGAAAACCTATATGCCAACAAATTTAACAATCTAGAAGAAATGAATAAATTCCTAGAACAATACAATCTTTCTAGACTGAGTCATGATGAAGCAGAAAGCCTAAACAGACCCAAAAGCAGGGAAGAAGTAGAAACAGCTATCACAAACCTCCCCAAAAATAAAAGTCCAGGATCAGGAAGCTATTCTAGTGAATTCTACCAAACATCCAAAGAAGACTTGGTTTCTATTCTACTCAAAGTCTTCCAAAACATTGAAGAAGAAGCAATACTGTCAAACACATTTTATGAGGCCAACATAACTCTCATATCGAAACCCGGCAAGGACAACACACACAAAAAAACTACAGATCAATATCACTAATAAATACAGATGCTAAAATACTAAACAAAATACTAGCAAATTGAATACAACAACACAGTAAAAAAATAATACATCATGATCAAGTGGGATTTATCCCAGAATTACAAAGGATGTTTCATCATATGTAAAACAGTTAACATAATACACCATATCAACAAACAAAGGACAAAAAACATATGATCTTATCAATAGATGCAGAAAAGGCATTTGATAAAATACAACACAATTTTATGTTTAAAACATTCAACAAAATGGGTATAGAAGGAAAATATCTCAACATAATAAAGGCCATTTATGATAAACCATCAGCCAATATCATATTAATCGACATAATACTGAGGACTTTTCCACTTTGATCAGGAACAAGACAAGGTTGTCCACTCTCTCCACTCTTATTCAAAATAGTGCTGGAAGTTCTAGCCAGAGCAATCAGACAAGAAAAAGAAATAAAAGGCATTCATATTGGAAAAGAAGAAGTAAAGGTTTCACTATTTGCAGATGATACGATTCTATACATCAAAATCCCAAAGACTCCACGAAATGACTACTAGAAACAATAAACCAATACAGTAAGGTCGCAGGATACAAAATTAATATACAAAAGTTCATTGCCGAGAAGCAAGATGGCGACGGAGTAGGCGGACGTACCAACTTCCAACTCCCAGAAGCAAAGTGGATTATAACTCAATTTAAAGAACCATCATCTGGATAAACCAACTATGAACTAAACTAAGTGAACTCTTCAACCAAGGAACACAGAAGAAGCCACATTGAGACTGGTAGGAATAGCGAAAACGCGAAGAGGGCTGCCCAGCTCCCCGGAGCAAACGGCAGCCCGGAGAGACCCACGGGGCGGGAGGAAAGTTTGGCAGAGAGGAAAGGACCTGGGTCCCAGGAACCAAGCCCCAGCCTGCAGTCCTAGAGCCTACAAGAGGCGTTTGGACAGTTTTGAGCTGTGAAACAAGTGAGGGAGCTCCCAGGCCTACAGTGTAGAGTATTAGGTCCCTTCCTACTCTGCTGAGGGCTGCTTAAGGGTTTGGGGCGTCAGGACGCTGAAAGGCGGTTCTGTGGGCGTGGGCAGAGGCCAAGCCGGTGGGAGATCGGTCTAGCCCAGAGGGTCGGAGGGGAAGAGTGAAAGCGGTCCGGAAGCTGCGGGCCCGCCTTGAATCCCACTTACGGGGACAAAGCGGGAGGCCAGGAACGGGCAGGCCCTGCGCAAGCCGGCCCTGACCGCGGGGACTGGGCTAGGACCAGGGACGGGCAGGGGCTCACGGCTGAGCTGACGCTACCAGCCCCCCACCCCCCAGGCCGGAAAAACCGCGGTTGGCCAGTATACGTGCGCGAGCGGGCTCCGAGCGCGGTAACGGGGTAGACCCCGAGACAAGTGGAACCTTGCAGCTGAGCTCACACTACTATCCCCACCCGGCCAGAGAAACCGCAGATTGCATTCATACGTGCACGAGCGGGCACCGAACACGGGGGTGGGGTAGAGTCTGGGACGAGCGGAAGTACGCAGCTGAGCGGAAGCCAGCAAACACGCCCGCCCCAATAAACCTTGGTTTCTGACCCTGCACAGAAGGGCTCTGGCCTCGAGGGCAGGGCTATAGCTCCAGATGGGCAAAAGCTTACAGCTGAGAGCACGTCAAAAGCCCCGCCTAACCCGCAAAACTGTACCGAGCAGGTTCCAACTGCTGGTTCTGGACGGAAGTCCAGAAATAGGCTGGGTCCGCAGCTGAGCAAAGGTGCTCACCTCTACCCTTGGTGCTAAGTCTTGTGGCTTCAGTGACAGCCCCTCCCACGGAGGAGAGGCAGAAATCACAGCAAAAGCCACAGTGGGCCGGCATTGGCAACGCTCATACCCAACTGCCCTAGGCACCCGCAGAGGGGGTGGGGGGTCTGCAGATAGACCACACCTACAGAACACAAAGGCAACACCTACAGGACTCCAGTGGCCACAACTTGCTTATACACAGAAAAAATGGGCAGGCAGAGAAATGCAAACCAAATGATTCAACAGAAATCCCCAGAGAAGGACCTGAATGAATCAGATATAACCAAATTACCAGAAGCAGAATTTAGAATAATGATAGTTAGGATGTTCAAAGAAATTAGAGCAACAATGGATAGTCATTATGAACACCTAAATAAAGAGATAACAAGTATAAAAAATGAAATTGAAATAATAAAAAGGAATCAGACAGAAATGACAAATACAGTATCAGAACTGAAGACCACAATGGAAGGAATTAAAAGCAGGATGAATGACGCTGAGGATCAAATATGCGAGTTAGAGGACACAATAAACAAAGGCACAGAAGCAGAGAAGAAAAAGGAAAAGAGACTTAAAAAATGTGAGGAAAATCTAAGGGAGCTTTGTGACAACATGAAGAGAAACAACATTCGCATCATAGGGGTGCCTGAAGAAGAGGAGAGAAGACAGGAAATGGAAACTTTGTTCAATCAAATCATAGCAGAAAACTTTCCTAAATTAAGGCTGGGAAACACTCCACACGTTCAAGAAGCACACAGAACTCCATTAAAGAGAAACCCAAATGGATCTACACCAAGACACATCATAGTTAAAATACCAAAGCTAATGGATAAAGAAAAAATTTTAAAAGCTGCTAGAGAAAAAATGGCTATCACCTAAAAAGGAGACCCCATAAGGATGACATCGGACTTCTCAACAGAAACACTTGAGGCCAGAAGGGAATGGCAAGATATAATCAAAGTAATGCAGAACAAGAACCTACAACCAAGACTACTTTATCCAGCAAGGCTAACGTTTAAAATTGAAGGAGAAATAAAGAGCTTCCCAGAAAAAGAAAGCCTCAAGGAATTCATAAAAACCAAACCAATTCTGCAAGAGATACTAAGGGGCCTCTTGTGAACAGTTTAAAGGGAGGAATGAATAGAGCAAAAGAAGAATACAGCTTTAAAGAATAAAATGGCAATAAACAACTACATATCAATAATAACCTTAAATGTAAATGGATTAAATGATTCTATCAAAAGACATAGGGTAGCTGCATGGATAAAGAAACAGGACCCATACATATGCTGTCTACAAGAGACACACCTTAAAACAAAAAATGCTCATAGACTGAAGGTAAAAGGATGGAAAAAAATATTTCATGCAAATGGAAATGAAAAAAAAGCAGGGGTAGCAATACTTATATCAGACAAAATGGACTTTACAACAAAGACTGTAGTAAGAGATAAAGGAGGACACTACATAATGATAAAGGGAACAATTCAACAGGAAGATATAACTATTGTAAATATCTATGCACCAAATATAGGAGCCCCGACATACATAAAGCTGATTTTGATGGATATAAAGGGTGAGATTAACAGCAATACTATCATAGTAGGGGATTTCAATACCCCTCTAACAACACTGGATAGATCCTCAAGAAAGAAAATCAACAAAGAAACAGCAGACTTAAAGGATACACTAGATCAACTTGATTTAATAGATATCTTCAGAACTTTTCACCCTAAAGCAGTAGAATATACATTCTTCTCAAGCGCTCATGGTACGTTTTCTAGGATAGACCACATGTTAGGACACAAAAATGGTCTCAATAAATTTAAGAAGATTGAAATCATATCAAGCATTTTCTCTGATCACAATGCCATGAAACTAGAAATTAACCACAAAAGAAAAACTGAAAAATACTCAAACACTTGGAAACTAAATAGCATGTTATTAAATAATGAATGGATTAACAATGAGATCAAAGAAGAAATAAAAAAGTTTCTAGAAACAAATGATAATGAGCATATATCAACTGAAAATTTATGGGACACAGCAAAAGCAGTTCTGAGAGGGAAGTTTATTGCACTACAGGCATATCATAAGAAGCTCGAAAAAGCTCAAATAAGCAACCTGACCCTGCATCTAAAAGAACTAGAAAAACAACAACAAATAAAACCCAAGACAAGTAGAAGGAAGGAAATAATAAAGGTCAGAGCAGAAATAAATGACATAGAGGCTAAGGAAACAATACAGAGGATCAATGAAACAAGAAGCTGGTTCTTTGAAAAGGTAAACAAGATTGACGAACCTTTAACTAGACTCACCAAGAAAAAAAGAGAGAGGACTCAAATAAATAAAATTAGAAAGGACAGGGGAGAAATAACAACTGACACAACAGAAATACAAAGCATTGTAAGAAAATACTATGAAGAACTATATGCCAAAAAATTAGACAATCTTGGTGAAATGGACAAATTTCTTGAATCATATAAACTTCCAAAAATCAATCTGGAAGAATCAGAACACCTAACAGACCAATTACAACAAATGAGATCGAAACAGTTATCAAAAAACTCCCCAAAAAGAAAAGTCCTGGGCCTGATGGCTTCACAAGTGAATTCTATCAAAAATTCAAAGAAGAACTAACTCCTATCCTTTTCAAGCTATTTCAAAAAATTCAAGAGGAAGAAAGACTTCCAAACTCCTTTTATGAGGCGAGCATAATTCTGATCCCTAAACCGGGCAAAGACAACACAAAGAAAGAAAATTATAGTTCTATATCCCTGATGAATTTAGACGCTAAAATTCTCAACAAAATATTAGCCAACCGGATCCAGCAATATATGAAAAAAATCATACACCACGATCAAGTGGGATTTATTTTGGAGAGGCAAGGCTGGTTCAATATTCGCAAATCAATCAATGTGATTCATCAGATAAACAAAATGAAGGACAAAAATCACATGATAATTTCAATAGATGCAGAAAAGGCATTTGATAAAATCCAGCACCCATTCATGCTCAAAACTCTCAGTAAAGTGGGAATACAGGGATCATTCCTTAACATGATAAAGGCCATCTACCGATAGCAAACATCATACTAAGTGGACAAAGATTAAAAGCAATCCCCTTAAGATCAGGAACCAGGCAGGGTTGCCCACTTTCACCACTCTTATTCAACATAGTTCTGGAAGTCCTAGCTACAGCAATCAGACAAGAAGAAGAAATAAAAGGCATCCAAATTGGAAAAGAAGAAGTAAAACTGTCATTATTTGCAGATGATATGATATTGTATATTGAAAACCCTAAAGTCTCAGTCAAAAAACTACTGGACCTTATAAATGAATTCAGCAAGGTGGCAGGATATAAAATTAATACTCAGAAATCAGAGGCATTTCTATACACCAACAATGAAATATCAGCAAAAGAAATTAAGGAAACAATCCCCTTCACTATTGCACCTACAAAAATAAAGTACCTAGGAGTAAATTTAACCAAGGAGGTTAAAGACTTGTACTCGGAAAATTATAGAACATTGATAAAAGAAATCAAAGAAGATACAAACAAGTGGAAGCATACAAACCGTGCTCATGGCTAGGAAGAATAAACATCATTAAAATGTCTATATTACCCAAAGCAATTTATATATTCAATGCAATACCAATTAAAATACCAATTACATACTTCAAAGATATAGAACACATATTCCAAAAATTTATATGGAACCAAAGAAGAACACGAAAAGCCTCAGAAATCTTAAAAAGAAAAAATAAAGCAGGAGGTATCACTCTTCCAGATATCAAGGTTTAGTATAAGGCCATTATACTCAAGACAGCCTGGTACTGGCATAAGAACAGGCACATAGATCAATGGAACAGAACAGAGGACCCAGAAATAAACCCACAGCTTTATGAACAACTGATATTTGTCAAAGGAGGAAAGAACATACAATGGAGTAAAGACAGCCTCTTTAACAAATGGTGTTGGGAAAATTGGACATCTACCTGCAAAAAATTGAAACTAGACCATCAACTTACACCATTCACAAAAACAAACTCAAAATGGATAAAAGACTTAAATGTAAATCGTGAAACCATAAGCATCTTAGAAGAAAACATAGGCAGCAAGCTCTCCTACATCTGTAGCAGCAGTATATTTGCCGATTTATCTCCACGGGCAACTGAAATAAAAGGCAAGATAAACAAATGGGACTATATCAAACTAAAAAGTTTTTGCACAGCTAAAGACAATAGGAACAGAATAAAAAGACAAACCACACAATGGGAGAACATATTCGACAGCACATCTGATAAGGGGTTAATAACTAAAATTTATAAAGAACTTATAAAACTCAACACCAGGAAGACAAACAACCCAATCAGAAAATGGGCAAAAGAAATGAATAGAAATTTCTCTAAAGAGGACATACAGATGGCCAATAGGCATATGAAAAAATGCTCAACATCACTAATTATTAGAGAAATGGAAATTAAAACCATAATGAGATATCACCTCACACGAGTCAGAATGGCACTTATCAGCAAAACAACACAGAATAAGTGCTGGTGAGGATGTGGAGAAAAGGGAACCCTTCTGCACTGCTGGTGGGAATGCAGATTGGTGCAGCCACTGTGGAAAACAGTTTGGAGATTTCTCAGAAAATTAAAAGTCGAACTGCCTTTTGACCCAGCTATCCCACTTTTAGGAATATACCCTAAGAACACCATAGCACTGTTTGAAAAGAAGAAATGCGCCCCCATATTCGTGGCAGCATTGTTCACAATAGCGAAGATCTGGAAACAGCCCAAGTGTCCGTCAGAAGACGAGTGGATTAAAAAGCTTTGGTACATATATACTATGGAAAACTACTCAGCCATAAAAAACGATGACATCGGATCATTTATAACAAAATGGATGGACCTTGATAACATTATACGGAGTGAAATAAGTAAATCAGAAAAAAAGAAAAACTGAGAACAGCATGATTTCATACATAGGTGGGACATAAAAGTGAGAATATGAGACATGGACAAGAGAGTGGTGGTTATGGGATGGGGGGAGGGAGGGAAGAGTGGGATAGGGAGGAGGGGAGGGACACAGGGAAAACCAGATTGAAGGTGACAGAGGACAATTTGACTTTTGGTGATGGGTATGCAACACAATTGAATGATAAGATAACCTGGAGATGTTTTCATTGTACATATGTACCCTGATTTATTGGTGTCACCCCATTAGAATTAATAATAATAAAATATATATATAAGAAAAAAAAATGTTTATTGCCTTCCTATATGCCAACAATGAAACATCAGAAAACAAACTCAAATAAAAAAAAATCCCCTTTATGGTTTCAACAACAAAAAATTAAATATCTAGGAAAAAACATAAAGAATGTAAAGAACCTATTTAATGAAAACTACAAAGCATTGTTAATGGAAATCAAAAAAGATGCAATGAAATGGAAAAATATTTCTTGTTCCTGGATAGGAAGAATAAATGTAGTCAAAATGTCTATATTACTCAAAATGATATACAAATTTAATGCAACTCTCATCAAAATTCCAATGTCAGTTTTTAAAGAAATGGAACAAAAAATCTTCAGATTTATATGGAACTAAAAAAACCCCGAATAGCAAAAACAATCCTAAGGAAAAAGAACAAAGCTAGGGGCATTACAATTCCTGACTTCAAATTATATAATAGAGCCATGACAATCAAAACACCATGATACTGCCTGACCAGGCGGTGGCACAGTGGATAGAGCATTGGACTGGCATGCGGAAGACCCAGGTTCGAGACCCCAAGCTCCCCAGCTTGAGTGCGAGACCATCTGGCTTGAGCAAAAGCTCACCAGCTTGGACCCAAGGTCACGGGGTCCAGCAAGGGGTTGCTCGGTCTGCTGAAGGCCCGCGGTCAAGGCACATGTGAGAAAGCAATCAATGAACAACTATGGGGTCGCAATGGCAACGAGAAACTAATGATTGATGCATCTCACCTCTCTCCTTTCCTGTCTGTTTGTCCCTATCTATCCCTCTCTCTGACTCTCTCTCTGTCCCTGGAAAAAAACCAAAAAACAAAAAAACACCATGGTACTGGCAGAAAAATAGACACTCAGACCAATGGAACAGAATAGAAAGCCCAGAAATAAAACCACATATATATGATCAAATAATTTTCGATAAAGGGGCCAACAACACACAATGGAGAAAAGAAAGCCTCTTTAATAAATGGTGCTGGGAAAACTGGAAAGCCACATGCAAAAGAATGAAACTCAACTACAATTTGTCCCCTGGTACTAAAATTAATTCAAAACGGATCAAAGACCTAAATATAAGACCTGAAACAATAAAGTACGTAGAAGAAACCATATGTGCTAAACTCAGGGACCTTCATTATAAAGAACACTTTATGAATTTGACTCCAAAGGTAAGAGAAGTGAAGGCAAACATAAATGAATGGGACTACATCAGACTATGAAGCTTTTGCACAGCAAGAGAAATTGACAGCAAAACAAACAGACAGCCAACTAAATGGGAGATGATATTTTCAAACAACAACACAGATAAGGGCCTAATATTCAAAATTTACAAAGAACTCATAAAACTCAATAACAAACATAAAAACAATCCAATAAAAAATGGGAAGAGGACATGAAGAGACACTCCTCCCAGGAAGAAATACAAATGTCCAACAGATATATGAAAGATGCTCATCTTCATTAGCTATTAGAGAAATGCAAATCAAACTACAATGAGATACCACCTCACACCTGTTAGATTAGCTATTATCAACAAGACAGGTAATAACAAGTGTTGGAGAAGCTGTGGAGAAAAAGGAACCCTTATTCACTGTTGGTGGGAATGTAAAGTAGTACAACCATTATGGAAGAAAGTATGGTGGTTCCTCAAAAAACTAAAAATAGAACTACCATATGACCCAGCAATCCCTCTACTGGGAATATACCCCCATAACTCAAAAACACTGGTACATAAAGACACATGCAGCCCCATGTTCATTGCAGCATTGTTCACAGTGGCCAAGACATGGAAACCACCAAAAAACCCTTCTATACGTGACTGGATAAAGAAGATGCGGTACATATATACTATGGAGTAGTACTCAGCCATAAGAAATGATGACATCGTATCATTTACAACATCATGGATGGACTTTAATAACATTATACTGAGTGAAATAAGTAAATCAGAAAAAACTAAGAACTATATGATTCCATACATAAGTGGGACATAAAAAAGAGACTCGAAACTCAGAGACATGCTCAAGAATGTGGTGGTTACTGGGGTGGGGGGAGGGAGGAAAGAGAAGGAGGGCTGGTAGGAAGGGAGGGGCACAAAGAAAACCAGATAGAAGGTGTAGAAGGTGACGGAAGACAATTTGACTTTGGGTGATGAGTGTGCAACATAATCAAATGTCAAAATAGCCTGACCAGGTGGTGGCGCAGGGGATAGAGTGTCAGACTGGGACGCGGAGGACCCAGGTTCGAGACCTGGAGCTCGCCAGCTTCAGTGCGGACCTATCTGGCTTGAGCAAAAGCTCGCCAGCTTGGACCCAAGGTCTCTGGCCCTATCAAGGGTTTACTCGGTCTGCTGAAGGCCCGCGGTCAAGGCACATAAGAGAAAGCAACCAGCCTGACCAGGCGGTGGCGCAGTGGATAGAACGTTGAACTGGGATGCAGAAGACCCAGGTTCGAGACCCCGAGCTCGCCAGCTTGAGCACGGGCCCACCTGGCTTGAGGAAAAGCTCGTCAGCTTGGACCCAAGGTCACTGGCTCCAGCAAGGGGTTGCTCAGTCTGCTGAAGGTCGCGGTCAGGGCACATGTGAGAAAGCAATCAATGAATAAGGCCTTGCAAAGGCATGAAAAACTAATGATTGATGCTTCTCACCTCTCTCCGTTCCTGTCTGTCTGTCCCTATCTATCCCTTTATCTATCTCTCTGTTCCTGAAAAAAAAAAAGAGAATGCAATCAATGAATATCTAAGGTGTTGCAACGAAAAACTGATGATAGATGCTTCTCATCTCTCTTCGTTCCTGTCTGTCTGTCCCAATCTATCCCTCTCCCTGACTCTCTCTCTCTGTCCCTGTAAAAAAAAAAAAAAAAAAAAAAAAAGTCAAAATAACCTGGGGATGTTTTCTCTGAACATATGTGCCCTGATTTATCAATGTCGCCCCATTAAAATTAATAAAAAAAAGAATTATATACATTATTCTAAACAATTGACTTAAGTATAATTCATTTTGCTTCTCAAAAAACACACCTATAGTTCATATTTTAACTTCTGATTTTCTTTTACTAGTAAACCATCTTCTCTGTGAAAATTTTTAAACTTTTCCAAGAGTAGGTCTGAATTGAATTACAGGCTTGCAAGGTCAACGTTTGCTAATGAGACCCCTTAGAAACAGTTCTATTTATAAGGAGTTGTTTGTGTCCTGACCCTGCCTAGTCTGCTGATTGTCTATTTTTCTGATTACTTAATATGTATACCTTTCTCTTAGAATAGTCACCTCAGTTAAAATTTGAATTTTTAACACAAATTACAAAATATTCTCAGTCACTCTGACTACCACTGCTCCAAATTCTCATTTCATTACGGTTTCATCAAATAGTACTGCTAAGGAGTTTCTCTTCTCTAGATACTCTTTGTCTTCTTCTTTTTTTTAAGTGAGAGGAGGGAAAATAGTGAGATAGATCCACCCAGCAGCCCTATCTGGGCCCACTTTCAGGTCAACTGAGCTATTTTTAACACCTGAGGCTGATGTGCTCAGATCAACCAAGCTATCCTCAATGCCCAGACCAATGCTGAATTGAGTCACTAGCTATGGAAGAGGGAGAGAAGGAGGAGAGAGAAGAGGAGAGAAGCAGATGGTCACTTTGCTTGTGTGCCCTGACCAGAAATCAAACCTGGAACATCTGTATACCAGGCCAATGCTCTACCCACTTAGCAATTGGCCAGGGCCTCCAGGTGCACTTTTTGCCTGGTATATAAAATCACATCTCTTCGTCCTGCACTTTAGCTGTTTTTATCTGAGCAGTATTATCACTCAGACTATACATCTATTGCATATTCCAATGGAAGAATTATTCTGCGAGGCAGAATAGGACAGAATAAAGGGGTTGGGCTTTGAAATAAGATGCAAACTGAGTTTGAATCCCAACTCTTCTGGCTGTGTGATTAGGCCCAATCTTATAATCTACCAAAATAAGGCCCACTATCTGTTGAAATATTCCTTCAACAGATATTTATAAAACACTAGCATCTGACCCTTGTCACTCCTGCCAGTCTACCTTCTCAGCTACCCACCCCACCTTTTCACTAATTTCCAATAATAATTATTGAACATGCACAGGTTTCTAAATATGCCAGGAACTCTTTCACCTCCAGTTATAGCATACTCTTCCACCACCACCTCCACTTTCACTAACTCTGATTATAAAATAATGCTCAGAAGTGTTTTTGCAATGTAATGAATAAATGAAAGGTAGTATCTGGTTACTGAATAAAAAATAAAAATCCTTCCCAGAGAAGATAAATCTCAGAGGATTGATATCTCATTGGGCAAACTGAGAGTAAAATTTATGCAGAAAAATAGCTCAAGCAAAGGAATGAAGATAAAGGGAAAGGCAAGTAGGAGAGTAAAAATAATGAGGAGAAATGCAGTAATACAGTGTGACTTCACTGAAGTGTAGGATCTGACATCAATAACAGCCTATATTGTAATTCCTTTGGCCAATGAGAAGTCATAGGTCATCTATAAAATACATCTTGTCTAGATTGGAAGACTCAGATAATTTCCTCAATAAAGCTACACCCTCCTTTCTCTGTCTTCTCCCTGCTGTGTTTCACGCTTCCACCTTTTTTCCTTTTGCTCACCCTGCATAACTCTTTGGATGGATCACTCTGATACAGGGTTGCACTCTATTATAAGTTTTCCATGAAAAGACAACTCACATCTTAGCCTCAAAACCAGGCACTGTTGCCTTTGGTAAGATACACTCACTCTCACACCTTACCTAACCTGAAGTCGGATACACCAAATCCCAGAGAGAGGCCTTATTGTCTCTTATCAGGGGATGAGATGATACCAGTGGTCCAGTTATGTATCAACTCAACAGTAAAGTTAAATTAGAAAACAATTCTGGCTTTTTTAAAATTAATTTACTCGAATTCTTAGCCACCACAGATCAGAAAATAACCTGGACAACCAGGCCATGGAGAGAACAGAAATCAGGACCTCTCTCAAGAGCTCACTCAAATAGAGCTCTGAAGAAAGATATCAAGGAAAGATATCAAAGGAAATATCTTTGAGACTCTGCCATCAGAATGACTCAACTACAAGTTCACTTTATTGGTGGGTTACTGCTCACAAGACTCCACATCCAAGCAATCAGATTAGTTTGGCTGGGATCCTATGTGGGTTCATGGGCCAGTGGGGCCAGGGATTAGGGGACATGGGAAATGCAGTGCATGTAATTAACAAGTCCTTTGTGAGGTGCTATTATCAAAGTAATAATAAAGGGTGACAGATAGGCAGAATCAAAAGATGTTTTCTATAACTTTTATGCCTCTTATGGATACATTTGGTCACAAGCATGCAATTAGCATTAAGGCAACCTTTCTTAGTGGGTATTTCTCAGTTTCAATAATCTACAATCAATTGTGTTTTTTTATATATACTGTTATGTGCTCAAAAGCCACATGTGAAACCTTAGATAGGAGTCTGAATGCATCCCAATACCAGTAAGGGGTTAGCCCAGCATTCTGTCACACTCCAGTCTGGTTTAACGTCAGAATGGTAACTTGTTATCCCATCTCAAAAATGTTCTTTTATTCTTCAAAAATCACATATAGGCAGGACTCCAGGAAGAAAAAAATTCAAAGAGTAACACAGAGAACTGGTTATGTGGAACAGAGTCTGAAGGTGTAGACAGCGTTATCCCTGGTTAATCACATTGACCTGTCAAGGCTATCTTGTGTTGTTTGTAGGAAAGTGGAAGTTTGGCGGCTTGCTAAACTTTGTTCTAAAACGGGTTAACAAAAAAAGTCAATGTAATTATTTTCCATATTTCTATTTTCAAGCCATGCTTGAAGAGACATTGGAGAGAATCCAGGAAAAAACACATATTAGGTTTTGTGTTGTTTCAGCTCTGTCCCACTTCCCCAGCTAACCCCGCTTCTATGCTTTGAGGGGGGCCCTTCCTCCCATCTTCCTCCATCACTGGCATTGATTAAAACCAGAAAAGGGTCTACTGTCAGTCATTTGCCTCTGAATTTACATTTACTTTGAAACTATCAAGCCTTAAATCAAGTTGGAATAAAATGCTTTGTTTTCTGTTGAAGGAATTTAAGGCATTACCAAAAAAGTTTAGAAACAAATAACTTTTTCAGAATCCCAAAAATGATATTTGTAGACAGAAATAGGGCCATATACTAAATCTGACAAGCTCAGGTGAGGCCTTATGAACTCAGAGGCTGAAAGTAACCACATATGTTGGTTTGAACATAAATATTTCTAACTAAATGCAGGTCAAGGCAGGTAATCACGTGCTAGGTCTATAAACTTCATTAACAAAGGTCAATCTTTACGTTGAGTGAGACTGTCTACTGTCTTTTTGCATCTAAATTGGCATACCTTTGAAATGTCAGAGTGATCTTCTTTTCCAGAACCCTCAGGGTAAAATCTTCCACCACAGCAGACCATAGAGTCCTTCACTGTTTTCTTGTTTCCCACATTTCTGTGTGCTGAAAATGTTGACAACTATCCTGGATCCAACAACGTAAAAGATGTACATGTCACTTTGTTTTACTTTTTATCCAGTTTGAGACTTTCCTGCTTTGGTTCCCCCCCTTCCTTAATCTACCACCAGTGGATTTCATGTAACCCTCTTTACTCCTCCTTTTTTTATGCTAACATATCAAATAAGCTGCAAAACTGTTATTTTCTGAAATATTTTCTCTATCCATTAAACTTTTGATTCTTGAAAATCGTCATCAATTTGACTAAAAATAACTCTTCTGATTTACATGTTTCTTATGCCAATATACTGTATGAACAGTTAATAATTTCTTATATTTAAATAATTATTTTAAAAATGATGTTTTTAAAAGTATTTTTCTGAGTATTCAAGCTCTCAGGACTTTTCTCAAATTGCATCTTTTTTTAGACTTTTTAAAAACTTTTTAATTTTATTCATTTTAGAGAGGAGACACAGAGTGAGAGAGAGAGAGAGAGAAAGAGAGAGAAAGGGGGGAGGAGCTGGAAGCTCAACTCCCACATGTGCCTTGACCAGACCAGTGCAGGGTTTTGAACTGGCGACCTCAGTGTTCCCAGGTCAATGCTTTATCCACTGCGCCACCACAGGTCAGGCCTCAAACTGCATCTTTTTTAGCCCACTACCTTACTGCAAGAGTAAATTTCTTTGAGAGCATCAATCAGAAAACACCAAAATTATATATTTGACCAAAAATTATAATATGGTGAAAGAATTATACCAAGTGATAGCAACTTTTCATGTTTGACAAATCACCTCTGTTTCAAATATAAATTGCTCAGCCATTCCCAGACCATTGACCTGGAATATTTAAAGTCTCATAAGAAATTCCTTCTCTTATAATTAAAGTATAATTCTGAAATTAGTGCTAAATTATTTTCAGAGAATACTTAATTCTAAAGAGAAGATAAAGATGGACAAATGAAATTTTCCAAAAGTTTTTTTGTAACTTTTCCCTTTATTAGTGTATTATTTTTAATTTATAAGCAATATATGGCCATTGAATAAAAATTAGGACTAAGAAAAATTATCTTTAATTTCAGCATCCCGAAATAACTATTGTTGACACTTTGGTATATAGCTTTTCAGATTTTCCTACACACAATATGTCTATATTATAAATTAGATTGAATTTCATATATTATTTTTAATCTGTTTCATTCATTAAATCATATATCATGCACATTTTCCTCTGTCAACAAATATAAACCTAAAACATATTAAGCCCTCGGTACTCCAATGTCTAAACATTAAACATTAGTATTTTTGTATTTATTTACTAATCCCATGTGTGTGTGTGTGTGTGTGTGTGTATATATATATATATAAACGTACTCTCAAATATATATATATATTTGAGAGTACGTTTATTAAAGCTGAGGACAGTGAAACAAGGAAGAACAGTGAAACAATAGAAGAAGCAACAGAAGAGCCCAGATGGGGCTCCTTTGGCCTCTGGAAATGTTACAGGGAAAAAATGAGCCTAAGCAGGGCTGCTTCGACTCACTAGGAAGTCAAAGGAAAGGGGGCGTTGGAGACAGGGTCAGGGGTTACCCTGGAATGAGCTGCCACTGCCCATTGCCCTGGTTGCAATTTCTTGGGGACAGACTCTTAGAGTTTTAGGAGATACACGACTGTCGGAGAAGAAGAAGGGAAAGGAAAAGACTCAGGCATGCTCCTGAGAGGAAAATTGTGCCCTATTCCTATGTTTCAGAATTTTAATTATTTTCAAGTTTTTTTCTATTATATATACAATAAATATACTTACCAAGTAACCAAAGATACCTAAAAATACATTAATGATCTAAATCACCAAAAAAGACATAATAAGAACAGGTACAATGTAATATATTTAAATATTTTAATCTAAGGTGGTTTTTAACTCAATATTTAAATGAATAAACTTTGGTTCTCTAAAAAAAAATACTATTGTCTATAAACTGTGCTGTCGAGTAGCCGCTGGCCACATGTAGCTACTGAACAGTTGAATAGCATGTAATAAGACTGAGAAAATCAATTTTTAATTTTATATCATTTTAATTAAGATAAATTGGAATTTTAAATTGAAAACTTTTGTAAGACTACATCTCACTCACTTCAACCTTTGTGTAGTTTAAGGTCATATTGTTCCACATATACATAAACCCAACACTGATCTCATTGGTGTCAATAGATTGATTTAATTTGAATATTATTTTTTCTACACAGCAATATAATATTATAATGTGCTTATTTGAATATTATGTACAGTCAGCATGAGTTAAAGTGATACTTTTATAAATTATATTTAATAATTCAAGTGTTTACTATAATTTTAACTAGAATATAATTGAAATTTTTTTATAGTTTAAAATTACACAGGAACCTATCATTAAATTTAAAATATAGGGGGGGAGCAAGATGGCGACGGAGTAGGCGGACGTACCAACTTCCAACTCCCAGAACCAAAGTGGATTACAACGCAATTTTAAGAACCATCACCTGGATAAACCAACTTTGAACAAAACTAAGTGGACTCTTCAACCAAGGAACACAGAAGAAGCCACATTGAGACTGGTAGGAATAGCGAAAACGCGAAAAGGGCTGCCCAGCTCCCCGGAGCAAACGGCAGCCCGGAGAGACCCGTGTGGCGGGAGGAAACTTTGGCAGAGAGGGAGGGACCTGGGTCCCAGGAACCAAGCCCCAGCCTGCAGTCCCAGAGCCTAGAAGAGGCGTTTGGACAGATTTGAGATGTGAAACAAGTGAGGGAGCTCCCAGGCCTACAGTGTGGAGTATTAGGTCCCTTCCTACTCTGCTGAGGGCTGCTTAAGGTTTTGGGGCGGCAGGACGCTGAAACGTGGTTCTGTCGGCGTGGGCGGAGGCCAAGCCGGTGGGAGATCGGTCTAGCCCAGAGGGTAGGAGGGGAAGCGCGAGAGCGGTCCGGAAGCTGCGGGCCAGCCTTTAATCCCACTTACGGGGACAAAGCGGGAGGCCAGGAACAGGCAGGCCCTGCGCAAGCTGACCCTGACCGTGGGGACCGGGCTAGGACCAGGGACGGGCAGGGGCTCCCGGCTGAGCTGACACTACCAGTCCCCTCGCCCCCGGCCGGAGAAACCGTGGTTGGCCAGTATACGTGCGCGAGCGGGCTCCGAGCATGAGAACGGGGTGGACCCCGAGACGGGTGGAGGCTCGCAGCTGAGCCCACGCTATTATCCCCATCCGGCCGGAGAAAACGCGAATAGCATTCATACGTGCACGAGCGGGCTCCGAACACGGGGGCAGGGTAGAGTCCGGGACGAGCGGAAGTACGCAGCTCGGCGGAAGCCAGCAAACACGCCCGCCCCAATAAACCTTGGTTTCCGACCCTGCGCAAAGGGCCCTGGCCTCGAGGGCTGGGCTAAAGCTCCGGACGGGCAAAGGCTTACAGCTGAGAGCACGTCAAAAGCCCCGCCTAACCCGCGGAACTGTAGCGAGCAGGCTCCGACGGCTGGTTCTGGGCGGAAGTCCGGAAATAGGCTGGGTCCGCAGCTGAGGAAAGGTGCTCACCTCTACCCTTGGTGCTGATCTTGTGGCTTCAGTGACAGCCCCTCCCACGGAGGAGAGGCAGAAATCACAGCAAAAGCCACAGTGGGCCCGCGCTGGCAACGCTCATACCCAACCACCCTAGGCACCGGCAGAGGGGGTGGGGGGCCTGCAGATAGACCACACCTAGAGAACACAAAGGCAACACCTACTGGACTCCAGTGGCCACAACTTGCTTATACACAGAAAAAATGGGCAGGCAGAGGAATGCAAACCAAATGAATCAAGAGAAATCCCCAGAGAAGGACCTGAATGAACCAGATATAACCAAATTACCGGAAGCAGAATTTAGAATAATGATAGTTAGGATGTTCAAAGAAATTAGAGCAACAATGGATAGTCATTATGAACACCTAAATAAAGAGATAACAAGTATAAAAAATGAAATTGAAATAATAAAAAAGAATCAGACAGAAATGACAAATACAGTATCAGAACTGAAGACCACAATGGAAGGAATTAAAAGCAGGATGGATGACGCTGAGGATCGAATAAGCGAGTTAGAGGACACAATAAACAAAGGCACAGAAGCAGAGAAGAAAAAGGAAAAGAGACTTAAAAAATGTGAGGAAACTCTAAGGGAGCTTTGTGACAACATGAAGAGAAACAACATTCGCATCATAGGGGTGCCTGAAGAAGAGGAGAGAGGACAGGAAATGGAAACTTTGTTCAATCAAATCATAGCAGAAAACTTTCCTAAATTAAGGCTGGGAAACACTCCACACATTCAAGAAGCACACAGAACTCCATTAAAGAGAAACCCAAAAAGATCTACACCAAGACACATCATAGTTAAAATACCAAAGCTAATGGATAAAGAAAAAATTTTAAAAGCTGCTAGAGAAAAAAAGGCTATCACCTACAAAGGAGCCCCCATAAGGATGACATCAGACTTCTCAACAGAAACACTTGAGGCCAGAAGGGAATGGCAAGAAATAATCAAAGTAATGCAGAACAAGAACTTACAACCAAGACTACTTTATCCAGCAAGGCTAACGTTTAAAATTGAAGGAGAAATAAAGAGCTTCCCAGAAAAAGAAAGCCTCAAGGAATTCATAAAAACCAAACCAATTCTGCAAGAGATACTAAGGGGCCTCTTGTGAACAGTTTAAAGGGAGGAATGAATAGAGCAAAAGAAGAATACAGCTTTAAAGAATAAAATGGCAATAAACAACTACATATCAATAATAACCTTAAATGCAAATGGATTAAATGATCCAATCAAAAGACATAGGGTAGCTGCATGGATAAAGAAACAGGACCCATACATATGCTGTCTACAAGAGACACACCTTAAAACAAAAGATGCTCATAGACTGAAGGTAAAAGGATGGAAAAAAATATTTCATGCAAATGGAAATGAAAAAAAAGCAGGGGTAGCAATACTTATATCAGACAAAATGGACTTTAAAACAAAGGCTGTAGTAAGAGATAAAGGAGGACACTACATAATGATAAAGGGAACAATTCAACAGGAAGATATAACTATTGTAAATAGCTATGCACCAAATATAGGAGCCCCGACATACATAAAGCAAACTTTGATGGATATAAAGGGCGAGATTAACAGCAATACTATCATAGTAGGGGATTTCAATACCCCTCTAACAACACTGGATAGATCCTCAAGAAAGAAAATTAATAAAGAAACAGCAGACTTAAAGGATACACTAGATCAACTTGATTTAATAGATATCTTCAGAACTTTTCACCCTAAAGCAGTAGAATATACATTCTTCTCAAGCGCTCATGGTACGTTTTCTAGGATAGACCACATGTTAGGACACAAAAATGGTCTCAATAAATTTAAGAAGATTGAAATCATATCAAGCATTTTCTCTGATCACAATGCCATGAAACTAGAAATTAACCACAAAAGAAAAACTGAAAAATACTCAAACACTTGGAAACTAAATAGCATGTTATTAAATAATGAATGGATTAACAATGAGATCAAAGAAGAAATAAAAAAGTTTCTAGAAACAAATGATAATGAGCATACATCAACTCAAAATTTATGGGACACAGCAAAAGCAGTTCTGAGAGGGAAGTTTATTGCACTACAGGCATATCATAAGAAGCTAGAAAAAGCTCAAATAAGCAACCTAACCCTGCATCTAAAAGAACTAGAAAAACAACAACAAATAAAACCCAAGACAAGTAGAAGGAAGGAAATAATAAAGGTCAGAGCAGAAATAAATGACATAGAGGCTAAGGAAACAATACAGAGGATCAATGAAACAAGAAGCTGGTTCTTTGAAAAGGTAAACAAGATTGACGAACCTTTAACTAGACTCACCAAGAAAAAAAGAGAGAGGACTCAAATAAATAAAATTAGAAAGGACAGGGGAGAAATAACAACTGACACAACAGAAATACAAAGCATTGTAAGAAAATACTATGAAGAACTATATGCCAAAAAATTAGACAATCTTGGTGAAATGGACAAATTTCTTGAATCATATAACCTTCCAAAAATCAATCTGGAAGAATCAGAACACCTAAACAGACCAATTACAACAAATGAGATAGAAACAGTTATCAAAAAACTCCCAAAAAAGAAAAGTCCTGGGCCTGATGGCTTCTCAAGTGAATTCTATCAAAAATTCAAAGAAGAACTAATTCCTATTCTCCTCAAGCTATTTCAAAAAATTCAAGAGGAAGGAAGACTTCCAAACTCCTTTTATGAGGCGAGCATAATTCTGATCCCAAAACCGGGCAAAGACAACACAAAGAAAGAAAATTATAGGCCTATATCCCTGATGAATTTAGATGCTAAAATTCTCAACAAAATATTAGCCAACCGGATCCAGCAATATATGAAAAAAATCATACACCACGATCAAGTGGGATTTATTCTGGAGAGGCAAGGCTGGTTCAATATTCGCAAATCAATCAATGTGATTCACCATATAAACAAAAGGAAGGACAAAAATCACATGATAATTTCAATAGATGCAGAAAAGGCATTTGATAAAATCCAGCACCCATTCATGCTCAAAACTCTCAGTAAAGTGGGAATACAGGGATCATTCCTTAACATGATAAAGGCCATCTACGATAAACCGACAGCAAACATCATACTAAATGGACAAAGATTAAAAGCAATCCCCTTAAGATCAGGAACCAGGCAGGGTTGCCCACTTTCACCACTCTTATTCAACATAGTTCTGGAAGTCCTAGCTACAGCAATCAGACAAGAAGAAGAAATAAAAGGCATACAAATTGGAAAAGAAGAAGTAAAACTGTCATTATTTGCAGATGATATGATATTGTATATTGAAAACCCTAAAGTCTCAGTCAAAAGACTACTGGACCTTATAAATGATTTCAGCAAGGTGGCAGGATATAAAATTAATACTCAGAAATCAGAGGCATTTCTATACACCAACAATGAAATATCAGCAAAAGAAATTAAGGAAACAATCCCCTTCACTATTGCAGCCAAAAAAATAAAGTACCTAGGAGTAAATTTAACCAAGGAGGTTAAGGAATTGTAATCGGAAAATTATAGAACATTGATAAAAGAAATCAAGGAAGATACAAACAAGTGGAAGCATATACCGTGCTCATGGCTAGGAAGAATAAACATCATTAAAATGTCTATATTACCTAAAGCAATTTATAAATTCAATGCAATACCAATTAAAATACCAATGACATACTTCAAAGATATAGAACACATATTCCAAAAATTTATATGGAACCAAAAAAGAACACGAATAGCCTCAGCAATCTTAAAAAGAAAAAATAAAGCAGGAGGTATCACGCTTCCTGATATCAAGGTTTACTATAAGGCCATTATACTCAAGACAGTCTGGTACTGGCATAAGAACAGGCACATAGATCAATGGAACAGAACAGAGAACCCAGAAATAAACCCACAGCTTTATGGACAACTGATATTTGACAAAGGAGGAAAGAACATACAATGGAGTAAAGACAGCCTCTTTAACAAATGGTGTTGGGAAAATTGGACATCTACCTGCAAAAAAATGAAACTAGACCATCAACTTACACCATTCACAAAAACAAACTCAAAATGGATAAAAGACTTAAATGTAAGCCGTGAAACCATAAGCATCTTAGAAGAAAACATAGGCAGCAAGCTCTCCGACATCTGTAGCAGCGGTATATTTGCCGATTTATCTTCATGGGCAACTGAAATAAAAGGCAAGATAAACAAATGGGACTATATCAAACTAAAAAGTTTTTGCACAGCTAAAGACAATAGGAACAGAATAAGAAGACAAACCACACAATGGGAGAACATATTCGACAGCACATCTGATAAGGGGTTAATAACTAAAATTTATAAAGAACTTATAAAACGCAACACCAGGAAGACAAACAACCCAATCAAAAAATGGGCACAAGAAATGAATAGAAATTTCTCCAAAGAGGACATACAGATGGCCAATAGGCATATGAAAAAATGCTCAACATCACTAATCATTAGAGAAATGCAAATTAAAGCCACAATGAGATATCACCTCACACCAGTCAGAATGGCACTTATCAGCAAAACAACACAGAATAAGTGCTGGCGAGGATGTGGAGAAAAGGGAACCCTTCTGCACTGCTGGTGGGAATGCAGACTGGTGCAGCCACTGTGGAAAACAGTTTGGAGATTCCTCAGAAAATTAAAAATTGAACTGCCTTTTGACCCAGCTATCCCACTTTTAGGAATATACCCTAAGAACACCATAGCACTGTTCGAAAAGAAGAAATGCGCCCCCATGTTCGTGGCAGCATTGTTCACAATAGCGAAGATCTGGAAACAGCCCAAGTGTCCGTCAGAAGACGAGTGGATTAAAAAGCTATGGTACATATATACTATGGAATACTACTCAGCCATAAGAAACGATGACATCGGATCATTTATAACAAAATGGATGTACCTTGATAACATTATACGGAGTGAAATAAGTAAAGCAGAAAAAAAGAAAAACTGAGAACAGCACGATTACATACATAGGTGGGACATGAAAGTGAGGGTATGAGACATGGACAAGAGAGTGTTGGTTATGGGATGGGGGGAGGGAGGGAAAAGTGGGATAGGGAGGAGGGGAGGGACACAGAGAAAACCAGATTGAAGGTGACAGAGGACAATTTGACTTTTGGTGATGGGTATGCAACACAATTGAATGATAAGATAACCTGGAGATGTTTTCATTGTACATATGTACCCTGATTTATTGGTGTCACCTCATTAGAATTAATAATAATAAAATATATATTAAAATTAAAAAAAAAAAAAAAAAAAATTTAAAATATAGGCTTTTATTGCTGATAATTAAGTGAAGTCCCAGAAGCTGTATTATGACAGGCACATTAAGGAAAAATGAGACTGGAAGAAGATATGTAACAAGTTCACAATGAATGTCCATTGCAATATACTATAACAGAATAAAAGGAAGAAGTTGTTTATTGTGTAAAAAATAATAAATTGTACAATATTAAGATATCTTTTCAGCAAAAAAATAGGTAATAAGCTGTTTTCTCTCAAAAGTAAAATAAAACAATGACATCAGTAACTGAAATAAGGATTAAATGTTAAAAATTTTTAAATGCTTTTAAACATAATCTGAGCTTATAACTGACAATATATATAATGGTTTGAACAAAACAAAGAAATCATTCTTGGATAGCAATACCATAAAAGAAATTTTTGTTATAGGAATTTTGTAAGGAAATTATAAGACATAAGGATAATCTACAAAGGTAAAAAAATATTTACATTGTCAGATAATTACATTAGAAATATTAATTATTCAAATTTTTAAAAATTTGTGACCTTTTCTTTAGCTTTAGGTGAGTTGTACAACATAAGACACACAGCCTGATAAATATTTTAGGGTGGTTGTTTTCTCAGAATACTTAGATTTCACAAAAAAATTAAAATGTCAAATCACAGCCTAAATAAATCAAGCTGTGAAATAATTTTGAATCTTTTCAAGCATCAAAGAAAAAGTATAACTAAAAATAAAATATCTTATTTCTATCATTACAGATAGTATTCCAGCCACATTACATCAAAATCAGAATTACTTAGAGTTTTAAGACAATAAACTGATTATTCCTGTATTGCTTTATTCCACAGCATGATGTATATTGAAAATATTTGTGTCCAATTTTCTGAAATAGACTCTATAATTTTTGGATACACACAATGATGTGGGTGGGGAGGCATGTACAAACTCTATGAATCATTGCCAGTTTGCGGAACTATGAAAAGATATATAAGGTAATGAATTTAATGATCTTGGGGTTTTTGTGTTTGTTTGTTTGTTTTGCCAATGCTAAATGACTGAGCTCTGAACAAGTTTACAAAGATTTACTATTTTTTCAATTGCACTTGAAAATTTCTTGAAAGAAAAGAAATGCTCACATTTCTATAGTAAAGAAAAAAAGTGGCAGTGCCATGTCCCTTTCTCATTGATCTCACACTACATGAGTGTGCAAAACTCAAAATTTTAAGGAAAAGTTGGTTTAAAACCTCCTAGCAAACTACATGAATTTATGCTAAAATTTAATTTCTCAAAGTAAAAATCAATAAAAATATTTTAATATGTTTTTCTAATATAAATTAATATGCATAAAATTGTAATTGAGAGCATTATTTAAATTAGCAGACAAAGTAACAAGAAAAAATTGATGAATACTTTGTTGATGATATATTTAGGTTTGCTTTTAAATGTATGTAATAATCTTTTCTAAAAATTCTTCTTAAGTGAGAAGTGAGGAGGCAGAGAGACACACTCCCGCAAGTGCCCTAACCTGGATCCACCCAGCAAGGTCCCTACTGGGTGATGCTCTACCCTTCTGGGGATTTTGCTATGTTGCTTGGTAACCAAGCTATTTTAAGGCTAAGGAGCCATCCTCAGTGCCCTGGGTCAACTTGCTTCAACTAAGCCATTGCTTCAGGAGGGAAAGAGAGAGCGATTGAGAGAGAAAAGGAGGGGGGGAAGCAGATGGTTGCTTCTCCTGTGTGCCCCAAGCATGAATTGAACCTGAAACATCTGTACGCCTGGAAGACACTCTACCACTGAGCTAATCAGTCAGGGCCTCTGCAGTAATCTTTTAAAGTTAATGTATTGGGTTGACACAGAATTTGTAATTGTTTTTAATTTAGAAAGATGCTCTTTGATAGTGATGTGTTTTTCTTCAAAGTCAAATCATTGCTAAAGAAATGAATGAGTATGTCAAAGTGAGTGTAAATATTAAAGACAAATTATTTTTGGTATTTGATGCACTTATTTGAAATTTCAAAATCTATTCAAAACAACTTGGGTAGGTGAATTCACTTTTTCAAATGTAACTTTCATAAAATCTAAATATGTCATATATTTTCAATATAAATGTATGGTCCCAATGGAAATGGCTATAAGTGTAAAAGTATATATGCTCTTAATTTTAAAAACACTTATTATCACAAGAGCAACAATGTAAAATAACTTAGTAATAAATTTTATATTAATTATATGTTAAATATTAAATGGCAATATTTAAATATACTATAAGGCCATAGTAATCAAAACAGTGTGATATAGGCATAAAAACAGACATATAAATCAATGGATCAGAATAGAGAGTTTAGAAATAAACACATACCTTTTTAGTCAATTAATATTTGACAAAAAAAGGCAAAAATATACAATGAGGTAAAGATAGTTTATTCAATAAATCATGTTAAAAAAATTGGACAGATACATGCAAAAATATGAAACTAGAATACCTTCTTACACCATATACAAGAATAAACTCAAAATGGATTAAAGACTTATATGTTACACTCAAAACCATAAAAATCCCAGAAGAGAACATAGGCAGTAAAATCTAGGATATTTTCTTTAGCATTATTTTTTCTGATATATCCTCTTGGGCAAGGGAAATAAACAGACAAAAAGAAACAAATGGGACTACATCAAACTAAAAAGCTTTTGCACAGCTAAGGAAACCATCAACAAAATGAAAAGACAACCCACTGAATGGGAGAACATATTTGCTGATATACTTGATAAAATGTTAATATACAAAATTTATGAAGAACTTATAAACTCAACACCAAGAAACACAAACAATCCAATTTAAAAATGAGCAGAGGACCTAAATAGACAGTTCTTCAAAGAAGACATACAGATGATTACTAGACATATGAAAAGATGCTCAATATTACTAATTATCAGAGAAATGCAAATTAAAACCACAATGAGATATCTCCTCAGACCTGTGAGAATACCTTATCATCAATAAATCAACAAACCACAAATGTTGGCCAGTATGCGGAAAAAGGGAGCCTTCATGTACTGTTGTAGGGTAAGCAGATTGGTGTAGCACTGTGGAAAGCAGTATGGAGTTTCTTCAAAAAATTAAAAATGGAAGTACTCATGACCCAGAGGTTTCACTTCTGGGAATATATCCAAAGAAATTTAAACACTGTATCAAAAGAATATGTGCACCCCTATGTTCATTGCAGACTCAATTACAATAACCAAGATTTGGAAGCAGCCCGGGTGCCCATCAATGGATGAGTGGATAAAAAGCTGTGGTACATTTATACAATGGAATACTACTTGACTGTAATAAAGAAGGAAATCTTACCTTTTGCAATAGCATGGATGGATCTGGAGAATTTACCCTAAGGAAATGAGCACATTAGAGAAAGACAAGTACCAAATGATTTCACTTATATGTGGAATCTAATGAACAAAATCAACTAACAAAATGGAAAGAGACTAATAGATTCAGAGAACAGATTGACAGCTGTCTGTCAGAGAGAAGGGGGGGGTTGGGGAAGCTGGGGGTAAAAGGTGAAGAGATTAAGCAAAATGGAAAAAAATCATAAAATAGACAGCAGTATGGTGATTACTAGAGGAATGGGCATTGTGAGAGGTAGAAGAGGGTAAATGGAGATAAATGATGATGGAAGGAGACTTCACTTGGAGTGGTGAATACACAATACAACATATAGATCAGTAGTTCTTAACCTGGGTTCTATCGAACCCTAGGGGTTCGATGAGTTGGTCTCAGGGGTTCGGAGAAACCTCTGCCGCGGAGGCCAGAATAAAGTAATACCGTAATTTGTTGTGAGTTCATGCACTTTGTTGGTTTTGTTCTCTGAGCAAGGTGATGTTCATGCACGGCTCATTTTGTGCACCAGTAAAAAAACATATACCTATGTCTTGAATTTGGAATAAAAAATCATATTTTATTTATCACTAAAGAAGGGTTCGGTGAATGCACATATGAAACTGGTGGTTTGGTACCTCAAAAAAGGTTAAGAACCACTGATATAGATTATGTATTACTGAATTGTACACCTGAAAACTATACAATTTTATTAGCAAGTGCCATTCAATAAATTTAATAAATTTTTAAAAAATAAATAAAAATAAAAAGAATGAGCTATTAAGCCATGAAAAGACATGGAAAATCCTAGAGAAGAAAAAGTTAAAGGAGTTCATTACCACCAAACCAGTACTACAAGTAATGTTATAGGGACTTCTTTAAGAAGAAGAAAATAGATAAATAAATATGAATAATAAAATGGTAATAACCACATACTTATCAATAATTATTTTAAATGTAAATATATTAAATGATCCAATCAAAAGATGTAGGGTGGCTAGATGACTAAAGAAACAGGACTCATCGGCAACAACATGGACGGACATAGAGGGTATTCTGATAAGAGAAATGTCAGACACAGAAAAACAAACTCCGTATGTTTTCACTTATATGTGGAATCGAACAAAAAATAAATGAACAAAGAAAACAGAAATGAACTCATCAATACAGCAAACATTTTGATGGTTGCTAAATGGGAGGGTTATTGCGGGATGGAGGAAAAGGGGAAGAAATTAAGATGTGCAATTTCCCAGTCATAAAAAGTCAAACATATCATCACTCTTGTGAGGATGCTGATAATGGGGGAGGCTATGCATGTTTGTGGGCAGCGGGTGTATGGGAAACCTCTGTACTTCCCACTTGACTTTACTGTGAACCTAAAATTACTCAAAAAATAAAACTTCTTTTTTAAAGTTCTGAAGATAGGCAAAACTTTATTCCCTGGATTTTGTGTCTAGGCTTTCCAAAAGAAATAACATACATTAAAGGTTGTGAAATGTTCTATTTAAGCCCATTAAAATCAAATTACAGAAAAGATGCCTAAATTTAAATGATTCAAATAAAATTGTACAATGTTAGCTCCTTGGAAGTATACTAATATCTTTAAATTTACTAAATCATAAAAAGTTGAACAAATATGACATAATAGATTTCAAGTAATCAATTACAAGCCTGGAGCCATACTCACCATCATGGCTATTGGTAATTGACAGAATATTAATCTGGTACTTCTCTATATGTACAACAGAAGCCTATTCATCTTTGAAGTCTTTCTAGTTTGCTTATTCAACAAATACTATGTACTAATTATTGAAACAACAGTAGTTTCAAAGTAACACTTGTAGGCCCTGTACAATATTTTTTTAAAAAAACTGACTCTGAAGTTTGTGTGTTTGTGTGAATGTGTATGTTGATATCACTTCATAATACTTTTTGTATTTTTGAAACTCTGGACTAGAATATAAGCTTTAGGATGAATTTCTGAATGTAATTGTGTATTATAAATATTTCTTCTTGACATAAAAGTTGAAGTTTGCATCAATTGACAATAGTGCAATTTAAAATCAATCCCTCTATTTCAAAGTTTAACTTGAAATTCAAAAACCTAAAATTAAGGCTTTTTAGGCAACAAGTCCCATGCACTAACACATGCTCCTACACTAGAGACTAAAAACCCATCAGAACGTGAATTCCTACTTGACAGCAGGAACATCACTAAGAAACAGGTTATATATCTTATGAAAATGATCAACCACCCAGATATGCTTTTTTCTTGTTCTTCCTCCAACACCGTCAATAAAAGCAACATACCCCTAGAGTAGATGGATGGGTTTTCAGATATAATGTGTATTTCAACAAGAAAGTGCATTCTTTCTCCATACTTTACTCTCTGGACTAGGCCACAGTGTTGAATTTATGAACCATCTTAATTTCTCCAAGGGATGTACTTTGTCCCAAATTGAAGCCTTTAAATAGTACATCCTTCCCACATCTTTGCTAAACTATCTAAAGTGAATACAGGCTAATAATACAGTGTGTCCGTAAAGTCATGGTGCACTTTTGACTGGTCACACAGTCAAAAGTGCACTATGACTTTACGGACACACTGTAGTATGCCTGTGGATACTTTAAATAATGTTGTTGTAGTTCTTGCAACCGGTACATAATAAAACTATTTCCCCTTAGCTTTCGTTTTGTTTTGTTTTGTTATTAAAACAGGATTAATGTCATGCTTTTTACCTGTACTGTATACTCCTCGGTGCAAAAGGTGTTGATGTTACATTATGTTGAATTGAAAGTTTGTGTTAGTGGCCTTTTCTCTCCATTTATTGCTTGGCTTGTTGCATCACCAAGAAGTGATGAAGCTTAATTACTTTTATGAAAATGAACTTAAAACTGCTGTTATGTTACTCAAGTTCTAACGGCAATACCACTTTAGAATGAACAACAAAAATAGACCAAGTGAGTCATAGTACTTACAGCATGTAAAGTAATAGAAAGGAAACCTTATTTATTAGAACAACATTAGCCTTTCATGGTACAGAAAACTCATTATCCTTTCCTGATTTGATTGTTTGCTTCATGCTCTGTGGGACTATTGCTTTGCTTCTGTGTAATTCTCTGACCTGTTATTTCTCACTAGCAATAGATGACACATTATGATAAGTTAAAGTGTAATCATATAATAGAATTTATACTATCTAAACTTCTAAAACATATATTCTTTTATCTACAGAAAAGTGTCACACATTAAATTTGAAACAAGCAGGAGAAGCAGGTTCTTCTGCTTGATTTGTGTACGTGTTACAGAGGCGATAGGAAGAATTTGAACAAGTTTTTCACAACTTGCAATAATTTCTTTTCTCTCTCATGTAACTCTGTAATTTTGTTTTAGTCAATCATTAAAATATATGACAAAATTGGGATTACCAACACACCATAGTTTTAGCAAGGAAAGAAAGGCATCTTGTAATTCTTGGTATATAACACTCAATGAAAGACAGGAATGCATATAAAATTTATCTCAAATCTTACCAGCTATGTGACCTTAGGCAAGTTACTTAGTTGCAGCAAATGTTTTCATTAAAACTCCATGGGATTTTTATAAAGGATAAGGAATAAAATTCATATTAAGAATTCAGCACAAAAGCTGGCTAATAGTAGATATTCAATACATGTTTCTTTTTATCATTATTCTCATCTTTGTTATTACTAATTGGTCCTTAATAAAAAACTGATAAGTAGGCACTCAGTAGATGTCAGTTTTTATCACTGTTAATTTGTTGTTGAGAGCACTATTACTCCACTTCCTCCACAGCAACGTATAAGCAAAGTGCATCCTACACGTCCATTCCTACCACCCTTTCAAAGAGGATGATATTTCCACTCGGGAACTTAGAGTTGTTGTTTTGTTTTAATTAATTTATCATTAAGAGTATCAACTCTGTCCCCAGCACATGTGGTAGGCGTAGAGGAACATAGAAGGAGTATGAGGTGCAAATATTAATAAGGTAGCTAAGGTCCAGGCAGCAAAGACTGCGGATGGCAACATGATTGGCACTTGGGCTTCCCTCTTTCACAGTATTTAAAGTGTCTTGAAAAAGTTTCAAGTTAGTGAAGGAGAGCTGGTCTCTTCCACACACTTTCAGAATAAAAATGGCAATTATAAAAGTATTTGCCTGCCTCAGTTTATACTCGACTTATTTTTAAATAATATTGAAAATAAGAAATCTTAGTGGACCTTGCTGTAATAGAATTTGATCTGTTAGCCAGCAAGACCTTCCTTGGTATACATTATAATCTTAGCAATAGTCCTAGAAGATGAACAAAGTGAAGAACACAGAATATTATTTCAAAATAAAGAAAGTTTTTGCCATAGTATTCTCAGCAGTAAATGGAAAAAGACAGAGACTTCCTTAAGGCACACATTTGTCATTTGTTTTCTAAGTCACACAGATGTGTGGGATTGATTAAATTTGTGAGGTAATTTATCACTGCATAAGTATCAATTCAGAACTATTTATAATCTGAAATAATTATTCATAATCATTTAAATATAGAATAATGAGAACAAGAAAAATGGAGACATTGAGATGAAGCTTTTTTGTTACTGTTTTTTTCCCTTATTTTTCTTGACTCATCCCAAAAGGATTGATGATGCCTAAATAGTAAATAGTGGTAAAGACAGAAAGATGCTGACTGAGATTTAACATGCAAAACAAGGAAAAGGGAAAGCAAAAGAGAATAAAAAGTGGATAGAGAGAGAAAAAAGAAAAATGGATGTTAGGTAAGCATGAAAATAATAACAAAGGGAATGGGAAGAATATTTCAAAACAAGAGAAAATCCAGGGCAAGTAAGAAAGAAGTAGCATAAAAATAAAAGAGAAATGAAAGAAACTTTGAATAAAAAAGAAAAGAAAGAGTTGAAATTTTTTGATAATTTGAAGAAACTGTACAAAAGTGAAGGAAAAAAATAATCACAGCAAACTGCAACCAGGAAAGAAACGCTGAGAAAACTCAAAGAGATCAAACAAACTTTGAACTTATTTTCTTAAAATGTCCTTAAATAAGTACATGCTAAAATTATGAATAGTAAAAATTCCTTCAGATAAAAAAAGTCAAGGTTGTAAAAGAAGAATGGTCCACGGAAGAAAGAGAAGTTTAATTATAGGTCATTGGCACGTCCTAAAAAGTGTCTTTCCTATTTCACTACTGCATATTGCCAAGTCACAAATAGATAAATGGGGTACTAGGTATTGTAAAAAGTCTTTTCTTGTGTGTATAGCAGCACAACTTAAGATAAAAGATAAAAGCAGGTCCAGATTTATCAAAGGATCAAAGAAACCAGATCTTGCTCTTTGAACTGAAGAAAGGCATAACATTGAAAATCATTCAAGTGATAACATGATACAAATGAGATAATCTTTTGTCTTTGGAAAAGTAAAAGATGAAAGGGAAAAAGCATCAATTAAATATTGTTTTTATGTAAGCAAAGATGTAAAGTTAGTGGAAAAAGACTTTAAAATATTTTCAGAGAGGCTCTACTAACAGGAGGTAAAGTGTAGTAGCTTTACCATTTATTTACTAGGTGACTAATATGTATTTAGCAAGGAGCTTAACCACTCTGTGTCTCTGTTTACTCATCTGTAAAATGGGCATTACAAAAATAAAATTATTTTAAAAGGAGGAGAAAATTTAAAAACTAACAAAACTGATCTAAAGATTCAATGAGATATTGAATATGATCCTTGGCACAGTAGTTAGTACATAGTAAATACTCAACCCCTATTACTCTATTTGTTACAGATAAAACAGTGAAAATATTTTTAAAAAGCTTTGTAATAACTGGAAAACAATTAACTTTTATTCAGATCCTTTAAACATCCCATCAGTATTGTACAATTATGTCCTAGTAAATACTCTATCATTAATTAACATGTTGGTGGAATTCTCTTCTTTGAGAAATTCAGAATTATGTAGTTCATTTGGGGATTTTTTGTTTGTTTTAAAACATTCATACACTGTCAACTCTGTGAGAGAATAGTAATAGTTCAAAGACAAGAAATATGGATGAATGACAGAAACAAAAGTAAATATTCAAAAATGAAACTCCAGGGTGTACAAGAGTACTGTGTTTATATGCAAAACATTTTTGGGTACCAATCACTTCTTAATCATTCTATGACCGATTTTGAAGGAGAAATCAGACTACTGCCTTCTAATTTCTAATGATAGGTGAAAATGTGTCTTTCTCTAAAAGACTATTTTTGGTCTATCAGAGTTAAAAGAGAAATTTGTCTCAGAAATATAAATATTTTAGTAAATAAACAAACAAAATATGTTTGATTTAAAAATAGAAGTTCTATATGATTATATAGATGTTGTGGGGAAATTCTGTGACAGAAAAAGTAATCACTGTTGATAGAAATTTTGTCTGTCTATATGTAATTCTTCCCATTATAAGAGCTCAAAGTATAATACCAATGTTCAATAATATAAAGTTAAATGTCTAAAATACAAAACATAATATTGTAACCTTAAAAAGGTATATGAGCTTTATTATTGAACAATCACCAAATATTTTCATTTCTATTATTTTTCTATTTTAATTTATTAATTTCTTCTCTTTTCACTTCTAGTATCTATTTTAAGCTTTGCTTAAATGCATGTTGTGCTTTATCTAGTTTGTTTAATTCAGTATTTAATACACTGATTTTCACTTCTGCTTGACAAGTTTTTAAGACAACAAATTATCCTTTGGGTACTACTTTAGCTGTATATCATGGGCTCTAATTTAGTGTTTTTGTTTTTATTAATTTTTATATATTCTGAAATCTTGGCTTTAGTTTCATGCATTTTAAATTTTTTTCATCTGCACTTGATTATTTCAGTAAAATAGTCTCATACTGTCTAGAGGATAGGTACTGTTTTCTGTCTTTTTTTTTTTTTTTTAAATTTTATTCATTTTAGAGAGGAGACACAGAGTGAGAGAGAGAGAGAGAGAAAGGGGGAGTAGCTGGAAGCATCAACTCCCATATGTGCCTTGACCGGACCAGTGCAGGGTTTTGAACTGGCGACCTCAGTGTTCCCAGGTCGACGCTTTATCCACTGCGCCACCACAGGTCAGGCGCGTTTTCTGTCTTATTCACTGCTTTTATTTTAATATTGAACAATGTCATTCACCTAGAAGTAAAAATAGTTAGTGATTGATGAATCATAGTCTTAATGTTTTTTCTTTTTTATTTTTTGTGAGACAGAGAAAGGGACAGATAGGGAAAGATAGACTGGAAAAGAGAGAGGTGAGAAGCCTCAATTCTTCATCGCAGCACTTTAGTGGTTCATTGATTGCTTGCTCGTATGTGCCTTGTCCAAGGGCTACAGCAGAGTGAGTGACCCCTTGCTCAAGCCAGCAACCTTGGGCTTCAAGCCAGTGACCTTTGGACTTAAGCTAGCGACCATGGGATCATGTCTATGATCCTATGCTCAAGCCAGAGACCCTGTGCTCCAGCTGGTGAGCCCGTGCTCAAAATGGTGATCTCGTGGTTTCAAACCTGGATCCTCTGCATCCTAGTCCAATTCTCTATCCACTGAGCCACTGCCTGGTCAGGCTAATCTTATTTTCAAGTAAAAAAATATGTCAAATAATAGACCAATCAGATAAAATATTTTACAGTCATTTAGGAGCCATTAAATATAACATAGAAGGAAAAAGAGGAGTTGGCATAGGAGAAAGAGGAGCAGGAGGAGGAGAAAGGGAAAAAGAAAAAAAGGAGGAGGAGGAAAACAGTAACCCAGGAGTTAAGAACCTCAAATTTAGTCACCATACCTAACAGTAACACACTGAATTCATCTTATGAAACTGTAGAATCATTTATTTAAAGTATAAAACAAAAGCATTTTCTTGCACATGATATCTAAGATCCTCCTAAATATACAGTTAGGGTTCAACATAATTAGCTAGCTAGCTAAGATAGATAGATAATAGATAGATAGATAATATATTATACCTTTATACACACATATACACACACAGTTGTGTATTTTCATCAACTGATTAATCATGTAACTAAAGAGGGAATTGTAGCTTCTTTGAATTATAAAGATAAACATTTAATTCACTATCTAGTTCAACAACTCAAATGATGTTTAAATTTCGTAAGCAAAAACACCTACCAACAGTTCATGTATCCTACTGTTAACACCTGTAGTAATTAGGGAACATATTAAAACCTGAATCAGCTAGTCTGGCTTTGAAATGCTGACTCACATAAAATGTGTTTTTCTATACCTTCCTGCTATCTATTCTAATTGTGCCTAATGGAGCCATACCAAGTAAAGCCAGGCATTTTCACATGAAGTCACTGATGCAACTGTCTCAGTTAGTGTAAGACTACAGGACCCTAACTGAAATTTACATACAGATAATACAGTAATGCAAATATTAACAACTATTACCACTTCATTTAATAACAAATATGGTTTCTATTCCTGCTTCAATGACATTCCCACCAACCTGTCATCTAGCAGAATATGTCGGTGTGGATGATAGGCCACTGCATATCGCATGTGGAACTTGTTCTTTTCCCATGTCTCTAAGTATGTTACTCTGTGTCGCTGCCCGAGAAACACTCTCTTCGGGTCTCACACAAACCTCCATTCCCCTTTTCCTCATGCAGTTAGCTGCTCCCGCAGGTCCCCTGCACGGCTCCCCAACGCTGAGGTTCCTGGGCCAGGTGAGCAGTGTACCACGCTGAGGACCACGGTTAATTGGGAGATTGTGCCTGGTATGAAATGGTCAGCTGCTATCAGCTATAATCATGCTTCCACGTGGGAACAGGTGTCAGGATTTAAAACTTCAAAAGCTGAAATTATAAGTGAAATCTCCTGAATGCTTACATGTTGAAACTATTTACAATTTTTAAAAAACAACAAAAAGATTAAGAAGGAATAACATGTGTCTGCGGGTTGAATTAGAGCCAAAGCTGCCAGTTGAAAGGTTTTGCCCCATGCTTCCGCTATAGATCGCAAGGCTTTTTGTTTCGTTTTGTTTTGTTTTTCCTGCATAATCTATTAATTCTTCGATGAGAATAATGCGAGACTGAATTTTAGGAACAAAACCTGTATTTATATTCACCAAATGTAAAACTTTGTAAACGAGAGGTATTAAGGATCTTTGTGATGTTTTAATTGCTGTTTTAGAAAACTTATTATTTTAAAGTTATAACTATAAGATTTCAAATTTTCAGATGTTGGAACTTTTCAGACGCTGAAACAGTTTTCTAAGGTACTATTTAATTAGATCCATTATACTAAATACAGTATACAATGATACTAAAAACAATCTTAGTCCAAAGAGAATACTGTCACCCTGTTTATTTCAGATCACTGTATAATCCTCATGTGTCCCGTTCCTCCAGCAATATTTACTTGTAAGATGTTACTTTAGAAGAGTGTAAAGGGGGATAAATGGTGATGGAGGGAGACTTGACTTGAGGTAGTGGCACACTGTGCACTGTACAGATGATGTGTTATGGAATGGTGCAACTAAACCTTTGTAATCTTATTAACCAATGTCACCGTAATAAACTAAATTTTAAAAAGACGTTACATTAATTTTTAATCACGTTTCCAAGAGATGAAAACGATCATTTCTGCAATCCAAAGCAGGGATCAGCAAACGTTTCAGTAAAGGACCACATAGCACACATTTTAGTAATTATTTTAGGCTTTGTGGATCATATGGTCCCCTGCAAATTTTTCAATATACCACTGTAGTGTGAATGCAGCAAAAATAGTATATAAATGATGGTATGCCTATATACCAATCACTTTTGATATACTTACTAAAATTGGAATTTCATATCATTTTTATAGGTTATAAAATCTTATTTTTTTTTTATTTAACCACATAAAAATATAAAAACTATTCTCAGCTCATGGATCACACAAAAACAGGTTATAGGTCTGATTTGGTGCACGGGCTGAATTTTGCTAACCTTTGATTTGAGGATGCATCATTCCTAGTTTCAAGATATCTGGAATACTACATTATTAATAAATATTTTATAACTTTTAAATTATAAAGTGTCTTAGCAAGTGGAGAATCAGAACAGAGTAAAGTGGTTTATTTGGAAAAACATATCATTTAAAACCAGAAAAACTAGCCATATTCCACCAAAGAAGAAAATAGTGTATCACATCAAAACCGCTAATACCTCTTTGCCCACTTGTAAATATTTCTGTTTTACAAATTCACAATCTAGCTGAAAACTTAAAATTCCAATGGAGATAACAGTACTCCAAATGGTGCTGTGAGCTCTCACTTTGGCCATTAGTTCTGGAAGATGATCATTTCTGCCCATCTTATCCCCTACTAACATAGTAGACGCAGATAATAGCCAGAGGTTATAAGATCAGCCCTAGCATGTGGGCAACATGGGTGGATGCATGAGCACATTTATTTTCTTGATCTTGCCTTTTAAACGTATTCCAAGAAAAACTTGAAATATGGTCATTTGTTTACTGAATATGCTAGTGGGTTTCCAATTTGAAAAAACAAATTTTTAAAATTTCCTAAGTGAACAATTATTATCCCTTACTTTTTTTAATAATTAAAAGGAATAAAAGCTGCTTTATTACATAAAATTCCTAGAGGTTGTTTGTATCACCAAGACATTATAAAAGTATTTATCACACATTCTTCCTGTGTGCACAGCTCCATCTTATGTATCCACCGCACTAGATGTTCCCTTTGGAAATGTGTTACATCCAGAATAAGGAAACTATGGGAGGATGTGAGTAGGACTAAAATGATCTAACAGAATAATAAATGGCATTTTAATCATTTCTGAGTATTTTCCTTCACATATTTTAAACATTACATCTGTTCTGAAAATACATGAAACTCAGAATATTATCATATTTTACTTAGAAGTTATTTAATGTATTCTGGAATAAATCAAGAGTTAAGCTCATTTTTCACTTTGTAAACAGCAATGGACGAATATCTGTTGTGTTGCAAAAATAATCATCCTGCAACCCTCGTAGTAGTGTGCTAATTGATATTACGCTCTACTGAAATCCTGCAATGTAGTTACAATTATGTTAAAGTGTGGACTACTTCAGAAAAAAACAATTTTTGTATTAATTGTTCTTAATGTTACCAGCAATGTCATAAAAATCTAAGAAGGGTTCTTTGCTTTTCTTCCTCAGATAATTTATTGATTTTATAAAATACCAGTATCTTGGTTGGTAATAAATCTCATAAGATTTCATGTCCAGAAACCAAGGGCCTCAGTCGAAGCCACTGTAGCTTCATGGTGGTGGTGGTGGTAGTCATGGGTGTGTGGGTGTGTATTTTACCTCCACTGCATTTTTTTAGACATTCAAATTACATGAAGTGAGTTCATCCAAAATAGATCACTTTTCACAGGGAAACAAAATTATAAAATTCTTCATACACATCTATAATTTTTTACTCAAATTGTCGTTGATCAATGCTCCCCAGATTAACTAGCTATAAATATGTAATACCCTTAATTATATTATCTAACTCAAATCAAAACCTTTAATCTTAAGGAATTTATAGGAAACTTTTGTCAAATGTTTCACTGAAAAATAAATAACACTGGGGAACAATTTTCTTTCATTTTCTGTTGCATGAGGTGGTAGAACTTTTTCTATATATATCTGCATCACTGAATAGAAATCTAAAATTTATTTTTGGGTGCATGCTCCAGTTTTGATGCAATTTAAATTTCTTTTTCTTACAGTTAATGGCACGCATTGTTTTTTTACTTTTTTTGTACAAGGACAGAGAGAGAGAGAGTCAGAGAGAGGGATAGATAGGGATAGAAAGACAGGAATGAAGAGAGGTGAGAAGCATCAATCATTAGTTTCTCGTTGCCGTTGCAACACCATAGTTGTTCATTGATTGCTTTCTCACATGTGCCTTGACCGCGGGCCTTCAGCACACCAAGCAACAACCCCTTGCTGGAGCCAGCGACCTTGGGTCCAAGCCGGCGAGCTTTTGCTCAAGCCAGATGGGCCCGCGCTCAAGCTGGTGACCTCAGGGTCTCGAACCTGGGTCTTCCGCATCCCAGTCCAATGCTCTATCCACTGCGCCACCGCCTGGTCAGGCTAGCATGCATTGGTTTTTAAATTGGAGTTAAAGGGCAATGACTCTTGGATTGAATATAACAACAAGGCAATTAATGTTTTACAAACATCACTTTGACATAATTGTAGTTGTTTTTAAATGTAAAAGATTATTATCTGATCAAAACACCCTCTTGTTTTGTTTTAAGATTGAATCATGGCTTCTTTGAGTAGGCATAAATGTAAGAATAGTCCTGACACCTTATGTTATATATGTGGCTGTTACACACTTCAACATCAAAGTTGCAATATTTGTAACACATGCATATATTGCCTATTTTCAAGTTCTCCTTGGTGATCAAGACAAAAACTGGGCTCCTTATATTGTGTGTCATAATTGTGAGAAAATGCTTCGTGACTAGACAAAAGGAAAACGTCAAGGAATGCCTTTCGGTATTTCCATGGTTTGGCGCGAACCTAAGGACCACAGCAGTGACTGTTATTTCTGTCTGATCCATACAAAGAGCATCGGCAAGAAAAACGGCATATGATCGCATATCCTAATATTCCTTCAGCAATACGACCTATCCCACACTCTGAGACACTGCCAGTTTCAGTTTTCAATGATTTTATTTCTTCTAAGGATGAAGAAAGTGAACATGGTGATCAAATATATTTTGATAAAATGCATGAGGAAATGGTTGTAGAATCTGAAGGGTCTTCTTCTGATGCCAAGAAGTCATTAATCACTCAGCAGTTTAGCCAACACTAATTGAATGACTTAGTAAGAGATTTGGGTCTACCAAAGAGAGCAGCTGAGTTATTAGCCTCCAGGCTTAAAAAAAAAAGAATGTACTTTACCAGTCAGCTAAAGTATCCCATTTCAGGAAGCGTGAATAAATTTTTGTGGACTTTTTTTTTCCGAGGACAAACACTTTGTTACTGTCATGATATCAGTAGTCTTCTCAGCCAGCTAGGTGTTACTTACCACTTACAGTCCAACAAAATGGCAGCTATTTCTTGACAGCTTTAAACGGAGTCTCAAATGTGTTCTCCTACACAATGGTAATGTTTATGCAGTGGTTCCAATTGGTTATTCAACTCATCTACGAGAAGATTATAATGACATAAAAATTGTCCTTGACTTTATGAAGTATAAGGAGCATAACTGGATCATTTGTGTGGATCTTAAAATGGTAAATTTCCTGCTAGGACAACAGAGTGGTTTCACAAAGTATCCTTGCTTTCTTTGTGGGACAGCCAAGCTCAGGAGAAACACTGGACACAGAAGGAGTGGCTGAAATGTGAAGCTCTGGAAGTAGGGATACATAATATTGTGAATAAACCTGTAGTTAATCGAGACAGGATCATTTTTCCCCCACTTCACATCAAACTTGGCTTAATAAAACAGTTTGTCCAGGCTTTGAATAGAGAAAGTGAATGCTTTCAACATATTATTTTTGCTTTTCCTGCCTTGTCTTTTGAAAAGATAAAAGCAGGTGTAGCCTGACCAGGTGGTGGCGCAGTGGATAGAGCGTCTGACTGGGATGCGGAGAACCCAGATTCAAGACCCGGAGGTCACCAGCTTGAGCTCGGGTCCAACTGGTTTGAACAAAAGCTCACCAGCTTGCACCCAAGGTCGCTGGCTCCAGCAAGGGGTTGCTCTGTCTGCTGAAGGCCCGTGGTCGGGGCACATATGAGAAAGCAATCAATGAACAACTAAGGTGTCATAACGACAATGAAAAACTAATGATTGCTGCTTCTCACCTCTCTCTGTTCTTGTCTGTCTGTCCCTATCTATCCCTCTCTCTGACTCTCTCTCTGTCCCTGTAAGGAAAAAAAAAAAAGGCAGGTGTATTTGATAGACCTCAAGTTTGAACCCTTATACATGTTGAAAAATTTGCCAGGAAGATGAATAAGGAGGAGAAAGAAGCATGGCAGTTTTTTGTGGAAGTTACAAAGAACTTCCTTGGCAACAAAAAAAGCAGAATACTATGAACTTCTGGTTCAAAGGATGCGGTTGGCTTTCCGTGACATTGAATGTAACATGAGCATAAAGATTCACTTCCTGAACAGTCACCTTGATAAGTTTCCTAAACATCTTGGAGCTGTTAATGATAAACAGGAAGAACACTTTCATCAAGATCTGAAGACAATATAAGAGTGTTATCAGGGGCGATGGGACAGAAATATGATGGCAGACTACTGGTGGAGCACCAAACGAGATTGTCCTCAACAAGTACACAAATGTAAGAGCTACAAACGCAAATATTTGCCTGAATAGAATTTAAATAAGTTTTGCACAAATCTTATGATTAAAATAAGTGTTTTAATATGTTCTATTTCAAAATTGTAGACAAATTCTGATGCAATCATATCTTTTAGTGGATTACTGCATTATATAAATTATTATATTTTCACAAAGATGACGCCCAAGAAGACATTCTACTTCATTATGTTAAACTAAATGTTGAAAATTTTACAATAAGATAAAAACCTAAAATCTTGATTTGCAAAGAAACTGTAGCTTACAGAAAAGAAACTAATGTCAGATTTGAGATCAGCACACTTAAATTAGGTAAGAACAAGAGTTTTTGTGGATGCAACAAAAATTTTGTTCCACAGTGTAACCTATGTCATGAAATTCTCATCATGTAGTATTCTAATATTTTTTTAAAAAGTAGGTTGTCTTTTTATCTTCACATCCTATTATAATTGCATAGACTTGCTATTTAAGTGATATTTTCTAGAATTTTATCTGAGACCTAGAAGTTATCCGTTTTGTTTTATTTAGTATTTACTATATCTTCTCACCACTTGAGAAAACATACCATTTGAAACAATTAAGAAAAACTAAAGCTCAGTTATACTATAAAAAGCTATAATGAACTGAACTCTTGTCTACTTATCATCCAGACTAAAATCAGAATTTTTACAAATTATTAAACTGAAAATATTCAACTGCAAGTGTGCTTTTTGAATGTTAAGTCATTGTAAGGACAGCCCAGCAGAAGAATTAAGAGGAAGAGTTTTAGTGCTGTCTCTGATACCAGTTAGATTATATAGTCTTTAATAAATCTTTTAAAATATTTGTTCCTCTGTAAAATAGATTAACAAGGTCTGGCCAATTGGTAAGGTTATTTTGAGTCTTAAAGAAGTAAAAACATATAGAAATCTTTTGAAATTTATAAACTGTTCTAAACTTTTAATTAAATCAATTCTACTTATAATTACTTATGTATTAATTTTATTTTAATTTTAGATAAAATTGGAGTTACAATAATTTCAGCCAATAAATGTGGGATAAGGGCAGGATTATGACAATAGGACAAGTAAAATGAATCTGATAATTTGGAAAAATCTAGATTTCTTCCATAGCCTCAGCAGGTGTATGTGTGTACGTGTCTGTGTGTTTGTAAGAAAGAGAGAGAGAGAGAGAGTTTTATAATGGGAAAGGTACATTTAGAAATTTCAGTCCAAGGGTGTACTTGGCATCTATTTCTGAGCATGCTGGCACATGTCCCCAGAAAAAGGTATTAGATTGAGGTCATGAAGTATTATGATTCACTTCATTCACAACCATATCAACTTAATCACAGCATCAGACACAATTCATTAAAGCTACATAATGTATTTCCTGGTCATATGTCTGGCTATTACAAGTCTTTTGTTAAAAAAAATAGACTGTCTTAACCATAGAAAGTCATTTAGTAGCTTAACAAGTGTCCCTCACTAACAAGTTAGAATACAAGACAATGACATATTGGCTGCTAGTGAACTAAAATTCAATCAGCATGATAATATCAAGAATATTAATGATGTCATTAAAGGTTTACTCATGTAACACTGCTTTTACAGTTACTGGTTCGTAGATGAATAATGAATGATCTGTACATGAGTAAAATACTAAAATTTAAGATGAAAATGTCTATATAAGATTGAAGACTACAGTATCTGAAACAGACTTCAGAATTTAAAATACTTCACACTCAGCAGTATTTGTCAAATTGTTATTCTTTAATATTATACATATTCCACACCTGCTTTTAAGAATGCTGAGTACAAATAAATTGATCACCAGTAAGTTTCCTCCAATTAAAATATTTATTAAATCTTCTCTGATTCAAGTTAAAATCCATAATGATTCTGAAAGTCATTTTCAAATGTGACTTGCTTGTGTTGGCTGCTGGTGTTTGAAATAAGCTGTAGGTTCTAGTCAGGAGAAAAATATTTCAATGCCCTTTCACTAATCTTTATGACCTATGTATATCAGCCTCAGGTTTGTATTAGTTACCCACTCACTAGGCATGGAACCTGGCAGCAACTCAGAGTAAAATTTGGATATTGTCTTTCAGTAACATGGAATCTAAGAGGAAGGCAATACACAAGGAAATTTCCTCTGAGTCCAACAGAAATAACCAGAGTAAATACTACTGGCAAATATTTTAGTTTCATAACTATAATGTAAAAAAAATAGAGGAATACAATCTACTGGAGGAATTTTATATCTTAATATACTCAACTTTTATGTGTCTCAGGAAGTATTCCTTGTGTTGTTTGTAATGGTGGCTTTGTTATAACCGATCCACTCCACTCTCAGCCTGGGCGAGCAGATGATGGGTTAGAAGACATGGTGTGGTTAGTAGAGATTTATTTTTCTTGCCTAAATACCTAAAAACACTTAAAGTAGATACCCCATTGTTTTATGTGTAACCAAAAACTAGTGTTTATGTTGACCATTATTTCCTATATTTAATTACTGTTTCTTCAAATGTAACTATCTTAAAAGTGAAATCCATGCCTTATGCATATGCATTCCTAATGTGATATAACCTTGAACAACTGGAAAGCATGTACTAAATATTAACTGATAAAAGCCAACTGAATAAAATTAACCCAATAATGCTCAATGAGCTCATTCAGTGGTCTGAGAACAATATGGAATCTAACCACAAGCTCAATAATATGTAGTAATCTTTTATAAATATTGGGAACCCTGGCAATGAAAGACATTTTTTTTACCTATTACTTATATCCTAATAATTAAAATATCTGAGCATCGGACTGGGATGCGGAAGACCCAGGTTCGAGACCCCGAGTTTGCCAGCTTGAGCGTGGGCCCATCTGGCTTGAGCAAAAGCTCACCAGCTTGGACCCAAGGTCGCTGGCTCCAGCAAGGGGTTGCTCGGTCTGCTGAAGGCCCACAGTCAAGGCACATATGAGAAAGCCATCAATGAACAATTAAGGGGTCACAACAAAAAACTAATGATTGATGCTTCTCATTTCTTTCTGTTCCTGTCTGTCTGTCCCTATCTATCCCTCTCTCTTGACTCTCTCTCTGTCCCTGTTAAAAAAAAAAAATTTAAATTACAAATAGGTAATATTTTAGGAAAACAAAAATCGTCAAGCTCTGTTTATATGTCATTTACTTAAATAATAAACTATTAATCAATCATAATTGCCGGGTTATTTTCAAGAGCTCATCAAATTGAGATCATAATTGTAATACTGTTTCAAGGCAAAAATTATCATTCTTAATAAAGATGCATGTTTTAAATGGTGACAGGTATTACTATAGATATAAATTATTATGTCTCATTCTAAATAAGGAAAAATGTCTATCTTTTTAAAGGTGCTCTTTCTCTATTTCAATTGAGAATTAAAGGAGACCTTTATTGAAAAAGCAAAGACTAATAATTAGATTAAGGTAAGAGGATTCCATTTGTTTTTCAAATTTCTTTTCTTTTTCTTTTTTATTTGATTCAGTGAGGAGAGGGGAAACAAAGACAGACTCCTGCATGCACCCCAATCCAACCGGCAAGCCTCAAATTTCTTTAAGTAGGTCTCTTTTTATTTTTCAAAAGCAAATTTGTGCGTGTCTGTATATATTAACATGAAAAAGAAAGAATTAATTTTCTCCATAACTTCTTTCTAATTTTATGTCTCTTGCTCCAGGATAGAAGGTAGTCATGGGCTCAGTCATTTTTTCTCTTTAAGTGTATGTGGCTTTCGGTAGAGCACCATGTTAATGATTCTTCTTAGACAAAGTATGTCCTCTGAGAGGTTTTGCTCGAAAAAGGAACTGAAAAATAGACAGTGGTATCAGGATGTTAGCTAAAGAATGGATATAAGGAAATCACAGCAAAGAAACAACAACCCTATACCAGAAATGTAGATATTTTATGTCTCCATTACATCTTTTTTCTCATTGGTCAATTTCTTCTGAGTTTTGGGCAATGGAGCAAGGAAAGACAGATGTCTAACGACTATTAGCTTGAGTTAGCTGATTTTTTTTGAAATATGTATTTAACATTAAACTTTATCTTTCCTGCATGAAACATTCTGTGTTTCTTATATTTTATAAGTCAAAACATGTAAGTTTCAATACTTATTATTTGTGAACATTAGGGAAGTGGTTTGTTTTTTTGTTTCAATTTGAAGCAAGGAAAAATAAAAGCATTGTGAGCTATCCCTATGACATAAATTACAGACCTCATTTAACCCCAACACCAAGATTAAGTAATTATATAACTGCATCATATTCATGTTATAAATATCAATAGTATTTTCGAGGCCAAGTACAATTTAAACAAGTTAAATATTAACATATCATGCAAAAATCTAATTAGTACACTTGAAAGTTGTATGGTTTGCAAACCAGTAGCATCCCTTATAATCACCTGAAAAGATTGAAATTATTATCTAGATTTTTCAGATTAGGAATTTGATATTGAGAAACACCTGGTAATTTCCTTGTGGTAATTTTCATTATTACTGAATTGTTGTTATTTATATATTAATTTTTTCAATAAGTGTAATGTATTTTATAAAGATGCATAGATATGATAAGCTAAAATATATTTGCAATAAATGAGGTTGAGATATAGGAAAACTAAGTGAAGTATTTATAGATTCTAGAGTTACAGTACTATTTTATTCCAGACTTCTCATAGGCAAGACTTAAAATACAGTCATTTAGATAGTATACAGTATCCACAAGTTAAAAATAAGTTGCTTAGAAAAATCTCATCTAATCAGAGACTAAAGAGAAATTACCTTATTTTTTGGAAATCTGCTGGTGTGATTGCTGACACTTGAGGAGTTTCATAAAACTTTCTTTTTTGAATTCATAAAATCTTATGACGTTATACTGTCTGGGAATACAAAATGGTTATTTCAGCAGCAATCTATTGACCAGTAGAGAAAGAAGACTTTCCCTTTTGGAGAATCCTAAATTCCAATTTGCCATAATACTCCACAACCTTAAAATGAATAATAACACACACTTCTTAAGGTAATGCATATGTGCATAGGTAAAAATAGAAATTAAAGTTTTGTAAGAAACACACATTTTTTTTTCTATTTGTTATCACTTGCCTGACAGGTTAGCTAGCACCTGGCCAAAATAATTCATTTTGTATCATCAGGCTAACAATTTCCATTTCCCAGTTCTCTAGAATAAAGAATTTTAATACATTCCAGAAAACAGAAAATACTACCTTCAAAACAGTGTGGACACCTGCAAAAAAGAAACCAAGTGTTTCATTAGTCTTACAAATTTAATGACACTTCCACTTAATAGTGGCTTTTTTAAATTCAGGATTACATTATGTGGCTTTTATGTCTTTTGCAAGTTAGCATTTATCCCTTTATCACAGCTCATTAAGCAAAGAAAGAGAAGATGTGAAATACAAATTAAATGGTTCATGTTGGCCCTTCAGGCAAAAAGACATACATACTCCTTAGAGAATTATGTAGACGTCAAAGGTCAGTAGAAGTTCTTTATTAATTCTTTTTCATTCTAAATTATATTTGATATTTCCTTGAGTAAATATTATAGGACTTCAGCTTAATTACATAATCATAGCAGAACTTTAAAAAAAAAAAAAAACACACATATACACAAGAAGAAAAATTACCACTGCTAAAATTTTATGTTTGTCACATTTTTCTATCCAGGTAAAAATATATGTATTTTTAAAGTGATTTCACAGTATACATTTTTAAGCATTTTCTCAACTCTAACAATGTATTCTGCAACATAAATTTTAGTAGCTAAATATTATTTTATCATATAAATACATTGTTATTTATTTAAATAACTTTGAGGTTATTACTAATTCTTGTTATTAAGAAATAAAGATATGGTGTGCACCTTATAGACACATCTTTACACATATCTAAATTTTCTTATAAATTCCAGAAATTTTAATATTTAAGTTAAAGTATAAAGAATGCTAAAATTTGATTGCCAAAATCTTTTTTTATAGCTCGATCATTTTCTTCTCATTGTAGCAATGTGAGTACTCTTCTCTAAAAAGTCTACCAAACATATTTTTGTTTACTTTTGCCAATTTTATTGATAAATATTACATCTCTTTAAGTCTTTTCCAGAGAGTGAAACCTGAAAGAATTAATTTCCACTTCAGGGAACACTAAAAGAATTTCTAAAAGAAAAAGATATCAGATAGAAACTAAATTTTTTTAAAAAGGAATTAAGAACACCAGAAAAGAAAATTGATCAGTAAATATTAGAAGTAATTGACATTATTCCTACACTTCTACACATATTTTCTTGTCTCCTTAAAGACATCAATTTAAAGTAAAAATAACAAAAAATGGTATCATAGAATATTTAGTAGTAAAATCTAAGACAAATAAAAATATTGTTATAGCCCTGGCCAGGTGGCAGAATGGATAAAGCATCAGTCTGGCATGCTAGAGGACATGGGTTCAATCTCTAGTCAGGGCACTTACGAGAAGCAATCAATGAGTACACAACGAAATGAAACGATTAAATAAAAGAGTTGATACTTTTCTTTCTCCCTTATTCTTTCTCTCTCTCTCCCTTGCCCTCTCTCAAATCAATGAAAAAATTAAAAATAAAATAAAAATATTGATATAAATTTCTTATATTGTTCATGAAGCAATAGCATTTTTAACCTACACTGCAATAACTTATATAGGTATATTTTATTATCTAAAGCAACATCTTCAAAAAGAAAAAAACTAAAATGCCATAAGATGAGATAAAATGGAATACTGTGCAGGTTCAATTACACATGGAATTTTTAAATCTGCATGTAAGTGGACCCACGCAGTTCAAACTTGTATTGTTCAAGGGTCAACTATATCTCTTTTTCTTGCCTAATATCTTTAGCTAGAACTTCTAGTACTATGTTAAATAGAAGTTGCAAAAGCAAGCATCCTTGCCCTGTTTGTGATCTCATAGGGAAGGTTATCTGTTTTCACTATTAAGTATAATGTTCACTGTGGATTTTTCACATATGGCTTTTTTTTATATATATATATATTTTATTATTATTAATTCTAATGGGGTGACATCAATAAATCAGGGTACATATGTACAATGAAAACATCTCCAGGTTATCTTATCATTCAATTGTGTTGCATACCCATCACCAAAAGTCAAATTGTCCTCTGTCACCTTCAATCTGGTTTTCCCTGCGTCCCTCCCCTCCTCCCTATCCCACTCTTCCCTCCCTCCCCCCATCCCATAACCACCACTCTCTTGTCCATGTCTCATACCCTCACTTTCATGTCCCACCTATATATGTAATCGTGCTGTTCTCAGATTTTATTTTTTTCTGATTTACTTATTTCACTCCGTATAATGTTATCAAGGTACATCCATTTTGTTATAAATGATCCATTGTCATCGTTTCTTATGGCTGAGTAGTATTCCATAGTATATATGTACCAAAGCTTTTTAATCCACTCGTCTTCTGACGGACACTTGGGCTGGTTCCAGATCTTCCCTATTGTGAACAATGCTGCCATGAACATGGGGGCGCATTTCTTCTTTTCGAACAGTGCTATGGTGTTCTTAGGGTATATTCCTAAAAGTGGGATAGCTGGGTCAAAAGGCAGTTCGATTTTTAATTTTCTGAGGAATCTCCGAAATGTTTTCCACAGTGGCTGCACCAGTCTGCATTCACACCAGCAGTGCAGAAGGGTTCCCTTTTCTCCACATCCTCGCCATCACTTATTCTGTGTTGTTTTGCTGATAAGTGCCATTCTGACTCGTGTGAGGTGATATCTCATTGTGGTTTTAATTTGCATTTCTCTAATGATTAGTGATGTTGAGCATTTTTTCATATGCCTATTGGCCATCTGTATGTCCTCTTTGGAGAAATTTCTATTCATTTCTTTTGCCCATTTTCTGATTGGGTTGTTTGTCTTCCTGGTGTTGAGTTTTATAAGTTCTTTATAAATTTTAGTTATTAACCCCTTATCAGATGTGCTGTCGAATATGTTCTCCCATTGTGTGGTTTGTCTTTTTATTCTGTTCCTATTGTCTTTAGCTGTGCAAAAACTTTTTAGTTTGATATAGTCCCATTTGTTTATCTTGCCTTTTATTTCAGTTGCCCATGAAGATAAATCGGCAAATATACCACTGCTACAGATGTCGGAGAGCTTGCTGCCTATGTTTTCTTCTAAGATGCTTATGGTTTCACGGCTTACATTTAAGTCTTTTATCCATTTTGAGTTTGCTTTTGTGAATGGTGCAAGTTGATGGTCTAGTTTCATTTTTTTGCAGGTAGATGTCCAATTTTCCCAACACCATTTGTTAAAGAGGCTGTCTTTACTCCATTGTATGTTCTTTCCTCCTTTGTCAAATATCAGTTGTCCATAAAGCTGTGGGTTTATTTCTGGGTCCTCTGTTCTGTTCCATTGATCTATGTGCCTGTTCTTATGCCAGTATCAGGCTGTCTTGAGTATAATGGCCTTGTAGTAAACCTTGATATCAGGAAGAGTGATACCTCCTGCTTAATTTTTTCTTTTTAAGATTGCTGAGGCTATTCGTGTTCTTTTTTGGTTCCATATAAATTTTTGGAATATGTGTTCTATATCTTTGAAGTATGTCATTGGTATTTTAATTGGTATTGCATTGAATTTATAAATTGCTTTGGGTAATATAGACATTTTAATGATGTTTATTCTTCCTAGCCATGAGCACGGTATGTGCTTCCACTTGTTTGTATCTTCCTTGATTTCTTTTATCAATGTTCTATAATTTTCCGAGTACAAGTCCTTAACCTCCTTGGTTAAATTTACTCCTAGGTACTTTATTTTTTTGGCTGCAATAGTGAAGGGAATTATTTCCTTAATTTCTTTTGCTATTATTTCATTGTTGGTGTATAGAAATGCCTCTGATTTCTGAGTATTAATTTTATATCCTGCCACCTTGCTGAAATCATTTATAAGGTCCTGTAGTTTTTTGACTGAGACTTTAGGGTTTTTAATATACAATATCATATCATCTGCAAATAGTGACAGTTTTACTTCTTCTTTTCCAATTTGGATGCCTTTTATTTCTTCTTCTTGTCTGATTGCTGTAGCTAGGACTTCCAGAACTATGTTGAATAAGATTGGTGAAAGTGGGCAACCCTGCCTGGTTCCTGATCTTAAGGGGATTGCTTTTAATCTTTGTCCACTTAGTATGATGTTTGCTATCGGTAGATGGCCTTTATCATGTTAAGGAATGATCCCTGTATTCCCACTTTACTGAGAGTTTTGAGCATGAATGGGTGCTGGATTTTATCAAATGCCTTTTCTGCATCTATTGAAATTATCATGTGATTTTTGTCCTTCCTTTTGTTTATGTGGTGAATCACATTGATTGATTTGCGAATATTGAACCAGCCTTGCCTCTCCAGAATAAATCCCACTTGATCGTGGTGAATGATTTTTTTCATATATTGCTGGATCCGGTTGGCTAATATTTTGTTGAGAATTTTAGCGTCTAAATTCATCAGGGATATAGAACTATAATTTTCTTTCTTTATGTTGTCTTTGCCCGGTTTTGGGATCAGAATTATGCTCGCCTCATAAAAAGGAGTTTGGAAGTCTTTCTTCCTCTTGAATTTTTTGAAATAGCTTGAGGAGAATAGGAGTTAGTTCTTCTTTGAATTTTTGATAGAATTCATTGTGAAGCCATCAGTCCCAGGACTTTTCTTTTGGGGGAGTTTTTTGATAACTGTTTCGATCTCATTTGCTGTAATTGGTCTGTTTAGGTGTTCTGATTCTTCCAGATTGATTTTTGGAAGGTTATATGATTCAAGAAATTTGTCCATTTCACCAAGATTGTCTAATTTTTTGGCATATAGTTCTTCATAGTATTTTCTTACAATGCTTTGTATTTCTGTTGTGTCAGTTGTTATTTCTCCACTGTCCTTTCTAATTTTATTTATTTGAGTCCTCTCTCTTTTTTTCTTGGTGAGTCTAGTTAAAGGTTCATCAATCTTGTTTACCTTTTCAAAGAACCAGCTTCTTGTTTCATTGATCCTCTGTATTGTTTCCTTAGCCTCTATGTCATTTATTTCTGCTCTGACCTTTATTATTTTCTTCCTTTTACTTGTCTTGGGTTTTATTTGTTGTTGTTTTTCTAGTTCTTTTAGATGCAGGGTCAGGTTGCTTATTTGAGCTTTTTCTAGCTTCTTATGATATGCCTGTAGTGCAATAAACTTCCCTCTCAGAACTGCTTTTGCTGTGTCCCATAAATTTTCAGTTGATGTATGCTCATTATCATTTGTTTCTAGAAACTTTTTTATTTCTTTTTTGATCTCATTGTTAATCCATTCGTAGTTTAATAACATGCTATTTAGTTTCCAATTGTTTGAGTATTTTTCAGTTTTTCTTTTGTGGTTAATTTCTAGTTTCATGGCATTGTGATCAGAGAAAATGCTTGATATGATTTCAATCTTCTTAAATTTATTGAGACCATTTTTGTGTCCTAACATGTGGTCTATCCTAGAAAACGTACCATGAGCGCTTGAGAAGAATGTATATTCTACTGCTTTAGGGTGAAAAGTTCTGAAGATATCTATTAAATCAAGTTGATCTAGTGTCTCCTTTAAGTCTGCTGTTTCTTTATTAATTTTCTTTCTTGAGGATCTATCCAGTGTTGTTAGAGGGGTATTGAAATCCCCTACTATGATAGTATTTCTGTTAATCTCGCCCTTTATATCCATCAAAGTCTGCTTTATGTATGTCGGGGCTCCTATATTTGGTGCATAGATATTTACAATAGTTATATCTTCCTGTTGAATTGTTCCCTTTATCATTATGTAGTGCCCTCCTTTATCTCTTACTACAGCCTTTGTTTTAAAGTCCATTTTGTCTGATATAAGTATTGCTACCCCTGCTTTTTTTTCATTTCCATTTGCATGAAATATTTTTTTCCATCCTTTTACCTTCAGTCTATGAGCATCTTTTGTTTTAAGGTTTGTCTCTTGTAGACAGCATATATATGGGTCCTGTTTCTTTATCCATGCAGCTACCCTATGTCTTTTGATTGGATCATTTAATCCATTTACATTTAAGGTTATTATTGATATGTAGTTGTTTATTGCCATTTTATTCTTTAAAGCTGTATTCTTCTTTTGCTCTATTCATTCCTCCCTTTAAACTGTTCACAAGAGGCCCCTTAGTATCTCTTGCAGAATTGGTTTGGTTTTTATGAATTCCTTCAGGCTTTCTTTTTCTGGGAAGCTCTTTATTTCTCCTTCAATTTTAAATGTTAGCCTTGCTGGATAAAGTAGTCTTGGTTGTAGGTTCTTGTTCTGCATTACTTTGATTATTTCTTGCCATTCCCTTCTGGCATCAAGTGTTTCTGTTGAGAAGTCCGATGTCATCCTTATGGGGGCTCCTTTGTAGGTGATAGTCTTTTTATCTCTAGCAGCTTTTAAAATTTTTTCTTTATCCATTAGCTTTGGTATTTTAACTATGATGTGTCTTGGTGTAGATTTTTTTGGGTTTCTCCTTAATGGAGTTCTGTGTGCTTCTTGAATGTGTGCAGTGTTTCCCAGCCTTAATTTAGGGAAGTTTTCTGCTATGATTTGATTGAACAAAGTTTCCATTTCCTGTCCTCTCTCCTCTTCTTCAGGCACGCCTATGATGCGAATGTTGTTTCTCTTCATGTTGTCACAAAGCTCCCTTAGAGTTTCCTCACATTTTTTAAGTCTCTTTTCCTTTTTCTTCTCTGCTTCTGTGCCTTTGTTTATTGTGTCCTCTAACTCGCATATTCAATCCTCAGCGTCATCCATCCTGCTTTTAATTCCTTCCATTGTGGTCTTCAGTTCTGATACTGTATTTGTCATTTCTGTCTGATTCTTTTTTTTATTTCAATTTCATTTTTTATACTTGTTATCTCTTTATTTAGGTGTTCATAATGACTATCCATTGTTGCTCTAATTTCTTTGAACATCCTAACTATCATTATTCTAAATTCTGCTTCTGGTAATTTGGTTATATCTGGTTCATTCAGGTCCTTCTCTGGGGATTTCTCTTGATTCATTTGGTTTGCATTCCTCTGCCTGCCCATTTTATCTGTGTATAAGCAAGTTGTGGCCACTGGAGTCCAGTAGGTGTTGCCTTTGTGTTCTCTAGGTGTGGTCTATCTGCAGGCCCCCCATCCCCTCTGCCGGTGCCTAGGGTGGTTGGGTATGAGCGTTGCCAGCGCCGGCCCACTGTGGCTTTTGCTATGATTTCTGCCTCTCCTCCGTGGGAGGGGCTGTGACTGAAGCCACAAGATTAGCACCAAGGGTAGAGGTGAGCACCTTTCCTCAGCTGCGGACCCAGCCTATTTCTGGACTTCCGCCCAGAACCAGCAGTCGGAGCCTGCTCGCTACAGTTCCGCGGGTTAGGCGGGGCTTTTGACGTGCTCCCAGCTGTAAGCTTTTGCCCGTCGGAGCTTTAGCTCCGCCCTCGAGGCCAGGGCCCTTCTGCGCAGGGTCGGAAACCAAGGTTTATTGGGGCGGGCGTGTTTGCTGGCTTCCGCTGAGCTGCGTACTTCCGCTCGTCCCGGACTCTACCCCGCCCCCGCATTTGGAGCCCGCTCGTTCACGTATGAATGCTATCCGGGGTTTCTCCGGCCGGATGGGGATAGTAGCATGGGCTCAGCTGCGAGCCTCCACTTGTCTCGGGGTCCACCCCGTTCCCGCGCTCGGAGCCCGCTCGCGCACGTATACTGGCCAACTGCAGTTTCTCCGGCGGGGGTGGGGGGGGTGGAGGGGTGGGGGACTGGTAGCGTCAGCTCAGCCACAGCCCCTGCCCGTCCCTGGTTCTAGCCCAGTCCCCGCTGTCAGGGCCGGCTTGCGCAGGGCCTGCCCATTCCTGGCCTCCCGCTTTGTCCCCGTAAGTGGGATTAAAGGCGGGCCTGCAGCTTCCGGACCGCTTTCGCAGTCCCCTTTGACCCTCTGGGCTAGACCGATCTCCCACCAGCTTGGCCTCTGCCCACGCCCACAGAACCGCCTTTCAGCATCCTGCCGCCCCAAAACCCCAAGCAGCCCTCAGCAGAGTAGGAAGGGACCTAATACTCTACACTGTAGGCCTGGGAGCTCCCTCACTTGTTTCACAGCTCAATACTGTCCAAACGCCTCTTCTAGGCTCTAGGACTGCAGGCTGGGGCTTGGTTCCTGGGACCCAGGTCCCTCCCTCTCCGCCAAACTCTCCTCCCGCCCCGCGGGTCTCTCTGGACTGCCGTTTGCTCCGGGGAGCTGGGCAGCCCTCTTCGCGTTTTCGCTATTCCTACCAGTCTCATTGTGGCTTCTTCCGTGTTCCTTGGTTGAAGAGTCCACTTAGTTTTGTTCAAAGTTGGCTTATCCAAGTGGTGGTTCTTAAAATTGAGTTGTAATCCACTTTGGTTCTGGGAGTTGGAAGTTGGTACGTCCGCCTACTCCGTCGCCATCTTGCTCCCCCCCACATATGGCTTTTATTATGCTAAAGTTGTTTCCTTATTTGCCTTTCTGTTGAATTTTATAATAGAAGGATTTGTCAAATGCTTTTTCAACATCAATTGGAATTATCATTAGGGTTTCTTTAATTTATTTTGTTAATGTGAAGTATTACATTGATCAATTTTTATATATTGAGTCAACCATGCATCTCAGAAATCCCATTTGGTCATTGTTCATAATCCTTTAATATATTGCTAAATTTGGTTTACTAATATTTTGTAGATGATTTTTACATCAATGTTGATAAGAGGTATTAGTCTCTAGTTTTCTTTAGGGTCTTTGTCTTTGCTATCAAGGTAATAATGACCTTATAGAATCAGTAAAGAAGTGTTCCCTATTCTTTAATTTTTTTGAAGTTTGAAAAGAATTGGTATTTGTTTTTCTTAATTATTTGATATAATTCAAGAATTAACCTTTTTTTGTTGTTGTGCATGTTTGATTAGTGATTCAATCTCCCTACAAGTTATAGGTTTATTCACGTTTTCTATTTCTTTGTGACTTAGTTTTTGCAGGTATTGTGTTTATCACTAAAATAGAAAAACAAAAAGAAATAGGGAAAATTTATTAAATCAGTTTCTATTTTGAAATGGTTAGTGAAATTAATAAATTAGTGAAACTCATTAGAATGAATGTTTAAGGAAAAAAGAGTAAAGACACAATATCTACAAGATGTATGAAAAAGAGGGATTTGCTAGATGCTACTTATAGTAAAAGTTTTATAATGGAATATCATGAGCAACTCTATGTCAATAAATTATAAAACTTATATTAAATGAAAAAATTTATTGAATGACACAAATTATTAATATTAGCCAGAGCCTGGTCAGGCAGTAGCACAGTGGATAAAGCATCGGACTGGGATGCGGAGGACCCAAGTTCGAGACCCCGAGGTCACCAGCTTGAGCATGGACTCATCTGGTTTGAGCAAAGCTCACCAGTTTGGACCCAAGGTCGCTGGCTTGAGCAAGGGGTTGCTCGGTCTGCTGAAGGCCCATGATCAAGGCACATATGAGAAAGCAATCAATGAACAACTAAGGGGTCACAACGAAAAACTAATGATTGATGCTTCTCATCTCTCTTTGTTCCTGTCTGTCTGTCCCTGTCTATTCCTCTCTCTGACTCTCCCTCTATCTCTAAAACAAACAAACAAACAAACAAACAGAAACATTAGCCAGAGAAAAAAATTGAAACTTGAAATAGCCCTCCAGCCAATAAAGAAATTGAATTTGCAGTTAAACGACTTCTCACCACAAAAAGCAAATAAACTAACAAAAAAATAACTTTAGGCTCCAGACAGAATCACTAGTGAAACCCAATAAACAGTTCACTAAAAACATTTTTTAAGTTATTTTTATTTTTTTAAGTGAGAATAGGGGACTTGATAGTAAGACAGACTATTGCATATGCCCTGATCTCATTCACCCAGCAATTCTTGTCTGTGGTTGAAGCTTGAGTCAATCAAGTTATTTTTAGCACATAATGCTGAAAAGTTCAGACCAAATGAACGCTCCTCAGCACCTGGGGCCAATGTTTGTGCCAATGAAGCCACTAGCTGCAGGAGGGAAAGAGAAATAGAAGGGGAGAGCAAGAGAGAGAAGCAGATGATCACTTCTCTTATACGCTGTGACTGGAATTGAACCAGGAACGTCCAACTGGCCAAGGCCTAAAAACTTAAAACCAATTCTACAAAAAATATTTTAGAAACTAGAGTAGGTTGCTTGACCTGTGGTGGCACAGTGGAATGCTGTGGTCACTGGTTCAAAACCCTGGGCTTGCCCGGTCAAGGCACATATGGGAGTTGAAGCTTCCTGCTCCTCCCCCCTTTCTCTCTCTCTCTCTCTCATAGACCTGGAACGCTGAGGTCACTGGTTCAAAACCCTGGGCTTGCCCGGTCAAGGCACATATGGGAGTTGAAGCTTCCTGCTCCTCCCCCCTTTCTCTCTCTCTCTCCTTTAAAATGAATAAATAAAAAAATACATTTAAAAAAAGAAAGAAAGAAAGAAAATAGAGGAAGAGGGAAGAGTTGCCCTCTCACTCATTTATTTCTTTTATAAGGCTAATATTGCTCACTACACAGACAAGAAAATTACAAGAAGATGAATTTATGAACAAAATTCTTCTAGAAAATATATTTAATTTTTTAAACCAAATAAGTAAATAAAATCCAGCAATATGTAATAATTATATGTCATGACCAAGTTAAGTATATCCCAGGGATTCAAAGGTGGTTTAATATTTGATAATCTACTAATTCACTACTTTAACAGGTTAAGGCAAAAGAAGTCATATAATCATTTTAATAAATGAAATGATATTGGACTAAAACAAAACAATATCTGATAATAAATTTCTAAGCAAATGACAAACAGAAGAAAAACTATCTAATAAGGGGTATCATCAATAAGAATTTTCAACTAACATCATATTACCAGGATAATGTTATTTCCTTACTGCGATAACATAAAGAAAAGATATCAGCAGTAGGCTGTTGATGGCAATGCCCATAACCAACCACCCTAGGCAGCAGCAGAGGGGGTGGCAGGCCTGCAAACAGACCGCACCTAGAGAACACAAAGGGAACACCTACTGGACTCCAGTGCCCACAACGTGCCCATAAACAGATAAAATGGGCAGGCAGAGGAATGCAAATCAAATGAATCAAGAGAAATCCCCAAAGAAGGACCTGAATGAACCAGATATAACCAAACTACCAGAAGAAGAATTTAGAATAATGATAGTTAGGATGTTCAAAGAAATTAGAGCAACAATGGATAGTCACTATGAACACCTAAATAAAGAGATAACAAGTATAAAGAACGAAATTGAAATAATAAAAAAGAATCAGACAGAAATGACAAATACAGTATCAGAACTGAAGACCACAATGGAAGGAATTAAAAGCAGGATGAATCACGCTGAGGATCGAATCAGCGAGTTAGAAGACACAATAAACAAAGTCACAGAAACAGAGAAAAAAAAGGGAAAGAGACTCAAAAAATGTGAGGAAACTCTAAGGGAGCTCTGTGACAACATGAAGAGAAACAACATTCACATCATAGGGTGCCTGAAGAAGAGGAAAGAGGACAGGAAATGGAAACTGTGTTCAATCAAATCATAGCAGAAAACTTCCCTAAATTAAAGTGGGGAAACACTGCACACATTCAAGAAGCACACAGAACTCCATTAAAGAGAAACCCAAAAAGATCTACACCAAGACACATCATAGTTAAAATACCAAAGCTAATGGATAAAGAAAAAATCTTAAAAGCTGCTAGGGAAAAAAAGGCTATCACCTACAAAGGAGCCCCCATAAGGATAACATCGGACTTCTCAACAGAAACACTTGAGGCCAGAAGGAAATGGCAAGATATAATCAAAGTAATGCAGAACAAGAACCTACAACCAAGACTACTTCATCCAGCAAGGCTAACATTTAAAATTGAAGGAGAAATAAAGAGCTTTCCAGACAAAGAAAGCCTCAAGGAATTCATAAAAACCAAACCAATTCTGCAAGAGATACTACGGGGCCTGTTGTGAACAGTTCAAAGGGAGGAAAGAATGTAGCAAAAGAAAAATACAGCTTTAAATGGCAATAAACAACTACATATCAATAATAACCTTAAATGTAAATGGATTAAATGATCCAATCAAAAGACATAGGGTAGCTGCGTGGATAAAGAAACAGGACCCATACATATGCTGTCTACAAGAGACACACCTTAAAACAAAAGATGCACATAGACTGAAGGTAAAAGGATGGAAAAAAATATTTCATGCAAATGGAAATGAAAAAAAAGCCAGGGTAGCAGTACTTATAGCTGACAAAATGGACTTTAAAACAAAGGCAGTAGTAAGAGATAAAGAAGGACACTACATATTGATAAAAGGAATAATTCAACAGGAAGATATAACTATTATAAATATCTATGCACCAAATATAGGAGCCCCGACATACAGAAAACAGACTTTGATGGACATAAAGGGCGAGATTAACAGCAATACTATCATAGTAGGGGATTTCAATACCCCTCTAACAACACTGGATAGATCCTCAAGAAAGAAAATCAATAAAGAAACAGCAGACTTAAAGGATACACTAAATCAACTTGATTTAATAGATATCTTCAGAACTTTTCACCCTAAAGCAGTAGAATATACATTCTTCTCAAGCGCTCATGGTACGTTTTCTAGGATAGACCACATGTTAGGACACAAAAATGGTCTCAATAAATTTAAGAAGATTGAAATCATATCAAGCATTTTCTCTGATCACAATGCCATGAAACTAGAAATTAACCACAAAAGAAAAACTGAAAAATACTCAAGCACTTGGAAACTAAATAGCATGATATTAAATAATGAATGGATTAACAATGAGATCAAAGAAGAAATAAAAAAGTTTCTAGAAACAAATGATAATGAGCATACATCAACTCAAAATTTATGGGACACAGCAAAAGCAGTACTGAGAGGGAAGTTTATTGCACTACAGGCACATCATAGGAAGCTAGAAAAAGCTCAAATAAGTAACCTGACCTTGCAGCTAAAAGAAGTAGAAAAACAACAATAAATAAAACCCAGGACAAGTAGAAGGAAGGAAATAATAAAGATCAGAGCAGAAATAAATGGCATAGAGGCTAAGGAAACAATACAGAGGATCAATGAAACCAGAAGCTGGTTGTTTGAAAAGGTAAACAAGATTGATGAACCTTTAACTAGACTCACCAAGAAAAAAAGAGAGAGGTTTCAAATAAATAAAATTAAAAAAGACAGTGGAGAAATAACAACTGATACAACAGAAATACAAAGCATTGTAAGAAAATACTATGAAGAACTCTATGCCAAAAAATTAGACAACCTAGGTGAAATGGACAAATTTCTTGAATCATATAAACTTCCAAAAATCAATCTGGAAGAATCAGAACACCTAAACAGACCAATTACAGCAAATGAGATCGAAACAGTTATCAAAAAACTCCCAAAAAAGAAAAGTCCTGGGCCTGATGGCTTCACAAGTGAATTCTATCAAAAATTCAAAGAAGAACTAACTCCTATCCTTCTCAAGCTATTTCTAAAATTTCAAGAGGAAGGAAGACTTCCAAACTCCTTTTATGAGGCGAGCATAATTCTGATCCCAAAACCGGGCAAAGACAACACAAAGAAAAAAAATTATAGGCCTTATATACCTGATGAATTTAGATGCTAAAATTTTCAACAAAATATTAGCCAACCGGATCCAGCAATATATGAAAAAAATCATACACCATGATCAAGTGGGATTTATTCTGGAGAGGCAAGGCTGGTTTAATATTCGCAAATCAATCAATGTGATTCATCACATAAACAAAAGGAAGGACAAAAATCATATGATAATTTCAATAGATGCAGAAAAGGCATTTGATAAAATCCAGCACCCATTCATGCTCAAAACTCTCAGTAAAGTGGGAATACAAGGAACATTCCTCAACATGATAAAGGCCATCTATGACAAACCCACAACAAACATCATACTAAATGGACAAAAATTAAAAGCAATCCCCTTAAGATCAGGAACCAGGCAGGGTTGCCCACTTTCACCAATCTTATTCAACATAGTTCTGGAAGTCCTAGCTATAGCAATCAGACAAGAAGAAGAAATAAAAGGCATCCAAATTGGAAAAGAAGAAGTAAAACTGTCACTATTTGCAGATGATATGATATTGTATATAGAAAACCCTAAAGTCTCAGTCAAAAAACTACTGGACCTTATAAATGAATTCAGCAAGGTGGCAGGATATAAAATTAATACGCAGAAATCAGAGGCATCTCTGTATACAAACAATGAACTGTCAGCAAAAGAACTTAAGGAAACAATCCCCTTCACTATTGCAGCCAAAAAAATAAAGTACCTAGGAGTAAATTTAACCAAGGAAGTTAAGGACTTGTACTCAGAAAATTATAAAACATTGATAAAGGAAATCAAGGAAGATACAAACAAGTGGAAGCATATACCGTGCTCATGTCTAGGAAGAATAAACATCATTAAAATGTGTATACTACCCAAAGCAATTTATAAATTCAATGCAATACCAATTAAAATTCCAGTGACATACTTCAAAGATATAGAAAACATATTCCAAAAATTTATATGGAACCAAAAAAGAACACGAATAGCCTCAGCAATCTTAAAAAGAAACAATAAAGCAGGAGGTATCACTTTTCCGGATATCAAGGTCTACTACAAGGCCATTATACTCAAGACAGCTTGGTACTGGCATAAGAACAGACACATTGATCAATGGAACAGAACAGAGAACCCAGAAATAAACCCGCCACTTTATGGACAACTGATATTTGACAAAGGAGGAAAGAACATACAATGGAGTAAAGACAGCCTCTTTAACAAATGGTGCTGGGGAAATTGGACATCTACCTGCAAAAAAATGAAACTAGACCATCAACTTACACCATTCACAAAAACAAATTCAAAATGGATAAAAGACTTAAACATAAGTCATGAAACTATAAGCATCTTAGAAGAAAACATAGGCAGCAAGCTTTCCGACATCTGTAGCAGCAATATATTTGCTGATTTATCTCTATCGACAAATGAAATAAAAGGCAAGATAAACAAATGGGACTATATCAAACTAAAAAGTTTTTGCACAGCTAAAGACAATAAGAACAGAATAAAAAGACAAACCACACAATGGGAGAACATATTCGACAGCACGTCAGATAAGGGGTTAATAACCAAAATTTATAAAGAACTTATAAAACTCAACACCAGGAAGACAAACAATCCAATCTAAAAATGGGCAAAAGAAATGAATAGAAATTTCTCTAAAGAAGACATACAGATGGCCAAAAGACATATGAAAAAATGCTCAACATCACTAATTATTAGAGAAATGCAAATTAAAACCACAATGAGGTAATCACCTCACACCAGTCAGAATGGCACTTATCAGCAAAACAACACAGAATAAGTGCTGGCGAGGATGTGGAGAAAAGGGAACCCTCCTGCACTGCTGGTGGGAATGCAGTCTGGTGCAGCCACTGTGGAAAACAGTATGGAGATTCCTCAAAAAACTAAAAATTGAACTGCCTTTTGACCCGGCTACCCCACTTTTAGGAATATACCCTAAGAACACCATAACACTGTTTGAAAAGAAGAAATGCCCCCCATGTTTGTGGCAGCATTGTTCACAATAGCGAAGATCTGGAAACAGCCCAAGTGTCCGTCAGAAGACGAGTTGATTAAAAAGCTTTGGTACATATATACTATGGAATACTACTCAGCCATAAGAAATGATGACATTGGATCATTTACAACAAAATGGTTGTACCTTGATAACATTATACGAAGTGAAATAAGTAAATCAGAAAAAAAAAACTAAGAACAGCATGAATTCATACATAGGTGGGACATAAAAGTGAGACTAGGAGACATGGACAAGAGAGTGGTGGTTACGGGATGGGGGGAGGGAAGGGAGGGTGGGATAGGGAGAAGGGTGGGGCACAAGGAAAACCAGATAGAAGGTGACAGAGGACAATTTGACTTTGGGTGATGGGTATGCAACACAATTTAATGATAAGATAATCTGGAGATGTTTTCATTGTACATATGTACCCTGATTTATTGGAGTCACCACATTAAAGTTAATAAAAAAAAAAAAAAAGAAAAGAAAAGGTATCAGATCTAGCCACACCTATTGAGCATGGTATTGGAGTCACTATTCAATGCAAAATGCAAATGACAAACAGACGTAAAAGAAGAAGATTGTCAATATTCAGAGTTGGCATGGTCGTGTAAATAGAAAATTTTAAAACCCTCCCCCAGGACTACTAGAACTAATTTTGTAGGATATAGAAGTGATAGACATACAGCAATTATATTTTTAATACAATAGCAACAAATAGTTTAAAGTCAACATTTTTTAAAATTTATTTTATTTTTATTTTATTCATTTTAGAGAGAAGACACAGAGTGAGAGAGAGAGAGAGAGAGAGAGAGAGAGAGAAAGGGGGGAGGAGCTGGAAGCATCAACTCCCATATGTGCCTTGACCAGACCAGTGCAAGGTTTTGAACTGGCGACCTCAGTGTTCCCAGGTGGACGCTTTATCCACTGCGCCACCACAGGTCAGGCAAAGTCAACATTTTAAAATAACATTTTAAACTAGCATCAAAAGTTATTTATGGATAATTTTAACAAAAATAAATACGAAACTTATATAGTAATGCTATAAAATGTTAATGAAAACAAAGATACCTAGATAAATGGAGATCTAAATCATTTTTATGATTCAGGTGACAAAGTATTGAAAGATACATTTCTCTCAAAATTGTTCTATAGATCCGACATAATCCCAATACAAATTTCAGCATGGTTTTTCCCAAAATATTTACAAGATAATTTAAAAATGTATTTGGAAAAGCAAAGGGTCAAGGATAGTTAAAACTACCTTGAAGAAGAAGACCAAAGTTTAAAGGCCATCATTTGATTTCAGAACTTTCTATAAAGCTACAATAATCAAGACAGTGTGGTAGTGGTGAACGATAGACCAATGAAACAGGACAGTGTTTAAAAATATACTCCACATATGTAGTCAAATGGTCTTTTACAAAGACACAAGAGAATTTCAAACAGAAAAAGAATATATCTTCTAATAATAGTGCTAGAACGACTTTATATCCACATAAGGAAAAAAAGTTGAAGAAAAAGTATGCATCCAGCCTGACCTGTGGTGGCGCAGTGGATAAAGGGTTAACCTGGAACACTGAGGTCACCGGTTCAAAACCCTTCACTTGTCTGGTCAAGGCACATATGGGAGTTAATGCTTTCTGCTCCTCCCTCCTTTCTCTCTCTCTTTCTCTGTCACTCTCTCTCCTCTCTAAAAAATAAATAAATAAAAAAGTTAAAAAAAAACATATGCATCCAAAATAAAAAAGGGAATATGATAATAGAGATAAGCAATTATTATTAAAAACATGTGCTAATGTCTACACTTTTTCTTATTGCTTAATGCTATTTGTTACCTTATAAAAATTATAAAGTTGTTTGATATTTTTCTTATCCTAAATAAATACCTCTTTTATAACAAATTTGTTGTTCATAATTTGATGTTATTTTTTCTTACGAGGCCTCTCACCTCATTGAGTAAGCTACAAGTCCATCAAAATGCTGATCTATCCCCCTGGTACTGTGCATACCAGATATTCTGCTTTGTATAACACAGTCCAGAATTGGTGCTTTTTGTCTGGAGCACAAAGCCATCAGGCCTATATACAAAATCCTATTAGTTTATTTATTAATTATGAAGCTCACAACTGTAGATTAATTTTCTTTTATAAAGTATAATTCACAGAAGTACTGGCTTCACCTATTTTTACCTTTTCAAATCTTGAAGTGCTCTTCTATGGAAAGAAATGTGTGGTTATTAAATTGGATAATCTTTTTAAACAAAAAATTGTTTGAGCACTTGATTCTGATATTTCTCAGTAAAAGATATATTGATGATAAAGGTTTTGTGTGAAAACAATTGTCCCATTTGGGGAGGACTACTTTATCAACATTTATAGTAAATATATGTGCCTAGGAAGCACTGAACACAAATATAAGAACTCTGAATAATTTGAAGGAATATATTGCCTTTCAAATTTTATCTAATGTGGATGTTGTAACCATAGAAAATCTATTTCAGCTCTGGCCAGTTTGCTCAGTGGATAGAATGTACACCTGGCATGCAGAAGTCCTGGGTTTGAATCCCAGTCAGGACACATATGAGAAGTGACCATCTGCTTCTCTACCCCACCCTCTCCCCTTTCTCTCTCTCTTCCCCTCTCATAGCCAGTGGCTTAATTGGTTCAAGCATTGGCCCCAGATGCTGAGGATAGCTCAGTTGATTTGAGAATCGGCCACCGACGTGGGTTTCCAGGTAGATCCTGGTCAGGGTGCATGTGGGAGTCTGTCTCTCTATCCCCTTCCTCTCACTTAAAAAAAAAAGAAAATTATTTCTAAAAGTTTTTCTGAAAAACATCAGAATTTCAAACATGTTGTTTAACTGTACCATGTCTACTATGAGATTTCCTGATGAGTTTATTGAAAGAAAAAAGAAAGAATGGAAGGAAGGAAGGAAGGAAGGAAGGAAGGAAGGAAGGAAGGAAGGAAGGAAGGAAGGAAAGGAGGGAGGGAGAAAACTTCTCTAAATTCATTAAATTGTACTTATTCCAGTTAAATTCCAGTATCAAATACAAGTATGAAAGAAATATTTATTGTTACAAGTAATCACTGTACTTATGAACAAAATAAATTCAGTAGTGAAACACTAGGTTGTTGAATGTACTTTTGTTTTGTTTAAAATGTATCTTTTATTTGTTTATAAAAACAACTTTATTTGTTTAATAAAAACAATTGTTTTTATTAAAACAAAAAGAGACTATAAAGTTTTCAGAATCTAATATAAACTATAAAGTGTAATGAAGAGTATAATCAATAATTGTCTGTTATATATTTTTATTCAGCAAATATTATTGGATGTGTCAGTGTCTTCAAATAGCTGGAACTCAATAAGATACTTGGTAAATGAATGATATGTTTAAAACCATCTATAACACACTAGTGTTTATATCTTTACTCTATTTGTTACAGCCTCCTGCCACTTTAACATGCAGAGAGTAAAATCATCTTTACCAGCTACTATTCTTCACATTATTATTATAGGGAATAATGGCCAAAATTTTTCCAAATGTAATAAAATTATAAACACAAAAATATTTGTTGCAAGAATCACAACAAATACAAAGCATGAGAAACATGAAGATTACACAAAGGCATATTATAATCAAATTGCTTCAAACCAATAATAAAGACAATATATTTTTAAAAGCCAGAGAAAAGGGTACACAGAAGGAGAAAAATAAAAATGACAAATTTCTCATTAAAAAAATGCAAACTAGAAGACAATGTTAAAGCAACATCTTTAAAGAAGTAAAAGGGGAATAAAAGTCATTTCATAATTCTTAAGCCAATGAAAAATCTTTAACAGTTAAAATAGATTTGTTCAAACATACAAAAGCTGAAAGAATTCACCTCTAGCCAACCTGCATCACAGGAAATATTAAAGGGAATTCTTAAAACAAAAATAAATTAATGACCGATTTAAAAATCTAGGTCAAATAAATGAATGATGAGCACTAAATATGGTAACCACACAATGTAATATTTGTATAAATATAAATATTTATATAAAATGATTATTTTGTGATGACGAAAGCATCAACTCACTAACAGAACATAACAAAAGGAAGAAGTAAAACCCCCCATGTTAGTAAGTGACCTGATCATCTATGTGGAATATCCTAGAAAAATCTACAAAAAAAGCTGTTGTGACAAATACAGCACCATCCCAATCAAAAACCCAACAAGCGTTTGTGGGTAGAAAATAAAGCTGATTCTGAAAGACTTGAACATATTTCTTTATCAAAAAAGATATATGGAGAGCAAATAAGCACATGAAAAAAATGCTTAATATCTTTAGTGATGAGGAAAATTCAATTAAAATTTAAATGATATGATACTACAAACCTATTAAAATGGCGACAATTAAGAGCTGCCTAGCCTACATTAAGAGCGGTCAAGGATGTGAAGGAACTAGAACTTTCATACAATGATAACCATTTTAGAAAATTATTTGGCAGCTGCTTAAAAATTAAGCATTCACTTACCTTACGGCCCAGACACTACACGTCTAGGTAAAAGTCCAAGAGGAATGAGTAGAACATATGTCCTCTCAAACATCTGAGCCAAATGTTTGTAACTGCTTCACAGGTAACTGCCAAAAACTAGAAATAATCTAAATATCCATCACCAACTGAACAGACAAACAATTTGGTATATCCATACAATGGAAAACTACTCATCAATGAAAAGGAATGTTCCATTGACACACATATCAACTTTTCAGAATATTTAAATAACTATGTTAAGCGAGAAAGCTAGAAGGAGGAAAGTTTATACTGTATTATTATATTTAAATAAAATTCTAGAAAATATAGATGCATTTTTAGGGACCAAAACCAGTCCAGTTGCTGTCGGGTGGTTTTGATTGTGGAAAGTGGTTGGAGTGAAGGATCACAACGTGACATAAAGTAATATTTTGGTGAATGTATGTTCAATTTATTGATTGTAGTGTTGCTTTCGCAGGACTTCACATATGTCACAGCTTACCAAATTGTGCACATCAGATCTGTGCAATTTATCATATGTCTATATAGTAAAGCTGGTAAAAACTAAAAGAAGGTACCTAGATAATAATATGAGAATATGTTTACTATACATCAATTTTTTAATTTCTGTAAAACAATGTTTATTATCATGCTAATATAGTACAAAATAGATACATGTACATGTTTGTATAAGCCTAGTAATATCTAGAAATACAAGTTTATGCTCACAGTGGGCCATAAAAGAAAGGTAGAGGTAGAGTAGGAGACTTTTGGCTTTATACATATATTTACCAAGCAAACAATTAATTTGACATACAATTTACATAAATAAATAATCTCAGAGAAATTTTTTACTGAATTATAGTTGACATACAACCTTATATTAGTTTCAGGTGTATGACATAATGATTTAACATCTATAAACCTTACAAAGTAATCACCATGATCATTCTAGTAGCCTGTCACTGTACAAAGTTATGATACTACTGGCGATATTTTCTACTCTGTACATTACATTCCCATGACTTACTTATTTTGGCTCCTCTAGATATCCATGTAGCTTTAGATGAAAAAGACCGATGAACACCAGGTGAATAAAAACAAAAATAAAAACAGTTTTAAGTAAACCTGCTTAGAAACACAGTAGTTTTCTATTTCAACTAGTAGTAAATTAAAATATTGGTTAAATATTTAGACCCTGGTAGATATACAGATGGATTCTCTGTGTGAGTGAAATCTGAATTAAACAGAACAAAATAGCTAAAATAGCCAAAGTGGCCAATTTAGGGCTCAGAAATCTGGCTGCCTCTAGGGTACAATTGCATTTCTTTCCAGGGAAACTCACACCTTGAATTAATGAGAACATTTTGATCTTTTTTTTTTTTTTACTTTATCTTCATTTGATAATAGACCAAAATAGAGGAAGCTACAAAACTGGTGCCATGAATCTTCACCAGAAACAATCTTAAGCTGACCTTTTTAGTGATAGGTCTATTTAAGGACAACAGATTTCTTGTTTAGCTGAATAGCCAGCATTTCAAATGGCTTACAGCCTGACAATGTTATGTAATTCTTATAAATTAATAATGAGTTTTCAATGTTGAAACACCCTATAGAAAAATAAAAGAAGCTTATGATTCCTGCCTAAACAGGCTGTTTAAAGAAACCATTTTTCATTTAGAATAACTTTGCAACATAATAAATTGCCAACTTAACCAATGGTTTGTAAAAAATAGGTTGTATTTTAAAAGTCCATTTACAAATCTTTTGTTTGGAAATTGGAATACATTATTCACTTTGCTTAGACACAATGTTAGATTTACTTCTAGGCAGGCCACTAAAGCCTATTTAGTGCCTAATTTAATATATATATATATAGCCTATTCTACAGGTACTATAAAATAAAAACACCATTTTAAATATTGATTTTCATAAATAAATAAAAGACAGAGCTCTAAGTTGAAACTTGAGGAATGCATCATCCCCTCCTAAGGTGGTAGCTAGAACTTCCCACTTCCTACATATTCCTCTCCCTAATACAAAATAGAATCAACATACAACACTCTAAAATGCTGTTATCTTGTTGATCATCTTTATCCCTCAATAAAATGTAAACTCCAGGGGAGCAGGGAGTACACTAAAGAGGCATTTTTGAACAAATAAGGTAGGGCTGAGGGGTAAATATGTAGAATCAATATTGTGATTGAGAGTTTGAGCAGAAAATGATGACACAAATGATACAAAGTAGGTAAAAATTAATTAGAAACTCCACGAATAAGCCATGTTTAAGCCATGGTTCAAATATAAGGTAATAGCTTTGAATTAGAATGAGCAGGCTTTAAGAAAAACAGAATTAACTTCAACACATAGGCAAAGTTATTAAGAAGCTCAAAGATAGGGCCTGAGCTGTGGTGGCGCAGTGGATAAAGCGTTGACCTGGAACAGTTGATCTGAAGTCACCAGGTCGAAATCCTGGGCTTGCCTGGTCAAGACACATATGGGAGCTTTCTGCTTCTCTGGCCTTCTCTCATTCTCTTTCTCTTTGCTCCCTAAAAGTGAGTAAATAAAATCTTAAAAACAAAAAAGAAACTTAAAGATAACAAGTATATGACAAATAAAAATATATGTTTGCTACTCCATCAGAAAAAAAAAAGGCAGTGAGAAATTCCAGGAGATAAAAACTGCGTAAAAAGATTGATTTCAGAATTCCATGCAAATTAAACTGTGACATGGTTTTCAGCACCTGGTAGAATTCAAAAAGGAAGAAAATATTTGAAATTGATATTAGACATAGGAATCTCTTTGAAATTCAAGAGAACAGAATATTAGTTTAGCAAATTAATTTTCTCTCTTCACTGAACCATTTTTGCATCATCATAATCAAATTATTTATTAGTTGTCAACTTTTAGAAATAACATATAGATAAAACATTATGTTTAAAAAAATTTTAATATTACAGATTTTAACAAGGTAAAAGTAAACATATGTCTAAAAATGTTGGGTGATAAGAACAGAAACTGTAGGTGGTTAAAAGAACAGGAGCACTAATAGTGTTATTATAAAAAGTACAGAGCCAAGGGACTACAGTTGAAAGAATAATATAACTATATTATAGATTCTCCTTATATTCTATTGAAAAAATATTTCATCAAGAAAAAAACTAGCCTGACCAGGTGATGGTGTAGTGAATACAGCGTCGAACTGGGATGTGGAGGACCCAGGTTCGAGACCCCGAGGTCGCCAGCTTGAGCGTGGGCTCATCTGGATTGAGCAAAAGCTCACCAGCTTGGACCCAAGGTCGCTGGCTTGAGCAAGGGGTTGCTCGGTCTTCTGAAGGTCCGCGGTCAAGGCACATGTGAGAAAGCAATCAATGAACAACTAAGGTGTCGCAACAAAAAAACTGATGATTGATGCTTCTCATCTCTCTTCATTCCTGTCTGTCTGTCCCTATCTATCCCTCTCTCTGACTCTCTCTCTCTCTCACTGTCCCTGTTAAAAAAAGAAAAAAAAAGAAAAGAAAGAAACTAGAAAATCATGATGTAAGTACATACATTGGAGAACTGTCAGGTAGAAAATAACAGATGTAGGTTAATCCTCTTCTACAATGATAGGAAGAGAAGAATCATTTCTAGGATTGCTATATCAAGAAACAGCAGCGTATACATACTGTTTTTGAAATACTAGGGAACCACAGAACAAGAAAACAACTTAAAGCAGTTTTAGTTACTTTCAGTAGAGTCACATGAGTGCTCAGATAGCTGTGTTTTAATATAGATGTTTCTGAGCCATTTTATTGTTTTAAACCATTTGTGTGCAATATTTCGGTTTTACAAACATTTTATGTTGTAAAGGAGAGACAAGGCCCTGTCCAGTTTGCTCAGTGGTAGAGCATCAGCGATGTGTGGAAGTTCCAGGTTCAATTCCCAGTCAGGCACACAGAAGCAACTATCTGCTTCTCTTCCCCCCCCCCCCATCTCCCTCCTTCTTCTCTCTCTCTCTCTCACTCACTCTTGCTCTCACTCTCTCTTCTCTTCCTTCAGCCATGGCTTGAGTGGTTCGAATGCATCACCCTGAGGAAGGCTCCATGGAGACTCTGCCTCAGGTGCTAAAAATATCTTTGTTGCCACAGTGGCCCCAGATGGGCAGTAGATCAGTACCAGACAGGGGCTGTGTGTGGATCCTGGTTGGGGCGCAAGCAGAAGTCTGTCTCTCTATCTCCCCTCCTCTCACGTTGCAAAGAAAAAAAAAGGCGAGGGGAAATAGAGGAGACATAGTCTCAGTAACATGCGGTAACAGGCTCAGTTTGAGTTCTGAGCAGGACTAAATGAGCCAAACTATAGTTTGGAATTCCAGGAAATCATAGTCCGTTAGGTGCAAAGAATCTTGAAGTCAGAGAAAGTAAAAAGCTTTTGGGCTATCTTCTGCCCAATCATACCACGAGACTCCAATCCCCAGTAATGAGCTGAACACATTTTTAAAAGTATCCACCTACCAATTATGAGATAGACACCTTATCAAATTTCAAGCTTAGTCAAACTTAAGAACAGCCTCTCCCATGCCCCACCATAAAAGCATCTGGTCAACTTTCCCTGAAAGTGTAGTCTAAGCAGGTCGGTAGGGACTTTCATCCATGAAAATCAGTCTTGTTTGAAAAATAAAATTTACATACACTATCTACTTTTTCTAAAATAAATTTTGAACTTTATAGATATTCTTTTTAAAAAGACTATATGTATGTTATATAATTTACAATATCACAGAGGGAAAATAAAGCAGGGTGATATGATGACATTTTAGAGAGCATGTCTGGGGCTTTAAAGACTGGAGGAAATAAAGCAGTTGGTCATGCCAAATACGGGAGAAAGGGGACAGCAGCTGCATAGACCCTGAGCTGTAAAGTTAAGGGATTAATTGTGAGATATAAAATGGGGGAAGCGAAGGAAGTAATGTGATTGGAGAGGTAGAAACGTCATACGAGTCTGGTCAAAGTTAAGACTTTTGGATTTACTCCAATGACAAGAGAAACTTGAAAATTTTTGAGCAGAAGACTGACATGTGATCACTTGCGCCATTGGGTTAACATTATCTGAGAACATGCAAAAGCAGAAGCAGGGAGACCAGTGGTGGTGAGGAGGAGTGGATAAATTCTGGTTTTTAAAGGGGAGTCAAGTATTAATTTTTAGGATAAAACCTGCAAGAATGGGGTGGCCATTTGCTGAGAGGTGGAAGATTCAAGGAGGAAAGTGGTAGGTAGTTGGTGCAGGAGGCATGTCAGAAGTTCAGAAATACCTGACAAAAACAATTATCTCCGGATAGAAAGAGATCATATTCCTATTTTCACCATAGCAAAAATCTAAGGCCCTGGCCAGCTGGCTCAGTGGCTAGATCATTGCCCCTTCATATGAACATCCTGGGTTCTATTCCCAGTCAGGGCGTATAGGAGAAGTCACCATCTGCTTTTCCCCACTCCTTTCCCAATTCTCTCCCTTGTCCCCTCCCACAGCCAGTGGCTTGATTGGTTCGAGCGTAGGTCCAAGGCACTGAGGATGGCTCAGTTGGTTGAACTGTAGGATTCTCATGTGCTAAAAATAGCTCAGTTGCAAGCATCAGCCCCCCAGATGAGGTTGCCGGGGTTACCTAGAGGGTTCTTGTCAGGGTGTTTGCGGAGTCTGTCTCACTGTATCCCCTCCTCTCACTTAAAAAAAAAAAATCTAAGTGAATTGAAATACTTTCCTTTTTCTTTCTTTCTTTATTTTTATTATTTTGGTAAATGAAAACATGACCATTTAAAATGTTTAAATATTCTTAATGGTATCGATTTTCAGAATTGTTTACAAGGCCTATCTCTGGAGTACTTCTGTCTTGTCCCAAATATGTATTGCAGGAGACTGTATCTGTAATACAGCAATTAAACATGCAGAGGAGCAGCTCTTTATTTTGGTCCTGAAAAAAATATATCGTGAATCAAATTTATAATTGAATGAAATCACTTCTTCCAAGTTTATTAAAAGTCATTATGAAAATGTTATCTTTGAGCTCAGCTGACAACTTTAAACTTAATGTAACTTTTAATCTATTGCTACAAAATCAATTATGTCACCACTGGGCATCTTATGGAGGGTGAATTACTACCAGTCAAAAAGTGTATTCTCTTGAATTTATAGACTTACAGATATTTTTTAAAAGGAAGCTATAACTATAAAAGAAACTAGAACCAGGTTTCCATAGAGGCTGTGCTGTGTGGTGGAAAGGGACCCCTTTCAGGAGAAAAAGCAGTCAGAGCTCCGTGATCTGCATCTCAGCAACACGATCCTTAAAGCGTTGCCTGAGAGTACTGACCAGCGGCAAATTCTCATCCGTCAGAATACCTTCTTACAGCTTCACTGTACAATAGAAATACAAAGTGGTGTAAAGTTTATAAACTATATTTAAATGTGTTTATAAATATAGGTAATTATTCGTGTTTTTATCAGAGGACTTATTTATTTATTTACTCATTCAAATATGATTGCTACTTAGCACCAATCAAATTTTGAAGCAAAGCTCCTCATTCATTTGTTTGGGAAGTACAGGTATATATGTTCAAGGTAGGCAAAAGGTGAAAGACGAACGGGTGAGTGAATGGACAGCTAGATAAATCAATTTATCGATAGTGTAATGAAACTGCTTTATAAAATTTAAAGGTGCTGTTTCAAAATTCAAAGTGTTGATTGTATTAGGGTGAAGTATTCACTTGCCCTCATATCCACAATAATGGGAGATAATAGAATTTGTATTTTAAGGATATCTGGGCAATGTGTTAATTAAATTAACCTCAAGCTACAGTGCTACCTTATGAGGAAACTTGATAGCTTTTCTATTCTCCATCCTAAATTACATGCAGTTACAATGTTTTGCACTTTCCATCAGAAGATATGAAATATCATTAAATGACCACATTAAGATTCTCCAACTATAAACTAAAAATAAAAATGTTTCAATCTGCGTGACCAGGCGGTGGTGCAGTGGATAGAGTGTTGAACTAGGATGCAGAGGACCCAGGTTCGAGAGGCCAGCTTGAGCAAGGGCTCATCTGGATTGAGCAAAAGCTCACCAGCTTGGACCCAAGGTCGCTGGCTCGAGCAAGAGGTTACTTGGTCTGCTGAAGGCCCGGGATCAAGGCACATATAAGAAAGCAATCAATGAACAACTAAGGTGTTGCAACAAAAAACTGATGCTTCTCATCTCTCTCCGTTCCTGTCTGTCTGTCCCTATCTATCCCTCCCTCTGACTCTCTCTCTGTCTCTGTAAAAAAAAAAAAAAAAAGTTTCAATCTAAATATAACCCTCACGCCTGACCAGGCAGTGGTGCAGTGGATAGAGTGTCGGATTGGGATGTGGAGGACCCAGGTTCAAGACCCCGATGTTGCCACCTTGAGAGTGGGCTCATTTGGCTTGAGCAAAAGCTCGCCAGCTTGGACCCAAGGTCGCTGGCTCCAGCGAGAGGTTACTTGATCTGCTGAAGACCCATGGTCAAGGCAGATATGAGAAAGCATCAATGAACAACTAAGGTGTCGCAATGAAAAACTTATGATTGATATTTCTCATCTTTCTCCATTCCTATCTGTCCTTATTTATCCCTTTCTCTGACTTTCTCTCTCTGTCTCTGAAAAAAAATTATGTATATAATATATATACCCTCACTGAAATCTCTTAGGAAGAAATTACAATAAAAATAGAAATTCTCTCGTAATTCACAGTCAAAAGAAATAAAATTCTATTGCCTTTAGGAGTTAAAATTCCTAAGAAATTAGTGGTCCAAAATTAGTCCTCCTAATTTTTGTATTCCACTTAATCTCTCATGAGGCTGAATTCTCAATGCTGAGGAAAAGCAGCCTTCAGCAGCTCCAGCTTAGGTAATTTCTTTGGAGGCTCAAGGTTGAATACATTTATCACTAAGCCTTTCATAATGCACATTTTTAAGGGTCTAAAACGTTAATAGGATATAAAAAAATTATCACAGCATTTGTCTCATCTCCATGAAATTGAGAAAAAATATATTACTCAGCTCCTAAAAGCTATTACAGATACAATTATGCTTCCAAATTTAGTGCTCATAATGCCAAATATCACAAAAGACGCTCAGTGGTATCTGAGTGAAGACAGAAGGACACAGAGAGAATGTTGGTTCAGCCTGGTTAGAATCCACAACCTGTGAAAGTAAACTCAACTCCACCAAAGGAGTAATGACAGCAATAAGTTTATCAGGGGGAAAATCATCTAATTATATAGGATGGTATATATCCTATCCTCAAATTGCTTTTTCCTGTTTGTGTTTGCAATGTTTAAAAAAATGCAAATGTTAGGCTCAGTCATTTTAGGTGTTTTCTTTCCGACTCATTATATTCAAACCCTCTTAATTTTTATTTCTTCTTTGAGCTCTATGTTTCTTGTTGAATTGCCAGCATTTTGAAAGTCATGACCTTCACTATGACTTACAATAGATATTTTCATTCCTGTGTCTCATTAGCTATTTTTACTGCCTCTTCTTACTGAATACTTACATTTTAAATCTTTCTCTTAAGGAAGAGGTCTTTTTTCTGCTCTTGATGCAGATAAATAATCATCATCAATGGAATTTTGTATTAAGTTCACTGTTGATACTTGATACTTGAGCCATACTCTCAGCAGCCAAGTGAGAAACAATGGTGCTTCTCAAAACACTGTCATTTACCTCACACCTGTTAGAATGACTCTCATGAAAAGACAAATAATGACAATCATCAGCAAGGATGTGGGTAAAAGGGAACCTCAGTGCACTGTTAGTGAGAATACAAATTGGTGTAGCCACTATGAAGAAAAGTATGGAGGTTCCTAAAATAATTAAAACTAGAACTATCTTGTGATATAGCAATCCCACTTCTGGGTATTTATCCAAAGAAAATAAAAATACTAATTCAAAAAATATATGCAACCTTATATTTATTGCAGTATTATTTATAATAGCTAAAATACAGAAACAACCAAAGTGTACATTGATGAATGAATGGAATGAATGGATAAAGAAAATGTGGTAAATACTACATAATGAAATACTACTTAGTCATAAAAAAGAATGGAATATTGCTATTTGTGACCATATGCACAGACCTTGAGGACATCATGCTCAGCGAAATAAGTAGGACAGAAAGACAAATTCATCTGATCTCAGTTAAATGTGGAAACTAAAAACAAAACAAAAAACCAACTTCATAGATACAGAAAACAGATTGGTGGTTTCCGGAAAGGAGGGAGTCAGGGAAAGGGAGGCAAAGTGGGTGAAGGAGGTTAAAAGTTAGAAAATAAATCAGTCATGGGGCTGTCATGTGTGGAATTGCAACAATAGTTAATAATACTGTAGTGCATATTTGAAAGTTGCTAAGAAAATAAATCTTAAAAGCTCTCACCACAAGAAAAAAATGTAATTATATATAGTGATGGATGGTAATTAGACTTACTCTGGTGATCTTTTTACAATGTATACAAATACTGAATCATTACATTGTACACCTGAAGTTAATATGTTACATGTCAATTACACCTCAATAAAAAAAGTCATTCCCAGTATTTGCACTTGCAATTCATCTGACATTCTAACAATTCAATTCTTTAAAAATAAGCCTTTAAATTCTAGAATAGTTGTTGAATTAAATAAAAGCTGCAAAGATAGCACAGAATTATTATACACTCACATCCAGTTTCCCCTATTATTAATATCTTATGTATGATAGTACAGTTGTCACAAATAATTAACCAATATTAATACATTATCTAAAGTCCATGCTTCATTAAGATGTTTTTTATTTTTACTTACTGTCCTTTTTCTGTTCCATCCTCCCATTCAGGATACCACATTCCATTTAGTTTCATGTGTCCTTAGGCTCCTCTTGGCTCTAACAGTGTCTAACTCCTTGTTTTTCAGGACCTTGACTATTTTAAAGAGTTCTAGTAACAATTTAATTATTACTTAAATTGTCTCTTTTCTTTCTCTATTTGATGTACTAGCAGTGTTTGCTGAGCTTAAGTGACTTTTCTCTGTTTGCTTTCCTTGTGTTTTTTAAATAAAGAAGCTTGTTTTTTCTAATATACTTCTCTAATTTATATCTTCTGGAGTCTACCAGAGTGAGAGATATAAAAATCAGGGGGTCTGGGTTTGCTCAATATATGTTGTCCATTTTCTCTTCTTTTGCTGGTAAACCCCCACCATTAGAACAATCCTCTTTAGACTGACATAAAGACAAAACCATCATCTCTTAGTGTCCTATCTGTCCCATCTTTGTTGTGCCCTCCTACAGAACATGAATTTCATATAGTTCTCAAGCATGTTTTCCCAGGACAAAGGGAATACCTGACTGTCCCCTTGTAATACTCACTAATGGCTTGAATATTTTGCACCAAGTTCCCTAATTTTCTCTTCTTCAATGTGTCCATATTTTCTTAGACCGAAATGGCTTAGTATCCCAAATCTTTCAGGCATCTTTACACAATTATTCTTACAAGGGATTCTCTCTGCAGCTCTAAGAAGGTAATGTTTACAGTTGTTTAGACCCCTTCCAGCACAGTTACTCAATCCTGCTCTCTGAGATACTGGTATTCTCTCGTTCAGAATTCTTTGAGTCCCAGTCCTTCTTTCTGTCCTAGTAACATGAAACCAATATATTCCCTTCCCCTATACCTTTTTATAGAGCAATTAGGCTTAGGTCTAGCCATTTTCTCTTTTATATCTGACTCTCCTGGCCTTTAAAATCTCATTTTCTCCTTTGTATTTGTCTGGTCTGTCAGCTAAAATACCAGCTTTTCAAATAAGTAATTTTCTTGCGCCAGCTTACTTAGCCAGTCTTCCTTTATTTTGTTTTAACTAATCATTCCAGTTGCTTTTTAATTGCCTGGAAAACAAAACAAAACAAAACTTGATTTCTAGACCTAAAAGGTATAATTGCTCTTTATAATTGCTTCCTTAGTTTGCAATACCTTAGTTTTTAGTCTATGTCTTTTTCTTATACCAAGAGGATAACAGATCTATATTTTAAAAGGAGGAGGGATTCCATTTATTTTTAGCTATTCATTCACAATAGTATATCACACTTCTGGAAAAACCCCTAATTTGATCTGGGAGATCCGGATCCATAGTGAAAGTTTATTCAGTTAACAAATCTGAAGCCAACTTGAGGCCATATGGTTTATTCCTTCCACGTCTTCTTTCCTTGGCCTTGAAGGCAGGTGCCATGACACAGAGACGAACAGAATGAGTCAGCTGGACTAGTACTGATTACACAGCCCTGCCACCAGCAGTACAAAGCTAAGACCTTCCCAGTGTTCTGTTAAACATGAAAAACTCAGCTGCTTTGCAGTTTAAAAACAATACACACTGTTACTCCTTCCAAGGTCAGAAAGGACTAATCTCAGTTTAGCTTCCCCTCCAATTCCAGGACAAGCTGTGCCTATGAATGTCAAGGTCTTGCTGTCGCAGTCTCTCCTAAAGGCATCTGTACCCGGGAATGCTGAGACACCTGTGTAGCTAAGTTTGTCTTCGGCACAGGTGCTTGCAATCTCGCCTGAATAAAAATTGTCACTTTTTTGGGACAAAGTTATTATATGCTTCAGTGACCCCTCAAAGTAAAAAATCCCACCTGGCCAATTTATGAAAGCCTGAAGCCTAATGCCACCCACCAGTGTGACTGAGCTAAAAACCAATAATAAAATTGTACAAAGCAGCCATATGGCATGCTATATAGAGTTACCACTTACCAAAGTAAAAACAGAACCAAACCATGGCTATAACTTCTAATCCTGCCTGGTAAGCCAAGACCAAAGTTACCACCTTTGATCATTTAGGATCTTGCTTTTGTAATATCTCCATATTTCTTTCCCAACATTTACTTCTAACTTATTGTCAAAGGGTCTGGTCTAGTGTACAGGACTCAAACATCTGCAGATTGAACACATAACACTCTTCTCCCCTATTGAAGTTCAGAACCAAGTGAGAGCTGATCAGAAAGTCAGGAGGATAGACACCTCCTTTATTACTGAGGAGACTGTGGGGATAATAGTTTACATATGTAGCCAAAATGCATTCCTAACACTACACCCAAACCCATAGTCAGAGCATCTACCATATCTTAGGGAGAAAAGCAGAAAACTATATTTTATCTAATAATTTTTAAAGGGATACTGGATTTGTAAGTCAAGACATTATTTTATTTTATGCACCACTAAGAAAGAAAGAAATCCTTCTTGCCATTTAAATTAGTACCTACAATTAATCATAAGATATACTGGGATTGGGCCCTGGCCAGTGGGCTCAGTGGTAGAGCATTGGCCCAGCATGTGAAAGTCCTGGGTTCAATTCCTGGCCAGGGCACACAGGAGAAGTGCCCATCTGCTCTCCCCCCTCCCCCCTCTCCTTTCTCTCTGTCTCTCTTTCCCTCCTACAGCCAAGGCTCCATTGGAGCAAAGTTGGCTCAGGCCCTGAGGATGGCACCATGGCCTCCATCTCAAGTGCTAGAATGGCTCCAGTTGCAATGGAGCAAAGGCCCAGATGGGCAGAGCATCACCCCCTAGTGGGCTTGCCAGGAGGATTTTGGTCGGGTGCATGCAGGAGTCTGTCTCTCTGCCTCCCCACTTCACACTTCAAAAAAATACAGGAAAAAAAAAAAAAGATCTACTGGGGTTGGTAAAAGTAGGTTTACAGTTGTGAGTACATGAACCACCAAATTAATAAAGTTATTGTAATAATCATAACTTACATATCTACTTTCATACGAACAACTGTACATCTGCTTTTGCTCACCCCTGTATATTTATTTGGAGATGCTAATGTAGTAAAAAATGTCTTAGAATTGAAGAAATATGAACAGTCTCTACCAGCAGGCAGATTCCACTCAAAGTAAATAAAGGAAGCAGTCAAGCCACACAAGTCATCTCATTCTCCCGTGTATGTTAGTGTGAAGACTGGGTCCTCCCCAGAGGAGCAGTAGAGAGGGCAGAGGGGCCAGGCAGTGCCAGCCCAACTTTTGAGTATTTGGAAATGTGAAACAAGGAGAGAAGAAATTCCTTCACTCGGCCACAAATTAATGTTCTATTTCAGAGAATTTGCAGTAGTATGAAAGGTAATGTTGAAAGTAATCTCTATAATCTTTATTAAAATGAAAAAAAGCTTGTCCTTTATAAAAGAAAACTTCTACAGTAAAAATATTCTAAGTACAAAGTTCATATTTATTTTTAACTTGGAAACTATATTACTATATGGTAATTTCCAATATAAGAGAATAATGAAAGCATAGTCAACATTTTAGAAGTATTTGCAATTTTCAAACATTAAACCAGCATTTTACACAATTACTGGAAATAAGATCTAGAACTTTCTTTTATCAGAACAACACAAGTTCATGTTCAGTATAATAAGTCTAATCGATTTTGACTGTTCATTTATCTGAATGGTCTCATGGTAACTTCCCTTTCAAGTCAGAGCTATTGCAATCTTATTCTCTGTGGCAAGAAGAGGTTGCTCATTTTCTGTTTTGTGTGACCAAGAGCATCTTTGCTCAGCATCATAGATAAAGGGACATTCAGGAGCCTGGTGAAAATAACCAACAAAAGCAAATTAATAACCAAGTAATGGAGACCAAAGATCTCATAGATATTATACAAAGGCAATATTATATAGTTATCAGGGGCATTATCTTTGGAATCAGACAGACTTGAGCTCTAATACTGACACCATTACTTACTAAGCAGGCTACTTAACCTCACTTCACTTCAGCTTCTTCATCTATATAAAGTAATAAAAAGTTCTCCCACTCAGACTTGTTGTGTGAATTATGAGGCAATGTATATAAACTATTAGAACAGTGCCTAACCTACAGAAAATGGTCAAATATATAAATTTTTATTTTTCATAACAAAAGAGCTACAGCTACCACACCAGGTGAATACTGTTTTACCATTGGTTATTAGTTCAGTTCAACAGGTATTTCAGGTCCTCTGCCTTCTGGGCATAAGTAGATTGTATCTCTGGCTCCCTTATTGTTGCTAGGATTAGTTCTTCCCAATGAGGTATAAATAGAATTTATTTGAATGTTGATGTGAGACCCTCTGGATTCTTCTTCTCTTTGCCACAACTGGCAATGTTCCACTCACCTTGATCCCAGAGTAAGGACAACATAAACAGAGCTTCTAGCCAACCCTCAATCAACAAGTAATTTGAATGTTGTTTTAAGCCAGTGAGATTTAGGGATTGTTATTACCAGGCATGATTTATTCAGTCTTGACAGACATACCCAGATAACCTCATCTATAAGAATCACATTTTTTTATAATTACATAACCACAATATCAACTTTTATATGTCCTACATCATCCTTCCATGGTTATTATCAAGCAGGTTGTTGACAATATTATAGAAATTCATTCATTCAACAAATATGTTCCAGTTTCTGCATTAGGGTCCAGGCAAAGGACACTGAACAGGTGGACGTAGTACCTATTCTCATAGTTTACTATGAATTTGAGTGGATCATGGAGACAGGAGGAGATTATAGATTTTAACCAAAGATTTCTCATTAGATTTTGACTTCATTGTTTTAGATTTTATACAGATTTATCATCACCATATTTCCAATCAATATATTCACAGTAGGTTTATAATCTCACTGATTTCCAAGGGAATGTGAAACTCTTAGAATGATTTCATTCCTTAAAGCTAAAACTTACCTGGGAGAGGTAATCATTACCTGGTTAAGCCTTTAATAGAAATGGGTTTATTTGATAACACTTTTTATACATTGTAAAGCTACTGAAAATTAAACACTGTGAGACAAGATAAACTGATCAGAGTTATGAGGGGGATAGAGGTGAGGCTAAGACACTACCTAAAAGTAGAGTACCCATAAGTACAGAAGGGTTTCTGGGACAGATGGGTGCAACAGAAAAGCATCATTCAGTGAATGTGGAGTAAAGAGAGGCAGGGCAGAATATCAGAATACACCCTGGATTAAAAACCAGTTAGCTCAGCAACAATTCTGATGTTACTACTCATTTGCTATATGACCTAGAATAAATCACTTAATTTTTCTTAGCTTTAGGTGTCTCATATAGAAAATATGAACACAACAACATTTTGTTTTTTACTCAAAGGGTTGAATTTTTTTACTCAATTGAGAAGTGAAAGCATTTAAAAACTCAAACACACTATTCAAAGAAAAATTGTTAATAATATAAGCATTAGCGGCCTCTCAGGAAGCTTTCATGAGCGTCACAGGTTTACCACAACTATTTCTGTCAGAGCTGTAAAGGAAGATATCAACAGTCCCATCTTATAATAAAGTGACAAGGCTTCTGAATACTCTCCTTTGCCTCAATGTTTTATTTTCTACGTTAACTAGTAGACACACTAAGATGCTGCTAGAATAACATCGCTCTTACCTGCATTTCAATATCCTCTGTTAGTGGAAGGAAATAAATTGAGCTACAACTGACAACAGAATTTAGAATAACGTCAGAAACAGCTTTGAGGATGACAACTAGCTGAAGCATCATCGAATTTGGATTCTGGGCACTGACGGCTCATGAGCCTAACATTGTTCTTTTTTTTTTTTTAATTTACTGTGTTTACATAGATTCAAGTGTGCCATCAAATTCGACAACACGTCTGATAAGGGGTTAATAGCCAAAATTTATAAAGAACTTATAAAACTCAACACCAGGAAGACAAACAATCCAATCAAAAAATGGGCAAAAGAAATGAATAGAAATTTTTCCAAAGAGGACATACAGATGGCCAAGAGGCATATGAAAAAATTCTCAACATCACTAATCATTAGAGAAATGCAAATTAAAACCACAATGAGATATCACCTCACACCAGTCAGAATGGCACTCATCTGCAAAACAACACAGAATAAGAACTGGCGAGGATGTGGAGAAAAGGGAACCCTTCTGCACTGATGGTGGGAATGCAGACTGGTGCAGACACTTGTGGAAAATAGTATGGATATTCCTCAAAAAATTAAAAATCGAACTGCCTTTTGACCCAGCTATGCCACTTATAGGAATATACCCTAAGAACACCATAGCACTGTTAGAAAAGAAGAAAGGCTCTCCCATGTTCGTGACAGCATTGTTCACAATAGCGAAGATCTGGAAACAGCCCAAGTATCCGTCAGAGGACGAGTGGATTAAAAAGCTTTGGTACATATATACTATGGAATACTACTCAGCCATAAGAAATGATGACGTCAGGTCATTTACAACAAAATGGATGGACCTTAAGAACATTATACGGAGTGAAATAAGTAAATCAGAAAAAAAAACTGAGAACAGCATGATTTCATACATAGGTGGGACATAAAAGCGAGACTATGAGACATGGACAAGAGTGTGTTGGTTACAGGGTGGGGGGAGGGAGGAGAGGAGGGAAGAGGGAGGAGGGGAGGGGCACAAAGAAAACCAGATAGAAGGTGACAGACGGCAATTTGACTTTGGATGATGGGTATGCAACATAATTGAATGATAATATAACCTGGAGATGTTTTCTTTGAACATATGTACGCTGATTTATTAATGTCACCCCATTAAAATTAATAAAAACATTTGCCTATCAAAAAAAAAAATACAGTGTGTCCGTAAAGTCATGGTGCACTTTTGACCTGTGACATGTGCAAAAGTGCACCATGACTTTATGGACACACTGTATATCTCCCCACCACACCCGTGTACCCCTCGACACCCCCTTTTACCCCCTCCCACCAACGCCTCCCACCCTTCCCTCGAGGATTTGCTGTCCTATGCTCTATACAGGTAGTGCTCGACTTAACGACCACGATTGGTTCCAACAGACCGGTCAGAACACGACTTGGTCATAAGTTGAGTAGGCTATATGTACAGTACTGTGAAATGATGTTATAAAAATCTTTAAGTCATATTCTATCATAATTTTCTTTCATTATTGTTATATATCATCATTTTCTTTGTTCATTTTATGCCATTTGTATCATCTCTACACCATTTTGTTTCTTATTTTTACATTCGTCAGGTTTAAGTAAAACACTGCATTACCAGTACAACTGGTTTAATATTTGCAAGACATACAAAATTACAAAATACAGGTGCATACAAAAACTGCTCCAGATGCAGAGCAGCCATGGCTAGCGATTGTGGTCATAAAGTCGAATGGTTATAAGTTGCATAGGTTGTAAGTAAATCAACCTGTTATGTTATAATTTCACCAATCTCTTTCCCTTCTCAGATCTCATCCTCTCATCCCTTTCCCTCTGTATACTTTCCCTCTGGTCTCTTTGATCCTGCCTTTGCCTCTATTCTGTTCTTCAGTTCACATTGTTCATTAGATTCCTCAAATGAGTGAGGTCATATGATATTTTTCTTTCTATGCCTGGCTTATTTCACTTAGCATAATATTCTTCAGGTCCATCCATGTTGTTGCAAAAGGTAAGATTTCCTTCTTTTTCATGGCCCCATAGTATTCCATTGAATATATGTACCATAGCTTTTTAATCCACTCGTCCACTGATGGAAAATGGCTGTTTCCAGATCTTGGCTATTGTAAACAGTGCTGCCATAAACATGGGGCTGCATATCTTCTTTTGAATCAGTGATTTGGTACTCTTAGGATATATTTGTTAAAAGTTGTATAGCTCGGTCAAAAGGCAAGTTTGATGTTTAATTGTTTGAGGAATGTCCATACTGTTTTCCACGGTGGCTGCACCAGTCTGCATTCCCACCAGCAGTGCAGGAGGATTCCTTTTCTCCACATCCCCGCCAGCACTTATTCTGTGTTGTTTTGTTGATGAGCGCCATTCTGACTGGTGTGAGGTGATATCTCATTGTGGTTTTAATTTGCATTTCTCTGATGATTAGTGATGTTGAGAATTTTTTCATATGCCTCTTGGCCATCTGTATGTCCTCTTTGGAGAAGTGTCTATTCATTTCTTTGCCCATTTTTTGATTAGATTGTTTACCTTCCTGGTATTGAGTTTTATAAGTTCTTTATAAATTTTGGTTATTAACCCCTTATCAGATATATTGGCGAATTAGTTCTCCCATTGTGTGGGTTCTCTTTTTATTTTGTTAGTTGTGTCTTTTGTTGTGAAAAGGCTTTTTAGTTTGATATAGTCCCATTTGTTCATCTTGTCTTTTATTGCTGCAAGAGATGTCGGAGACCTTACTGCCTATGTTTTCTTCCAAGATGATTATCGTTTCATGACTTACATTTAAGTCTACGAGTGTATTTTTGTGAATGGTGTAAGTTGGTGGTCTAGTTTCATTTTTAGCAAGTAGTTGTCCAATTTTCCCAACACCATTTGTTAAAGAGACTGTCTTTACTCCATTGTATGCTCTTACCTCCTTTGTCAAATATCAATTGTCCATAAGGGTATGGCTTTATTTCTGGGTTCTCTGTTCTATTCTATTGATCTGTATGCTTGTTCTTAAGCCAGTACCAAGCTATTTTAAGTAAAATGGCCTTGTAGTATAATTTGATATCAGGAAGTGTGATATCTACCACTTTATTCTTCTTTTCAAGATTGCTAAGGCCATTCGCGTTCTTTTTGGTTCTATATACATTTTTGGAATATTTGTTCTATATCTTTGAAGTATGCCATTGGTATTTTAAGAGGGATTGCATTGAATTTATAGATTGTTTTGGGTAATATAGAAATTTTAATGATTGATGTTTATTCTTCCTATCCATGAACATGATATATGCTTCCACTTGCTTGTATCTTCCTTGATTTCTCATTATCAATGCTTTATAATTTTCAAAGTCAAGTCTTTAATCTCCTTGGTTATATTTACTCCTAGGCACTTTATTTTTTTGTTGCAACAATGAAGGGAATTGTTTTCTTAATTTCTCTTTCAAACAGTTCATTGTTGGTGCATAAAAATGCCACTAATTTCTGAATACTGATTTTATATCATGCCACCTTGCTGAATTCATTTATCAGGTCCAGTAATTTTTTGATTGAGACTTTAGGGTTTTCTATGTGTACTATCATACCATCAGCAAATAATGATAGTTTTACTTCTTTTTTTCCAATTTGGATGCTTGTCTGATTGCTGTGGCTAGGACTTCCAAAACTATGTTGAATAAGAGTGGTGAAAGGGGGCTACCCTGCCTTGTTCCTGATCTTAAGGGGATTGCATTTAAATTTTGCCCATTGAGGATGATGTTGGCTGTGGGTTTGTAATAGATGGCCTTTATCATGTTGAGGTTTGTTCTCTGTATTCCTACTTTGCTGAGAGTTTTGATCATAAATGGGTGCTGGATTTTATCAAATGCTTTTTCCACATCTATTGATATAACCATGTGATTTTTCTCCTTCCTTTTATCTGATGAATCACATTGATTGATTTGCAAATATTGTATTTGCAAATCTTGCCTCTCCAGAATATATCCCACTTGATCATGATGTATGATTTTTTTTCATGTATTGCTGGATCCAGTTTGCTAATATTTTGTTAAGAATTTTAGCATTTATGTTCATCAGGGATATTGGCCTATACTTTTCTTTCTTTGTAGTATCTTTGCCTGGTTTTGGAATGAGGATTATGCTCTCCTCATAAAAGGAGCTTGGAAGTCTCCCTTCCTCTTGAATTTTTTGAAATAGCTTGAGAAGAATAACAGTTAGTTCTTCTTTGAATATTTGCTAAAAGTCTCCTGTGAAGCCATCAGGTCCAGAACTTTTGTTTGTTGGGGGTTTTTTGATAACTGCTTCAATCTGATTTGTTATAATTGGTCTGTTTAGGTGTTCTGATTCTTCCGGATTGATTTTTTGAAAGATTATATGTTTCAAGGAATTTGTTTATTTCACCTATGTCTGTAGGGCATACAGTTCTTCATATTATTTTCTTACAATCCTTTGTATTCCTGCTTTGTCAGTTGTTTACTTCTTTACTCTCATTTCTAATTTCATTTATTTGAGTCCTCTCTCTTTTTCTCTGGGTGAGTCTGGCTAAAGGTTCATCAATCGTTCTTACCTTTTCAAAAAAACAGCTCTTGGTCTGTATTGCTTTTTTAGCCTTTCTGTCATTTATTTCTCCTCTGGTCTTTATTATTTTCTTCCTTCTACTTCCTCTGCGTTTTACTTGCTGTTCTCTTTTAGTTATTTTAGATGCAGGGTCAAGTTGTTTATTTGAGCTTTTTCTTGCTGCTGAAGTTATGCCTGTACTGCTATGAACTTCCCTCTTAGTACTGCTTTTGCTGTGTCCCATAAATTTTGAGTTGTTGTATTTTCATTTTCATTTGTTTCAAGAAAAATTTTAATTTCTTCCTTGATCTCATTGTTAACCCATTCATTATTTAATAACATGCTATTTAGCCTCCAAGTGTTTGAATGTTTTTCAGTTTTTCTATTGTAGTTATTTCTAGTTTCATGCCATTGTTATCAGAAAAGATGCTTGATATTTCAATCTTTTAAAATTTATTGACACTCGTTTTGTGTCCTAACATGTGGTCTATCCTAGAGAATGTACCATGAGCACTTGAAAAGAATGTATATTCTGCTGCTTTACAGTGAAAGGTTCTGAAGATATCTATTAAATCTAGCTGATCTAGTGTGTCCTTTAAGGTTGCTTTTCTTTGTTAATTTTCTTTCTTGAGGATTGATCCATTGATGTTAGTAGGGTATTAAAATCCCCTACTATTATTATAATATTGCTGTTGATCTTGCCCTTTATGTTCATCAAAATCTGCTTTATATATTTAGGTGCTCCTATATTAGGCAAAATGATATTTATAATGGTTATATCTTTCTGTTGGATTACTCCCTTTATCATTATGTAGTGACCTTTTTATTCCTTACTATTGGCTTTGTTTTAAAGCTCATTTTGTCAAATATAAGTATTGCTACTCCAGCTTTTTATTTTTCATTTCCACTGGCATGAATATTTATTTTCTATTCCTTCACTTTCAGTCTATGTGTATCTTCTGTTTTGAGGTGGGTGTTTGTAGACAGCATATGTATAGGCCCTGTTTTATTATGCACACAGCTACTGTATGTCTTTGGATTGGAGCATTTAAGCCATTTACATTTAAGGTTATTATTGATATGTAATTGTTAATTATTTTTTTTCTAGATTTTTTCTCCCTTTGTTCTGTTTACAATGGGCCCCTTAACATTTCTTGAAGCATTGGTTTGGCTGTAATGAATTCCTTGAGTCTTTGTTTTGTTTTTTTGTCTGTGAATCTTCTTATTTCTCCTTCAATTTTAAATGATAGCCTTGCTGGATAAAGAAGTCTTGGTTGTAGGTTCTTATTTTGCATTACTTTGAATATTTCTTGCCATTCACTCTGGCCTCAAGTGTTTCTGTTGAAAAGTCAGATGTCATCCTTATGAAGGTTCCTTTGTTGGTGATTGATTGCTTTTCTCTTGCAGGTTTAGTATTCATTCTTTATCTCTTAACTTTGATATTTTAATTATGATGTGTCTGGTGTAGGCCTCTTTGGGTTCCTCTCTAATAGAATTTTTTGCACTTCTTGAACTTGTGTTACTTTTTCCTTATCAATTTAGGAAAGTTTTCAGCTATCATTTCTTCAATCAGTTTCTCTCTCTCTTGTTCTTTCTCTTCTTCTTCAGGAACTCTTATGATACAGATGTTTTTCTCTTCATGTTGTCATAGATCTCTCTTAGAGTTTCCTCAGACTTTTTGATCCTCTTTTCTTTGTGCTATTCTGTGTCCATGCTTTCATTTATCTTGTCCCCTAAATTGCTGATTTGATCCTCTGCTTCATCCAGCCTGCTGTTAATTTCTTCTAGTGTAGTCTTCATTTTTGATATTGTATTTGTTATTTCTGACTGATTCCTTTTTATGATTTTAATGTCCTTTTTGATGCTTGCTATCTCTTTATTTAGATGCTCATTAAGCCCATCTATTGTTGCTCTAAGATCCTTGAGCATCCTAATTATCATTATTTTAAACTCTGTATCTAATATCTTGGTTATTTCCATCTCATTCAGCTCTTTTTCTGAGGATTTCTCTTGTTGATTCATTTGGATTGCATTTCTCTGTCTTCCCATTTTGTCTCTGTATAGACTCCTTTTTTGGGCGTGCTGTTTGTGTAGCTAGCTGAGTATTGGGTTGGTGTTATCTGCCTCCAGCTTCTAGTTCTGTTGTTCTTAGATCTACTTTGGTTGGCATCAGCTGTTGTTTGTAGTCTGCTGTGGGCTACTTCTCTGCTGCTATTTTCTTTCTGTTATTTGTGTCAGCATTTTTTATGCCTTAGCTGGATCAGGTGTGAGGAGCCCTTCCTTAAGATACCACTCTAACAAGGATTGTTAGGTCCTGAACTAATGCTCTTAGTATCTGGCAACTGGATGCGCCAGCCCTGGACCTCCCTGGACCGGAACCTGGTGCAGAACAATGGGGTTCACTGCCTATGACTGGCCCTTAGCAACCTTCCTGGAACTATAGGCGATCCAGAATTTGTGGCTGCCTCTGCTGGGCCCAGGTGCCATTGTAAATATTGGCTGCACTCCTAGGCTGGTTTTAATTTGCTCTTGGCCAGTGGGCGTGGCCTATGTGTTCTAGAGGTGTGGTCTGCCCACCGGCCAGCTGCCACTACCCCCTCCTGGGGACTCGGGCATGGGCACCATCCCTGTTTCTACCACATTCGGGCCTGCCTACCCTTTAGTGAGCACTCAGCAATATAGGAGGGGGGAAGTAGTGTAGCTCAGACCTCAGCACTCAAAACCTGTGTCCCTCACGTGCCCCCTGCTTCTAAGTGACTCTTTGCTCTGACTGGAGCAGGAGATCCTCCAGTGGGTGGGGTAATTGCTTCCCTTTGCTGGTGTTGCTTCTCCCAGAAAACACGACCACTTTAGATTTGAGGAGTGACTCAGCACAGGGGTTAGGATGGCTGTCCCCAAAGAGTCTCTCTGTGTGCCTCTGAGATTATACTCTCCTCTCGCAACTTCAGTCCTCTCAGATCTCCCTGCTCCCAGAGCCCATGTAAGTGGCTGTGAATGAGGTTTTCTGCATGGTCCCTTTAAGTTGGAGCCTGGGTCTGAGAGTTCTGTCTCTTTCTCGCAAACAGTAACCTGGCTCTTTTCTCAGCTAAATACTGTCCATACACTTCTTCTAGGCTCTTGGGTTCTAGGCTGGGTCTCTGGTCCTGAGGCTGAGGACCTACAACTCTCTGGGCAACCCACCTTGTCGTGAGAGTCCCTCTGGGCTGCCACTCACTCCTGGGAGTGGGGAAACCCTTTCTGCGTCTCTGCTCTTCTTACCAGTCTCAGTATGGTTTCTTTGGTGAACCTTGGTTATAGATTCCTCTTAGTTTAGTCCAAAGGTGGTTTTTCAAGATGATTGTTCTTAAATTAAGTTGTAATTCACTTTGGTTCTGGATGGTGGGAGTTGGAATGTCCGACTACTCCATCTCTATCTTCTCTCTCTCCATTGTTTTTATTTAGCAAGTGTCTCATCTATATATGTTTCTCAAACATCAGTTAGGAGATCAGATCCTTAGCATATGGCTGGTCAAGAGCAGCTTTATTATGGAAGAGTAAACTAAAGAACAAAAGTAATTCAATTATGGCAGGAAAGGGGTTTGAACTTTCTGCCCTGAAAACCATAAGTAAGGGAGGACAATCCCTCAACACTCTAGTCATTGCAACTATTGAAAGCACATTTATTCTACAACTTTGAGAATATAAATAATTATGCTTTAGGAAAAATAATGATTCATCAATGTAAAAATTTGTGACTAACATATAACTTTAATAAACATTTCCTCAGAATTTTAATCCAACCCTTTTTTTAGGTCTGAGATAGTCTAATTTGAACAGTATGAATTTTTTAAATTTGCATTTTGTACTCCTAATTTGTCATCACATCTAATTGAAGTGTCATGCCCTCAGTAACTGAATCTCTCCTACCAAACTAAACCAGAAAATAGAAACAATTGCCTAATTAAGATTTTGACTGAATGGTTAAGATAATTCAAGCAAAACATGTTTTGCCTGAGAAAGATTTTTTGAAGCTTGCATTTATTTTACTAAATTCTGGCCTAGAAATGAAAACTAATCTTAACATCTCACATTAATATTTGTATGGTATCTCCACCCAGAATCTTTCCTCTTAAGGTGTCATCATATTAGATCAGACCCCCCCCCCTATAAAAACAACAAAAGAAAACTGTACTATTCAGGACCTTGATTTACTTTTGGATAAGGTTTCCCTAGAAGGTGCATTGCCTTTCACACTTAAAATGGATTCATTTATAGACCCAGAAAATTTGTTAACTATTATTTAAACATACAAAAGATTAAAAAAGGAAAGGTAGAGATAGGGGATAAGGTTTTTTTTTTAATGAAAAGAATATTTCCAACATAGCAAGATACACTAGATTTAAAAAGCAGAATATTGTAAATTATAATAAAATATCCTGAAGTATAACACTGAAAAACTGGTGACATTTCTCATAGTTACAAAAATGATGATTGTAATACTTTCTAAAATAAAGTTCCATATTGATTGAAGGCATTTTTCTGGCTATATACTCCACAATGCCAAGAGCTATGTTGACATAATCTATCTTGTATCCCCAACATGTAGCACATTGCCTGGCACAGAGTAGGGCCACAATAAATACTTTATTATTATTATTATTTAGTGAATCCTCAGAACAGAACCACTGGAGATATGTCAACACAGAACATTTATGCTTAGAGAGTCAACACTTAGTTTTTTGTTTGGTTCATTGGTGTGTATGTGTGTGTGTGTGCATGTGTGTGTGTGTGTTTGTACTTAAAACACATATAATATTTACTTAACATTCTCTCAAATAACTTTAATGGTATAATTCATTTGGACTTTATATAGATACCTATCAATTTAAGTAGTCTGGATTGCAATTTAGAATTTTCTTTGAACCAACACATACTTTTAGGCCCTATGAATCTTAAATAATATACTGTATACTGCTTTCAGATAAAGAATGAGCCAGGCATTAACGTAGTTAAGAACAGGTACTATAGTTGACCTTGGCCCAAAAGTGTCACTTGGCCATAGCCTATAAATGGCCAATAAGTAAATGCCCTCAATAGGCAACTACAAACATTTTCCATTCCATAGAAGATCTATTTATGTCACTTCACTTTCAAGTCAAAAAATAAATAGTGGGCTAGAACACTGTCTCCAGTATAGAGAAGACTTAAGAGGGAAGCAGTGAGATTACTCTCTGAATCAGACACCACTGGCTGGCTGACCCAACCACCAACCCCCCTTCCCCTCTTTAAAAAAAGACTGGAAAAGCTAACTGCATGCAGTACTTTTCCAACCTAATTTGTCGCTATGGGCCATTTTATGATTGGGTTTGGCTAGTTAGACATTAATGATACTATGTGATATAATTTTAATAAAGACTGTACATTCCTGACACAAAAGGCAAAAATAGCTTACACTGCTGATCCTGTTTATTCCTGCCTCCTGAGTGAATGATGAGATAGCTGGAGCTGGTGCAGCAATATTATAGCATGAAGGAAAAGATACAATCCTGGTCTTGACAGTACAGTCACCAAAGCAATACCTATTTCCATAGTCTGGATATATGAAAATAAACACACTAGAAAACCACTATTGGTTTAATCCATTTTTTGTTGGACTATGTGTTACTTGCAGCCAAAAAGCATTTTTAACTGATATGTTTCCCTATATCACACATATATAATTTAAAGTTTAGTCTTGAAACAGAGGGCTTATAAAACAACTGGTTCTCGCCTTGGATCATTATGTGGAAAGGCCATTTGAGTTCAGGACTTTTATCTTATTTGAGTAATATATAGTGGTAAACTCAACTCACTAAGTCACTTTTCTTCCTAAAGGACCAATCATATATTTCATTATATATTTTTAAATGATCTGTTGACAATTCTGCTTGCCATTATCAAAAGAGAAATCTTCAAGGGCAGGGCCACTTTCTTATATCCTTGGTCTTTTAGGTACTTGGTATTGTGTTTGGCATATGATAATTTCCAATGAATGTTATTTGAATACATATATACATACATACATACATACATACATACATACATAACTAATTGGACCTTGCTCTAAACTGAAGGATGACTTAGGAATGACCCAATCAGTACATCATCATATTCAGGTATGAAAAAGAGATTTGAATTCTCTGGAAAGAAATAATCAATATAAGATCAAAATAAATAACATTAAAATATGTTATTACTAAAATGTACAATGTAAACCTTTGCCAAAATCCCTGACATTAAATTTATAGGTGAAAAGGCAAAATCAGTGGACATGTTTTCCCTTCTTTTGAACTCCTTTAATGTTTGAACTGTGTTCTTTATTTAGACTGCAGTCAGGAGTCCAGAGTAAAAGTAGTGATTTATTTTACCACACGTTATCAGTATAAGTTAACTCCTCCAGTCTGACCAGGCAGTGGCGCAGTGGATAGAGCATCGGACTAGGAAGAGGAGGACACAGATTTGAAATCCCAAGGTCGCCAGCTTGAGTGTGGGCTCATCTGGTTTGAGCAAGGCTTACACCTGCTTGAGCCCAAGGTTGCTGTCTTGAGCAAGGAGTCACTTGCTTTGCTGTGGCCCCCCAGTCAAGGAACATATAAGAAAGCAATCAATGAACAACTAAGGTGCTACAAGAAAGAATTGATGTTTCTCATCTCTCTTCCTTCCTGCCTGTCTGTCCCTATCTGTCCCTTTCTCTGTCTCTCTCTGTGTCTGTCACACACACAAAAAAATGTTAACTCCTCCATCCAGCAGCTATGCCAAGAGTCTTATTTTTTTTTCTTTCTTTTTTAATTCAGTGGAAGGCGGGGAGGCAGAAAGACAGACTCTCATATGTGCCCCAACTGAGATCCACCTAGCAAGCCCACTGGGGGGCTATGCTCTGCTCATCTGGGGGGTTGCTTTATTGCTCAGCAACTGAGCTCTTCTAAGCTCCTGAGGCAGAGAGCATGAATCCATCCTTAGCACCCAGGGCCAAGTCGCTGCAGTTGAGCCATGGCTGCAGGAGGGGAAAGGAGAGAGAGAGAGAGAGAGAAGCAAGGAGGGAAGGGGTGGAGAAGCAAATAAGCATTTCTCCTGTGTGCCCTGACATCTAAAAAGCAGGCAGATGCTCTACCACTGAGTCAACTGGCCAGGGCCGCCAAGAGTCTTTAATTCCCTCACAAAGTTCATAGCCTTTATCAGATCCTATTATCCCTGCCCAATGCCTTCAACAAATTAATTGAAAAAGACATAACACTAAAAAAAATTGCTTGTTATGAAAATACAAAATTTAGACAAAACCCTTAGAAAGGGCTTCCAATCATTTAATCTTTCATTCATCAGATGTCTATTGACTTTACAATACATCAGGTGGTTAGGCACATGACATTGATAAATGATAGCACAAAAATCAACTTCTCTCATGAAGTGAGTGGACCAAATTAGCAATTATGAAGCAAATTAATAAACCAGAATAACAATTCTAAACTCCTTCTATATAGCATTTTGGAAACACATGCTAAATCCAGGTCTGTTTACTTAACCATAAAATATAAATCAATATGATCTTTTAATCTTTAAAGGTTAATTTATTCACTCAACAAATGTCTACTAGCAAGTCTTCTCCCAGCCCCACCCTCCATATACATATTTACCTAAGTACCAGAAAATAATGGCAAGCATAACATAATGTGTGAAACGTTCAGTTAATGGGGAAGACAAATAAACAAGTGTTTCAATTTCTTGTGATTATATTTTCAAAGAATGTGCAAATGTTATTAATACTTATTTTTATTTATTCCATATCATTATTAATATTTAATTTAATGATTAAAAATTTAAAATTTCCAAAGAAGCCCTTGTGGATGCTAAGTATTTTAATAGTTGAACATTCGAGTTTAGAACCAACCTTAATTCAGCTGTTCACTATAAAATATGCAGGATTAAAAAAATATATATAGTAATTATCCAAGGATGATTCATTTTAGTTTTCTCTTATAAGAATAAGGGGTAAGCCTGACCTGTGGTGGTACAGTGGATTAAACATCGACCTGGAATTCTGAGGTTGCTGGTTCAAAACCCTGGGCTTGCCTGGTCAAGGCACATATGGGAGTTGATGCTTCCTGCTCCTCCCCTCCTTCTCTCTCTCTCTCTCTCTCTCTCTCTCTTTTCTAAAATGAATTAATAAAAAATAAAAATAATTAAAAAAAAGAATAAGGGGTAAGATGCAGAAGAATCCAAAATACCAATGAGACTATTTATAAACCTAACAAATGAGTTTCAGAAAGCACCATAAAAACCATTTTATTCTTTTTCATCATGGCCCCACAGAGGCTTGTTCTGCTCTATCCCCTTGGATATAATTCAGGCCAGTGCCTCGACTTTCAGAATTTTCCTACATAAAATTCCTTCCTTCACTTTAGTACAAAAAAAAAATAATAACAAAACAGTAAATAAAAACAAAATCCAAGACTCAGGTAGACTTAGGTTCAGTGAAGAGTGATAAGCAAAATTAACATCCCATTGTCCATTTGCAGTGAAGCTCCTCCCTTCCCCAACCCGGGAAAGCAGTGGGAGAAAGGCCTGCAGTGGGACCCAGTGGACTCTTTTCTCTGCTCAGCCAGCTCTTCATCCTCATTCGCCCTCTACGTTAATCAGCAGGTGGGGCTTTTGACCCTCAGACTTGGAGGTGGGAGGTAGAAGGTATGACGGAACATGAAAAGTCCTATTTCATCAGTACTTATTTGGCATCATTTTTTTTCTGGGCTTAGCTGGTGCTCAAAGCTGACTTTTTAAATCCCAATCTAATCAGTTCTTTAAAGACCCTTGGACTCTCTCATTGCAGAAGCAGACCTGATTCTGATGAAGTTTTTGTGATATGACTGGACACTTAAATACTCCAGTCAAGGGGCCTGCTTGTATACACTTCACCTTCTAGCTTATCCTAACATCATGTATGTGAACTAGGAAAACATGCCCCTTTAGACTGGTGAATTACAAAGGACATCCTCCCACCAGGTTGATGCAGCCTTGCACATGAGCACTGGGCATGGGGCTCCTTCACACCCTTCCATGGGACGCCATTGTGGAGTGCACTACTGACCTACAGTTACATTTCTAAAGGCCTGTGCCCTCCACAGACTATCCTCTGGGGATTCAAAGTCTCTTCACCAGGCCCTCCTGGTTAGGATCTAAGAAAACACATATTCTCTCTGCTCACTCTCCCATCATATAGTGTCAAGGAAACCCTTTCACCTGTCTGTCATAGGTGAGAATCAGTCACACCAAGTTCAGCTTTCTTTTCTTTCAGTCCTCTGAGAGCCTGGTCAACACACAGCCTCTAGTATGTTATATTTTTTCTCTTGTGAATTATAAAGCAGTCTACTTGAATCACCCTAATTCCGGGGACATAGGGACAGTTTCGCTGAAGCAGCAGAGAAAAGCACGCACACTCCCACCTGCATCTACCAATATCTTAAAAGCCCACCAAAAACTCTCTAAATTTCAACTTCCTCCCTCTCTCAGCTTCTTAAACTTTAACTTGTTTATAATCCACATGGTTTTAGAGATGCCCCACTCAAGTCCAGCATAGGGTGTCGGGCAATGCTTGCTTTGGGAGACAGAGTAGTGGATACCTTTCAACTTGAAGCCTCAATCAAAAATTATGACTAATGTTTTTGTTTTCATATTGCGCAACAGTAATTAACAGATGACCCGGGGAAACAAAGTTGAAAAATAAACAAGGCATAGTTATAAGCAAATTAAATATAAATTGTAATATTTGGTGTGTACATTGTACAGGGATCCTTGAGTTCCCACAGTCTCGACACACGACATTCCGAGTTCACAACACTCACTCCCATAAAAACTTTAAAAAAGTTGAGATGTGTTTCGGTTTATGCCGTTAGCGTCATATTATTTTTAACACTCATTTTTTCTGTTACTACAGTACAGAATATTTATGTCCTTTTCCTTTTCCTGTGGCTTAGTGGTGCTTTTATGTGCTAGATTATAATTTTACAACTGTGTTAGGATAGGTGACGTAGGCTAGGATGTGTTTCGACTCACACCAAAATTTGGGTTACATCACTGTCGTAGGAACGGAACCCTGTCATAACCTGAGGACCACTGGTATATATACAGAAACATATGTATTAGGACTCCAGTATTGATTCGTCCTATCTTGGGGAGAAAAAAGTTACACAGAGGAATTTAATATTTAATAGTCACATGGCAGATGGAACAAGAGAAGGCAGGGGCAAGAAATATTGGCCAGATGATTAAAAGCTTCAGGTAGCTAGGCCTGACCTATGGTGGCGCAGTGGATAAAGCGTCGACCTGGGAACACTGAGGTCGCCAGTTCAAAACCCTGCACTGGTATGGTCAAGGCACATATGGGAGTTGATGCTTCCAGCTCCTCCCCCCTTTCTCTCTCTCTTTCTCTCTCTCTCTTTCTCTCTCTCTCTCTCTCACTCTGTGTCTCCTCTCTAAAATGAATAAAATTAAAAAAAGCAAAATTAAAAAAATAAAATAAAAAAATATTAAAAAAAAGTTTCAGGTAGCTATATAATCTAAGAACCAAAACCGGACTTTTAAAAAAAATATGTGTCCATTGTAAATATACCCAAACAATAGATGTAAATCAACTGTCCCAGACAAACTGTATACCTAATCTCCCTACATATGATCAAAATAACTGTACACAGCTGACTGATAGCAGAAACTAACAATGAAATTGATTTCTGGATTGAGCCAAAAGAGATTTGCTGCAAAGGGAGTACTAGTGAGAGTGCAGTCTGAATTAAAATAGGGATATTGAAGGCATTTTATTTGTAATTAATAACGACAGCTCATCAACTCTCAATGTTATTTCTGAATGAAAGATGGAATGCTTTATGAGCCATATTTAAAAGTTAGTATAGCACAAGTTGGAGCATTAACTGTAAAGATTCCTGAGAAGAAATATTATAATTAATCATTTAAATAAATATAGATTAATAAAGTTAATCAAACTAATATAAAATATGAACTAGAAAGAATGATCTAGATCAGTGGTTCTTAACCTTTTTTGAGGTACCGAACCCACCAGTTTCATATGCGCATTCACTGAACCCTTCTTTAGTGATAAATAAAATATGATTTTTTTTTCCAAATTCAAGACATGGGTATATGTTTTTTTACTGGTGCACAAAATGAGCCGTGCATGAACATCATCTTGCTCAAAGAACAAAACCAACAAAGTGCATGAACTCACAACAAATTACGGTATTACTTTATTCTGGCCTCTGCGGCAGAGGCTTCTCCGAACCCCTGAGACCGACTCATTGAACCTCTAGGGTTTGATAGAACCCAGATTAAGAACCACTGATCTAGATATCCAAATATATGTGTTTGCATTTAAAAGACTAAAATAAACATGCTATACCAGAGGTACTTTCAAGAGAGGGTTGGATTATTTAGAAACAGAGCCCAGTTAGAATACTTAGGCGAAGTGGGGGAAAGGGAGAGATGTTGTTTCTTAATTGATGTGCCATTTAGCCAGAGGTTGTTGTCTAGTCCAAGTCCCTGAGGCTTTTAAAAGGAACTTGAAAACATGCAATGTACACACATATGCACGCATACACCAACAAATAAAGCTTAAAGTTAAAGCTATTGCCAGTCAATGATGAATTTAAATTAAAATAAAAAGGAAGAATTAAAGTACAAGACTAATTGTCTTCAATTAAATATTATATAGGCTCAGCAATGCAAATACCATTGGTTAACTATAAACGAGAGACTAATAATCATAACTAACACTTGCTTGTTGCTAGCAAGGTTCTTATTAATACTAAAATAACTGAGAGATCCCCAATTATTAGTGTCCTTTTACAGATGATGAAACCAAGATATAGTGAGGTCAAGAAACTTGAACAGCCCTGGCTGGGTAGCTCAGTTGGTTGGCGTGTTGTCCCCATGCGCCGGGGTTGCAACTTCAGTCCCTGTCAGAGCGCATCCAAGGAGCAACTGGAGAACGAATGGATAGTTGGAGCAACGAATTGGATGTTTCTGTTCTCTCTCCCTTTCTCTCTAATATCAATGGATTAAAAAACAACAAAACTTGACCGAAGTCACACAGTTAGGAAGTGATGGTGATTAATGATTCAAATTCAGGTAATATGCTACCACCAGGCTGCAGATCTCTTGTGTTCATTTCTCTCGTGTGTGACAGGGGAAAGGAAAGCGTCTCATAGGCCAGATCTGAAAACAGATGGATCATTTGCTCCAGTATTTCAGGCTCCAGCACCATCTTTAGTGTGTTACCAACAACAACAAAGCCTAGGTGCAGGCTCTGTCAATGAAGTTCAGTTTATACATCAATGCTTTCTTTTGTGCACACACAGCTACTTACTTTCCTTTTTTATTTTTATTCATTTTTTGATATGGAGAATGAACAAACTTTCCTCTATCCCCAAAGTTCCTTTTTTTTTTCTTTTAGTGTCTTTTCTAATTGATTTAGGAGAGACAGAGAGAGAGAGAGAGAGAGAGAGAGAGAGAGGGAGGGAGGGAGACAGGAATGCTGATAGGTTCCTGTATTTGCCCTGACCTGTATCAAACTGGCAACCTCTGAGCTTTGGGATGATGCACTAACCACTTAGCAATCTGGCCAGGTCACTACTTTTCTTTTTTAATGAGATAAAAACACCAGTTCTTTCTATTTCTCCCAATCTAAACTGTTTCTGAAAAGGTTTTTGAAAGGCAAAAAAGAATCTTCTGGAACATTCTAAATGAAACCAAGAGCTGCCAACATGGCTTCATGTGTTTGCAAGTCTTTACAGTATGTAGATCCTTAACTTCTCTATTTCTGTGTCATTGCTTTGGACTTAGTTGTCTATTGGACAAACATTGTAAAAGCATTTTCTTATAAAAATCTAATATGTTTGTGGTAAGCAGGGCATGTTAGATAATAGTAATGAAATGCAAAGAAAGTGATTTTCCTTTTATTTTAACACTGCTGTTGCATTTTGAATAGAATGGTGTTGAAGGGGGACTTCTACAATTTTTAGAGGTTCACTGATTAGTAGCATTTTAATTTTTACTATATTCAAGTTTCTTGGTTTAGTGGCATTCACAATGGAATATATGTATAAGCACACATGTCTTCTAAATATCCTCAGCTTCTAAAGGTAAGGTAAAATTATTTTAGTGGTAAAATTATTTCTTTAGTTTATATGTTCTGGCTTGGTTGCAAAGCAGGAAGTTGTTAAACAACTTAACATTAAATATGAAAGAATGACAGAAGCATTAAGACATGAAGTTGAATTGTCTCTGGCTACATATAACTCAGTCGTTGGTTAACACAAAGTTAATACATCGGGGTGGAAAAATAATGACAATGAAGTTTCCCTTTTGAAATTAAATACAGTGTGTTTCTAAACATGAAAAGATGTCTAGAATTTTACCTTTAGGATTTTATCTGTAGCTCGGAGTCAATTCAAGCTATTTTCGTGTGCCTTTTTCTCTTTTGTGCCTACGTCACCGATTTCAGGATTTTATTTATTTAATTGTAAGAAGAAAGAAGAGGTTCTGTGTAGAACATTGACTGGGTCTGCTAACCACAAGGAGGACTAGAGAAAGATTAATGTGGGGGTGGGTGGAGTCGCTTCAAGGGGGCAGTGGGGCAGCACAGGAGGATAAGAAAGAAGATAATCAGCACTCTCCTCTAATCTTACTCCACCCAAGAAATTTGGGAGAATGCGAAAAAGCAGCAGCCCAGCATTCTTGAAGGGGTGTGTCTCCCCTAGGGGCTGTCCAATCGAATTCCTTCAGAGAGAGCTATCCAGAGAAGATTGATGAGGGTTGCTAGGAAACGGGAGCGTCTCCCTCCCGCCTGACCCAGAGATTGTTCTGCACAAGCCCTCTCCAGGGGCTTGCAATGTGCAGTTGAGCTGCGTGTGGGGTAGAGCTGCACACCGGCCTCCCAGGCTCTCACTCTCCCTCTGGGCTCCCGCTCTCCCTTTCTCCTTTAGCTTGCAGTCAGCCGGGTGCACAGCGACCACCCCGGGAGACTTCTTCCTGGGCTGACTGTTATTACTTGCTTTCCCGCAGGCCGGGAGCTCTAGCGGAGCTTCAAAGTTAGAACCGCGGACCTCCTGCTGCCCCACGCCCTTTCACCCTACCTCTCTGAAATCCCCAACCTTGCATTGCTTTAGGATTTCCGAGTGAGGCGAGCAGCCGGCAAAACCGCTCTGGCTCTTCTCTTCGCTCAGTAATCCTCCGGGCTAGGTACCCTAGCTCACCGATGACTGCAGATACACCCCTATAAAAGGGAGGGAGGAGGGAGAGGGAGGAAAAGAGAAAGGGAGAAGGAGAAGGAGAAAATGCCAGGTCCATGCCTCTGCCGAGAGTCCCAATTAGATGCTGTGGTGTCAGCCTGGCTAAGGTGAAGGAAAGTTGCTTCCGCGCCGGGAAGCGTGTTTGCCTGTAGAGAAAAGCAGAGGGACTCAACTGGGAACTGCGCCCCCTCCCCTCCGCGGAAGACCACTAGGTCCCCCCTTTTCCCAACCTCCTTCTTCTCTTCGTCTCCCACCCTCCCTTTCCCACTTTCCACTGCCTCGGAGGCCTGGATGTTCTGCCACCGGGCAATGGTCCAGCCAGCAGCCGGGAGGAGGCGGTGGCAGGGGCCGGGGGCACTGTGACAGGAAACAGCGCGCACAAGTTGGCCGTTTCGGGGGCAAAATAAGTTCTTCCTTGGATTTGGAAAGGACAAAGCCAGCAAACTACCTCTTTTGTGTCGGATGAGAAGGACCAACCATGAGCCAGAGCCCGGGTGCAGGCTCAGCCGCCACTGCCACCACGGTCAGCTCCAGTCCCAGCCGGGAGTTGTCGGTTCGAGGTAAGGGGCCCACAGAAGGACGAGTCCCTCTGGAGGGCGCCCGGCGAGGGTGCGGAGGCTCGGGTGCCGCGTGGGGCAGGTGCATCCGGGAAAGTTGAGGCACAGCATGGACCAGTCCCTACAGTTCTGCCAGGGGTGGGGCGGGTGGGGGCAGAGGCGATGTGGGTGTGAGCAATGCGAGTTTGTGTGTGTGTGTGTGTGTGTGTGTGTGCACGCACTTCTGTGTCTCCGGGAGGGAGGCAGCTTTCAAGGCACAGATCTGCAGCCAGAGCGAGAGAGGTGCAGGGACAACGAAAGCTCGCAGCCCTCCAGAGACACCCGTCTTATCAGCCAACTACCTCCAGCCCTGTTCTGGGCTCGGGATATGGTTCAGTTTGGGGACTCCTTAGGCTTTGTGCACAGAAAACCCTGCGATGACTGATGCCACACTGGCTGTTTCATGTGGGTGTGGAGGTTGTCAGGCGAGGTGGGCAGCGGTCAGCGGGATGTGGTGGGTGTTGCAGCCAGGATACGCTCTGCAGCGAAAGACAGCCAGAGGTTCACTCTGCTGCAAACACGCTTGGAAATGATCCCTAACTCGATGCCCTTTGCTCCCTTTGGCTTGAGCGAAAAATCGAAACGCTAGACTGGGAGCATATTTCTTCATCTATCCTGTTCCATTTTCTTATCTGACAGATAACTCAGAGGGCGGGAGGTTCTCGATCTAGCAATAGACTAGGTAATATAACCTATAAGCTTATTTCTTAAGGAGTTCATTTAGATCTTCTAGTTCCTTCCCTGGGTTAACAAACATTCAAGCTAACTCTTTTAGTTAGGTATCTTAAGGGGACTTGCCCTGCCTTTTAAGTATTTTAAAGCATTGTACATTTTGATAACAAATAACCAAACTGTACACTTCTAATAATCAAGTGCTCAGCTAATTTGCTAATAAAATATTTCTACTGTTATTTGAATAGTGCTGTCTTTGACACATATAGTTACATTTCTGTATAATCAGAGTTGAGGTCAATGTGAGTGGAAGTCAGTGTGAGTTAAAGACCTCAGCAATAGTTCATTACTTTGAGTTTCTCCGCCTCAATTTGTTTGTGCTACCTAATCTGAGAACTGTATAGGGGAGCTCTGTTGTGTTTCTTTGAGGGAAAAGAAGTATTTGTTGGTAGAGAAACTTGATTCATTTACCTAAACCTAAGTCTGCTTTGGTTTATCTGACCACCTATTTTAAGGCTGCTACCTGAACTCTTAATTGTGTAAATTTATATAATATAGGCATGACAAAATCATTTAGATTGCCATTACACAAAACTCCTGTGGGTTACACAGTTCCTACCAAAGATGTTTAGGTTATTAGTTAATGATTCTATAGTGTCATGCAGCTTTTTTTCTCAAAAGAGCCCAGTAGAATTGCAATAGATTTTGGAAGCTGTGGCACACCAGACCTTAACAAAATTACATTTTCCTTTCATAACGGAAGTGTCTTGCATTTACAAAGATTTCCCATACCTCTGGGTTTTAGCTGTCCATTCATTCAGGTTCTGATCATCCAACAGGACTACTACTTAGGGCATGAATAGACATGCCCTAAGGCTGACTTGATTTATACTCAGAATAGCACAGGTGCTAAGAATGGAAACTGAGGAGAAAAAGTCTTGAAATTTATTCTTCACAAATGAAAGAATAAAAATTCCACAATATTCATTGGGCTAAAGGAAGGCTAAGTAGTAAGAATTCCTTTTAGTTTTGACAAGTCTCCACTCCTCCCAATAATAAAAGAAAGAAAAATCCATATAAAATCTCTTGTTCTATGAGCTTGATCTTTGCCAATAAAATCATAGAAAATTATGCCAACACAAAGAATAGGAAAAATTTGGGAGACTTGGGTGGTAGAGACCTCTCTGTTTTTAAATTGAGTACTATTTTTCACTCTTTAAAATATGTGATAAGTAAACTGAGAAAATGTATGAAAAAATACAAAAACAGAAAATATTAATAATGAAAACATGTTCTATGATCCATTCATTTGTGTACGATGGTCTTTTTAAAAAGTTGTGGTGTACACATGAGAAGAAATGACTGTAAATTAGCTGATTTATTTCACAATGACCAAACATCAAAATAATCTCATCTCTAAATTTGTATCACTGCAATTAAACTTAGAATGAACAAATGCAAAGATAGAATAAAATTGAGTCTTAATTAAATATAAATTAATATTTTTATTTAATAAAAGAACTAGAATAATTGTCAGACTGTCACCTGCCTCACTTCTCTACTTCATGACAGGTGACCAGCTAGAACCGCACAAGATTGAGGATGGTCTTATTTTGAAGGACTCCCAGCAATAACAATTTTACAACTTCTCTGGATACCCTTTCTTCTTCCTTATTTCATATCAAACTCTTTTCTTCAAATTAAACCATTTTCTCTTTCTTGTCCATTTCTCAAATAGATATCAGTCACAAAATGCTGCAAGATTTTTTCCAGGGTCCTAGCTACCTCCTGCCTAACGTAGTGACTGGCTTGAGGATAAAATGTTTCAGTTTGTTAATTTGTACTCTACATCATCCCAAGATACCATGAAACAAAAGAAATAAAAATTACTACCTAAATCCATTGAAAGCCACACAGACAGGATGTATCTATGCACATTGGAATGTGGCCAGAGTTCCTGGGTGAGAATTGTTACTCCCAAAAAAGGAGTAGAGTTGACTCATAGCTTTACTATTTTACACTGTTTATTGCGCATTTTCATCTCTTCTGAGATGCTGCTAAATTATCCAATTCTGCACTAGATGAATTTGCTGAAATTGCTACCTAGAAGTAGCAAAAAATGATAGAAGATTATCCACCAAGACAGAACACATAAAATGAGTACAATCATAGTAATCATACAGACGGTCGAAGCTATTAGGTCATTCCCCTCCTTCCACTTCTAATGTAGGCTTGGTCCCCACAGCATACTATCTTGGAGTACTTCAGTCGAGTCTGATTTTAAATGACTCAAGTAATGACTTCTTTCAGTGCATTTGAAAGACTATTTCACAGTCTAATAGTTCTCCCTATTAAGAACTTTGTTGTAATATTCAGCCTAATTATCCCCCAGTTCTATCTTGTCTTGTTACTTATTCCCTATTATAACCCCTCAGGACTGGTCCATTCTGTTGCCTAATTTAGAGTCTTTATCTCACATTATTACAGGATTTGCAGAATACAAAACCTTTTACAGTTATAGGAGAGAACACAATGGTGACAGTTCTAAAGCTGGATACCTTTTCTAAATACTGTATTTAGACACACCTTTTAGGTCATTTATATGATTACAAGTTCTTAGTAACTTATGTTACTAGTGTAAATAGGAAAATTTTCATCTCTGACATTAATGACCTATGTGACTACTGAGCTGATTTTTTCTAAGTAGTGTTCTATGTGGATCTGCCTTCATGAGTCAATCTCATTGCAAATTCGATGTCAACAGAACCCTGTCAACTCCCACACTGCAAGGGAATTCTGTGACACATTGGTCTGATGCTCCACTGAGTACCAGAAGCTGTTGTCATGTAAATTTCACAATTGCAATGAAAGTGTTTTCCATAATTAATAAGATGTGCTAGAAATATAATAGAGTGTGTAGTTCAGATGTTTACATTAACACAATATAATAATTCTGTTAGAATACAGTAACACCTTGATATTAAAACAACCTTAAAAGCCTGTAAAACTAAGCTTTAATTCATCACTGTGCTATATCATGAAAAGTAAGATCAAGTCATGTATATATCAATATGGAGTAAGTATAGATTTATTTGGAGAAATCATATGTGAAGGTTATTTTAAAAATAGAAAAACCTGAAATAATCACAAAAGAGAAACAGGTTTTCACTTTGTTCACTTAAAATCTCATTCTAGTTTTCCATGTGTACACTTATTTTAAGAGTCTTAAGCAAATATCTTGGTAGACTCATCATCGCACTCAACTGTGTCTCTAAGTCCCAGCCGTTGACATGCAAGCTATGCTAATCAGTAGAGAGTAAATGATATAAATCAGGAAACAAGTTTCTAGGTTATACTTGGCAAGTCCAGAAACTATAAGACTAAGAGTAAAGTGAATCCGCAGCTAAGAACACAACTTAGTGTTGTCTTTTTCACTGCTTGGTGAGCTTTAGACTGTACCTAGAAACATTCATGTAGAGATTAAATGAAGAAAATAGTAAACATAAGTGGAATTCCAATACAGAATATATCTTTAGAAAGATAAAATGAGACTTCATGGAATAAATAATATTAAACCAGTATTTTCCTCCTGAATGCCCAAGTGTTTTTATAGCACCATTCAACACATAGTGGTGAGTACCCTCAAAATGATTTTCCTTAGAAACAGAGGGAAATCAATTTCCTTGGTGTAGGGGAAGTGGGTCATTAATGTACTTGTGACCTTTCCCTGAAACTGAGGCATTCTAAGAAGTCTGTGTCTACACGGATGATAATATTTCCTCACTAAGTGAGTCATCTTTTTATGGAACTGAAAACTGTACATTGGACTTTACGAACAGACAGAAAAATAACTTGGAAAACATTCAGGTATAATCTAGACAAGCATGGACTAAAACATCATGTTTGAAAATAAAGCCACATATATTGAGAGTATATCCATAGAATACCCAAGGTAGCTGTCATTCTGACTCACCTGTATAGCACGACATACATCCACACCCATACCCCCCCCCACACACAAACAACATTGAGTAAATTCATTTGGAAGAGTATAGGTACACACCAAACAGAAAATTTCAAACCATGATATAGACACATAGTTTGAAAAACATTACAACCTATATATGTAGCATAGGATCATTAGAGTATAACAATTAAAAGACACTCTCCCCTAATAAAAAGATTACCTTCAGAAAGAAAAGGTAGCTAATAGGGAAGCAACACACAACAAATATTTATTAAACACCTATTATAAACAAAATGAAATTTTGGACATGCCATGAAGACACAAGAAAAAATGTTAAAACACATACAGAATTTCACAAACATGTGTAAAGTCAAAGGGATTCTAAAAATCAAACTTGAAACTCTAGAGAAGAGTTTCCATCCAACAAAAAGTTTATTCCTTCATTTAGCAGATGTATTTAGATCTCCATTGTTACATATAGACTGGAGCCTCGTCCATTTCTCTATCAGAAAGGATGTTGGTTTGAGGAGTGTAACTATCAAGGCTTCCAGTGCTTTGACAAAACCTCAGATGCATGGCCTTCTGGCCATATGTCTGTGAGTTTACCTTGTTGGAGCCATCATTATATTCCTGGGGGGTGCAGCTTTCTGTGCGTTTGTGGTGGCTGAAAGAAAAAAGGCATATGCAGATTTCTGTAGAAATTATGATTCCGTGAAAGATTTTTGAGGAGGTGAGAAAGGCTGGTGTCTCTGTCAGAGTACAAAGTGATCGTGGAATGTAAAGAATGTCTTTGGGTTGAATTCCATGGAAGTTTGTCACTGACCTGTGTTTCTGAACTATGAAACATGAATATTTCAGCCAAGAAATAGTTTTGTTTGATAAATAACCAATTGAGAAATTAAAAACAAAATAAAATAAAATTTTAAACATAGGTATTCTGATACTCTATGGAAAGACATCATGCCGGATACCATGAGGTAACACAACTAATGGTATTCATAATAATAGATGATATTATTTACCATTTGCCATGTGCTGAGAAGTCACCTAAAACATTGCATAGATTATCTTATTTAATACTCACAAGAGCACGAGGTAGACACTCTGATCCTCATTTTAAAGAAAAGGAAATGGAGGACCAGAGAGATAAAACAATTTTCCCCAGTTTAAGTCATTAACAAGTCAAAAACTGAAATTCAAAACTTTCTTATTCCAAGTTCTTTTTTCTTTACTTCTAAGTTATACTGCCTCCCAATTTATGCTTTATGGGGGGCTTCATTTCATTCAACAAATATTTTCTGAGCTCCAGGTAGAGGAACTTATTTTGGTAAAGGAAACCAATGGCTATTAAAATGGAACCCAGAATAGAGTTTTACAGTCTCAGCGTTTCCCTTTCCCAATCAGTCACAGACCCTTCTGAAGGACAAAGAAATGCAAATGGAAGAAATAGATAGAAAAATCACTTAAAATTAACTAGAACTAAGGGGAGAAAATAAGAATCAGAAAAGTCTAAAATGATATAGATTATTAACAAGCTAAGAAATAAACCCCAGGTATGAAAATGAGAACGAAATATATTTCCTGGTGCCTAATTGTGATGAAACTAGATACAGTGGCAAGAATTAAGTCTCACAAAGAGCTGGCGTACAGGTGGACAGCATTTCTGTTTGTTAAGGCTGAAATGCTAATGTTTTACTACCTAACAACTTCCCATCAGGAAAATGAGCTGGTCAAAATGATTTGTAAACTAGTAAAATTTTGCAATTTCTTTACCCAATTGAAGAAATGCATCATTTGCCAATTTATTCATAATACATACAACAACTTTAAAAAGGACCAGCTCAAGGGTTCCAAATTTTAAATACACCAAGAACAAGAGAAGTAATGGGACCTGCTGATGATTCCAAAGATTCAGTAGTGCTGTTCTGTGAAAACCCACATCTCATGGTCCTCTGACTGAGATGCTATCCCATGTGCAGGAAACCTGCTGTCATGGTTGCATGAATTTTTATTTCGTTTCAGACAAACAAACACCTGAAACATGAGGCTTTACTTGAAAGTTTCCTCTGATTTGTGATTTGTGTTAGACTATTTTGTGGACATAAAAAATAATTGGGTATTACAGATCTGTCCCTCCATCTGGTGAAGACTGTTTCTTTTGATTGTTAATAATACATAACAGATAGATTATTAGTAATATTTTGTATTTTTCTTAACAGTTTCAATTCACCATGTGTTGAAGAATACAACATAATAGAAACTGCTTTCACAAAATATTTCCAAATACATGCCAATTTGGAGATGGCATGACAAGGTCAGCACAGTTGGAATTTGTCTCTGCTTCAAGGAGAGAATGAGATCTGGAGGATATAATTATCTGTTTCTAGCTTGAAAATTTTATCTTTTTTCTAAAAAAGACCCTCTGCTTGCCTACTGACTTCTGTCAATCCAAATACATTTGTGACCAGACCACACATCAGAATTAATAAAGAGCCATGATATGCGACTTAGATTCATAGATATTGCCCAAGGTCTGCCCTTGGGAAAAATGTTTTGAAAAAGGCTGAGATCCTTTTCTGCACTGCCCACCCCCCAAAAAATCTCTTCAAATACTTGCCTTGGTTTCTTAAATTTTCTTAATTCTAAACTTAAATAATTCATCCAAAAAGTACAAAAGACCATATACTTCTAGGTCTATGTAGTGTACGAGTCCTTCAACACATTGGATTTATTGGTTCTTTTTTTTTTTTTTTTTTTTTTTTTCAGAAAAGCTAACTTTATCCAGTTTGGTGAGAAGTGGAAAGAGTGAAAAATAAGTTTTGCTTGCTTCATAATTTTGTCTATGAAAAGTCCTTCTTTGGCTATGATTTCTTGAATATAAACAATGCAGTAACTTGAGAGGAAAAAGACCTTCCCTTTAGTTACTGAACAAATGAAGACCTGGTAAGAAAAAAAGACTGAGTTGTTATAGAGTGCTCACCCTCCCACATTTTTTTCTTCTAAAATCCTAAATTCGTGCCCTGGCCAGATGGCTCAGTTGGTTGTAGCATCATCCCAGTATGCAGAGGTTGTAGGTTCAATCTCTGATCAGGGCACATACAAAAACAAATCAATTTTTTGTTTCTGCCTCTCTCTCTCTCTCTCCCCCCTCCTTTCTCTCTCTCTAAAATCAATAATTTAAAAAAAAACACTTTTAAACCCAAAATTTGTGTTTGTTGCTATGTGATATAAGTAGGGAATCTGGTGATTTTAAGTCTGCTCCTTAGACAGAAAAGGTTAAAACATATAAAGTGGAGAATAGTGAAAAAGTTGAAGGACAAAGTCAGAGCAGCTCTCTTCTTATTTTTCTTCCCACCCTCCTACCTATTGTACCAATAGCAATCATCTACTTAATGTCTACAGCAAATACTGTTCATCAGACTGTTGCCCAGAAGGACCTGCATCAAAATCACTTTGAAACTTACTTAAAAGGAAGAATATGGGGACAGATGCATCCCAGACTGATTTTATTTATGTTGGGATTCAGGAATACACATATTGAATAAGCTTCCAGATTATTCTTTAACACATTCACATTTGAGAAACACTACTGCCTCAGTCTACTTGACTGATATAAGAAAATACCATAGACTGTCTGGTTTAACCCACAGACATTTACTTCTAACATTTCCAAAGGCTAGTGTTGACATAAGAAGCATCCAAACCTGTACAAAATGTGTATGAGTTTATTTGAGCCAAAGTGACAACAATTGCCAGGAGAAAATGCTCTGGAAAATGGCTGTTTTGCAGCTTATTTTATACAGTGGAATCAAGGGGGGAAACATAAGGAGGGTTACATCGAATCCATTGGTGGCAGATGAAGTAGACAGGAGAAAGCAAAGCAGGGAAATCTATGGGACTGGATAAAAAATAAAATAGGGAGACAATTTATATTGGTGGGTACAGGAGAGTTAACATTTACAGCACAGAGAGATGGTATTCAGGGAAGAAGGTAACAAGGAGAGGTTCTACAGTGCCCTGTTCTGGTGCAGATGTTGTGCTCTGAGGGATCTAGAAAAGATTAGCCTGACATTTCAAAGGTATGTCATTTGAGATGAAAAAAAAAAAAAGAGAGAAAGAGAAAGAAAACAATAGATAGGCTCACTGAAGTAAAGATTGACCTTTGGCAAGAGCAACAGGCCGAGGAAGTGACTACCCACCATGACCTGCTTTTAGCAAGGAATGTTTCTGTTCAGACCATCCTATGTGGTTACTTTTGTTCTGAGTTTCCAGGGTCCACCACACAGGTGTCCCCTGAGCTTGTCAGGGTCAGGGCTAGTATGTGGCTCGATTTCAGTCCCCACTGGGAAGTCGAAGATCAAGGTGCAGAGAGATTGGGTTCCCCATGAGAGTACATTTCCCAAAGGAACACCTTCTTGCTGTGTCCTGACCTAGTAAAGAAAGAGATGGAGCATTGGTCTCTCTTCCTCTTCTTACAAACACACTAATCTCATTATGGGGCCAGAATTCTCATGACTTCATCTAAACCTAATTATCCCCCAAAGGTCTCTCCTTCAAGTACCATTACTATGGAACTAGGGCTTCAATGTATGAATGGGAGGGAGGCACAAGCTTTCAGTCCTAAACAGTTAAACACGGAATGATAGTCACACAGAGACCACCCAGTGAACTACTGGACAAAATTATTCCCCACAGCAAGTCCACTCTCATTGGATTAATCAGTTATTTAAAATCAGTTCTGAAAGCCTGGGTGTTAATTAATTAATTAATTAAACTCACCTAATAAAGCCCAGTCTCCATGAGTTGTTTGAAAGATTTCATTTTCTAAAAACATCATATACTTTCCATTGCAAAGGAATTTTTCTCTATTACTTATAGTAAATTCCACAAAGATACATGAACACATACCATGCATATCTTTTGGGCATTTTAGGAAAGTTTTTCATTTTTTATCTTTTATCCTATATTTTATAATTGTAATATTGAGATGTTACAAAGGGAAGTTACTGGCATTTGAAGAGTGTCATCCTTGAACACTTTATTTCTATTTCTAAGAATAGAAATGCTTCTGGATTTAGATAACTGCACATTTAAAACCCAAATTGTCTTTATAAGTATATTCTTGGGAGCTGGGGGTGTGTGGGAAAACATTGTTTTGTAACAGTTCCGCCCTTCGCCCTCCGGATCTGCAGAGCGGGAGCAGAACTTCACTTGGCAACTTCTTATACATTCTCTACCCATCGTCTACTTCATTCAAGTGAATGGTTGCTTAGCTGAAGCTGGCAATCCTCACAAATACTGCCAAAGATGGTTTTCTAAGCAGCGTCCAGAGCCACATGGGGTAAATGCTAATGAGGGAACGAGGGAGGGGCAGCAGGGGCTGGAGAAGGCTTAGGCTGGGTCACCAGTTTTACCTCCTACGGGGGGTCTATGCGGCTTCTTTGTGTTCACTGGCATTACACACTTAACAATGGACTTCGTGAAGAGAAAAGCGATAGAAAATAGACCACCCCCTCCCTGTTCCCTGCCACACACACTCCAAAACAGTAAAAAAACCCAAACATTTAATTTCTAAAACTCAGGCCATCTCAGGCCCCAGAAAGTTAACTTGTTGAAAGCTATGCTGTGTCCCTAGCAGAGCTGGGCTCCCTTGCATTCTGATGGTTACAGTGCTTATACCGATAACGGCACTTCCACTGGACCCTTCCACAGGACAGCTCTAACTAGCTACAGCTAAAAACCCATCACCATCCCAAACCAGCCTCTTCTTTCTTCTTTCCAGAATCGAGTGGGGGCACCATCATCTCCCCAGAAAATAATTCACAGTCTTGGACTTACCTATGACATTTCTCTTCTCTTTGGTCCTCTGTGATTCCCCCTCCACAGCTCATCCCATACAGTGTGCTCTCTTCTCTCCTACTCCTAGGGACAAGTTCTTCCCTAGCCGGGGTCACTGTCACTTACTCCCCATCATCTGTAATAGTTTATCTCCTCCAGTCTCACCCTCTCCATTTATCATTTATTTATGACATAGAGTGTCTATAGTCACTCTTCTAGAAATATAGCAGTGAATGACAAAAATTGGAAGGATTTTTGCTTTCGCTCAAGTTACACTGAAGAGTGAGGGTCAGACAACGCACAAAAGAACTAAGGTGCTGGTGCAATGGAGATAATATAATGATGTGATGTAAAAAGAGTGATATTGCCATTTTTTACAACAGGCAATATCACTACCAGATGAAGTATGATGAATAACTGACTTGACCTTTCCATTCCCTGGTCTAAAAGGCATTAAAGTCAGCACTTAACAGAAAAAATGTACTTTGGCCCTGGCCAAGTGGCTCTGTTGGTTGGAGTGCCATTCCAATGTGCCAGGGTGATGGTTTTCATCTCCCCTCAGGGCATATGCGGGAATCAACCAACTAATACCATGCATAAATGGGTGGAACAACAGAAAGGTGTTTCACTTTCTCAAATTAATCAATATATATTTTACTTTGAACTTCCTAGCTTGTCCATCAAAAATCTTTTGAAAGCAGGCCACCAATGTATCTTCCCAAACTTTTTTCTCAATACAAGCTTTTCCTCTACCCAAATGTTCTGTTTGCACACAAAATAAGACCTCTGAGGATATTTATAGTCATAAATTCATGTATAATATGCTTTCCTCTTTCTTTTTACAAACCTATATTTTAGGACCAATTTTAAATCTCACTTCATCCAGTCTATACTAACAATGTTTTCATCTGATCTACCAAAAAAAATTTTTACCCAAAATATTTACGTGATTCTCATTACACCTTAATTATAGTCTCCATTCAAAACTTAGTATGCCAACCAATGTAACGATTAAAACTTTGAACTCGAAGGTTGAATCTTCTCTCTGTTGCCATAGGAGCCTGTTTCAGGTTGGAAATTGAGAAAGAAATCACCAGTACTCCTCGGGTTCTCCCCACCTTCCTTGTCACTTTAATTTACTCAGCTACTGGCCCTTCCAAAGTTGGAGGTAGAGGCTGGGCTTACGCAGCAGAACTATGAGAGACAAGTTCTTCCCTGACAGGCTTTTATACTCTTTGGGCTCCCAGATTTTTAAGGCTGAATCTCTCCTAGAGACAGAGCCAGGCAAAGACAGAGACAAATAATTGAGACTTCTTTCTTTATTGCTAGAGGGCTTGTACCTGAGTTCTCTTGACACAGACTTTCCTTTGTCTGAGCACACCCCTCAGCACCTGCTCATTCAGCCATTCACATCACACAGACTCTTATTTCTGGGGTCCCATATGCCCTCCTGTCTTTTCTCTTGGGCTGGGACACTGTTTCTTAGCATTTGGTCCACAAAAACACTAACACATTGTTGCACGAACAATTCCAGCCATGTGGAACAGTCCCAAATTGCTTTATTGCTCCATGTCTAAAGCATCTAAGCATCTGGCCCTTCTCTCATCTTCTGTATTCTTCCATCTTTTGGTTGGTATCAGACCCAGCCAATTTGGGGGATGCTATGTGCTTTGATGCACATGAGCATTTCTTGATACTCTCCCCTGTGAATATACTCTGGCATAATAAATGTAGTGCATTTTCATGCTTAAATAGTTTGCGGTTTCTGACTTAGCTATGAATTTAGCAAAATACTTTGGTACTACTATACCAATAGATGCTTGTGTGGAATTATGAACGTGGTAATACAATCTAATTAAAAAATATATAATTTTTTTAAATCCATAAAAGTGTTTTTTTAAAAAAATGGGATTATCTGTATAAAAACTTATTGAAATCAATGCCTATAAAATAATTTAAGATATAGTTGGAATAGCCATCTGTCTCCCTACTTAGAATTGATTCCAAAGGACAAAGATCTTGTTTGTCTTTTTCAGCAGTATATAATAATGAATGGAATGTATAATAATATTTAACACATATTTAATGAACGACAAAATCTTATTTAAAATTTTCTATTTATTCATGGGTATCATCCATGCTAAAATATTGACATTAATTTCCCCCCTTTACACGCAATTCAAAAATTATACCATGTCTTTCTTTTTTTTTCTTTTATGAGAAAGAGGGAAATAGGAAGGGGGGAGGGAGAGAGAGAGAGAGAGAGAGAAAGCATCACTCATTGTTACACCTAGTGGTCACATTGTTTGCTTTTCATATATGCCCTGACAAGGGCTGAAGCCAGCAACCTCTGGATTGAAACAGTAACCTTGGCACTCTATCCCCTGCACCACTGGCCAGGGCAGTTATGCCATTTCTTAAAAGCATTTTGGATCTCAAACAAAATAACTCCATATAAAAATATTACATTTGGTATGAAAAGTCACATTAATTCAATTAAATAAGTCTTTACTCAATGTCTGTTACTTTCAAGGCACTGGGCAAAATACTGAGGAGGATATAGAAAACGTCTCACCTAAGAATTTATAATCTCATCAGAAAGTTGAGATACATGCATATGTAACTATAACAATAGGAAAATTCAGGAGCTCACCAATGACAACCCTGAGTGATAATACTTTCATTTGGCATACCCATAGAAAGTATATTTAAAAATTGCTCCTTTACTGGGTTTTGAAAAATGATTAAGATTGCAGAAAGTAGAGAAAGCTGTTTGAGACATATGCAAAGGTAGAGAGGCACGGGTGGGATTTCGGGAGCAGCCTGTGGACTGGCTTAGTTTAACAGCCGAGCGTATGGTGGTCAGGGAGAAGGTCAGGGAGAAGGTCAGGATCGAAGAGCAGATGCAGCAATGGCTAACACTCCTCCCATAGGCAGGGGAAGCCTCTGAAAGCATTGAATTGGTGCAATCTTAAAGCACAATGGGAAGAGAAACAGGAAATAAAACCTTGGGAGTCAGAGAGATGAGTTGGCTCATTATGACAGTAGTTCAGGTGAGAGGTAATGATGACCTAAGTGGGGCAGCAGCAATGGGAATAGAAAACACGAAATGAATCCAACAGACACAAAGATGAATACTGCCTGGTAGGTAAGAATGAGTTGTTGGGTGAAAAACACCAGCCAAAACAATTAAGCTCATCATTTCCCTCCTTCTATATTAGAAAATGCTATGCTATATCAAATCCCTGGTTTAATAAAGAGAAAATATTTTCTTCTTTTCTAAAGGCTATTTTTTGAAAACTTGGGTCAAAATAAAAATGTAATCATCTAAGTAAAAGCTGTTTGAAAACAAGACAGAAATGAAATCCATAGCATTTATCCAGACTGCAGACTAGGTCACCGTGGACGTTCATCACCCACTGGCCTCCTTGACTCTTGCTTTACTCCCTTTAAATCTACCCAACAGGCTGTAGCCAGAATGGTCTTAATACAAATCTGATCATGTTATTACTGCTTAAAACTCTCCAAAGATTTTTATTGTTCTTGGGATAATAAAAAACATGTTCTACCTAACCCACGATGACCTGCAAGTGTCTCCAACTTTATGTCTCATGACTTTCAACTCACACTTCTTCCAGTCAAACTGAAAAGCTTATACACCTTGCCCACCCCCTCTCTCCTGGCCTTCTCACACGCTGGGCAGCTTCCCAGAGCACAGGCTGCTCAATTAGAATTTTCAGGGCTCAATTAGAATTCTATGCCACATTTGACCTCCTATATAGGTTAGTTCTTGCTACTATGCACTCCTCCAGTTCCCTGTATTTGCCTTAATCATCCCTCACTATAATTGTTGACCTCCCCCCGTAGTCTGTGAGTGCTAATAGGACAGAGACCATGCCTGCCTATTCACAGCTGTAGCTCTATTACCCAGCAGAGCAGCACATAAGAGATCAATAAATATTTATTGAATAAATGGAGTAGTGGTTAATTAAATCACTCTAGAGCCCATTTCCCTCATCTTGAAAATTGGGTATTGATCTTTAAGATTGCTTTTAGTCTTACAGTTTCTATAAGTACATTTCATCAATAAAGAAGACAAACTTCAGCATCCCAAGTCAGAATCAGTATCCTATTGTACTTAGAAAATCATTGGGTCCTAGTTATAAATTTATATTTAATTGCTGTTTAAATAGCAAAATCATTAATAATGGTATTAGTGATATGTTTCCTTATTCCTCAACCTGTTCTCATTCTGCAAACATTTCTCCTCTTCACCTTAAACAGTGAGATATGACTAACAAGGAAAAAAAGGGAAATAACCATAAAGACTGACAGTTGTGTAAACTTCCCAAGAAAGTCAGCCTCAGATTTCTGCCTCCCAAAACTTTCACAAATGAAAATACATTTTAGACATTTTCATAGAAGAGAATTAAAAAAGCTCATTTGATAATACCAGTTCCCACCAGCTCTGGTAAATAACACTTCAAGGTGTTTCATTTAATGTAATCTCTGTCACAATACTTCTCAAAATAAAATAAATGTGCTTCACACACACACACACACACACACACACACACACACACACACATCCTCTATAGGAGAATAAAGATACTGTAACAATTGCTTTTATTGAATATTTATTATATGACAGCTACTGCTTATTTGCTTTACCTCTATTAACTCATTTAATCCTCACATCAGCCCTAAAGATAGGTACCATTATTATTCTCATTTTACAGGGGAGGATACTAAGTCACTAACATAAGTTTACATAGTGAGAATATAGCTAGGATTTTACCAGTTTTAGCTCATGAATTTGACCAGTTGACTATACTGCTTCTATTATAAAATCATCCCAAAACTAGAATGTCTAATATGCCAAAAAGTTGGAATAACTATATTCTTTGATTTGAAAACAAAGACAACTCAAAACCTAGTGACATTCTGAGCTCTTTGTTGAAATTTAAAATCAGGAATATAACCAAATATTGGCTTAATTTTTCAGTATCATTGAGCAGAATATATTTAACTGTTTGTTACTTATTTTCACTTAGTCTCCTAATTTTAGCAGTTTGAGAGTCAACTGCAGCTAACTATTTCTAAGTCTTTATTTCTTTAACAATTTGTTCCTTTAGTGTCCAGAATTTCTTCTCTATATGCTTGAAATGGCAGTCACTATACTTTTAAAGGAGAGAGAACGTAAAGAAAAAATCACTTTCCTTATTTTCTGAGGGGAAGAGTCTCAGTTTCCTTTGTGTAGAACAAAAATAATTGATACATTGGTGAAACCAGTGGTCAGGAACCGAAATTGTCCTACTTTATCCCTTTTCCTGTGCATCCAGCTCTTCGAGTATGTATATTTACTTGTACATAATCCTTGAATTGATTTATTAAGCTGAGTTTACAAGTTAGAAAGGAAGAGGTCCTGAGGAAATAATCACAGAATACAGATCAAGAGAGACAACTTTGAAAGAATAGTAATTTTGCTTCTTGGTACTGACCTTAAGTCCCTAGGAAAAGAACAGAACAGCTTAAAGCAACTTTTTCTCTTCATTCAGAAGTGACTGTAAATTAATTGTGCTGGTTAGCTGAATTTTACTTTTTCCTGTATCCTAGGAGAAGATCTCTGACAGACTGGGAATCTTTGCTTATTTGTAATGTAAACTCAATATCTAGAGATATTGTAGTTCTTAATGCCACATAGGTTCATTGCAAACCCCTAATTCCCAAAACAAAGAGGAAAAGGTAAACAAAACCATCAGTCTACAAAAAGAAATAGAAAGTGTAAAATCTTTATTTTGATAATTTGGTTCTCAATAATCCCCTAAGAAAAATTCGTGGTGATGTCAGAAGACTGACTAAGAAACCCAAACTTATTCATCAATGAAGTGTATAAGTCTGTGGTTTATATGACTTCATTAGTTACTTTGATTATAAAAGTACTTAGTGAAAACTGTATCTATGTTTGGTATACCAACTAGTCCATGAAGTTCTAGCAAAGAGTAGGTGCGATCATTTGCTGATAAATAGCAACACTGCTACATTTTAATTTTGACAGTGAAAATTAAAATATTAGAAGTCTAATGTACTCAATTTGGGCATGTCTATGCATCTCCATACCATTTTAGATGGTTAATGTTGACCTTATGATAACAATTCTACAGCTTTCTTCACTTAATCATGACATTTTTATTCATCCATTCAACACTATTAAGCACATATATTGACTTTTTACTATGTTAGGCACGAGCAAGTAAAATTAAAAATAAAAACGGTTTCTGTTCTCAGAGGTCTTTATTTACAATTTTAAAAGCCTATATATTCAGATTTTTAAAAAAGTATAACAAAAGCAGTGGCATCACTGTCCTTCATCTCATATTATAGGCAGAAGTGAGTCCAACAGGTCAGCAGGGGAGTGGCTCAGTTTCCTTGGGCTTCCCTAAAGCAATGCCAGAGGCTTAAGAATCATGCCAACAAAGCACCTTCCTTTTCTCTTAGTGACAAGAAAATTTGCTTTAAAAAAGAAAGTGATGCTAGATAAAATACAAAGGCAATTGTTGAAGAGGGTTAAGTCGTTAATATCTCAATACCTGTTTATTCAATTCATCTGTTCTTCCCAGAAACTCTGACTAAGCACCTTCTGCATGCATCTGATGCTGTAGCTGGTGGGGGGACCTGTAGATTTGATCTCAAATATACCTTATCACGTAGCTCATAGTTCGATTTTGTGGAACTTATAGAAAATAAGTCACATGTGTCACAGTGTTTAACTTGTTAATGACCATGAATTTAGGATTTTTAAAAATACAAGAGATACTCAATAAAACATAGAACATATTTTCAAATGTTTTTTTTCTGAGATTAGAAGAAATTTGGCATAATTATGGAGGCAATGTAATCTTAAACAGTTAAAAAAATGTAATCTGAATCAAATGTCACTGGAAAATGCACATGGGACCAATTTGAATTTTACAAAATAAAAAGCATTTTTGCTGCCAATGTTGTGAAATTAATTACAAGATGTGATTTTTAAGTGACTTATCAAAAATCATTCAACCAATCAATAAGTCAACTCAGGCTGAAAACTCCCACCAGCTAGTAAATTGATATGCTTTACTAGCTATTATGATTCTTGCATAATGCATAATAGGTACTTTCCTTCCACAGTCCAATATTTTTGTAATTGTGATATAAATCAACTTATGTGTACATTTTATGGAATAATATATTGTAAAGCCAGTAGTCGCGGCCAGCATCACAGCCGCCTGACCCACGCAGGTTCACATTGGATTCGAACAGTCAGTAATGAAACACAGGAGCCAAAAACTGGTGAGCCATCAGCTTTCATTCTAGCTTGCACCCGGCGGGCAAGCAAAAACACACACTGGGCTCCAAAACCCACACATTCAGTGCTCACAAAGCTACTGACTTATCCGAGTTTCCTAGCATCAAAGCTTTCCAGCTCACCAGACTTATTCACCTCTGTTTCCCATCTCCTCCTGCACAAACTCTTCCTCAGCACTCTGCCATCTTGGCTGCTTCCTCTCCTCCATGTGGCCTTACTCTGCTCTCCTCTCTAATACTAACCTCAGGAACTCAGGAACCAAGAGAGAGATCAAGCTACTGGTCTCTCCCACTTTATAGCATAGACTCAAAACCTTTAATCCAATTATACAAACAAGGAAGTCTCTGTATAATGGGATTCTTCAGGAGAGTGCACCACCCTACATCATCCAATCAGTCAAGGGTGTGGGGAAAAGCTTACTCTTAAAACAAAGCCTTAGGCTATAACAACCTGGCCTGCTTACATTACAGCCTTTCCCCCACACCCATCCCAAGCATAAGGGCAAATAATATCACCTGGGTGATGGGCTTCCATGTGGGCAGCTCCATCTTTAACAAAGTGAGCATATTATATTTTTTCTGCCCAACATATATTTTTTTCCAAAAAGTTGTTCTTAAATTCATGGTGAATCTTATAATGAATGGTATCAGAGTTAAGGAAATATACTAGTTGCAAGCACACTAAATGCATGTTCTATAAAAATTGTGAATATTTTAACTAAACTTACTTTAATTAAGAGAGACAGAGAGAGGAAGGAAAGGATAGAAGAATAGAGGGAGAGAGAGAAGCAGAGGGGGGAAGGGAGAGAGAGAGGGAGGGAAGCATCCATTTGTTATCCACTTAGCTCTACATTCATTAGTTGTTTCTCATACATGCCTTGACCAGGGATCAAACCCATAGCCTTGGTGTTTCAGGACAATGCTCTAACTGACTAGGATAAATTTACTTTTAAATGTTTCACATTTTGCTACAAATATAATGATAAACTCTCTACTTTCATATACTTTCAAATTTCAAAATCACTTGCTTTGAAAAACTTTATTATCAGAATCAGAATTCTCTCTCAACACCTCCATTATCCTGCTTGCAAATGAGAATTGAGTTTTGTTAATCTTGATATATTCTTATAGGGAAGGTCATGTCCTAGTCATTTTTAAATTGTTGGCGTCTATAATAATACCTTAAAATAGTTAATGATTGTTGAATGATTACATAAAATAATTGAGAAAGAAATGGAGGAATAAAGACCTTGGACACAATGATCCTTCGATAAATATTTGTTGAATTACCATGAGTTGCTTATATTGACTAAAAGGGTATGTTGCCATATTTCAGTGACAAAGTTTTAACATGTAGTGTTTGCCTTTGTACTATTGAGAGGAAATTCATAAGTACTAATGATATAAAGTATTTTAATTCTTGATTTCATGTATATCTAAGACAGGGGTTCTTAACTTTTTTTGAGGAACCGAACCCACCAGTTTCATATGCGCATTCACCGAACCCTTCTTTAGTGATAAATAAAATATGATTATTTTTTCCAAATTCAAGACATAGGTATATGTTTTTTTACTGGTGCACAAAACGAGCTGTGCATGAACATCACCTTGCTCAAAGAACAAAATCAACAAAGTGCATGAGCTCACAACAAATTACGGTATTACTTTATTCTGGCCTCTGCGGCAGAGGCTTCTCCGAACCCCTGAGACCGACTCATCGAACCCCTAGGGTTTGATAGAACCCAGGTTAAGAACCACTGTACTACACATTTGTGTAGTTTTGCAGTATGGTGGGCAAAGAAATGAAATGTTAGCTGGAGAATACTGAGCTAAAAATTGGGTTTGAGAACTGCTACTCCTTTGTGTAGTTTTGCAGTATGGTGGGCAAGGAAATGAAATGGCACCGGGAGATTAAGTTAGGTCAAAAGAAAATATAAATATTTGTTAAATTTAACTGAATTAAGTGACATAATCCTATGGAAATGAAATCAAAGATGTAGTCTTAGGGCCAGATCAAAAGGCCTTCTAAGACCATGTTAAGAATTTTGTTTGTAAGATTTTAGGCTTAGAGTAATTGTCAGTTATTAAAATTTCTGCCCATTGGAAGCTTTTTATCTACCGGTGGGGCGGGGTGGGGGGAGATTAATCAAATGTCTAAAAGAAAAATAAAATTGCAACTGTGATGCATGCTAGAAATGAGATTCTCAATGCTGTGGGAACAGATAATAAGAGGAATTGTCACAGAAGTCATTCTCCTGTGAAAATATGACTACTATAGGATGAATAAGTGAAGAGGGGAGAAAATGAGGCTGTATTTAGTGGGATAAGCAGGAGCATGAATCCTGTGAAAGGAGAGGTGTATCATCTATGAGGACCTGAAAAGTCAATGTGACTGGAATACTGAGAAGAGTGACCAGCACTGTGTATGTAGAGTGTTGTTCTTATCTTAAGAATAATGGGAATTTGAGAAGTCATTCAAGTACTTAAAGCATTAAAGTACTTAAAGGAGTGGGGTCATTCATTCTGCTATTCAAAAACAAACAAATAACCCCTCACTGGAATACAAAGAAAAGATAAGGGTGGAGGGGTCAAGTCAATAAAGGCGGACCAGTTATCAAACTTTGATAATTATGCAAAGCAGAGAGAAAATGGTGGTTTTGGCAAAGTTAGCAAATGTTGAAATGAAGATAAGGGGATAATTAAAGAAAAATTTTAGTAGTTAAAAAATTAAAGGAGTTGGTGATAAGTGCGTTATGGATATTAGATATCATTGTGATGTTTATGCAGTTGTTCAAAATATTCACAATGAATCAATTGAGCAGTAAGTCAGTAAGCATTTATCAAGTGCCTACTATGACATCAATATATAATTTCTTTTTTGGAAGGCTCAAACTATGCATTAGAAGATCAGATTCTAGATACTGCTTATCTCTATTGTTTTTGACACACCAAACAAGAAACAAGCCATTGTTGATGAATGTCCATTGTGTTCTAGGGAGTTGGGAACAAACAATGCATTCAGAAACTACACTAGGCTCATCCAAAAAGGATGACAAAATCTCTACCCAGTACAGCCTGAGCAACAATGGTGCAAGCAGATGAAAGTTGCAGTTGACTAAGAAGCCATAGAGGGTGATTTACCAACACAACTGCAAAATTCAACTACAACCTCACCTCTTCCTGACACATTGTGCTAGTAAACCCTCTTAAGAATGAACTTTGTAGGCCTGGGGGCCGGGAGGGGGTGTGTGACTGCATTAACCTTGGGAAGGCCTGGCCAGTGTCAATCCAACAGCAATGAAAGAGATTGCTTTTAAAATATTATTTACAAATATAAAGATGAGCTTTCTTGTTGTTTGTTGTTGTTTTAGCGAGAGAGACAGAGAGAAGGACAAATAGGGACAGACAGGAAGGGAAAGAGATGAGAAGCATCAATTCTTTGTTTTGGCACCTTTGTTGTTCATTGATTGCTTTCTCATATGTGCCTTGACTGGGTCAGGGAGGAGGGTGACTACAGCTGAGCCAGTGACCCCTTGCTCAAGCCAGCAAACTTGAGTTCAAGCCAGTGACCATGGGGTTATGTCTATGATCCCATGCTCAAGCCAGGGAGCCCACACTCAAGTTGGTGAGCCCACGCTTAAGCCAGTGACCTTGGGGTTTCAAATCTGGGTCTTCTGCCTCCCGGGCCAATGCCCTATCCACTGTTCCACCACCTGGTCAGGCAATCTTTCTTGTTTATCTTCCTCAACTCCCTGGGAAAGAGAGCTAAGACTTCAAAAAAAAAAAAGTCTGATGCACGTCTTAGAATACAAGTTTTATTCTCAGTATTACTACTAATTGGGGTAGCAGTGAAAGTCTGCTTACAAAGATACATTTTTCATTAGTCAAACTATTACCTGACAAATGAAGAAATCTGTTTTTAGTTGTTTTTTTCACTGTTACCAAACTGAATATATTGTGAGAGAAAATACAGTGAGGAAGATGACTCTCACACATAGTATGAATTCTATCAATTATAAGCTGTTCTATTCTGAATGGTATGTTAAAATTCTCCAAACTTCAATATGTTCTCTAGCTCACAATGTTGTTCTAATCAAAGAAGGTAACAAATATAAGAACACCTACTGTGACCTGGTACTTAGTAGGTGCTTATTAAATGTTAGCTGAATCTTACCAAACTGAGGCAAGTCTGCACTTAAAGTAAAATCCATTCATATGAGTGTCTTAATTTTCATTCTAATAGTAATAATACCTTACTAACAGCCAAAGTAATTCAACTCTCTTTTTTTTAATCATGCACCGATATTCATTAAAATAGGTTCACTTATCAAATGATTTCTACTTATCTTTTTGGAATATTCTTCATAGATCCCCACTATAAATTTTATAGTCTTTTCTGTTGACTATATATTATATTTCTTATGTTTATGAAGATTGCATATGTAACCTACACTTAAGAAAATGAAGACTGCATATAAAGTATCATTTGGTAAAGGAAACAAAATAATGCAGAGTATTTCCTGACTTCTTTCATGCTAAACTGCTGTAGCTTTAATAACTTCTGCACTGCAGTGATTATGAAACTAATGCGTATTTTTAAATGTTAACTAAGAGTGTCAGACATTTACTTATATTTGGCAAAATCTTAGGAAGAACACAAGTGAGGAGTACAAAATAACATGGTCTGTGAGACAAAGTTTCTGTTATTCACATTTCTGTTATTCACTCTTACCCTCTAATCATTTTTATTTAAATTGTACTGTAAGCTCTACATACTGAGAGTGTTGACGTCAGAAATAACAATTTGATGTTAATGTTAATTACAGAAGCGCATTGAATTTTATTTTAACAAAAGCATGAGATATTGGTAGTCAAATAATCCCTCAGAGATTTTAAACTTCACTTACTAGGCAGAGGAATCTAGGGTAAAATTTTGGGAATAACTCTTTTTATAGAGAGAAAAAATTTTACATCTCACATTACAGAAAGTGATCTGATTAGCCTTTCTTTTTTCTCTATTGACTCTATAAAATGTCTATTCATAGAAGCAAATGAAGAGATGCTTCAAGAAATCACACCACTTCTTTACAGCCCAAAATATGACTTCATTCACAAAATATCACCTTTCTCAGTTTAACACCCAGAAATAATAAAATAATTTCTTTAGAACTCATATGTATAACCAATGAAATGTTTGTGGTAGTTTCTTTTTCATCTAAAACCTGAGCAATGCTAAATGGAGGTAGGGGAAGGGGGTTATATTTAAAAGGAAACATCCCTTTCCAGAAGTCAGAGCTTTGATTGTTTGGAGCTATTTTTTTTCTTTCTTATTCACATTGCCTCCAAAGCCCTTCAAGTTTCAGAACCCCTTTTTCATAATGAATTGTAGTATACTATATCCATACCAGCCATTGATGTTTTTTAATGAGAAAATTAGCTTGTTTATGAAGCACAACTTACTGAAAAGATAGATCGAGGCACCGATGAGCTTAATGATATTTTATTAGGACAAATTAGAAAACAGATTCAGAATCGCAGCCCTCTGATGAGCATTGCTTACCTGTTCTCACCACTTTTGTTTATTCCATATGGACACCTGTTCCCGGCAAGTTATCCACTTAGTATATTGCTTGCCAAAATTCACAGCAGATATTTTGTTGTATAACTTAACTACCCAGAATAAATCTCTGATGCGAAGGTTGTCATAGGAGACTATGAAATAATATGAGTAGGAAGATTTATATAAAACATATTTCTTTCCAGAAGTTTGATCTCATTTTCAAGTTCAGTGCCTCTGACAGGAAGGAGGAAGCAGGAAGCAACTGATCAAATGAAAGACTTGTAGTTCTTCTCTATTGCAAATGTCAAAATCCCTCAAAATTGTTTTGTAAAATGACTGATGTTCTACATATGCTAGATAACTAACAATGCCATACTTTCACATCTGACCTGAATGGTGGAGATGCCTGACTGGCCCAGATTGTTACAGAATTAAGGGCATAGAAGAGCAGTAGATGATTCAACCAAGACCCTAAAGCAGAGAAAGAGAAAATACCTGTGGTTTGAGATATATGATATCAACTAGTGATTGCCTTGCTTTTAGTTAAGAAATACCAGTGCACATCACAGTGAGAATCCTAATTTATCCTTCAGTATTTTCCTTAGCCTGCTGTGCTACCTGCATTTTTCTGATTTCACCCAGTAGAGGAAGATGATTCCAATAAACTTAACAGAGCTTTAAACCCATCATGTTATCTCTCTATATGAGCAGTCTTTCAATATAGCAGCAGCATAACATTTCAGCCACTTTGGGGTAGAGTGGAGATGCATGCCTGCTTTATTCTGTTCTCAGAGGATCCTCCATGGAGTAAGGATGAACAGCAAAGGCAAAACTGAATGCACTCAAGCAATGGGCTTGAGCGCATAACTCATGTACCTTGGACGGAACCTTTTACATCAGTCACTGTTGGGCAGATAAGTTATTTTTTGCTCACATTGTTAAAGATGGCTGCTTGCTCTCACATGTGATACAGCTAATCGCCCTTCTTGTTTGGATAGGGGCGTGGTTATGCTAATGTATGTTGTGGGAGGGGCTTTTGCCGAAAGGTTTTAAAAGGAGGAGCTAGGAGGCCATTTTGGAGAGAGTGACCACGTTCTTGTAGAGAGGAGGAGCCCATGTTTTAGCAGGGCAGGGAGGCCATGTGAAGAAGGCAGCCCAAATAGCAGAATGTTGAAGGAGAAGTCAGTTTGTGTAGGAGAAGCAGATGGGAACAGAGGTGAACAAGGCTGGTGGGGCCTTTGATTCTAGGAAAACTGGAAAGATTCTTCTGGTTGTGGAACTGGAGGAACATGTGAGTGGGTTTTGGTGCCCCATGGGTTTGTTTTTTACTCTTTGGCCGGTAAGAGTCTAGAATAAAGGAAAATGGTCCACCAGTATTTGGCTCCGCAGTTTCTTTACTATCTGTCTGGATTAAATGCGGACCTGCATTGGCCAGTCAGCTGTGGTGGTGGCTGCAGCTACTTCTTGGCTTTACAGTCACCTCTGCCTAAAACCAAATCTTAAGGAAATTTCAGCTGTGCCCCTGAGAGATGCCAGTTGATGTAGAAAGGTATGAAGTCCATTAATACCAAGTGGCATTTCTTTTTCATTGCAAGCTGTAACAATGACCCCACAAGCTTTCTTGTCACTTTCACCCAATCAATAACAACAGTCTTTTTAAACAGACTCTGGAAAAACCAGTGATGGCTTGAAGGGAAATTTTGTTAATGAGAACCTTTTCTCAATTTTTTTTTCCTTCCTTTCATACCTCCCCCACCAACCCCCATTTTCATCCCTCTACTTCTCCAAGCCTTACCCTGTTTGGTGGGAAATATTTGGTGTATAGGTACAAATGAATGACAAGTGACTTCATTAGATTCTTAACTAGGTCTGCCTACCATACTGGTGACCTGTTTTTGTGTGTCTTAGTTATGCTGACAGCCCACCATGTTAGTAACAGTTGCATGTCATAATATGCTGTGCTTCACATATTTTCCCGGGAAGTTTTTATTTTCCTGATCCTGCTTCCTTAGGATTTCGCTGGTTTCCAGAAAACAGCTAAAATGCCAAAATGTTTTTAATTTTGTTTTTTATCAGCCGTCAGTTATGAACAAATTGGTAATCAGTCAGTTTATATTCAGATGAAAATGTACACACCTTCACTCACATGCATGCTAAATTTTAACTATTAGGGAATAATTTCCCTTTCATTCATGATGGCTTTAAAGTGACTTAAATTAATTCCAACCACCCCTTCTCCATCCTATTGGATGGGTTTAACACCCTTTGATGGTGTTGTTTGGGCTTTTCTCTCACATGCTAATGAGTCATTCACTTTAGCTGCCACAACTTCATATAATCCTTGGGCAATTCTCACACTTGCTAATGACTTCTTTAGAGAGCTGAGAGTCTTGAAGAAGATGAGAAGAGGGAAGTGAATTACTGGCCTAGTGTAGATTTACCCTGAAAAAAGATTTGTGTGGCTGACTGCTCCTACCCTGGAAAAATAATTGTCTCTGAGAAAAGACCCATTTCTACTTGCTGTGTACAGACTGTCTACTCTGTACCCACAAAGCAAACGACTATGATTTTTCTGCAGCCTGGTGGAGATTTCAGAAAGGGAAGGAGGTCTGTTTCCTGGGAGCCTTGATTTATCTATTAAATTTTCCTTGAATGTGAATTCTAGAAATGTCCGAACATGACGCTACTGCTATAGTTTGCTTCCTCACAACAATGGGTAAAAAGTCTTGATTACGCTGAGTAAATGAAGAAATATGGAAAACAATCCTGTCTTCCGGCCCAAGGGGATTGAGTATTTCTCCATGGGTTTCCTGAGACTCTCAAGGCTTTGGCTGGGATTCATACTTGCACTACCTTTTGGGAAATACCTAGATGTAATATGTTATCTCCAGTGGAGACACTGAAGCCCATGCTGAATAAGCTACAGAAGTGGTTATCTAGGCTGCTGCACGTTAGCATCAATTCTAAAGATTCTCCATACTCACACTTCACCCAGACCAATTAAATTAGAATGCCTGGAGTTGGGATATAGGCTTTTATATTTTTTAAACATTCCTGCATGATTCCAGTTGAACAACCAAAGTTGAGAAACATGACATTACTAACTAGGAAAGAAGAGATACTGATGACCAAGAGCATGCAGACTTCACAGTTAGCTTGTGCTGCTGAGCGTGTCTGCTCAGAACTGCCCTATATGACATCTCTTTTGTGTTTTGAACTTGACGACTAGATCTAGAGCAAGAAAAATCTTCACACTTAGCTACGTTCCTCTTCTTTTTTTTTTTTTTTTTTTGACAGAGACAGAGAGAGAGTCAGAGACAGGGACAGATAGGAAGGGAGAGAGATGAGAAGCATCAGTTCTTCATAGCAGCTCCTTAGTTGTTCATTGATTGCTTTCTCATATGTGCCTTGACCAAGGGGCTCCAGCTGAACCAGTGACCCCTTGCTCAAGCCAGCACCTTAGGCTCAAGCCAGCGACCTTTGGGTTCAAGTTAGCAACCATGGGGTCATGTCTATGATCCACGCTTAAGCCAGTGACCCCATGCTCAAACTGATGTGAGCCTGCTCTCAAGCTGGATAAGCCCACTCTCAAGCTGGCGACCTTGGAGTTTCAAACCTGAATCCTCCACAACACAGTCCAACACTTTATTCACTACACCACTGCCTGATCAGGTTTGGCTACTCTTCTTTATGCAATTCTGCTTTTCAATGTTTCTTTGTGCACCATGAATGGATTCTTAGCAGTGAATGATCATTATTTTGTCTTTCAAAACATGCAACTGTGGCTAGTAGTAACATTTCACAGGAAAACATTTTTAAATAATAATTGAAATGTTTTTATGACTATTTTTTTATATTGTTGGTCAAATAAGTTTGTAAATATGATATATATGTTTGCTCACTTACAGTTTGCATTGTGTGGGGGGGACAGGTTGTAAGCAGGTAGGGTCGTTATACCTGAAGGCTTAGTTTTAAAACTAAACTTTTTCCCACACCCTTGACTATTGCATTGCAGGTGGTGCACACTCATAAGGAATCCCATTATGCCTCAGATAAGTGACTTTGTATCAGAGACTTCCTTGTTTGTATATTGAATTAAAGGTTTGGATTTATACACTATAAAATGGGGCAGACTGTGAGCTTGCTCTCTCTCGGTTCCTGAGATTAGCATTAGAGAGCAGAGCAGAGAAAGGCCACATGGAGGGGAGGAGAAGCAACCACGATGGTGGAGTGCTGAAGGAGAAGCCAGTTTGTGCAGAGAGAAGGAGATGGGGAACAGAGGTGAATAAGGCTGGTGAGGTACAAACCTTTGATTCTAGGAAACTCAGATAAGTCAGTGGCTTTGAGAGCCCTGAATGGGAAGGGAAATGTTTTCCCACTGTGTGTATTTCTTGCCCGCCGGGTGCAAGCTAGGATTAAAGCTAATGGCCCACCAATTCTTGGCTCAGTTGTTTCATTACTATCTGTCCAAATCAAATGTAAACCTGCATGTGCCAGGTGGCTGTGATGGTGACCATGGCTACAGGCTTTAATATATCTTCACCATCTAGATTGGCTTCTTCTCTTCTTTCTGAAAACATGCTCAGTTTTTAAAACTTATATCAAAAATGCTTCACACGACTGTATATTCCTTTAAGTCACTGCTCTCTGTAAGGCCAGGGGCCTCCACCACCATTGTGGCCATTAACATGAAGGTTCTCATTGAATTTGGGCAGACAGTAAAGAAACAGTGGAGTTGAAGGATGGTGGGCCATTCTGTTTATTGGTATCTCACCAGGACAGGCAAGCCAATAGAAAAGCCAAGGGAAAAGCAGAAAATCTGCTTTTCCCATGGAGGGCAAGATATCAGGGAGAGGAGAAAAAAGAAATCCTCCTGCACCTCTTGGTGGTGGGGCAGAATCTGTCTTCCAGTAAACATTAGCAGGACAATGGCCCCTCCCAATCAGGAAGGCGACCTGCAACCTCACAGACCACTACATCTGGCAAACCAGCTCCCAGTGCAAACCACAGGCGAGCAAACATATACATCATATTTACAAACTTATTTGACCAACACTCTCCTTTTAGCTTTACCATTAAACTTATCAACCCCCAAATAATTTTAGGCTGTAATAAGAATAAAATGCAAAGGATGCAATCATAGAGAAGCAGATTCAGGCATCACCCCAGGCTGTGCTCTGCCGTGAATAGCAGGCCATCTCTTGTAGAGACAGTTCCCACCTAGGCTCCCATTCAAGTCCATTTATGAAATGAGGACTTCAAGTTTGATCAGTCCAGACCAGTTAATATAGATATGAAAGACGGTACAAGTTGTCCAGTTGTGACTGAGCAGAACAGGTCACAGTTTATTGCTTAGGTGGTAGTATGGTGATGACACAAGGAGAAGCTTCCCTGCAGTGTTTGATTCAAATAGCATAATAGGCAGGGCATATGGGCAGAGTTTGAATATTCAGTCTAGGGCTCTTCCTGGAGTGCAGAGAAGTGAGATGCCCCTGTCAACAAATGATCATTAGCCTCTAGTTTTAAATTTAGGCTCAGTTAACCACAGAGAGTCTATCTTGATAGAAAAATTCCTTCTCAGGGTTCACAAACTTAATATAAGAGCCGAATGTAACTTAGTCATTCCATTTAGTATCTCCACTTAGTCTCACAGTTCAGTTACTCCTTAGCTCACTGCAATTTGGCTCCTGTCCCCACTATTCTACTGAAAAATTTCTTCCTAGTCCTAAATCAGCAATGAACTATCCAGTGATCATCAAATCCAACAACTTCTCAATTTAAGACTCTGTCCTACTATTTCAAAGGGGCATTTAAAACACTGTCATCCCTGTGGTTTGTTCTCTACTGCTATGCCATCTTTTCTTATTCTGTCCCCTTCATGTCAGTGTTTTACTAAGGTTTTCCCTAGCTCTCTCTTTTTTTTACTACCAAGAAACCTTAAACTAAAGTCCACAAAATTTTGTAACTATGTGCTTGCTCATTTTTCTGGCAAGGAGATTCATAGATTTCATTATATTCTCCAAGGACTTCATAACTCAAGTATGGTAAAGAACTTCTAATAAACTCACTAAGTCAGAACTCTCATCTATTCCTGTGGCTGCGACTATCAACTGATAAGCAGATATTTTAGGTGTTCTACCTCTAATCTCCCTCTGAAACTCCAGATTCACATTTCCAAGTGTCTTTCAAACAATTCTGTTGCTGGTGGCAATGGTGTTCTTTCACAGAGTCACAGGGAAGGCACTCCACAGGACTCATGTATGGGGGAAGTGAGGATTTCATGGTAAGGTTTATTTGGGGTTGAAATGGAAGGCTGCCCACAGGTTTCCAGTGTCTCCTCTCTGTCCATCCTACCAAGGAAAAAGATCAATATTGTCTTCACCAAGCCCAGTACAAAGACTAGAGTCTAGATATTCTGGGTCATGGTTCAATCCAATTTGACCCCATCCTATTCAGGCCAGTGTAGTCTTTTTGGTTGTGCCAAGGCTTGTGCTATTGGAGCCCCCACTTGGAGTCTGTGCTGCTGCTGGATCCCAGGCAGCTGTTAGAGCTGCATGGTTGCTTGGAAGGTGCATGAATGAATGAGGCAAGCACATATTTACAAGGGAGAGAAGAATAAAGAAGAGGAGGTTCTTGTGTTAGCCTGGATTATATTCTTTAACCAATTGACTTCTTAATCTCTTGTGGGCATGTATTGGTTCTTCCCACTAACCAATCAGATCTTTCTTCTAAGCTAGACTGACAGGCTTCTATGGCTGCCATCTTGGCTTTTATTGTGCATGCTTTAAAGTGGAAGTACAGAAGAACCTCCCTCCATAGTCTGGAAATGGATTGGTTGTACCCTGAGATGACTCATTCTAATGGTCTTGGGGACTAAGTCCAGAGGGCAGAGGACACAGTGGTCTCCTGGAGTATATGCTATAGCTTTTCATTTTTATTAATCAAAATATTTTATTCCCTCTTCCCTAGTTTATTATGTACAATGTCTGATTTCCCTTACTTCCTTCCCTTGTTACCATTTAGCTACCTACACTAACAATACTACAGGCTATACAGCTACACTTTCATGAGCAATGTCTTATTTCCCCTACTTCCTTCCTTTGTTACCATTTAGCTACCCACAGTAATAATTCTACAGGCTATACAGCTATGCTTTCAAATTCATTATATTCTCCCTCAATCAGCACCTCCTTATAATTTTCTGATGTCTTTTAATAGAAGGCTCATATTCTCATATGTTCAGTTATATGTCCTTAGAAACCCAAAAGAATATCTTCCCCCAACATTTTGAGTCAACAACTTCAGCTGTTTCTATTTCTAAATGGCTTCTGGAATCCATTCCTGTTTCTCATCCCCTCATTCACCATCATGTATCAGAAATTCATGTCCCCTTAAGTGAGTACTATTAAGTGTCTTCTGGCCTTTAAGCTCCTTCACTGGGTGGTTCCAGATGGTCTGTTTTCCTTTCCTCTTTCCTCTCCCATTACTACCTTCAAGAATCCTACTCATCCTTCAAGGTTCACCTGAAATGTAGCCTTCATTAAATATAATATATCCAAGCCTCTGACTATAATATATATTCTCTTTCCTCTTCTTTGATTTCTAGAGAAAAAATTTCTAATATACACTCATCCTTTAAGACTTAAATCTAATGTCAACAAATCTAAGATAGGTTTTTTGGTGCTTTTGTTTTTTACTCCCTCAGCATCCTAGACACTCCCTTTCATGTTTCTGCAACCATTTTTATGAGTATTCATTTACTTTATTGTATGGTAATTATGTATTCCCATGTATGACTCCATCAGATTTTCAATACTCAAGGGTAAATAACTTTTTTCTTCAACTTTTTATCCTCTCACATTATTACTCCATCTAGCACATCATGAGTGCATAGTCAATATTAAATGCTTCTTAATTATGTAGTTTCACCAAAATCTATGCTCATAATATTTTTGTTTATAATAACATTTGTATTCAGATTTTCCTAATTGCTCTTACATGTTGAGAGTGAACTCCATATTATTCATCACATACTTACTAGTATCTACTGAATAAACTGAATTGTTCAGGTTATCTGAGAAAAATTGGACTGTATCAACATTGGAAATTACTTTAATCTAGAATTGTCTGAGAACAACCTCTAATCCTTTCAACTCTCTCATTTCTTTTGGTTCTCATGTCAAACTGCTCTTTCTAGGGAAGGAAAAATAATTTGTCTTCTACCTTTCTAAGTTTTTGGCAGAGATTCCCCCCTGTAAAAAGTGGAGAAATTAACAGGGGGAAAAATAGAAGTTTAATAATATGCATATCTCCTTTTACATGGGAGATTCCAAGAAAACTGAGTAACTCCCTGAAATGGCCCAAGTGACCACCTTAAATACCATCTCCAGTTAAAGACAAAGGAAGGTATTTGCAAAGGGGGAGGAAGGAACAAGGCCAGGCAAGAGAGAGTTCCAGGAAAAGCACAATAAACACGGGTAAGGTTCTGAATTTACAGTTAAGCATTCTACTGACACCTTTCAGTCTATTGTGTCCTCATCCATTTACAGTTCTTACCACAAAAATCTACTCAAGTGGACATGTGGCAATGTTGGACATGTGAGCCAACCAAACAATACTATCTTTATTAAACAAGTCTGACCTACATGAAAAGAAGCCTTGATTTTTCCCACTGCTACTAAATGTCTTGAGATTTTTGTTGTTATTGTTTTGTTTTATTTGCTTTTTTTCTACCCCGGGATAAACTCTCAGCCAGATTGTGTAGATTTTCTAATCAATCTTAGGTAATAAAATGCCTATTCCATTTTTAAAAGAATCCCACCTAGTCCAGTCCAGTCCAGTCAAATATAAAATCAATTAGACAAATATGAAGGTTCTTCCTCTAGCTCAGGACTATTGACTAGGGAAACCTGCAGTGAAGGAGGAATTGCAATTAGTACATTTAATCTTCTTACTCTCCTTTTCCCCCCATTCCATGGATACTGTGTTGGTACCTCCACATTGGACTGTAGTAGGGAATTTAGGAAAAAGAGATAAATGGGCAATAATAGTCTATTTTGATAGGCACATTTGGGATTTAGCTTCAGGTTTTTTTTTGTGTGCATAATGTATACCCAAAGGTGACTTATGGTGTATATTTGCACTTTCCACTGAAGACCCTCCCCTGATTTCACACTGGGGGTATCTACAGCTTCCTAGATATGGCACTTCTTCCACATGCCACCTCATCTCAAGTGGTTGCTTAAGGCAGAGTTCCTTTTAAGGAGACCGTTGGCTGGCTCCCTGGCTGGAAACACACCTGGTAAATGGGAAACATAACTTCACTCCATCAATAGTGGAAATACAACTAATTTCATTGTCTTGTTTTTTGCCAGCCCCAGCCAGGCCCTTAACTTTTAACTGTGTCCCCTAAACTCTATGCTACTCAGGTCAAGCATCTCAAATGTCTTCCTCTCACTGGACTTAAAAACTGCAAAGGCACTTTGCCTCTCTCTATGGATGTTCTGAAAGTAGTAAACACAATAAAAACCAATAGTCTACTTCAATATCTCTTGCATCAATAGTGATTCCTTTCTCATACTCAAGAAAGGTGATGCACTAAGGGTTATAAAAATCAATTTCACAGTCGTTCAAAATGTATTGCACAGATATGCTGTTTCTATGGCATTGTTATCAGTTTTCAGGCTCCAGCTGAAGTGAAACAGAAAGAGATCAAGTTGTATATATTGTCATTTCCCTACTGGGATCACTTGCTTCAAAGACATAGACCCCAAACCTCAGCTAAGTCCTCAGCACAACCCATCTATTAACTTTGCTTACCGTGTTCTTTGCTTTCCCTCTGCAGCTATTGCAAAGTGTCTCCCCTCTACTCAACTGTTAATACCTTTATTCAAAGTAGGAGATCTTGCTTTCTACTTCCTCTAGAAAACTCACCATTATGATTTCTCTCAATTACCTGTCCAGCTCAAAATGTAACCTAAAATGCACACCCATTCTTGTCATTTCTCCTCAGTGTCAGAGAATGAGATGTTTGATCTAATATCTCAAAGCAAACCATCTACTATTTCAAGTTTCTCGAATGACCTCTCTGGTTTTCTTTGTGCCTTCCTGAAAGGTTGTTTAGATGCCACCTGCTTCCAGGTTGCCTCTTCAAACAACTGCTTTCCTCACTGTATACATCTTTCCTAAATGAGTTTATAGTTTCAACTACCTCCCCTATGCTAATGGTTCCTCAATTCCTATCCCTTCATGATATCTCTCTTCAAGACATTCCATTTGGACATCTTACAGACACTGCAAACTCAGTGTTCACCACCAAATTCATTCCTTCTCTAAAAATATGCTCCTCCTCTGTTTTAGCCTCACTATTTCCCTGGCCTCCCAAGTGAGAAATGTGTGAGTCAACCTTGACTCCTCCTACTCTCTCCACATTTAACCATCATCTAAGTCCAAGAGATTTTTAGCTTTTAATATTTTTATATGATTTTCTTCCTAGCCATCTTTACCTCTCCTAAACTAGACCTTTATTATTTCTAACCTGGTCATCTACAATAGGCTCCTAATTTGTCTGCAAGTGTATTCATAATCTGTTGTTGTATAACTGTTTATCCCAAAATGCAGCCACTTGAAATAACAAATCCTTATTATCTCACATAGTGTCTGAAGGTCAGAAATTCAGAAACATCATAACTGGATGGTTCTGGCTCAGAGCCTTTTCAGAGCTTGTAGTCAAGCTGGTGGCTGAATTGCAGTTACCTGAAGGCTTGACCAGGACTGGAGGATTCATTTTTGAGATGGCTTTTCTCACATGGCAGCTGGCAGAAAACCTCAGTTCCTTGCAATGCCGCCCTCTCCACAAGGCTTCCCAAATGTCCTCATCAGGTGGCAGCTCCATCCCAGAGCCAGTGTATCTATTTCAACTATAAATCTATTACCTCAGCTACTAAAAACCTAAAAGATGTATCCCATTACCCACAGGCTGAGTCAAAGTTTCTTTACATAGATCACAAGACTCAATGATCTAAACACTAAGTCTATCTACAACTTCAATTCCCATCATTCCTTTTTTCATATAGTATCATCCACAGAATTGCTTTTGTTCCCTATATACTATGTTATTTCTTGACTCCAGTGCTTTTCTCAGGCTACAGTTTCTGCTTAGGATTTCCTACCCTCTGTTACTGTCTAAATTACATTCACTTATTTAGACCCAACTCATAGCCACCTACTATAGGAAGCCATCTTAGAACTATGACTCTGTCCCTAGGCTGAGGACTCATCTTGCTTTCTTACTACCTCTTCTCATTATGATAATTGTTTTCTATTATAGTAGACTACTCATATTCTCTTTATGTAAATACATCGTAAGCTCACTGAGGGGCAAGATATTACTTATTTTGTATCTTTATATACAAATTAGGATATCATAAGTTTCTATAATAGTTCCTAAAGTTACAGCATCTATCTCTGTTTCTGTGAAGTATTTCATCCTCAGTGCTTCTTGGAAAACTAGGAGCCTGTCAAGGTAGTCTGACCATTGCTAAATAGATCATCTGCAGTACTTTCTGGAAAGATACTACTTTCTTCAAGTAGGATCTACAGGTCTAGCCCACCTCCTTAGCAGATCAGATTTGGTAAGCCATGCTCAGTTACAAGTCTTTAAAGGAAACTACTATATCTCAAATTCTAGAATGTTCTGTGTCTATCTCATTTGGCATCCTCAAGACAAGTAGAAAAAAAAAATCAAGTAATCCTAGGATGAGAACCAAAAAAAAACAAATCCAAGGGAAGTGAAAACTAATATTCCACCAGGGGGCCTAGAAAAGCAGTACTAACAATAGACAACAAGAATTGGGATTAACATGTTCCAGGTGAGTTTGCATATAGGGTTAGGAATGAAGATGGAGTATTGTAGTCAAAATTTCAAAACCATTAGCCTAAAGAAATATATTCTAAATAGAATAAGGATTGTATTGATTTATAGTCAAGTTTCATTACTTAATTTTGCGTGGAAATCTAAATAAAAAATAAATGAGAAATCAAGATTTTTCTGACTAAAGGAAATATTGTATTTATCTTAATTTCTTCTATATATTTAGATGTCTCAGAACTTATTTTCTTTTAAAATATGTTCAAGGGATAAAATATGAAAAATAAATCATATAGACTTTTAAAAATGATGGCATTTAATTTTTTTTAAATTCTAAAACTATCTTTATTCTGTCAGCTCAATGGGCAATATATGAGAGATAAGTATTAAAAACAGAAGCAGCAATAAATAAGTTCTCAAATATCAAAAGAAGAGCATAACTGCATTAGTTACTGTATTGTTCCATTTGGAAAACAAAATCTTTTAGCCTTAGGCTTTGTGTTTTTTTTTTTTTAAGCTAAAGCTCTCAGCAGAAGCTACATGAATTTCATCAATATGTTTATATGATTCCAAGCCAAAGACATTCTGTAAAGATTAACAGAGTATCTGATGTAGCTTCTGGCAAGGTATGAAATATATTTCATAGGGACCTTGTAGAAAAAATGTCTGTTAGAATTATTGCTGATCCCATCAAGATTTCTAGACTAAAAATCTGAAGAGGAAAAAAATATCCTGATGAAAACATAATACTGACTAGTATAGAAAACTATATAATGATGAAGAAAAACTAAAATCAAGGAGGAATATCAAGGAAGTATTTACAAAAATGCAGCAGGATGTAGGGAGTATGAAAAATACATCCTCAAATCAATATACCAAGGCAGAAAGACATAGTATATTGTGTTTTGAGACAGATATAATCTCATAGGTATATCCTAATTTCAATGGTGTAACTAATGATAAAAATATGTAAAGTAAAATATATACCTTGTTACAAAACTTTTAAATGGGCCAGGGCCTGGTTGGGTGACTTAGTGGATAGAGTAAACACCTGGTGCACTGAAGTTGTGGGTTTGATCCCGGTCATGGCACATGTGAGAAGCAACAAGTCAGAGCTAAATAGAACAATTAAGTGGAACGAGTTGAATCTTTTCTCTCCCCCACCCCCAAATCAATAGGAAAATTAAAAAATAAAAACTTTTTTTTAATGGGTCAAACATTAGCTTCTCTTTCAAGAGGATGCAAACATCACTTAAAAATACAGACATAACAGTAGAAAAGTAGCAAATTTACTTGGGTAAGCATGGAAGAAAAGAGACCAAAACACTATTGGGAGTTGGACAGTAATGCAGGTAATATCTTTAGATGAAGTATATAAACAAAGCTTTTCTAATAGATTCTTATCAGAAGTGAGGTAATCTCAAAGAGACAGTAGTGTCTAACCATCTTTTTAGCTGCTAGAAAACTTTTTTGGTCAAAATCAGCATATCTAGTATAGCCATGCTTTGATTTTGGTCATTCCTGCCTTTTCTCCAGTCTAGTCCTTCACCACAGTAGGCATCAGTATCTTCTACCTGCATTCTCAGCCTCATGCAGTCCTTTAACCAAGTCTTGATTGGGGCAGATCATATGTATGATATTCAAACACACCAGGAGCCCTAAACCCAGTGTTGATATAACTGGCTGGAACCCTGGGCATCTGCCTGATTCCCGAGTCTTCCCCAATCCATTCTGCATTTCCCCATGTATATCTCTGATTACCACTAAAAGCCCTAATTGGGACAATATTCCTAGGTTAAGCATTAATCCACTTGTATCCTTGACACCCTAACAAATAAATCTTTCAAGGAAAGGTATCCTGGAAACTTAGATATCCAGTTGCCAATCAATGTTCTGCTTAAAACTGAGAGACCAATTATAATTATAGTATTACTCTCTTTCACATTATCTTAGAAACTCAATTTCCCTGACCTCAACAAACCATGCTTTTTAGTTTCAGATTTCTCTTTTGTCTGTTGATCTTCTGCTCAGGTCAAGCACGTTTTGTCCCCAAACCTGTATAAAACATGTCCCTCTGCTATTAATTTGCTCTTTTAGAGGAGCACTGAACACAAGAGTATCATAAAAGAGAATCGCTAAGAACTTTATCAACTCTTAACACTTCATTAGGTGTAATTTTAAGTCTGGCTGAAAAGGAAGAATCGACTAGGGAATTGATGGATGTCATTGGAGCAGGTAAATGTGCCATCTAGCCAGATAAATAAAGTCTAATCTCAGAAAGGTTTTTTCTGAAATTTCAGAGAAATAATAGACATTCTCTTAAATGAAAAAAGAAGGCTAACAAAAGATAAGAAATTCTAAAATTAAATTATGACTATAAAATTAATTACAGAAGAAAAGAATGATTAAAATAAATTATTGTGCTTGGGTACAGAACTGTCTAATATGGTGAGATTTTTTAAAGCATGAGAATATTCAACAATATTTTACTTGTAAGAGCAAAATATTATAAGAGTTCGTATTTCTCATAAAAAGAAGACTGATAAGTGCATTCTAATGTACATAATGAAATATTTTGAAACAATTAAAACTATGTTGTATATAAATATTGTATGCTATGGGAAAATTCTTATAAATTAAAAAACAAGCAGGATAAAAATTTGACCCTAACTAAAGAATATATGAGCATACAAATAATATGTTAAAATATGAATGATTGTTATTTCTAAGTGGTGGAAGAAGAGCACAGAACTATGAGTGGAATACAAGAAAATGGCACCAACCTTCAAAACCAGCACCAGGAATACAGCAGCAATTACTCAGACTGATGAATAATGCTAAGGAAGATGAAAAGAATTGTAAAAGAAGAAGAGCATGGGCGATGCCCATTCCTCTAAGCAGAGAAGGTCATGTTAACATGGCTTCTCTTTCTCTGTCACAGCAAGTCATCACATTGGAAGGACAGCTCACAGCTAACTGGGGGATGCCAGGGGTGCTTAAAGAAACGTGCAACAGGTTAATGATTTCACATCACCCAGCTCAGGAAACTTTACTGACTAGAAGAAATTTAGAGATATAATCATGGTACTCAGACATCATCTCTGAGAAATCATAGCAATTAGAAAATGGACAAATATTTATCTAATTTTCCAACAAAAACATAAAGAGAGGTGTTAAAAAACAACAACTATATGTAGTGATCATAACCTTGTTTTTAAAATAGACCTTTAAGGAAATTTTGATACCTTAGAAGGTGATACAGAGCTCTTGAGTAGAATATTTGCAGTGTAAGACAAATGTAGTTAAGTGTACAATGTAGTTAGTAGATCGATATTTGCTCCAAGGTGAGAATATGGTACTTGATTTTTAAACTCCTTTCTAATTCTGAAATTTCATGATAAGAAATAATTTTCTTGATTTTATTTGGCATTTGGAAGTTTCATAATATCACTGTAGGTAAGATGTATTGGTATAGACTAAAAGTAATGGGCCAGAAGTATATATTAATGGCTGAATAAATGGCCCATGGCATGTTGATTAATGTATCACATAACCTCTGATTCTCTCACTCTCTGTAGTGATTTGCTATGGGATTCTAATCTCTTATCTCACCATTTTATAGCATCTGAATGATAAATATATAGATGACAGGCATGTAATATCTATAGATGTTATCAATTTGTGGAAACAAATATGTTTAAGTGAATTAATTTGGAGTCTAAAAGATTGTGATAACTTATGTGACAAAGGAAACAGTATATACACAAACGTACATATAAATATTTTTCATTAAATATAAAGGACTGTGCCTTTAAAAAAGGTAAGTGAAAAGCAATGCACAATGAAGGACCTTCCCTGTTAGCATTTCCCATGAAAAAGGCCTAAGACTTTTAGTTATCTGCAAGTTTAATATCGCCAAATGGATGACCCAGTTGTTGGAGGATCACACTGAGCTATCCAGAGGAATTGGAGGAGGAGAAATTCACAGACAAGCAGCCACATCCTACTGCACCCATATGGGCAAAAGATATTAGACACACTGAACAGCCTCTATTTTTAAAAAGAAAAGAGAAAGTTTTATTGTTTGCAGCAGACGAGAAAGAAAATGAAATGATGGCTGTTGGACTCAGCTGCGCACCCTGCATTCCTGTCCCCCTCCTCCGTTCTCCCGCAGCTGTCCCTTTGACCTCTTCGTTAGGAACTGGATCTTGTCCCTGAGTTATCTGTCCCATGACTCCTACTTTATTTGCTTCTTACTCCCCAAACCTACCCAGGTAAGTTCATATCTAATTATTCAACTGACTTATTTTGCCAAGGAAGGCAAAGTTACCTACAAATAGATTATCAAGCAACTTTGGTGGCTAGATCAGGCTAATATAAACAAATTTATTTCAAATGTAGTACTCAAAGTCATACATTTAAAACAAAATATATTCAATGTGAACCCTACTTTCTTTCTTTGCTCACACAGTAAGATGATCATATTTTTTATCAAAAATTGTCAGAAAACTGGAAAAATAGAACGGCATGAAAATCTAATGTGTAGAACGAGGAAGACAGTGGTCCTGCCATACTCTGCAGTGTCCCAGTACTCAGCTGGTATTTTGAGCAGTTTTTCATGCTACAAAATTTGCAAGGCATATGAGGTTCTAGAAATAAGTAATCATGATGATAAAGCACAGAGGAAGCACAAGGCATGAGGATTGCTGAAGAAACCAAGGTCATTATGGAAGAAAATATTTAGGAGGAGTATCATTATTGGCATAACACATTTTAACACTTTATTTATTTAGAATATCTCCAGAAGGATGAATCAGTTTAATGAACGGAACATATGGTAAAGTTGTAAAGAACAATCTTGGGACAATATGGCCCACTTTAATAATACAAAACACCAACCTCCAAGATTTTGTTCTAAAAGTATAAATTTTGGATGGTGAGACAACTAGCAGAGCAGTGCTGCTCTCTCGTTCTCTCTCTAAGTCCTTTACTACTAGTCTCCAGCTGCCTCCATTATGCAAGTTCGCAGTTGTTTCTGCCTAATTTAATGCAGACCACTTTAATACACAGTATTGAACCAAATCCTCTTTCTTTAGTAGCTTATAGTGTAATTTAGATAGGTGAAAGCTTTCAATAAGACTTTATTAAATATGAAATGATTGCATAGGAAGAATGACCACAGAGAGTGCAGTAACGGGGTCTTTGGAGGGCTGTGCTCCCAGCCCCTTCCCATTCTGCATGCTATACTTTAGCCGCCAAGGACAATTTCATAGGTCTCACTCTGTGACCCCTCACAGTTCCTAAATCCTGGCCTGACTGTATGTAGTGGGCACTAAATTGCCCTTGGCAGCTCAGATCAAGAGAAACTAAGCAAACACTCCTTCTCTCCTCGGGTCTCTCTTCCTGCTCTCTAGTGGAAGCCACGGTGTAAGTTCAACGTTCATCCTTATCTTAAAGCCATACAATTATCATAGCATTTGTGTAGCAGGAATACCACAGCCCCACAGGAACAGGATGATTGTCTCTTCACAATATTTTATGATAATTGGAACTATAGCAAAATTGGTAATGGCAAGCTCCCCATCGTGGAAAGTTTTTCAGCAGAAGTTATGAGAACCACAGTTCATTATGTCAGAGGATATGGCCACACTGGCTAAGATAATAGAGCTATTTAGAATCATTCTAATATCTCATCATCAGTTTCTAAAAGTAAAAGATACTATATCTGATTTGCATTTCCTTTTCCTCTGAATATTTTCTATGTCATGTCACATTAATGGCATTAAATAGAAACAAAATGACACTAATGTGTCCCCAAATCCATTAGGGATGAATATGCTTTTTAAAAAATGTATCTACATTATTTATCAGCGCCTTTTTTTTAATTTAGGGAAGTTTTGGTGGTCAGGAGGTAGGGTGGGGTGGGGAATTTATGCCAATAGCAGCTGGCTAGCCTGAATGAATGGAGCAATGAGCAATATCTAATATATGCCTGAAGAAATATTTTTAAATTCTTTGGTATATATTTGATTGCTAGAATAACACCTTACCTTTGGGTATTTCTGTTTTGAATTCTATCTTCTCTTTATGTTCTCATGTTTCACCTCCATGATTTAAGCAAGCATTAGAAACACTGGCAAAGGTAAACTAAATGTGGAACTAGCTCTGCATTTCAAAGAATGAATAACTCATTTAAAAGCATAAACCTAAGTTGTATTCCTGAGATAAAGAGTTCTTGCAATAAGTGGGTTGTGTTTAACAGTCAAATCCCTGAGTCAAAAGTGAAGAATCACAGTTCCTGACAAAGCTATGTAGATCAGTGACACTGTCGAAAGTTTACAGCTCATATCACAAACTAACAGTCTCAGTGGTTAATTCATTAATTCTAACATAAGCGTCCAGTATTATTGAAATAAAAAATCCAGGATTTTTTAAATAACCACACTGAGTGGTTAAACAATTCTCATACTTACCTAGTATACTTATAGAGCAGAAAACATAAAACCAATATAAAGGTAGGTAGATAGATAGATAAATGATATATATGCACCATATTTTAATACTATTATATTTTTGCTTTTTTTGTGATTCCAGATAGATCTATAGCTATCTCATATATATCAGTATCTGGAGTCACAAAAATCAAAAAAATAATAGAACTAAAATGTAATGCATGTCACAATTATGTAGATATAGCATTTATATTTTATGTGAATGCCATCACAATACTAAATAATCCACAGCTTGTGTGGGTTGCAAGTCTATGTACCCAATAGATAAAATAAATTACAAAGAAATTCATGACTATTGGATGCAGGTTAGTGCATACTTAATGAAAATTTTCTTATTATCCTTGGTTTTGCATTGTGTTTTAATTTACATTTGCATTATTTTTTTTTTGTTTTGGAAGAATTCTGGTGGAGCAGTGATGAAAATTAGTAAATCAAAGGCATATTTCTAAGAAGTAGAAAATCATGTAGCATGCCTCAAAACTAAACTAAGTTACATTGCCACATTAAAAGCAGTGATTTCTTTCTTCTCAGACTATATTTTCGATTATCCATCAAGCATTCTTTATCTATTCATTCATCAACCATTTATTGAGTTCTTGTAATGCACCAGAGAATGAGCTGGTCATTGTGGTATATAAAAATCAAGGTTCCTTTTCTCAAAATATAGAAATGAGGGAAATAAGATAATTAAGTAAAAATAAAGTAGGGCCCAGTGTGATAAAAACTATGATAGAGATAAGCCCTGAGGGTTTCTCTAGCAAACAGTAGGGATACCTAATCAAGACTAGAAGAAATGTCATGAAGGCATCTTAGAGGATGGGACTTAATTAACACTTATTTTTGAAGGCTGAGTTGGCCAAGCAAAGAAAGTTCAATATTCCAGTGAAAAGAGGAGCAGTGGATCATAAAGTCAATATGCAGAGGACTTTGGTTTGAAGTAGAATTAAGCAAGGGATGAAGTGGAGAGAGTTGCCCTAATTTCCCATGCTGAGCATTTCATTATTATCCAATGAGCACTGAAGGGACAAGATATTAAAGAGAATGGCATTTTCAGATTTGCATTTAAACAGTTATTCTGGGTAGCAGTTTGGAAAAATGGATCACAAGAGACTAAGCCTGATGCCAGGGAGACTCTGAAGTAATCTAGATGGAAAATGGTGAGGTGGGAACTCAGACAGTGGCCATATAGATTTATGGGAGAAAAGCGATTGAAGAAATGTCTTCTCACTGTGAAGGAACTTTGTGACCAAGTAGATGTCAATAAGTAGGGAGAAGAGAAGAGGGAGGGGTCAAATGACCTGGGTACCCGGGTGGCCTAACATTAACTGAAATGGAGTGTGTAGGAAGAGTTGGAGGTCTGGAAGAGGTGAAGATACTAAGTTCAGTTGAGACATGTTGACATCAGAGTGCCCAAGGAATGCACCAACAGAGATATATGTCGACGGTAATTGTACAGATTGTGCAATCCAGAGCTTGGAAGACATATCTATTGATTTGGGAGGCATTAGCATGTGGAGTATCACTGAAGTGTGATACTGCATGAAGTCCAACAGGTTCTGTGTGAAAGGTAGATTAAACATTGAGGACACTACCTTCTTTCTGAAAGAGCCCAAGAGAGTTCAAGGAGTTGGGACATCCAGGAGAGGGTGATATCACTGACACTGAGGAAGAGGAGATTTTGAAAAGCACCTGCTATGTTGCAAGCCAGACTGTGGGGATTCGCCCAAGAAATTAGTCTCCACCTTGAAGGAGATCATAGAAAAAGCGTGTGTATATTTAATCACAATACAAGATGGAGAGTGGCATTGTCTTAAAAAGAAAAAACGGTTCAAATCAGTTCTTAGTAACTCAGAGGAGGCAGCTGTTTCCATTTCAAACACAGAAGTAATGCTGCAATAGCTGTTGTATGAACAAACGATTGTGAGTTATAGTTCATTTCATACGACATCCTTCACATCATTACGTCAGCACATTTTTCTTTAATTATCACAACTGAAAGTAATCTCCCTCTCCTTTAAAGACCTAAATATTGCATTTCAATTATGATATATGTGTCATATTCTCTGTACTATTAAATTTATAGTTGTTCTCTTATCTCTTCTACCATACTGTAAAGCTATTTGTGGTCCAATATTCTGTCTTACCCCTCACTGAGACGGCTTATCGTCTTTCACCAGTGTCTGAATCAGCACCCCATAACATTATAACCTTGCTTTTTACTCAATCAGTCCTGGGCTCAAAGCCAATCTCAGCCCCTTGCACAACCATTAGCTTCCTGACAATGCACAAATTATTAAAGCCCTCTAAGCCACGGTTTCCTCAACTGAAAGTGAAAATAATATATTCCACAGAGAGCCATTGTAAGTATCAAATGTGATAATGTTTTCCAAACTATTTAATATATCATTTGGCATGTGTTAAATATTTAGTAACAGTTTTCTTTGACTACATAGTGTGTAATAAATAAATGCTTGTAGAATGGATGAATTAATGAACAATCACATAGTAACCAGTCTATGCTTCTAACAATAGATGTTTGATTCTTTCACATTCACAACTTACGTAGCTAGCATTTCTCCACAACCATAATTTTCCTCTTTTCACTCAAAAATTTACTTAAATTCCCTGGAAAATTTACATCCAGCTACCATTCTTTCTCTTTATCACTATCTGAGAAATATATTGTGAAGTGGCCTGATTTTTTTCTTTAGTAAACGTTCTAACTAGTATTAAAATAGAAAATATGATAATGGTGATTAACCTAGTCAGAGAATCAATGATTAATAATATTCTAGACTTCAAGAATTCAAGTTAATTGATGTTTTGATAAATATTTTTATTTCTGTACAATAAAATTAAGAAAACCAAGCCCTGGCCAGAAAGCTTAGTTGGTTAGAGCAATGTCTGGATATTCACTCGTTGCCAGTTTGATCTCTGGTCAGGATACACACAGAAACAGATTATTTTTTCTGTCTCTCTTTCTCTTTCTCTCTCTCTCCCACCTCTCTCTACAGTAAATAATTAAAAAAATATATTAAGAAACCCAAAGCCTTGTTTTAAATCCCACTTCTGCCACTTTCTAGTTTTGTGATGTTGAGCAATTTATTAGATATCTCTAAGCCTCAGTTTCCACATCTGTAAAACGGCAATAACAAGACATCAGAGAGGTGGTCTGAGGATTAAATGAATAAAGTGCTTACAGTACCAGGAACAAAGTAACATGTTATAGCCTATTTCCATACGTTCATTCAGACTTGGGTACTTAGTATTTTCTTTTATATTCAAAGTTTATATTTACATCATGTCTTCTAGCCTCAATTAATGAGCTTCAGAAAACAAGAAAATGGTTTAAGATTTATTGACTTATATGAAGATTTCTTCAAGTACCAAATAAAGCTGCAAAACAGTTGTTATTACATACATTGTTTCTTCAGAAGTGCTTTAAAATAAAGTTTTGAGAACATAATAAACAAGTTCTTTTTATTTTCTTGCTGTTGTTTCACATTACCAGTAAAGATTATAGAGCTCAGTTTCTAACCAGAAGTAAAATAAGAATATGAAGATAAGGTGTCATCGGTCAGAAAAACACTAAAGCAAGCCCTGGTGTTCTGTGTAATAGCCTGAAACAAACTCTCACCACCCCTTTTTCTCCCTCCTCTGTTTATATCATATTTACTGTGTGAGGTGGGCTAGTTAATTATCTTTTCTAAATTTTGGTTTCTTTGTCTACAGAAGTGAGAACAAAAGACTACTGTAAGGATTAAATGAGATAATACACCTAAATCCCTAAGTAACACACCTGGAAAATAATGAATGCTTAATATGTAGCTTAAAATAATAACCGTCAATTCTAATAATAAGATCTGGTGGACTAATGCTCACACTTTAAACAATTATAATCCTGAATAAAATATAAAAAATAACTGCGTGAAGTCCCTGAAGAGAATCTAAAGCAATCAGCATATTGAGGAGCTATGACCCTTAAAGGACGTACAATACTTCAGACGAATGTTTTTCTTTATAGACCTTCTCCAGTTGGCATTAGCATACAGGACCAGAACTGAATTAGGAAGAAGGGCTCTTGCTTCACGGAAGAGACAAATGTCAGCATTCAGGGCTGCCAGAGAAGGTGAAGAGGAAAATTCATGAAAGAAGGCAGTCCAGAAGTGGGAGCTCCAAAATATGGTTCCAAGTTTTTCTCACATGATACATAGGGAGAATCTCCAAGAAAAACACTAACAACAGTTGAGGGCTAAAGAGCAGAACAAATAGTACTGGAAAAAAGAAATAGTGTATTCCAAGGCCCTCCAAATTAGAGGGGCTTTGTGAATATCTCAAACTTTGAGTTGAGAGTCCATAAAGCCTCACCTAAGAGTAAGGGCATAGCCCTACCAAAGACCAAAAGTAACCATCTAAGAGGTCAAGAGAACTCACCAACACTACATATATCTGACCGGCAAAAGAAAACTTGATACTTAACTTGGTGTCTACAGTGTTCAGTGTTTATTCAAAATATAAAAGGCGTGCAAAAAGGAACAAAGTCAACAGAAACCAAAATAAACACAAGGAATAGAAACAGATGTTCAGGTGTTAAGGTATCAAAGTTGTTGTCTGACAGGGATTCAAAATAGCCATGAATGATATATATAATAAGTAGAGGAAAGAATGGAAATTCTCAACAGAATCCTAAAATTCATGGTCAGATTGAAATTCTATACCTGAAAGTATAAAAATTGAAATTAAGTGTTTCATTGTTTCAATAACAGATTAGAAATAGCAGAATGGATCATTTAATTCACTGAAGGCACAAAAGTAAAAGGCACACAAATTAATGATAAAAAAAGATTTTTGAAAAGGAAAAAATTATAAAGGAAATATAGGATTCAGTGAAACAGTCTTACATATGTGTAATCAGAGTTTTGGAGAAGAAGCAAAATAGTTAAATATGTAAAATATATTGGTCAGGAATTTTTCAAAACTCAATAAAAATGTCTAGTTTATATATTTAAGATTTAAAAAACATGTATGAGCATTAGAATAAACACAAATAAAGCCACAGTCAGGCACATTATTAAAAAATAAAGCAAAGAGAACATTTAAAAAGTATGTAAAATGGGACAGGGGTACATATCTTTAGGAAAAACAATAAAACCTAGGACTGACAGCTGACTCTTCAATAGAAAAATATAGAAACAAAAAGAAAATAGACTGGCATATATGAAGTGTTGAAAGGAAAAATACTGTTATGCCTGTCCTGTGGTGGCACAGTGGATAAAGCATTAACCTGGAATGCTGAAGTCACGGGTTTGAAACCTTGGGCTTACTGGGTCAAGGCACATAAGGGAAGCATCCACTATGAGTTGATGCTTCCTGCTTCTCCCCCCCTACTCCCCCTATATAAAAATCAATAAAAAAATACTGCTAAACTAGAATTCTATACTTCTCAAAATTATTTTTAAAAATAGATAAAATAAAGATATTTTTAGAAAAATAAAGACTGGAATTTTTTTGCAGGCAGACTTGCACTACAAGAAATACTAAAGGTACTTCTTCAGGTTGATGGAAAATTATTTCATTGAAACACAGAACTTCAGGAAACATTGCAAAAGAATGTATTTAGGTAAATATAAGTATATATTGACTATTAAAACAAAAATATATAATGTTTTGTGGGATTTACAATGTATGGAAACAAATACATAGAAGTCTATATAAGTGAAATATATGGCAAGATTAACACGAAAAATTGAAAGGGGAAATGAAATTCAATGGCTATATTTTGCATTTTTAGGAAACAATAAAAATACATTGTAATCAATAATGTAACAACTAAAGAGTACTAAAAGGAAAATTAAAATCTTAAAGTACTTCAAAATGAAATAATCATGATTAATGATAAATTGATAAATACAAAAAAACACACAAAAAATGAGAAACAAAGGACAAATAATCAATAGGATGAGAAGTGTGTATATCAAAATGGTACACTTAAGGGAGCTAAATTAGTGATTATTTATAGAGTAAATGGACTCAACTTTATTAAAATCAAGATTTGTTATACTGGATAAAAATAAAATGCAGAAATATGTTATTTACAAAAAAAAATTTGAAACGAATGCACACATATAGCTTTAAAGTAAAACGATGAAAATTGATCTCCCCTGTAAATATTAACCAAAATAAAAGTGACATGGCTATATTAATATTGGACAAAGTACATCTTAAGTAGAATTAAAAGATATAAAGATATACATTTCAAAGTAATGAAACAGTTCTCTGCACTTCCCGGGCTTCTATGTCTATTCTCTCTGCCACGTTAGAAAAGTTTTCCATTATTTTTTCAAATAGGTTTTCAGTTCCCTGCTCTCTCCCTTCTCCTACTGGTACCCCTATAATGCTAATGTTGCTATACTTAATGTTGTCACAGAGGTCCCTTAAACTTTTCTCAATTTTTGAAGATATTTTCTTTCTTTCTGCTGTTCTGATTGGGTGTTTTTTGGTACCCTATCTCCCAAATCACAGATTCAATCTTCTGCTTTATCGAATCTACTGCTGGTTCCCTTTAATGTATTAATTTCTTTTACGATATTCATTTGTGACTGGTTCTTTTTTATGTTTTCTATCCCCCCCCCTTTTTTTGGATTTTCCAAAGAAAGAAGCAGGAGGGAGGCAGACAGACAGACTCCTGCGCCCAACCGGGATCCACTCGGCATACTCACCAGGGGCTGATGCTCTGCCCATCTGGAGCATTGCTCAGCTGCAATCGGAGCTATTCTAGCACCTGAGGCGGAGGCCATGGAACCATCCTCAGCACCCAGGCCAACTATGCTCCAATGGAGATTTGGCTGAAGGAGAGGAAGAGAGAGACAGAAAAAAGGAGAGGGGAAAGGGTAGAGAAACAGATGGGCGCTTCTCCTGTGTGCTCTGGCCAGGAATCGAACCTGGGACTTCCACAGCTGGGATGACGCTCTACCACTGAGCCAACCGGCCAGGGCTCTATCTCACTGAGATCACTGAGCATTCTTATCACCAGTGTTTTGAAATCTGCATTTGGTGGATTGTGTCTCTCCATTTTGTTTAGTTCTATTATGAAGTTTTGTTCTGTTCTTTTATTTAGGACATGTTTATTTTTCTCCTCATTTTGGCTGCCTCCCTGTGTTTATTTCTATGTATTAAATAGAGCTCCTATGTCCCCCAGTCTTGGTGAAGTGGCCTTATGTAATAGATGTCTTGTAGGACCCAGTGGCACAGTCTTCCTGGTCATCTGAGTAAAGTGCTCCAGGCGTGTCTCTTTTGTTGGTTGTATGTGCCCTCCTGTTGTAGCTGAGCCTTGATAGCTGTTGGTACATCAATGGGAGGAATTAAATCTCAGGCTAATTGGTTGTGAGGACTGACCCTGACTATAGCTAAGGAGCTGTTTTTCAGGGGCTGACCCTGTGGAATAGGATTCACTTTAGTGAGGTTCTGGTGTCTGCTGAGTGTGCCCTTTCTGTGTGTCACTGGTAGGTAGAGGTGATTGAGTGGTTCTGTGGTGTGGTCTGATGCTGGCCACTGGGTCTGTTGATTATACAACCTCCGCTTGTGGTGTAGGCCAAGGTTGACCACTATCTGTAGCCTGCTCAGGCTTACCCGGTAAGGGATAGAAAGTGATCTAAAGATAATTTCCACTTGTGCTGGGCTGGAGTAGCCTGGGAAAGTCCAGGCTATGAACTGATATGGCTGCCATTATGCCTGGCTTGGGGCTGCTTAGCATAAAGTACAGGGCATGTAAAGGCCTGATGCTGCTTGTCTGGAGTATGTCAACCTTTGAGAGGTTTTAGAGTCATCTACAGGTGATGAAGACTCAGATATGGCATCCACCTGCTCCTACCGCACTTTTGTCTGGGAGAAAAATGCTCTGCGAGTCCTCTCCATGAAGCCTGTCAACTCAGTTCCTCCCCAGTTGTTCCTGGTACCTTTTGGGTTGATACCCCAGTGTTGGATCGGTCTCAGAGCAAGTGAGTACTGTGTACACGGCCCTTTAAGAGAAATGTATGGAACCCCAGCAGCCCTCCCTTTCATGCAGCCACAATCTTTGCAGGTTTTCCCATTACTTATCAATGCCCTCCCTACTGTCTTGATGTGGTATCTTTTTTATATGCTCAGTTATAGAACTTCTGTTCAGCTAGAGTTCAGGTGGTTCTCAGTGATAGTTGTTCTGCAGTTTAGTTGTAATTTTAATGTTGTTTTGGGAGGAGGTGAGTACAGCATTTGACCTACTCTAGTATCTTTACTGGAAACCCCCAGCCCTTGTGGGTTCTAATCTAAAGTGATTTTTGATAGGTAGGTAGTTACTGTTATTTTGCTATTTATATTTATTTATTTTTCCTTCTTTTTTATATCTTTTTGTTGTTAAAGAAGTCCCTTTAACATTTATTGTAATAGTTGTTTGGCAGTGATGAATTTCTGTAACTTTTTCTTTCTGGGAACTCTTTTATCTCTCCTTGGATTTTAAATGATAACCTCGCTGAGTAAAGTAATCTTGGTGGTAGGTTCTTGATTTTCATTATTTTAAATATTTCTTGCCAAACCTTCTGGCCTGCAAGGTTTTTGTTGAAAAATCAGCTGGCATGGGAGCTCCTTTGTAAGTAACTGCTTTTTTCTTGCTGCTTTTAAGCTTCTTTGTTTTAACTTTTGGTGTTTTAATTATGATGTAACTTGATTTGGGACTCTCTTTGCCTCTTGAGCTTGTGTGTCTGTTTCCTTTGCTAGATTAGGGAAGTTTTGTGTCATCATTTTAATAAATAAATTTTAACCTCTTGCTCTCCCTTTTTCCTTCTGGTACTGCTATGATGCGAATGTTAGTATGTTTGATGGTGTTTCACAGGTACCTTAAACAATCATCTTTTGGGATTCTTTTTTCTTTTTGTTGTTTGTAGTGGGTATTTTCTGTTTCCTTATTGTCCAAATCACTGATGTGATCCTTTGTTTCATCTAATCTACTGGAGATTCCTTCTGGTTTAGTCTTCATTTCAGTTATCGTATTCTTTATTTATGACTATTTTTTATGGTTTCTATGTGCTTTTTTATGTTCATTTTCTCTTTGTTGAAGTTCTCACTCAGTTGATCTATTCTTCCCCTAAGTTCTTTGAACATCTTTATAAGTAGTGTTTTCAACTCTGTATCTGGTAGAGTGCTTGCCTTCGTTTTATTTAGTTCTTTTCTTTTTTTATGTGGGACATGTTTGTCTTCTCATGTTGGCTGCCTCTCTATGTTTATGTATTAGGTAGATCTGCTATATCTCCCAGTTCTGGCAGAGCAGGCTTATGTAGTAGGTGACCTGTGGGGCCCAGTCTCTCTAGTCACCTAAGTTTGGTGCTCCAGTAGGATCGCTTGTGTGGATTGTGCATGCCCTCCTGTTATAGCTGAATCTTGATTTCTGTTTGTTTATGAATGGGTGGGTGTTGACCCTCAGGCTGACTTCGAAGATTGGCTAAAACCATAGCATAGGCTGACTCCACAGAGCATGATTTACCCTAGTTGGGCTCTGGAACATCTAACAGGTGTGTTGGTTTTGGGACCTCTTGGGTAGGGCTCTGGTGCAGGACACAGTCAGCTGATGCCTGTGCTCAGCCTGGGGCCACCTGTTAAGAGATACAAAGTGATCTGTGGTTGGAAGCTGCCTGTGCTGGGCCCAGAGGCACTTGGGAAGCCAGCTCTCACCTGTATCAGGCCTGGGGACACTTAGCAAAAGGCTCAGGGCACACTAAATCCAGATATTGCCTCCCCAGGATCTGTTGACTTTAAGGCATTTTAAAGAAATTTTGCATCACAGGCAAAGGCTGCCCATGAGGCCAGGGTAGTGTGGGAGCACAGCAGAGTCTCAAAAAGTCACCAGGGTGGAGTAAACTCTGTGTTTCCAGTGAATCCAGATTCAGATTTGGCCCTGTTTGCCTCTGCAGGCTGTGCAAGGGGAGGACTCAATACCTGGACATTGGTAGCCGTCATACTGAAGCCACACAATTTAGTTTTTCCCTACGTGACTGTGGTACCTTTTGAGAAGCTGTCCCTTTACTGGATCTGGTTTTCCAGCTGTCTCACCTGGAGGAAATTACTCCAGAGTTGGGTGGGGAGGGTTCTCAGGGAATCACTAGGATGAGGTCAGCAAAGGTTTCGCTTTTTAATGCACATCTGGATTTGGACTGCCTGCCCCTGAAGGCTCTGTGGTGTGTGTGGGGGGGTGGAGGGCAGGGAAAAATGTGGAAGCACATTCAACATAGGGTTGATGGTATCATTTGCTCTGAAGCCACACAATCCATTTTCTCCTTATATGTCTCTAGCACCTTTTGAGCTGCTCTCTTTTCGCTGGAGCTCAGAGTAAATGCCTGTGAGCAAATGATTCTGTGTACAAGCCCTTTAAGAGGTTTCCAGGATTCCCAGCTGCCCTCTCTTTCATTGGGTTAGAACAGAGTCGCCACTGATTTTCAAAACCAGATGTTGTGAGGACTACTCTTCCCAGCACTGGATCTTTGGTTAGGAAGCCTGGTGTGGGGCTAGAGCCTCCCTTCTCCTCAGAGTGGACCTCTGCAGCTGAGATAACCTCAATTCTCATCCACCACACGTGGGTGTGGGACCAGCCCATTTACCTCTCCAACCCTTTCACTGTTCTCCACTTGGGTCTTTTTTATATCCTTAGTTACAGGAATTCAGTTCAGCTAGTCCTCAGGTCGTTCTCTAGATTGATTGCTCTGTACTTTAGTTGTAATTTTGATGGTCATGGGAGGACTTGAGCATAGCACTCACCTACTTTGAAAGTTTTAGACCAAAATAACTATGATGGAATGCATAATATTTTTTCCACACTTATTTAGAGAAAAACTTTCTGACATATGTGGTATTGTATAGGAGAATATGAAGAAAATATATTGGCCAAAATAGTGAGTGAATAGCTATAAGATGTAAGTTTTGAAACTAAAAAAAACATCCTGATTAAACAAAAATAAGGGTTGTGAGAATTCATCTACATGGAGTATCTTGATGGACTGCATCTCACAACAGAAATTGGGATATTGGAAGCTTAAAGCTTTTAACTTTTTCTAAGAAGTGTATTATTGCACATATATTTTAAAAATAAAAGCCTTTATATTTTTGCTTATAAATGTTAAGAAATATAAGTATCTGACAGACTGTACTGTAAAAACTAATGATCTATTTATTCAATAATTATATACTGAGTGTTCCATGTTGTAGGACTGAGCTAAGTGCTATGGATAAAATGGGGAACAAAAAGACTTTGTTAGTGAAGTCAATGAAATAAAAAGAATCATAAAAATACAACAAAGGGCCTGACCAGGTGGTGGCGCAGTGGATAGAGCGTCGGACTAAGATGTGGAGGACCCAGGTTCAAGACCCCAAGGTCACCAGCTTGAGCGCAGGCCCATCTGGCTTGAGCAAAAGCTCGCCAGCTTGAACCCAAGGTCGCTGGCTCCAGCAGGGGGTTACTTGGTCTGCTGAAGACCTGCAGTCAGGGCATATGTGAGAGAGCAATCAATGAACAACTAAGGTGTCACAACAAAAAACTGATAATTGATGCTTCTCAACTCTCTCCATTCCTGTCTGTCTATCCCTATCTCTCTCTCTCTGTCCCTGTAAATAAATAAATAAATAAATAAATAAATAAATAAATAAATAAATACAACAAAGAAAACTAAACAAGGTTCTGAGACATAAAATAACAACAGGCAGGGGCCTGTTTTAGATAGACCGCTCATAGGGCCATCGCTGAGGTCCTGTCCGTTAAATAAGAGTAGGGAGGGCCCCAAGCAGTAGAACCCGGCTTCACTGTAGTCAGAGAAAAAAATCTGTAGTGCCAGTTGTGGGTTCGATTCCTGGTCTGGGTACATATGGGAAGCAACCAATGAATGCACAACTAAAGTGGAACAACAAATGAATGCTTCTCTCTCTCCCTCCTTCTCTCCCTCTCCCCTTCTTCTCTCTGCTTCTTTAAAATCAATCAATTAAAAAATTGTAGTACCACCGCACTGAAAGAAGGCCTGAGAGGCAAGAGCATACTGAGTGAGGGAACAAGTAATTGGAGTGAGTCAATCACCATGAAAATTAAAATAGAAAGATTCAAATTATAGATTTTGTGGGTAGATTCAATCAACCTCACTGATATATTATGATCAGGGGGTGAGGAAGAGGGGGAAAACAAGTATAAACCTGTACATTTCTGCCTTAAGCATCCAGATAGCTGGTGATATGATTTACTGAGACTGAGAAGGCTGGAGGTGGGGGAAGGAGGGGCAAGAACAACTTTGCAGAGTGGGAGGCAAGGGCCTTAAGTTGGACATGTTAAGCTTATATATTGAATTTAAGAATTAGGAGGGGCAGTATTGAAAGGGGAGCTTAAACACTTTAATTTGCATGCAGAAGATGGAAATAATTCAGAAGACTTGAGCCCATTTCTTCCCTGGATGTGTGATTAGCCCTGATGTGAAACACAGAAGGCTTTGTATGGATATATCGGATTTTTCAAAGAACAAGAAAAGGAAGTTAAACTTCTTCTGGGAGTAGGCTCTACCTTTACTCTTGAGAAGAGGTTAAGGAAGAGAATACAGGTCATAAGTGCATCTAATATACACTGCTCACAAAAATTAGGGGATATTTTACAGCTTCATATTCATTTTGAAATATCTACTAATTTTTGTGAACAGTATATATATGCACCATTTTATTTGAATGTATAAAAGATGTGGTACTTGTACACTAATTCAAAGAACTGCATCTTGTAATAAGTTGCTTTATTTGCATAGCAGTATATATTTAATAAATAAAAGGGGGAAACTGCCTCCTATGAAATTATAAAATTTTGAAGTTATTATTAAGATAAAACTCCCCAGGGGAGGCAGTTTGTGCTTGACATTATTCTCATTGTTGATAATTATTGTCTTTTCTTGTCCTTAAAACTTTAAGAACTTTAGCATTTTCATTTTCTCTCCCACGGGATCTATGAACTAAAAGTTGGAACAAAAAGAGGACAAGTTCTTTCAAAAATTGTTTATTTCCAAAAATTGATTAGCTTAAGGTAGGGAATAAAACAAAATGCTAACTCAAAACCATTCTAATATGCAAGCTGATTTTATAAAATACAGAATTCCTCTTATTTTCCTGGATTATGTGTACATTTTAAATAGTATTTCATGCTGGGATTTATTATTTAAATATTATGTTTATTTGTTTTGATATTTATTTGCCAAGTTTTATAATGTGTAATTTTATGGATTTAATTAGCAATTATTTATATCCTTTTCTATAATAAACAACTGACTTATATAATAATTATTATATTGAATGTTTACTATGTACCGGAACACTGACATAGAGTCTTTCATATATTGGTGTGTTTAATTCTTATAACTACTTTATAAAGTAGATATTATTACTAATCCCATTTTATATACAGAAATGGAGAAAAGTAGCTGTTAAATTACTTACCCAATATTAAATCACATATCCAATAAACAACTGGCTCCTAATTCATCAAGCATATTTGGTGCTGTTTAACTAGACTTTAGATACTATGCAAAGGTTGACAAAAGCAGGTTTGCAGTTATTTATAACACATAATACAGTAATTAATAAATAATAATACAAGAATAAACTCTGTGTTTCATGTACTCACAACTGAAAATCTACTTTTGCCAAGCCCTGTATATTTAGGATACTAAATTTTACTATAATCTAAGAAAAAGATAGTAAGGTTGAATGTAAATTATTATTCTAAATCATATATAACCAAATTGAACTGTCTTTTTCATATTTCATTAAGATTATACAGCACTCTTCTGATTATAAAATACTATTTTATACATTTATATATATTCATAACATTATTGAATCCTTACTACATGTAGAGACACTTAATACACTTCAGTCAATGAAACAGACAAATATCCCTACCTTCAGGTAGCTCTCATGCTAGTGAGGGAGACAAAGAATAAACATAATACCAAAATAGACAGAAAATCAAAATAAGGGGGTAAGTGACAAGGGAAACAAAAGACTAAAAGGTCAGAAGATGGCAACAGAATTGCTGCGGTAGGAAGAAGGGTGGTTTGCAGTTTAAATGCAGTATTCACAGTCAGCTTCACTGAGATGCTCAAGAACAGTTTCAGCAAAGACCTCTCCAAACAGTAACACATGATAACAGTCTGTGTATCTTTAGTGCTATCAGTTTTCAATGCTATTGCTTGGTAAATACATACATAGATTGAAATAGATGGGTCAGAAATTATCTCATAAAGAAAACAAGGCTCAGTAAGATTAAGGAATTGGTATTATTTTTTTAAAAACAGATTTTTGACAGTTGAGTAACAAGTTATAACATTATAGACTAAAAGATTCTTGAAGTTAAAAGGGGCTGAATTCATGAAATAATTTGCCCTAGTAATGACTGAATCTGAACTTTATAATTTAGGAGAATAAGAGTATTTTTATTCATTCTACAAAAAATTACACCAAGTGTGTATACCCATACATGTTTAAACATCAGATGACTAAAATGCATGTGTATATATCTATGTTTAGAGAATATCTACATAATTAAAAACATTCATTAAAAACTAAGATTTGCCTGATTATTGCAAAAATACGGTATCATTACCATAAGGAAATTGATATTATTATCATAAAAAATTTTGTCAAAGACATAGAAAACGTGTCTTAAATGAACATATCCAAATAGCTCTCCTAATTTTCTCCCAAAATTCTGCTCTTCTTCTATCACTATTTTCCAGTTGCCCAAGCAAAAATACTAGATTCCTCTCTTTATGTTACACATCACATCTATTCATTAGCATGTCTTGTCTCTACCTCCAAATCAAATGTAAAATCCAATCAATTCACACCATCTCTGTCCATACATCTTACCCAGGCCATCTTGACCTATCCAATAACCTGGCTCACTGAACCATTTTCCTAGTTTGTCTCCCTGCTTCCTCTCCTGACAGCTGTTCCCCCCAAACCTTACACATTCCATTCTCTGAGACCCAGCAGCCAAAGCAAGTTTTATTAGCAAAGTATATTTTTCAAAAAAGTTAAAACTATAACTTTTATGCAAATGTACAATAGACACACATTAAATATTTTTAACCAATGAATAGTAGACCAGAAGGATTTTAAAGCTGGTTCACGGGATAAAGAAATATGGTATATGGGTAAGGCGTATTAAAATAACTTTGCTGATTTTGAGACAAAAGTGATTAATGCCCTCCAGGCAATGAAACTAACCTTTGGAGTAATCTTTTTTACTAGTCAGAAATCATTTGCATCTCTAATGGACAAAAATCTACACATTATCACAAATTTCACAGACTCTGTGCCCTAAACAACAGTAAAAAGAATGTGAACCAAAGGTATGTTCCTCTAGACTAGAGAATTATATAGACTCTTGAAAGAGTCTATTGGACATTGCTCTCATTAATCAAGAAAGCACAGATAGCCACCTTTGGCCTTGTTTTCAAGTTTGTAGTAATTTTTGTCAACAAGCGTAAATCTTATTCTCTATCTCGACTTAAAATTTTTTCTTCTTAAAATAAAATACAAATTTTCTATCATAGATTGCAGAAATCTACATAATCTGGCCCTTACCTATCTCTTTGACTGCATTTCTTTCTACTCCTCCTTAGTCCTGACCCATCCAAATGATCTTCCTGTTCTTTTAACATGCATTCTTCAGACCCTTTGCTCTTACTTTTCTCTCTGCCTAAAGCTCTCACATCAGATTTAGAACTGCTAACATCTTCTTATTATCCGAGCCTCTGTTCAAAAGTCACACATACACCTGCCACATCTCTCTATTCCGTTGTTCTTAAATTTTCCTAGTAGAGCTTACCATGACATGACATAATAATATTTCTTTATGTTTCTACTTCTTTATTGTTGCCCCCTTTATTAGAATATTAAGAAATATTTGCCTTCAAGGTATCCCTGGTACTTTTTCTTTTTATTTTGGGACGGAGAGAGACAGAGAGAGGGAGAGATAGGGACAGAAAGACAGGAAGGAGATAAGAAGTATCGATTCTTTGTAGCGGCACCTTAGTTGTTCATTGACTGATTTCTCATATGTGCCTTGACTCGGGAGCTCCAGCAGAGCGAGTGACCCCTTGCTCAAGCCAGCAACCTTGGGCTCAAGCCAGTGACCTTGGGCTTCAAGCCAGCGACCTTTGGGCTTAAGCCAGCAGTCATAGGGTCATGTCTATGATCCTGCACTCAAGCTGTTGAGTCCATGCTCAAGCCTGATGAGCCTGCACTCAAGCCGGCAACCTTGGGGTTTCGAACCTAGGTCCTCCGCGTGCCAGTCCAATGCTCTATCCACCATGCTACTGCATGGCCAGGCCAAAAGAAAAGTTTTTGTTCTTATTTTATAAGTGACAAAGAAGAAGTAAAGATGTGATTCCAGAAAGCAATAGTAAAGTGTATGTCATACATGGAAATACTTCTTGTTCTTTGGGGGATAGGGCACATTGGGTCAGAACCTAGAGACTAAACAAATCCACCATGAAATGGCAGAAACTCAAAATCAAAGCAGCCCTCTCAGGCTGGTAATATGAGTAAGTCTAGACAGTGGGTTGTCATCATAAGAAGGGATTATCTGGTAATCAATTGGTGATGGATATCACAGATGAATGGACATGAATTAAGGATAGTCTAGGAAACAGACCACTGTCATTCACTGAAAGCTCACTCCATCTGAGGCACTATACCAGGGACTATGCTATGTCACCTCATTTCATCTTCATCAAAATCCTTTCCAGTGAGTAATATAATACCTATTTTAAAATAAGGAGACCAATACTCCAAAAGGTGAAAATTACATACAACCAGAAAGTGGCAAAGTCTGAATTAGAACATAGGTCAATTTGAAGTCCATGCACTTTATACTGATCTTTACTGTTTCCCACTACCTCTCTCCATACACACATCAGGAGACAGATGTTCAAATAGGGACACTTTATCATGAAGAGGTCCACCTGCAGATTGTAGAAACACTCACGGACTAGGATTTAGTAGGAGAATTCAGTGAAGATGGGTGATTGAAATAGGGCAGGATGATAGCCACCAGAGTCACCAGGGCTGGAAAAATGGCCAACATTTAGAAAAATAAGAAGACAGGATTGTAAATTCTAAAGACAAACAATTATTTGATCATAATGAACACAATGAACAACATAAGAAACCAATGAATAATGTTAGAACAGAATCTTCTCAAGTCTAACATGCAACTACATGTAGAATTACTGAAATCCTCATAACCATGGCCAAGAATGGGCCCCGGAGTATACATTGCAGTATGACCCCATGGGTAGCGGATGGATGGTAAAAGAACAAAAAAGAGAGAGAGAGCTAGACTGTTTTTTAAAAAAGTTCAAATTATTGCAACAAGTATCTTTTAAGCATCTACTCTCTACAAAACATGGTGGACCTGGTAGTGCCAAGGAGTAAAAACTATGTCCTCTGAATCCTTTAACCATAGCCGAGCTTTGAACTTGAAGAGCATGTCATTTAATAACTGCATTGCCTATTTTTAAATCATTACACTGTATATTAAGATAATCTCCCTCTCACTATGACCTGTTTCACGTAGCTACTTCTGTATTAAGTTCATAAATCACTTCCACGCTATAAATTCCAGAGATTTCATTAATAAAAGACAACTGAATGATAATAAAGGTTATTAAACCAATATGGATTGTGGAGCAGTGAAGTCTTGATTTGGATTGACACCAGTTATTTGCCTCACCAAAGATGCATACAATTTTAAAAATAAGAATAAGAACAGGATTTACCTCTAAAATGTCTAGCCAAATAATTCTCTTGATATAAAGTATAAACTCATCCTAAAACATCAGTCCCTCTGCATAAAATTCTATATTTTTATAACAAACTCAAAAATAACAAGGAGAAACAACAGCCAGCTGAGTGTTGCCTTCTTTTAGCTGTTTAAAAAGAAAAAAGTGGCAATGCATGAACAGAGGAAATTATATAAAAAGCATTAACTACTGACGCATGGTACATTTATTTTTAAAGATCTGATTTTGTTAAAGAAGTGACTTTTTTATTTGGCTATGAAAGGTGGGTCATTCCTCAGGTTCTGCTGTTTTCTGGGAAAACTGCTAAACCCAAGACAGTGCCTGTTGTTTAACAAGCTATACGATGACTACTCCTCTATGGATGGAAATGGGAAATAGCTGATATCTTCACTTCCTCGCACATTATATGTCTTCACTGGCTCTCTCCATGTTCATTCTTTTTGGAACATGCTGGGTAATGGCAGAAGAGCAGGAGTTCCCTTCCATGACGACAAAGTTAATTACTGTAATGAGACAGCAATTGCAATAGTGCTTTGTACCAATGTTTATTAAGTCCTTGAAGTTATCCATTTACCTGATTCCTGTACAAGTCACCTAAAATAAAAGAGTCCATAAATGTACATCAATTACATTGCTGATTTATTTATCCCTTTCCCCACAACTAAAGCTCATTGAACTGTAGACAAAACAAACAAACAAAACAATGAACTCAGTGGTGGGTTAAAAATAGAGAAGTTGTCATACAAAAATGATCCATTTCCTTTCTCCTATAAATAGGTGAACAATTTGAAAAGGTGTTTCATTATAAAAGGAGTATCTGATTTGATAGCTGCATGACAGATTTTGTTTTAAATCTGAAAATTAAAATTATATAAGGCCTGGTATTAAAGTCTTTCCGTTCTGTTCAGTTCTGAATATATTTCTTATGTTTTTATGAAAACACCAAGCTAAACTCTGAAAAGTGTACAATAATTGAAGTTTCACGACCACATAGAATTATATTAAATATTATAAAATTCTGAATTTATAACACAAACAAAGAAAAGTGACTTGGAGAAGGATCTCAACATAGAGCTTGGGACAAAGAAACCTAGATCCTAGCTCTGCTCTTACTCATTTGGCCATTTCTTCTGAGACAGGTGAATTTAGTCATTCACTCTATGCAGGAAATAAATGAAAGAAGCGAAAGCATCAGTTATGACATGGCTTCAAATCACGAGCTGTCATTCACTTACTGTGAAACTGTAAACAATCTACTCCGAGCTTCTGAATCTTAGTTTCTTCAACAGAAAAAAAAAATGAGTGTAATAATATAAATAATACAGATAATTTGCCAACCTTATCAGGTGTTCAAAAAAGATGGTCCTCTTCTCCCAGAGTATCTGAGTTTAAGGCAGATTCCATGAAGAGGATGATGTTGTCTTTTCAAGTTGATGGAAATTTGAAAAAACTCCTAAGAGATATAAAGGATACCACCTGTAACAGACAAAGCTTTTTATACAAAAATGTATTTGCCTGAAAAAGTATATATTATTTTAACTTCTACTTGCACATTACAGATAGAGCTTTAGGAGTAAGAGTTTGCTCTGTTGTCAGGCAAAACTGATTCATTATTTTCTATGAACACGTTCTGCTCTTCTACTTAGAGGTCAAGTTACCACCTGGCCTTCTATTACTTCCTTTGCGTCAATATGCTCAGTCTGTCCTATATGGATTGAATCTCCCACCCTACCTCACATCACACCACCATACACACAAAATGTCCCTGTCTTAATTCCTGGAATTTGTAAATGTTATACATGACAAAAGGGACTTTGCAGATGTGATTACATTAAGAATCTGCTATGGGGTGATTATCCTGGATTACCCAGGTGAGTCCAATATAATTATAATGTCCCTATAAGGAGTACTCAGGAAGGTCAGAGGAAGGAGAAAGAGGGAGGACATCTTTAACTGGAATTCAAGTAATAAGGACACAACCCAAGAAATGACAGAAGTTTATAGAAGCTGGAAAGGACAAGAAATAGGTTTTCCCCTAAAACTTCCCCCAAAGAACACAGCCTTTCCAATGTCTTGACTTTATTTAGCCCTGCAACACTCATTTGAAATTTCTGACCTCCAGAACTGTACAAGATTTTAAGCCACCAAATTTTTGGTAATCTGTTATAGCGGCAATAGGAAACGAGCACACCGTCAATGTACTGGTTTTATAAAGTTGGAATGCATCTCTTGCTTTTGGCTCTTCTGTATTCATTATAACAACAACACAGCCACCACCACAGCTGGCATTTCTAGAACTCCTGATTTGTACTAGGCACTGATTTGGACATCTTACTTACACTGTGCTATAAGGGAACCTCTATTAACCCCATTTTACAGGTGCAACAACTAAGACCAGAATTCCAGCCCAGGACTGTCTGATGCCAAAACTTATCATTATCTATATTCTAGATCTTTTCTCTCTAGTCCATCTTTTCACTTTTCCTATTAAAGCCCATTCCATAGGGGGAGATCAAAGAAAAGGTGCCTATTTCTTCTATTTCTTCATAGGAAGGTTTTTAAGGAATTAAGACCTTGACTTATAATCATAAGTAAACAATGAAGCCATTCTTAAACATATATATTTTTAAAAAAGAGAAGAAAGGGAGGATAGGAGAGAAATAAATAGGGAGAGAAGGGGAGAGGAAAAATATGAAACTCTATTCCCAATTATTGTAAATGTATTTGTCTGTTCACATACAGGGACTTAGAAAATCGAGAACATCTTGAAAAGGTGAAGAGAAGTAAGGATATTAATAGTGTAGGATTAAGCATAAGCCAAAAACAAAAAAAAAACACACACAAAAGATAGACATAGACATAGACATGGTTTGTAGGTAGACTAACAGAATACCAGCCTTACTCAGCAGCATATTTAAATTAGAAAAGAAGAGAAAAGGTTGACACAGGTAGAGGTCAGTTTTCAAAGAAGCTTAGCTGCTGGGAGAGTAGACCTCGCTTGCCAGAGGACAGAGAGCCCCTGTTCATCCTTCCATGGCCACGGTAAAAGAGTGAAAGACGTTTTTTTGGTTTTTGATGTTGCTTTCAGCTTTTGCTTTATTCTGAATCATCTTCCTAAAAGTTTAAGTTCAGAATTAAGGTTTAAATGAAGATAATTTTTTAAATGTTTACATTAATTCAATAACTATTCCCAATTTATAATTTAAGTTCACAATTTAGTGGTAATAAATATTACTTGAATTTGAAATGATTTCCCTACTAAAAAACTGAAATCCCCTTGCAAACTTATTTTCAAAGACTATACACACAGTGTGATATTGACTCAGCTCTGAGAGGCAATCACTCCCTCCATGGAATTATAAAACTCTTCTGAAACAGACACCAGCTCTCATCTCCGGTTTTGGAAATGTTTGGGGACAGAGAAGCAAGAGAAGTGCCCCAAACTCCACTGGCCACTTCTCTATGTCTCTCATTCAACTAAGAGGGTAGTTTTATTATCTCCATTTTTCAGATGAAGTCTCTGAGGCTCAGAAGATTTAAGGAACTTGACAGTGCTATAGATGTTGAAAAGAAACACTGAGCCGGAGATAAGGATTAAACCAAAACAGGCATTTTAGCTACAATTTTGTTTTCCATCCATTTTCTAAAACAATAAACACTTTGAATACTTGAAAAAAACATTGAAATAGGGGATTTACAAAGGCTTCTATGGGCCCTCCTCTCTGAACCAAGTTTTAAACATTGACATCACCAAGAACCATCGACTGTTAACTGTTTGAGAGCAAAGAGCCCCTCAAGGTATTCTTTAAGTGCCCCCACCCTTCGCCCTTTTACCTGACATGAAAGTTTCTTGCCTGAAACTTCTTGTTCAAATTTTTTTTTAATACCTGTAATCCTAAGATACAAATGAATATTTTTTTTATAAAGTTCATTTTTTAATTTAAAAGCTGGAAAAACTAGCAATGCCTGCTGAAGTGTTAATTAATACCCAAAGAAGACAGACAACAAGATTGATTCCTAAAGAGAACCCCAAAAGCCCTTGGGAACCTTACCCCGAACTCGCCACGGTACCCATATTTACAGCTTTCTCCTCTCCTGAATGTCCAGAGGCACTTCCATTTCACGCCCTGTGCTGTCTTGTTAAACCACATGTCTTCATTTGAGATTCAGAAAACTTGCCCCCCCAATGGTATGTTCTTTACTAGAAAGTTGTTCAATTATGTAAATGTGTTGAGGAGGTCATTACCCAGAGAGGGGGTATTAATAAATGCTTTCCAAGCCTCTGAAGATCTTTAATCACATACACAAAACCAGAGATTTTAAAGTCAAAAACGAAAGTTTAACCGTAAAAAAGAAATACAGGGGGAAGAGCCATTAGACTGCAGCAGGATAGTGACCCTTGAGTTGTGACCTGCTTATTAATTAGAAGAGACAGAGATTCAGAAAGAGAAAATTTACTCTAATCACATCAGCTACCTTAATAAAATAAGTGGAATTTTCCTCATTTCCCTTGATTAGTTAGGGCGAGAACCTACCAGGTTATAGAGGATAATTGATACAACATGTATTCATCTAAAATCTTCAGTTCTCTATCCCTTATGTGGGCATTTTACCCTTGCCTGGAACCTGACTCTGGGTAGTTTTCTGACTGTTTATTTTCATGACTTAACAATTGAGCAACTAGAACTCTTACTGATTACTTCTAAAATATCATCTCTTTCCCTAATGTGTCTCCCACCAAATGGCAAAACATATTGATAGAAATGATCGAATTAACACCAGTCAGGAGAAGCAAACAGATTTTTAAAAGCCCAGAGTACCTAGAGATGATCTTTTCACAGGGGTTTGTATTTTCTTTTATTTACCTTTGTAAAAGAAATACATTTGTATTTTCTTTTATTTACCTTTGTATGTAAATTTTGATCATGCTCTACTTATATAATCAGAAAAGGAATGATTTTCTGAACATGAATATAAATTATACATTCTATCCGATGCTGAAGTAGAAAGCCAACAGATCTCACAAGTTCAGCCAAATTGAACAAAATGGTTTTGTAGGAATTTGGTCAAGGGAAAATTTCAGTGTAGAGAAAAAGTCTATGTTACAAGATGAGAAGAATCCGTATTTCCCAAAGGGTGAGGAAGAAAAACATCCACGCCTATCATTATTAACATCATCCATAATTGTTTTGGGGCAAGAAAAACTTGATCTGCTCCAATTTATTCTTTTGGAGTAAAGTTGATGGATATCTTGCAGAGATCTCTGGAGGGTGGGTGGTTAGACAGCCCAGTCTCCATGACTTTGGTAAATTTGCCACAGTCCAGAGGCCAGCTGTATTCCACTGATATTTTCCACACTGGAAAGCAGGGCTACCTGCAAATGAGCTTTCCATTAACCACGTTCATGCAACTGATGTGTAAAAGTCTAAATGTCATTTTATTTTGCCAAAAAGAAACAATAGTCTTGGAGACAGGAGTACCTGAATACCTAATTCTCTGTAACTAGTCCAACTGTTGCTCTTAGACCAATTAGGAGGCTAATTCATAAACAGGAAACAGTTTAAATAGTGTCAACATAAGAAACGTCCAAATTTGGAGAGAATTTTTATGAGTTTATTTGAGTCCAACTGATGACAATTGCCAGGAATCAAAATCTGAATGAATTAAGAAAATGCTCTGGAAAATGGAAGCTTTACCACTTACTTTATACATTAGAATCAAAGGAGGCCCTGGTTGGTGGCTCAGTGGATAGAGTGTTGGTGCAGTGTATGGACATCTCAGGTTCAATTCCTGGTCAGGGCACACAGGAAAAGTGACCATCTGCTTCTCTCCTCCTCTCTCTCCTCTCCTCTCCCTCTACTCCTCCCACAGCTAATGGCTTGATTGGTTCCAGCATGACCCAGGCACTGAGGATGGTTCTCTTGGTCTGAGCACATCAACCTCAGGCACTAAAAATGGCTCGGTACTCTAGCATTGGCCCCAGACGTGTCAGTCTAGTCAGGTGGATACTGATCAGAGAATCTGTCTCACTATCTCTCCTCCTCTCATTTAAAAAAATATAGAATCCAAAGAGAAGGCTTAATGGGGTTACATGAAATCCATTGGTGAAAGATTAGGGAGGTGTGAAAGAGCAAAGTGGGGAAATCTCTGAGACTGGACAAAAAGTAAAACGGATAGACACATGATTCTTTTATATTGGTGGGTAAGGATAGTTAACAATGAACATGTACAGCACAGAGAGATAGTATTCAGAACAAGGTAACAATAAAGGGTTCTGTGGTCTCCTGTTCTGATGGGAGATTGTGCCGAGGGGTCTGGAAAAAGAGGTTTACTCTGTCATTTTAAAGGTATGTTATTGTAAGTTCAGAAGGACAACAGACAGGCTCAATTTAGGTAAAGATTGACCCTTGTCAAGAAAGCTACAGTTCTAGGACATGGCTACTGCCATGACTTGCTTTTAGCTGAGAAATTTTCATTTCAGACCATCTTATGCAGTTATTTTCAGTCTCTGAGTTTGTAAGGCTGCCATGTAGGCCTCCCCTGAGTTTGTCAAGTTTAATATGTGGTCACCTTTTGTCCACAGAAGCTTGAATTCAAAACAAACTATTAGTTAAAACTAAAGAAATTCATTAAAAAACAGTTTTCCAATTTTTCTGCAGAGCCTCTTGTTTTCTGCTGAAGTGGTTAATTAATGTGGAAGATTTTTGTTCTGATCTGTATTGTGAAGTGAAACTAGAGCCTACAATCTTATTTCGAATTCTTGGGAGAAGCCTCATGTCAGTCCTGAACAACTAACCACAACATTAATTTTTCATTCTAATTTGCACTGTGTTTTAATTAACAACCCTGAAGCTGCCTTGAAAAGTGTTTTCTACCTTCCTCAGCCTGAGCAAAAGATTGCCTCACACTATTTAGTGAAGCCAGACAGATATCTTATTTATGTCCCAATATCTTGACTCAGATGCAATTAAGGATGCTAGAAAGTAGAGCACTAAGCAGCGCTGCAATCATTTTCCTGATTTTTCCAAAGAATACTGGACATTTCTATAATAATGCAATGTGACTGGGGTCACTCAAAACAAATTATTGTTTCTGCTGTCATATGTTCTTCTTGGTGGCTGGAAGAAAATAAACGCTAATGAGCCGTTATATACAAACTCAAAAGCATTTACTTTATGTTAACATCAGTGTAATAATATTTCTCTCCAATTTAAAATATGATTTCAACCTGAGATTAGTTGAAGTTATATGTGATAAAACAGCATTTAAATTTAATTATTCTATAGTTTTGAATTTTTGTAATCTCAGACACAATCCAAATTAGTAAAGTTTTCTCCTACTCTTCAAACCATAAATACGTCCTGTTATCTAGACTTAAACTGGAAAACACAGGTTTTCATTAACACTGTTTCTCATCGCAATAACCTGAGACCTAGAAAAAATTATTATCGGATGAAAATAAGTAACGTCCAATTTAAATGCATTTTATTATACTCTTAATTTTTAATGTTTTACATGATAACTATTAATTGGAATATTATAACAACCAGGACAAGAATTTGCTAATCTACTGGGTAAAAGAAAATTTACTATAACTGAGAAGTGATTCAAAGGAATGAATTTAAGAGCCTCAGAACTCAGAATCCAGAGATTAATGGTAAAGGCTAAATTCTTCTGCATAAAATAAGACAAATGTAGGCTGGTAGAGATATAATGAAGAAGTTGAGAAAAACTCCTTTCCATGGTCCTAAAAGTTAAGGCAGCTCAGGTTTGGTTTTATTGCAGACTAGAACTAAGACCGCTCCTTCTTTATTTTCTACATGATATGTTTCCTTTGCTTTTAAATTAAATTTAAATAACTTATTTTGAATCACCCATAATTTGCCCAACTACTTCTTATACTGTTTGCTAAATCTAATCTATTTAAATCCAATATTTATGTAAAGTGAAAAAGATATCCAACCATAACTACTCAAGTTTACTCAGTGACCTCCAAATTTTGGACCCCAAAAGAAAATTTTATGGGAAGCAAAAATCTATACATCTATAAATGTTACAAAATTCTTAAGATTAGCCATTTTTTAAGGGTATATTGGCTGAAGCTGAAGTTAGGGTTGGCTTCTGTGAATTAAAAAGAATTATGCTGTTTATGAAAGATTGACACAGCCTCATATTTGTACGGACTGTCCTATAGATATTCATTGGTTCTTGGTAACAATACAATGAGGTCAGCATATGGAGTCAATCCCTGCCGCCTTATACTGAAGAGCACAGAGGAGCAGTCAGGCTTTTGTCCAAGCTCACACAGCCTTCAAATATTTTCCAGAGCAGGGCTCAACCTAAAGCTTCCTTCCTAAAGCCCCTCTTACAGTCCTTATTCTAATAGAAGATACAATACTAAGCCTGAGTGTAAATAAGTGTGAGGTCATATACAACAGAATCAAAAAGAGATCAATTCATAGACTGTCTGGGCATTGTCTCAATGCTTTGCTTCATTCTTTGGCTAGGACATTTATAGCCCAGAAGAGCATCGGGGTTCACTGGCTGGCTAGGCCTGCAGCTCTGCCTCTCTCACTGCATCCTGTAGAGTGCACTCTTTCCGGGACAGAGTACAGCATACCCAGGTGGAAAAGAACTGTTACACCAGGTTTTTATAAGTAGCTGCATACCCCTACTAAATGTTCTCAACAAGCAAGCTCTTAATGTCTATTTGGGAACATGGAAAACACAGGGTCATGTTTTTAAGAATCTAAGATTCTAAAACAGTGGTTAAAGGTACAGGCTTCATATTTTAATGAGGTTCTAATACAGATCAGAACCATGAGCTGAAGCTCAGTTTGAGGCTCCTTAAAGGACTCACTGATCATTCTTCTTCTGCCATTATTCTTTGCAAAAATCAAGCCTCTCTATTCTGTAAGTGAAAGACCAGGCAAGAGTCAACAGAGTGATCTTGATCTCCACCTTGCCCTTTTAATTTCTTTTTTATTTTTCTCTTTCCTTTTATTAAAACATAGCATTTGGCTCTCAGGTATCTGACAGTTCTAGCAACCAAACACATTACCCTAAACTAAGAGAAATACTACAGTGCCAGGTTCAGCAGTGAGCCTATGTGTCAAAAAGTAGGGGACAGTTGGGACAGTTACTCTTCAGGAGGAAAACTCAGGCAGAATACCTCCAAGGCGATGGCTTCCCACATGCTGCACAAACTTTCTTTCACTAAACAAATAATCCTAGAGATGAACTTTTGTTTTCATATTTTGGGGACACACTGTAACGATTACCTGTGGTTTTTCTCACTGGAAACCTTGACAATCAGACAAAATATGTTTTTCATTTTCCCCAGATGATTGACCTAAAAAAGATATTTCTAGATTCTAAGCAGTTCCCACGGGAATAATTTTATAAAACTTAATGTCCATTTTGTAATCATAAGCTTTAACTTTATGTCAAAGCACAAATCCTCAAAGTCATGCCCCAGAAATTCCACCTACACACAGGCAAAGCTTCTGTTTGTTAAGAACTACTTCACAATTTCCCACTCGCCAATGTATCTTTTTTTCCATCAATGTATCTTAATACTCCACCCCCTCACAGAGGTGGGAGAAGTAGCACTGTAGTAAATTGCAATGTAAAATTTCCATGGAATTTCAACACATTCTGAGGACTTTGCCCAAGAGAACACTCTTGAAACTCAGTCCCAGATAATGGAGCAAAGAGAATGAGGGGACACAAGATAGAGACATGTGACTAAATATACTAGCATAGGAAGCCTGCATCCAAGTCATCAAAAAATAATACTAAGAAAGAAAAGAATATGTAAGTATTGAAGTAAGACCTTGGCTCTCAATCCATAGGATGAGTAACTGGGAAAGGTCCAGTCTTTGGGGAGATGCAGATTTAAGCAGTTGACTGCAGTTTGCTCTGGTTGGCTCAGCAATCATTTTACAATGATTATTTCCAAATGTCTTACCTTTTTCCACTTTTTTCACCTGCCTCTTCTCAAATTTCTGATCTCCTCTCACACATGTAGTGTCTTAGTCTTACCTGAAACTTCCACTTTAATTTGGACCAGAGAGCCACTTGCCCCTAAAGATAAAATTTTGGTGTAATAATAGCCTCATTTGAGAAGGGCAAGACCTTCTGCCTACAGGAGTGAAATGTCACTTGAAACTTACGTAGTGCCCACATCCCGTATTACAATTGCTGAAAGAATGTGAATTGGGACATTTTCACTTTGTTCTCTAGGAATATATTCATTTGTTTATCTTGATTCACCTTTGACTAAACTCAACTTTGATTCTGCCAAGTGAAATAATTCATCAGAAAACATATGGAAAGTTGATGGCACAGTCAGAAAATCACAGTTCCACCGAATGTGTTTCACTGAACCATGACTTCATCATCAGTCCCTTTAACTGTAGCCAACAAATAGAACAGAAAAATGTGTTTATACTTTTTAACAAGGTCCTTTCCTTTTTTCTTTATTTATTAATTTTTAGAGAGAGAGGAGAAAGGAGAGAGAGAGAGAGAGAGAGAGACATCAATTTGTTGTCCCATTTATTTATGCATTCATTGGTTGATTCTTGCATGTGCCCTGACTGGGGATTGATCCTGCAACCTTGGTGTATTGGGGTGACAATCTAACCAGCTGAGTCATCCGGCCAGGGCCTAACAAGGTCAATTCTAGTCTTAACCAGCCCCTAGAGGATACTAGACATAAATGTTCATTGACTTTTAAAATAAACGGAAGCTCTGAGATGAGATGTTTATAAAATATCCCTCCAATAGCCACTGAAGTTTACTTGACTCTATTTATAAAGTTTTAATTCCATTATTTTCTCACTTCCTATTAATCTTAAGTCATCTTTCTAATCAAGTGATGATTGCAAATATTATGTATCCCCTTGGCCTACCAATTCTGACCCTGCTCAGGTTTTACATAGCAGCCTCATTTAAACAGTACACCCAAGTATTTTATATTGCCTATAAACAAAAAGTCCTAATGTTTTTCTCATTTCTTTGCGGGTATTTAAACAAATTTTTAAGCCAAGCATCTTTTACAGATATAGACAAGAAAAATAGAATACATTATTCTTAAGTTTTTATTAGGCCTTTTGGGGTTGGCTAGAGAAGTCTTATTATAAGTAATTTGTAAGAATACATTCATGGTCATAAATGATAGCAACACTGAATAGTTACCACCTGAATAGTTATTTAAAGATTCAGAACATAATACTGGATCAGAAAGAGAAATTATCCTTTCTAATGTGTTTTTACCATGAATCAGAACACATTTAATTTCTTCCTTTATAACTCAAATATAGATGGCAATTTTTAAATACTCTTCAAAACACAGCAAAGGGCACCATCAAACATTTGAAAGTTTATATATAGTACAGGAAAGAGAGAATAGTTATTTACTCAACTTTAATCAACTCTATATTAATTTCATGAATTTTATACCTGAACGATTCTGATTGCTATGGCTCTTACTATGAATAAATTTTGCTTTTGAAAACTGATAATTAATTCTTACACGTTGGAAGACTTAAAAGCCTAGACTTTTGAATACATTTACATGGAAATTAACATTCTTTTCTCCTGTTTCCTTGAAATTTCTTTAGAAGTTACTTTGCTTCCTTAAGTTCAGACTGTATCAAAACATCCATTAACATAGTTTCCTTTTCTCTATTTTCTCAAAGGCTTGGGGTTTGAGAAACTTCAAGTGTACAAACGTCTCCAAACTAAGGACAAATCAACCAATGTTAACTATGAACTAATTCTTTTAATTTTGAGAATGGTGTTGAATATATTGTTAGGCTAACTTGAAGTAGGCAGCTATTTCCTAATATATACAGTTCCTTCCTCCATATATGCAGCATTTTTCTGAAACCAAAAAGAGATTTAATAAAGGAGCTTATGTATAACTGATTATATTGATATGAATATGGAATCTGGGGAGCAATGCTAAAATATCAGTGAATGTTATAAAATTATTCTAGTTAGATATACTCAGCAGCTCTCTCTTTATTCCTTCCTTCTTTCTTTTATATTGTCTCGCCTTTTTCTTTCAATGTCATTCATTTTTCAATCTTTGGACCATTTATTTTTCTATTAAAGTGAAACACAAAGAATGGCTTCATTACATCTCAGAGAAGTTAAGTGCTGGTCTGTTGGCACCAACATATAAGTTCCCTCATTGGAGAACTGAGAGTCATCTCTATTTCCTATCTTTGAGACAGATTCTTCACAACAGATAAGTGATTTGAAAATCAAGTGCTCATTTTATTGAAAGAGGAAGCTAAGCCTGAGCTGGCAGCATGGTTAAGTTCACTTATATAATTGAGATATAAGCAAGTAGACAAAGCTCTCCAAAAGAAAAAGGACGGAAGGAAAAGAGGAAGGAAGGAAAGAAGGAAGGAAGGAAGGGAGGGAGGGAGGGAGGGAGGGAAGGAGGGAGGGAGGAAGGAAGGAAAACCACTTAAAAAACATACTACCATGCACTATCAGATAAGTACCATGCACTAACCAATTACACCACTGAAATTAAAGAAATAAAATAAAAATAAATATACTAACCTATGTATAAATACTTATACTATTAATTCTGGCAAATAAAATATGCCAGTCTTTTCCTTTGTTTTGCATACATCATTCTGAGGAGCATTTTTTGGATAAAATGTTGAAAACAAAAGTAAAAAATAAAACAAATAAAAATTATTTGATCAAGTTGCTAATTTTAGTTTTCAGACTTCCTAATAATCTTGTGCCAGGAGACATAAATGTCATCTGATGGCTCTCACCACTCTCCTTTGGGAAAATTTCTCTCTAAGCCGTGATTTATCTCCTTCAAGGCAAGGTTATGCTGATGACATTTATAACGATGTAAAACTGAAAGGTGAGTCCATAAAATACTAAAGCAAACACAACAGCAGCAAAGCACCATAAATGCTGCATCAGACCTTAGCTCATCTGAAGCAAAACTGCTTTGGATGATAAAACTTATCCTTCCCTTACATAGATCCATGGACTATTTGAACAAAACTTTTACACACTGTATTTTTAATTCTAAGGATGGAATTAAAATTACTAAGAGACACAATGAATTCATTGAAATGTTAGACCATGTTCAATTCTGACCTTCTTATATTTTGGAATATTTATCTACTCCCCATGGTAAAGGCACAATGTAGTGTTAGAAATATCCCTGAAGGTCTAAAGTGAGGTGAACAGAGCCCTTAATTTTTCATAACTCATTCTTATCTTCATCAACAAAACTACATCTAGGAATTCCTCTAGAATCTGTAAGCTTCATGAGAGACCAGAACAGACTTTGGGAAATACTATGCTCTCTAGAAGCTTATGACCTAAAAGAACTGAGATGGTGGACATTACAAATGCCACATGTGTAGAATGGCAGTTTTAGACAGTAAAAGTTTGGAGGAGGGGAGATCCCTTCCAGCTGGTTCGGATCAAAGAAAGTTTATGGAAAGCAACTATGCTATGTACAAATGGTAAAACAGAGGACACTATAAATCAAGTTGACACACTAATGAAAATGTACTCAAAAAGTGCAAGGCTCACATGGACCATATGGACCAGTTAGCCAAGTGCACAGGAGTTAAATGAGGGGTAATAAGAGGTTTCTATAGTCTTCCAGGCATGAGCTTATGAACCAGGGACATTGACTATCAATAAATGTTGACACTATGAGCTGATTTTCTTAAACTTATCTTCTTTGAATATCAAATAACAGCAATATTAAAAGAAAACCATTCTGTAACCCACTATTCCACCACCTTAACTAAACCAGTATTTTCATTACTTCCTATTCCCTTCCAGGGATTTGTCCATATGGCTGAATATTTTTACCTAGAAGTTGTCATACAATTTTGCACTCAGATTTTTTTCACTGAATATTATAACATCTAACATATCTTTGCTGCTTTTAAAAAATGTTCTTTGAGGGAATATACTTCCCTAGAAGACAGAATTAGATCTATAACAGACACTTAGGAGATTCAAAACAGACACTGAGAAGAATTTGGCCTTAGCAAGAGTAGCTGAAAAATAAAAGTATGTATTCTTGATGAGTTTTTATAAATATACTTTTCTGGAAGGATCTTAAGCATACGGTACATGGCCCACGTCTTACATTCTCCAGAACAGCTCTGATAACAAATAACTGTTCTACTAACCTTTCCCCTGCCCTCTTCTTCCTTACTGTCTGCACTCAGGTTTGTCTGATTTTCTTGATTTATCTTGATGGTATTCTACATGTTTAGAAAATGTGCTTAAATCCAAGTATTCTCCCAATTACTTGAAGTGTAAACTTAGGCAATTTGCTTCACCTCACTTAGTATTAACCTCTATAAAATGAGGGTATTAATAATACCTCTGCATAAGGTTGCTCTGATGAATTAAGAAGGGTCCTTTGAAAAGTAATGTGGACCATGGGCAAGAGCTTCAATTCTAGAACCACTCTGCCTGGATTCGAAATTTGGTTCTATTCCTAGCTATGGGATCTTGGGTAGCTTATCTACTCAAGATAGATAGCCTTCTTGCCTCCATTCTCTCATCAGTCCACAGTAATAGCGTGTATTCCTGTCTGGGTTGTTGTGAGGAACAAAGGAAAAAAGTAGGTAAAGTGGCTTGGAATTGTGCCTGGCACATGCAAATGCTGTGCACATTTTCATTATTATTATATGAAATACCTGGCATACTACAGTGGACCCTCATCTGTCACAGGGGTTAGGATCCAGAACCCCCGGTAATAGGTGAAAATCCGCGAAGTAGCGACCTTACATTTATTTTATTATTTATATATATTTTAAGGCTTTATATTTCTTTTATATTGTTTTCCATTTTTTTTAGGCTAGAAAATGCTTATTTTACTGCAAAAATAAATAAAATAATAAATATATAAAAATACCACAAAATCCTGCGATATAGTGAAAAATCCACGATACAAAATTAGATATATACAATTTAAAAATCCACAAGACAGTGAGACCATGAAAAGTGAATCACAATACGGCAAGGGACAACTGTATTTAGGTTATGGTAAGCAGCCAATAAATGGTAACTGTAGATATCACTTTCTAGTATTCAATCAGAATACTTTTATCATCTTTACTAACCAATTTGTGTATTAATTAACTAAACCTGAGAGACCTGAACCTAGTTAATTTAAAAAACAATTAGGTAGCCCTGGCCAGTTGGCTCAGTGGTAGAGCATCAGCCGGACTTGTGGAAGTCCCAGGTTCAATTCCTGGTCAGAGCACACAGGAGTGCCCATCTGCTTCTCCACCCTTCCCCTTCTCCTTCCCCTCTATCTCTCTCTTCCCCTCCTGCAGCCAAGACTCCATTGGAGCAAAGTTGGCCCAGGCACTGAGGATGGCTCCATGGCCTTCAGCTCAGGCGCTAGAATTGCTCCAGCTACAACATAGCGATGCCCCAGATAGGCAGAGAATCACCCCCTGGTGGGCATGCCAGGTGGATCCTGGTCGGGCTCATGCGGGAGTCTGTCTGCCTGCTTTCCTGCTTATAACTTCTGAAAAATAAAAACAAACAAACAAACCCAATTAGGTAATGTTTACTAAGTTCCAGGCACTGTTGAAAGTACTTTACAAGTAGCAGCCCATTTAATTTTCACAAGAACCTTATGAAATAGGCACTGTTGTTTTTTCCACTGTACAAATGAGAAAAGTCAAGCACAGTGAGGGGCTATGTAACTAGTTGAACATCACAGAGTGACTCCATGTCTATTGAGCCACGTTGTAACCCAGGCTCTATGGCTCTACATGAGCCACAGCACTTTGGAGCTTCCAAGAAAGGAAAATATTCACCCCTAAGCCCTTTCCTCAAGCAATGCCCTGGACGGTGCACGTGTCAAGCACCATGAGTCCCATCTTGACACTTGAAGAAAAATGGGAACAAGGTCTGTTAGTATTTAGACCTCTCCAATTTGTATCACCAATCCCCAAACCCCTACCCCACAGCAGCCATACATAGAAGCCACACAGTTCAGGAGATGTCTGGGAAATTGCAAACACAGAAGGCAGATGGGAAGGAGTGGGGAGTTTTAGCCATGGATATCTTCACCCAAGAAGCTAAATGCTGATTGAGGGCATATTGTCCTCCATTGAGGAGAGACGAGCTCCTGCTGGCAGGAAGCTTGGCCCTGACAACAACCACTGAAAGGGAGGTGGGGAGCTTTGCCAGCTGGGGACAGACATCTGGCAGAGCATCAGAGGGATGCCACATCAACTAATTCAACCCAGAGCTGGACTTAAAACACATTTCCCCTCGGTACTATGCAAGAGCTTGCCGGGTCCACTACTGGAAGAATAGAGATAAAGAAATTTATCCAGAAGCAAATCAGTTTTGAGGTAATGAGGGCGTAGCTTCGAATTACGCATCATTAGCGAGGTCTCCTGACCAGATCACAGCTGAGGCTGGCCAGAATCTAGTCCAAGCATACTTTGAAAGTTTAAAGTATTTATCATCTCGGTTTAATTTAAGGTTTTGTATCTACATAAGCAATAGGGGAGTGCCCTGACAATTAGCTAAATAGCTCAAACCTCTCCCCCACTCTAAAAAACACAGTACTATAAAAGAAAATGTCTTAGTTTTCAGCATTTTTGTAAAGTTACATAGGTTATTTTGCTTCAACACTTTTATTATGATCTAAGTGATATATATATTCAATGTCTTCTCTTTCATTTACATCAAAGTAATCTCAATCTTAGATTTCCCATGTCCTATGCTTTGAGTGTATTTAAGTAGCAAGGAGGGCTGAGCTCGGCCCCGCACTTAAAATTCTGGACCCTGATTCCCAATGCCAGTTGCCCTTCATGTTCTAGAGTTTCTTAGCTACTCCAGTTCTCTGCCTTCCTTTCAGTCCCTGTAACTGCCACGAGTCCCCCTGACCCCCCAAAGCACTGCTTCAGTCACCCATGACATCCCCACCTCTCAGAACCCACTGCTTCATAGATGTCCCCAGTGGTGCGATTCAAATAATTTAACAACCATTCTCTGCCCTAATGACTGTTTTAAGTATAAAAAAAAATTATACATCTAATGGTAGTTTATTATTGTATGCATTTATTTAAATAAGGTACACAAAACTAGATTATGTTATAAGAAGGAGTTTTAAAATATTAATGAAAAAATATTAAATAATACTTGACAAAAAATAACAATAAAACAGTTACTTAAGATATTTCCATATTACTTCTTGATTGGAGTCCTCACTTATAATTTTTTTCACCAATGGACAGAATGAATATTGCTACAGGCGCTTAGAATATGCTATTTCACAGATGAACGTTAAGAAAAAGTAAGGGATGTAAGTTTGTGATTTCCACATTGGGCAGCTACCCTGGTGCCCACCTTAGAGAGAATCATTATTACAAGTGTCATTTTAACAACTGGTTCGCCGAACTCAAAAAATTAGGTATCGGTTCTGCCAAGCCAGTGTGAATCAGCTGAACCCCACCAATGGATGTCCCCTCTCAGACCATCTAATCACTGATCCCATGAAAGACTGCATCTGGGTCTTCAGTCTGGTGACTTCCATGAACTTTATTCTTTGGCATACCTAACTGGGCTTTTCTTTAGATTGTCAGCCTAATATGATCTTTTAATTTCAAAGTTGCCTCAACCTCATCCTGCCCTAGGGAACATTTGCAGGTGAGCCAAATAAGCCACCTTTCCTCCATTCCCCACCAAAGAATGACGCCTCACCTCTGTAACTAGCTCAGACCTGTCAGTTGAGCAAGCCTTCCATTTTCCTGACAGGTTACTTTGGACCTTGAAATGACAAATTAGTAGCATCTTATTAGTAGATTCCAAAGTAAAATAAGTTCTATAGATCTTGGAATTCTGAGATTTAAAACTTAGGGTACATATCTGAGTTTTACCATATGTCTGTAACTGAAATATTTCTATCGAAAAGGCTATTTTACTATCTGTTCCTCTCTCTGCCCCTGTCACTAAAAGAAAAGAAAAGGCTATTCTGAGATGCAGTAGAGATAGAAACAAGGGGGAGGAGAGCATGAGGAAATATGAATTTTCTCTGCATGGCTTTAAGAAAACGACATGTGTTCCCATGGGGGTGGAGTGCATGCAGAGACAGGCAATGGGATAACCTATTTGAGGAACCAACATCATAGAGTATATGGCCACTAAAAAATGGCTCTAGCATTTCATAGTATTCTGTAGTTAAAAATGAGCATTTTTTTAAATCTCAAAGTCAATTTTGAGTGTGGCTTGTACCCATAGTAGATAGTGATAACAGTCAAGAGACCATTTGTTGCCTGACCAGGCAGTGGCGCAGTGGTTGGAGCGTCGGACTAGGATGCGGAAGACTCAGGTTCGAGACCCTGAGCTCCCCAGCTTGAGCACGAGCCCATCTGTCTTGAGCAAAAGCTCGCCAGCTTGGACCCAAGGTCACTGGCTCCAGCAAGGGGTGGCTAGGTCTGCTGAAGGACCACGCTCAAGGCACATGTGAAAAAGCAATCAATGAACAACTAAGGTGTCGCAACAGCAACGAAAAACTAATGATTGATGCTTCTCACCTCTCTTCCTTCCTGTCTGTCTGTCCCTATCTATCCCTCTCTCTGACTCTCTCTGTCTCTGTTAAAAAAAAAAAAAAGAGAGAGAGACCATTCATTCATAATTAGGAAAAGTCTGTGGGTGGAGCTTCAGCCTCCTCTTATGGTCCTGGCAATTTAACTTACTTATATTTTTTCATAATGCAAAGCAACCAATTAAAAATATACGTAATAATGGCCCACGTTTTTTCCTCTGAGCTCACCAGTTTAGAGGTGGGAGGAGCCCTCGGAAGCACGGCAGTGTAAACAAACCGTATCTTTCAGAACCCAACGGTAGGAGCACTTCATCAGTTCCATTCTCTGTGTCTGGAAGTCAGCAAGACCCATTCGTGTTGCTGCCACAGAAATGAACTCGTTAAGTCAACAGCTCCACATTTTCTATGTGCACGGAACTACTTTGCTGGAAGTTGTTAAGACAAAAATGGTTAAGACAAATTTCTGCTTCCCAGGCACAAGTAACTCAAAGATGAGACAGGCTTTATTTTGTGCCAAATGAGGCAAAAAAAGAGAGGGATGTACCCGAACATTAAATGAATGTGGCAGGGATCCTCAGGCAGGCCCATTCTTGGGAGACTGGAACTCCCAACGGCCAGCTTTGCCCGACAGACTCCTGGACGGCTTGCTGAGCCTCCTTACATCACCTGCAAGTCAAGGGCACATCCCCCAACAGTCTTTTCTTCTTTCCTTCACTGCTGATCTAACTGGGCTCCCTCCGATAAATTCCTCAGCTTGTTCTGCTATCTCCCCATTTTTCTCACACAGATCTTTCTTGGACATTTAATCCCATTATAGTCTGTGCCTCTGAGAAGTCCAAGGCTGACCCAATTTCATATCTGAAATGGCTACACATTTTTCCTGCACTGTCCTTTTGAATCCTATGCTGTGGAAACCTTTACTTAGTTAATACTTTAACAACCAGTTCAAACAACAGTTAACCTTTTAGTGTGTGTTCATTCACCCATTTGATCACATAGGAAGATATGACTATTATTTCTACCTTTTAAAAAATTTGTATTAAAATTATTGGTTAATAAAATCATATAGGTGTCAGGGGTACAATTCTATAATTCATCATCGATATATTGCATTGGTGTTCACCACCCCAAGTCAAATGTTCTTCCATCACCATTTATCTCCCGTTACCCTGTTCTGCCTCCTCACCCTCTTTTCCCTCTTGTAATCCCCATACTGTCATCTGTGTCTGAGTTGTTTTCTTTGCTTAATCCCTTCACTAGTTTATTATTTACATCTTACAAGATAAGAAAAGAGCCTTAGAGAGGTTAAATAACTTATCCAGAAAATCTAATTCTAGAGCACATCTTTTTAACCAACACGATGCTGCTAAGTAATTAATCTACCACATCAAATACATTTATATAAGTTTGCAATCCTTGCATCCATTTGAAAATGACAAAGGTTAAGCTTATTCTGTACACAGCTATTCCAAAGTGCTCCCTGACTCCCAAACAGCATGGGAGAAGCGTGGACACTGCACCAGCTGTGATTCAGGAGTACATTTGTGTTGCTGCAGACATTCGTTAATTCTCCATTGAACAAATATGTTTCGAGTGACAATCATGCGCCAGGCAACAGGCAATAATAATAAAGAAGGCTATTCCGTCTTTAAAGAACTAAAATGTTAAAAAGAGGAGTCCTATCAAAGCTAAGGCTTCCATCAAGAGAATTCTAAGCATCTGATGACCATTTATCATTTCCTTTACCATGAACACAAGACTTGGGTCAAGAAACCCCTCCCTGCCCTATTCTGTTAACTTTTTAAAAAATCTCAAACACTACTTACCATTTTTAGGTTACCCTGGTTGCACCTAGGCACAATGCCAAAAGAATATGTTAATTTAGGAAGCAGTGAAAGCTAGTAGATAATTGGGCTTTAACATCAAACAGAATTGAGTTCACATCTACCACTTACTGACTCAGATTATAGGCACATTACTTAACTACTATGAACCTCTGTTTCCTTATCTGACATAGATGAGAACTAAATGAGGCATCTTAAGTAAGGTGCCTGGCATTATGAATAGGTGCTCAATAAATGCCTCTTACTGTCACTACAAATCCACCTCCCCATTGGGTGACAGGCTTTCTCCAGACCTATTTCCAGGTCGTATATCCTCAGCACCTAAAGCAGTGCCTGCTGCAGAATAGATGTTTAATAATTACTTATTAAAAATGATTATTATTTATATAATGAATAAATGAATTGTTTGTTAACTATATAGAGGATTCTCCAAGTGAAAATTCACATGGGTGACCTTCCAGACCAAATATACCTTCAGCCATGATTCACAAAAGCAGTGTTAATAAGCCCTGAGCCTAATTCCAGAATGCCAGTTTACTCTAAAAGGCCAATAAGTTTAGAATATAAAGTAAAATGATTTGTCACCCTTGCAATGTCATTTAAAGATGAAAGGCTTAAGGAGTATGGGTGAGATGGGTAGGACAATGGGAAAGCTAGGGAAAATATAATAAACAATGGTAATTTCATCTTTAAGGAAACATTCATTCAAAACACAGATTAATAAATTATAATAGCAAGCAAGCAGTTACATGGCAATTTTCATTTTCAAAGCTCTGGATCAACAATTAACATACTCTCTCTGCATGCAAGTGAGGAATACTGATACCATTTGACAGCTGAATAAGTGGAGTTAGAGACCCTTAAATATATTTCTAATATCCAAGAATCTCAGTAACAGCCAAGGTGGGTATCCAGACTTATGCACATAAAACTGGGTGTTATTTGATTATAGGATATAAATAAGAGATCAATTTAGTGATGGGGTATGAGAAAAAGAAAGAAAAGAGGGTGGGGTAAAGAAAAGAAAGAAAAGGAGGGAAATAGAATAGAAAAAATTTACTGAGTACTTAGATTCCAAATTATATTATAAGCATTATTTCTCTTAATTCTCAAAGCAACCCTTGGTTTTGATATTATTGTGAGAAAACTCAGGCTGAAAAATGCTAAGAAATTTGTATAAATTTAATACCCAGTCACTGGAAAAGTTGAGATTCAAACCCAGTTTTGTCTGACTCTGGAGCCCAAGATTCCCCCAGTATCTTTGCTTGCAAGATGGCCTCAAGAACTCATGCTAATGGTAATAAGAGGCATCTGATGCAAGGTAGGAGTGAGCATGCATGTGGACATCTGCACGTGCGAGTCCAAAGAGCTCATGGAAGGAAACACTGTGCTGTAACCTGAGAGGCCACCGTCCTAGTTGTTGTAGGCAAAAATCGTTTCTGCTTGTTTGTTTACCTAATGTTAGGTTTATCATTTCCATAAGGCAATTTGAAAAACAATCTCCAATCTCTGTTAGGAGAGTTTGATAAATCCCAGCCAAGAAGAATAAAATATTTAGTTTCAGTCTCAGTATCCCAACCACTACTGAAGAGATCAATGAGTACTCCAGATTTATAGATGAAAGATTGATTTTTTTTTCAGCATAGGAAGACAACAGAACCCAAAACTCTGGAGTTGAACTATGGTGGGTTCAAATTCTGGCTCCCCCATTATTAGCTGTGTTCCTTGGGCTAGCTATTTGTTATTTTTCTGCCCAAGTTCCCTCATTGGTGAAATGGAGTACAATAGTTGTACTCTGAACGTGTCAGAACGTGATAAAGAAAAGTAAATGACAGGTTCCAATACACAGTAAGTGAAAATAAAAATTAGCTATTAGTTTTATGACAAAGTGCATTACTTGCTTAGTTTTGAAGTCTGTTTCTTGTATCACTGGACTGTGCTAATGCCTCATGAAGTCTTGTGACACACCACAGAACAGGCAGAATTCATTTTAGTTTTAATCAAAACTTGAGAGTTATTGTCAAAGAAATGAGTTTGATTACATTTAAGTGCCATGTCCCCACAGTGAAGTAACTGTTCCCTCTTACTTTCATTCAACTATGGGTGAGAAATGGCTTTTATTAAATTCACAATGGCACTACTACCTGCAAGCTGATAGAAACACACAGATAGCAGAATAATAACCAGCCAGTGGCTATAACTGGATCCTGTTTGATTTTTCTGTCCACTTTTCTTCATCAATCTCTTCTTACAAAGGAGGACCTTTGCCTTATATCATTGATATCAATTTATAAAACTATTACCAAGGTATTTTGAAGCTTTTATTATTCATTTATAATAATATGAACAATCAAATTCTCTAGAAATGAGAATACTAGGATATGGTTAGCCACTTTTAAATGCCTCAGCTCAAAGCAAACTGGAGCAGCAGGAAACCCTTCACGTTACTTAAAGGCATGGAATGTAAGGTTTGTCAAGGCTTATACTAAACTCTAGGTGTGAAAAGATGGGCACAAGAAAAGGGCTTTTAAAATATTAAAGAACAGGTACAGCTCTTCAGCACTACTGACTTCAAAAGCACAAAGGTAATATTGAGAACAGAAAGAAAACATCAAAAAGTCATTGTAAAACATTGCACACACTACCTTCTTTGTCAGTGACTGTTAGTAGAAAACATGGGATCAGCTTTAAAAGAAAAAATGCCTCACTAAGGATATTTTATTGATGTGCATTTATTTGTTAGAGACCTATTAATTCTCATGGGTTCCCGAAACTGTCAGAAATTCTACAAGTGTGAATAGTGTTGTATAAGCAAGATTAATGTCTTCACTGCTGAGTGAGATATTTTAGGCTTTCTATATGCCTTATTAGCAGTTTTTTAAAATAAAAATGTAAATCTGCTACCATTTATATTCTTCAGCTTACCTGATCTTAGTCGTCACTTCAATCTGGCATTTATCTTAGAGTTGTTAAGCAAGTACACCAGTCCACCCATAAATTCCACATCACAATTTACCTTAACTAACCACCACCTAAGATTTGAATGTAAAGATCTAGTCAATTAAATAAACACTGGGAAGTCAACAGAACACTGTTTGCTTTCATATTTATTACAATCTGACCCTTGAATAAGAAAGATCTATGGTTTTTTTGTGTATGGGTGTGTGGGGGTGGGGTGGGGGAGAGAAGAATTGAAAAGATACTTCTGCATTTTCTTGGTAAATCTTAGAGATCAGTTCTACTAGAAATAGTCAGATTTGTTTCCAAACACTTGAGACTAATTGTTGGTTTGCTAAGAGAGAACATGGTACTATTTTCAACCCCACTGAAATTGGGTGTGGTTGTTTCAACATTTCTCTCACAACCACTACTCACCTCTGTAAAGGCAAGTCTATGGAGGAGAGATGGTATAGAGGAAAGAGAGCTCAGGACACCTGCCAGGAGCATAAATGCTATTCATTAGTTTGTGGCCGAGGGAAATTCTCTCAATCCCTGAATGCCTTGTCATCCTATATTACATGCAGGAAATTGAACTAATCATCACTGAGGGAACCTTACACTTCTAAACTTTTTTGGTTTGTTAGGTTGACAGAAAAGCTGAGGCTCACCTATGTTCTCTAAAGGAGACCAGAACTAAGCACATCACTGCTTTTGAGTTCTGAATGGCACCAGCCGGCTGGCAAGGTGAAATCAAAAGCATTTCTGAACACACTTAGAAGGGGGCAGTGTCCAGAGGTCTGTATTGAGCATATGGCTTTGGAGGTGGCAGTGAGACACCAAAATGAGGGCAACTGAAAAGTTGGTTAAAATAACGTAGGCATTAGGTGCTGAATGGAAGTGGGATTAGATAACAAATGAAGTCATGGGAGGGGGTGAGAGCGAACCTGAAGACTGAACATGTAAGAGAGAGATAAAATCAGGCCTGGATGTCTTGACCATGCACTGAGATGGGGCTGACAGAGCCAGGCTTCTGGACCATCTTCCCCTCCCCAGTCTGCATTCTTTCAGAGAGAGCCACAGCAAAGCAGAGCAAAGGGCAAACCAAGTATGAACCAACACAGTGCATCCCAGGATATATCACAAATCTTCAATACCTCAGGTGACAGGCCCACACAATAGAATTTGTATGAAAATATGCTCTTATTCATTTCTTCACTCAACAATTATTTATTGAGAACCTACTATGTTTTACATACTAGGCACAGACAAGTAAGCAGAAAAAGAGTTCGGGTTTGCCTTGTGGTAGAGAGAATAAACAACTAAACCAGCCCTATATGCTATGAGAAAATAAGCAACATTTTAGGAACAGAGAGAGAGTGAGCTGATTTAGGTAGTATGGTCAAGACTTTGCTTGTCTCAGGCCCCAACGGGAAGCAAATGCTCCGCCATATCAGCTGTCTAGTCACATCACAGGCACCTTGCTTATGCACTCACATTCACGCTCACTGTCAGGGTAAACAGCTGTCCTCCCAAGCATCCCCATAGCTTAGGACCAAATCAGTAGCAAATTAATCTGAGCAGAAAAACGAGTTCAAAAGAGGTTATATAGGAGCATAGTATTTAACAGATGAAAGCTTCCAGTACCCAAGTCTTCATGCTGGTTTGTTGATGAGTTTTTAATTTCTTCCTCATGGCTTCTTGGATGAAATGCCAATTAAGGGAAAAAAATCTAGGAAGCTTTTTTTTGACCCCTAAAAACCTGGAAATTTCTGTCCTTTCTGATACAAATAATAAAGAAAGGCAATCAAGGCCCTGGCTGGTGGCTCAGTAGATAGAGTGTCGGCCCGGCATATGGATGTCCTGAGTTCGATTCCTAGTCAGACACACAGGAGAAGTTACACTCTGCTTCTCAAGCCCTTCTCTCTCCCCCTTCTCTCCCTCCTGCCTTCCCACAGTCATTGGCTCATTTGGTTCAAGCATGGCCAGGGGCGCTGAGGATAGGTTGGTTGGTCTGAGCACAATAGCCTCAGGTGCTAAAATAGCTCGGTACTTGAGCATCATCCCCAGAGGGGTTGCCAGGTGGATCCCAGTCGGAGTGCATGCAGGAGTCTGCCTCATGATCTCCTCTCCTCTCATCTAAAAAAAAAGGAAGCCGATCAAATAGTATCCATAAACTTCTACATTACTTGGTTTTGTACGTAAAGTTTTACTGGGATACAGCTGCACCTTTTGTTTCTGGATTATCAGTGACTTGTACATCACAACTGGGCTGTGTTGGGTAGTAGAGGCAGAAACCATAGGACCTGCAAAACCTAGAATATGTACTATCTGGCCCTTTATAAAAATAAGTTTGTCAACCCATGATGTGTAATATTTAGAATACGGTGCAGTGTCTCCAAATGGCATATTATGTCCTGGAAACAATATATATTGGTTCAAAATAGACCATTGTTTTTTGTCTTATGAATATCCTTCCATTTAATTTCTAACTAGTTTTTATCACATGCTCCTACCAAGACCTTAGTCCACATCTGCTAGCCCTATTGTTTAGACAGTTTCTTACAATAGACACTATATAATCGCATGCAAAACAAACAAACAAAAAACCTTGACTCTGCCCTTTAGGAACTTAGAATTACTATAAAAAGATGTAACTAGTAGTAGTAGCGTAGCACCTCCTGCAAACCATACAGATGATCAGGGAGGGCTTATATGTGACCAGGAAGCATTCACATAGAATATGAATAGATACATGAATGAAAGTCAAATATATTTAGACTCTTAATAGTTTGGGCCCATCATTTTTCAATCTACTTCCAGAAAGTTTGAACACACTCGACTGTCTGGAGAACCTGAGAAAACTGTAGCCTTCTTGTACTCATCCTGAGGCAGTGGGGCTGTTGAGTAAGTCAATGAATTAAACTAGGCAAATTAGTTCTCAGTTTTGGAGTCTTCCAAAGTCCTAACTCCTGCACTCCACCCTACTATTGAGCCAACGGTCCTTTCATCATCCTGGACCTCTTCCAGCAGGCTTCCACGTGTCCTTCCCTTTGTCAGTACTCGGGCATGACGTTCCCCATACGTGGACTGTCCTCCATGCCACACACTGGGCAGGGCATCCACGTCCACAGCTGTTCTGTTGTTTGTGGTTTCATTATTTAGCTAATGAGCAGACAAGAAAACTGGTAAAGTGACTGCAGTAAGTTCAAACTTTCCACAGTGAAATGCAATGGTGAATATACACAATTAGCATTACAGGGTTGGTGGTGATACACAGAGTGCAAAGAAACTCAATTTCTTTATTTCCAGAGGAGACTTTGTTGATATACTCTTTTTTGCTCATATTAAAAAACTACCTCCCAAGGCAAGTTTCCAGTTGCCACAGTAATCCATCCCCAAAGAAAGTAGCACTCTTTTATCTGCTCTGATTCCACCTTCCTAGAGTGAATCGAAGTGCAGTCACCTGTTACTGCTCATTTGCTTTTTATTTTGAGATCATTTCAAAACAATTTTTTTAGTTAAAAAATCCTGATGGCCTTTAAAAGTCACATAGTGTCATGGTTAAGAGCTTCTATTCTAAACATGGACTTCCTGGACTCAAATCCTAGCTCTACTGACATCTAGCAAAGTCCTATCTTCATAGTTCAATTTCATCTATAAAATAATGATGTTAGGGTTTATTGCATGAGGCTATCAGAAGGCAGAGTGAGTTAATATATCTAAACTAACGTTCTCAGAATAGTGCCTGGCATGTTATATGTGATAATAGTATTTTTCACACCAGAGTTATCGCTATTTTTCTAGAGAATATCATTGTGCTACATATTGTTCAATACAGAAGTGACCCATTCTACTTTTGGTAGAAAAATGGTTTAGAACAAAATGTTGCTCCACACTTCCAACTCCAAACACAGTCTTTTCTGACATGGAGAAAAGCTAAGATTTCTAAATTGTTAACTTCAACTTTTTTTGTTTGTTTATCAATGGAGCAATTCACATGGTTCATATCTTGGTTGTAATTTAAAGCAAAACTATAATTTTATGTGTGCATATATAACATTTTCTCTATCTATATTTTTTACTAGTAGAATCTAAGTAAGTTATTTGTATGTTATCGGCAAACACATGCTACATGGCGCATGAAAAAAAATCTGTCTTATTATAGTTCTATCATTGCTTTGGTCATATAAGATCAACTGCATTCTTTAAATAGCCCAGCATATCTAAATCACTACTAAAAATAGTATAATTGGTTGCCACCAAGGAGAGCTAATATAAGAAAGTGTCATAGATTTTCCCAGAAAGGAATGGCCAGTATTCCTGTCACCTGAGATTTAATTTTTCTGGCATCACACTTGTTAATCCATATCATTTATTTTGTGCCCTTCCATAAGAAAAAGTAGCTTTTTGGCAATCACACTATATCTTTCCCCTTAATAACTTTAGATATTTCCATCTAATTTCTGCCAAATTTGACAGAAAAGACAGAAATTTAAGTCTTTCTTGGACTTTCAAATATATATATATATTTGGAAACACATTCCAAAAATAATGTTCAAAATAATTAAATGTTGGTTAGATCAACTTTCTTCAAATAGTTTTAGGCTCCTAGATCTTTTTTCTTTTTTTAATTGATTTTAGACAATGGAGATGGGGAAGAGTGGGAAGCATCAACTCGTAGTAGTTGCTTCTTGTGTATGCCTTGTATGTGCCTTGACCGTGTAAGCCCAGGGTTTTGAATCAGCAACCTCAGCGTTCCAGGCTGACGCTTTATCAACTGCACCACCACAGGTCAGGGCTCCTAGATCTTAATAACAGGCCACTTTGCAAGGTATCCTTCACTCCTTGCTTTTTCTTTTTCATAATTTATTCTCTAAACCTTAGCATTCTGTATTCCACTGAACTATTATGTAGGGAAAAAAATCTTTTGTGGGCCACTTGCAGCACCCTGATGACCAAATAGTCACAAAATGGCTCTTTCTCTGCATTAACCTCTGCCCTCATTTCACTGAATCGGCTACAATCTGGTAGGCTCAGTCATCACTAGATCTTGATGAACTTACTTCTGTGATGACACTTTCCTATCTGTCCCTGCTCTGTCTGCTGGCCTGGCTGTGCTTTCCACATCTTTTTTTTTTTTCACATCTAGGCATTTTTAAGTTTTTATTTTTGACTGCCATCTTATAAAATGTTATCTTTCTCATGAGCTCATTTAATGCCATGGGTTCAATCATTACCTGTACAAGCTTGACTCCATTTCCAACCCTCTACAGAACTGTAACTCTTTTTCCAGTTCTGGTAGATACTTCTGATTAAATACTAGCAGCTCAAATTCCAAAAACTGTTTCATCAAAACTGGTTCAACAAAAATGCCATTTCTACATGTCTGAACCTGATATGCTGATTATTTGATGGTGTACATATCTGCCTTCTAAATCCTAACTGTGATATTTACCCATTATATTATCTTAGACAAGTCACTTAATTTATCTCTTAATTTCTTCATCTGAATACATGGTTTACTGGGCTTGTCATACCTATCGTGTAAAAGTTCTGAATGTTCAGAAAATAGGTTTGAAAACCTTAAGGGTTAATACTATCATGTGCCAGAATGTGAGTACCTTGATAGTGAATTTCTGTGTCATGTTCCAGGAATTATTATTTTTCAGTCCCCCCCCCCTTAAAAGCATAATATGTATTCAAACAGCTACTAAATGACTGAATGACTAAACAATACATCTAAGAATTTTAATCTATAAGTTTATTCTTTTTCATCACATACGCTTGATGATAAAAAAGACAATGGACAGTGACTGAGCCTGATTTTTATTTATTAACATCAAAGTCTAATGCAGTGGCTAGCCTGTGCAGGGTAGTCAACATGTATCTAGCATCAGCTGAACTTAGTTTAACTACATTTTTTAAGGTATCAAGGATCGTCAATGTATAAATAGTCTATAAACCTGCAATTAGAAATATAAACCCTTATTTATAATAGCTATGCTGACCTGAAGTATTAAAGGGTTAATTTTTAGGATGTTTATTATACTTTCTATGGACAATCTTTCAATTATTTAAAATATATATGAGATAGATATATTAGGTGACACAGAATGTAATTGATTATTAGGTCCCTGACCATAAGGTTTAAAAGATTTAGTAATATTCCAGTGGTCATACAAGTAGCAGGAGACTCAGAATTAAGTGCCACCTAAAAAAAAAAAAGGAAGATCATTCTGGCAATAATGCACTTTACAGAATGGAGAGAGAGCTGAAGTAACATTCAGCACCATGGTCTGCAAAAGCAGGGGGCTAGCATGATCTAGATCAGTTCTGTGTTCAACAATGGGATCAAAACTCAGAAAAAAGAACCCTGAAATACTAGGTAGAAGAGTGCAGAAACAGAGACTCCACAAGAAAAGGAGCGAAGAAACGATAGTTATAACGGCTGAGACTTGAGAACTCATTCCCTAGAATGCTGCATATCCAGTCTATGGAAAACAGAGTGCACTGAAATCCAGAAAATAGTGGACTTAAGGCTCTTGTCATTCTTCCTGCTTGGAAATACCAGACAGGACTGAACCTACAGGCCAGGAGCATCTGTAACTCTGCAAGGGGTGGGCCAACATCCAAAATTCAGGAGGGGACAAACATGGGATTATAAAAAGATCTCATGGAGAAGACAAGAGTTGACCTGGATATTCAAGAAATAGAGTGACTTACAGAATGGGAAAAGAAAAGAATTTCTAATGAAGCAAAGATGTAGCTGAGAAACAGGGAGTAATTCAGCCTTGCTGAGGCAAAGTGTTTATTAACGAAAGTAACTGAAGGGGTTAAGAAAGAAAAATATGTAGACACAGACAACAGTGTGGGGATTGAAAGAGGGAAAAGGGGAAGGGGAGGTGCAGGAGGGTAGAGCGGGGACAGATGGTGATGGAGGGGGAGACTTGACCTGGGGTGGTGAACACACAATGCAATAGACAGGTGATGTGTTGTAGAATTGTGCATTTGAAACCTGTATAATTTTATTAACCAATGTCACCCCAATAAATTCAATAAAAAATTTATATTAAAATAAAGGTAGATATAGAAAGTAGAAAAAATGGAAGCCAGATTGGGGACTCCAAATAGTACCTGATAGGCTAAATGGTGCCATAGATAGTCCTGAGATGGTAAGGAGGCATTTTCCTCTTCCTCAAACTACTAATTGTCCAAGAATGATAAAAGGAGAGTTAAGAATCAGTTCAGCAATAAATTATACAGTATGGATGTTTCTCAGGCTTTTGACCCCTCCACCATCCGTGTTGCTCACTGAGTTGAGCCATTTCAGTATTGAGTTCGGCTCTTTTCTGGGAGCTGCGCCAGGCAGGTAGGAGGCGACACTAAGTCCATCAGTTCTGCTCCTTGTTAACAATCTTGAGGTTTGAAACTATGGGTTAAAATACAATTTGGAGATTGCTTCTGAATTCCATTTCTCTCTCCTATTTCTGCCCATCAGAAACATGGAATTAGTCATAAGCTATAATAAATCTCTTCACAGGTATGTTAGGGGTAGACAACTCAAATACAGTGTGTCCGTAAAGTCATGGTGCACTTTTGACCGGTCACCAGTCAAAAGTGCACCATGACTTTACGGATACACTGTATTTACTTGTAAAGAAAAAAAACCCTCATGTTCCTATGAATGGCACGCAGGAAATCTCTGCAAAGGCAGTGTTAGGAACAAAGCCTTCAAACAATCCAAATATCCTTCCAGGTGAACAAGCACATAACCATATATATTTCTGTTTCCTACTAGTTTTGGATACATGGGAATATTCTTTGCACCATTACGTCTCCTCTACTCCTATATCTTTTCTTCATCGATCATTTTTATGTGTATTCTCACTTCCACAGCTTCCTTGCATTCCCCCATCAACATACACAGTGGTTAAAATGGAGGCACGATTCTTTCTTTCATGTACACATTCAAATATATTTTCTTCTACCATACTTTGTGGAGAATAATATGCAAATATTGTAAAAACATTTTTGAAATTTAAAATGGGTGGAAGTTTTATTATATTGGTTTTATACATTTTGTCAAGAGTGGCTGGAGGGGCTGGAATAAATGGAGCAGAAAGGACAGCCTTTATTTGCATATGAAACTGGATAAAAGTTTCAGTGGGATAGTTAGGCTTAATCTACAAAAGGCCACAGGGATTTGAAGAGAAACAGTGCTGGAACAGCTGGAAGGAGGAAAAGGACTAGACATCATTTGGGACACATCGTCCTGCTCTCCTCCTGCCTCTTCTTTAGGCTTCAGTCCTCATTCACTAGCTGAGTGAAAACCACAGAGCCACTACCTGGCTGAAAACCACAGCACTCCTAGTGTAAGTAAACGCTCTCTGCAAAAGAATTGTTCTTACAGACATCACAAATAATCAGAAATTTTATACATCATAAAAAATATCCCGCTGATTGGCATTATACTTTCTAAGATAATTTACCTGGCCTCTAATTGACTGTGTCTTCCAATTTTTCCAAAACTAGGTTTATCTGCTTCCTTTCTCCATTGTTCAATACTTGCTAATATGCATGCGAACAGTTACTAATGCTGGAAAGATATGACCTATAATAAATCTTTCAAATATACTGCTTACAAAAAACATGGTATATTTTAAAATGAATATGAAGTGATAAAATATCCCCTAATTTTTGTGAGCAGTATATATTAATTTGTATATTTTTCAGTGCCTAATCTGCACTCACAACACTCAGCCATTATCATTCAAAATTTACAGATAACGAAACCATATCCTAGAGCAGTGCAGTGGTTCTTAACCTGGGTTCTATCGAACGCTAGGGGTTCGATGAGTCGGTCTCAGAGGTTCCAAGAAACCTCTACCCCAGAGGCCAGAATAAAGTAATACTGTAAGTTGTTGTGAGTTCATTAACTTTGTTGGTTTTGTTCTTTGAGCAAGGTGATGTTCATGCACAGCTCATTTTGTGCACCAGTAAAAAAACATATACCTATGTCTTGAATTTGGAAAAAAAAAATCATACTTTATTTATCACTAAAGAAGGGTTTGGTGAATGCGCATATGAAACTGGTGGGTTTGGTACCTCAAAAAAGGTTAAGAACCACTGACCTACAGCTACTAGTTCAAGGAACTACTAATTCACACAACTAGCAGGCAATGGAATATATGATTGAAACAAAACTGTTCATCAATTTGTTATAGTATATACCACACTGCTTTGCACAAATAAAAAGAAACCTTGGAACCTGAGCAAGCAATTAGCATTTTTCTATAAAGACTCTAAAGTGCACATTATTATTTTATGTAAATAATGGTTATAATACCCTGCAGAGAGCTTCCTAATTCCTTTAAAGCACATTCATTAACCTCTGGCCTTCCTTAAAGTGTCTCAGGAAGAGAAGCAGCATAGGAATCAGTCACATTTTACATAGGAGAAAACTGAGTTTAAGAGAAATGTAGGTTTGCCCAAGGCTACATGGCCCTGAGCAGGGGAGACAGACGCAAGCCCCAGGTCACAGGGGGCTAGAATCTGTAATCCTGCTGTGTACCCCAGTCAAGGAGGAACTAACACATTTTCTTACAACTCTACTACACCATATTGCTTTCTTTTGTAACCCAAATTTCCATATGTGTATTTCTTTAAAATCGAATTCATATCTAACAAAATCTTCCTGATGGGCTCATCAGAAAAATAGTACTTCTTTACACTATTGTGATAGAAGTCCTAAACACTGTTACTAGTGCCCATAAAGAAGAGAAACCAACTAAGTCCACTTCAAAAATCATAATGGCTGTGCTTCCTTTATAAGTAGCCAAACACTCCTGGTAGGTAAGATTCATCAAGCAGAGTCTTGGGATCCAGAGGATGAACTTCAAAGACATCAAGTTCCAGATGAATGTTGACCATTTCTGCTCTTGGTGACAGCTGATGTCTAGGAACCAAGACAGTGCTTCACACTTCACGTGCATTTCACGGCGACACTTCAGCAGTAGATTCAATGGATGATTTTAGAGCTTGCTTCACCCTCCCAACAGCACACAATGGGATACAGAGCCAGCTGGGCTCAGACCTGAAGTCTGAGTTCTAGGGCACTTACTAAACTTCTCTGTGCTTCTCGGGCACTTGCTAAGCTTCTCCGAAAACTGGCTGCTTCACTTACAAAACGGGACTAACACTACCTACCTCGCAGATAAGTTGCACACAGTAATTAAGCATGTGTGCAGCACAATGCCAGGGACATGATGAACTGCTCTATTTGGCACAGTTATTATTAAACACAATAAATAACTGATTTTGCAATATGAGCTTTCATCCACCATGCTTTACTTATTTCACCTTCAAAAAACATATCTGAGAACACTAATAAAAATATTCTTCATGACACATTCATTTGGGGCACAGAGATCTCCAGAAATTTACCCAGGGCAGCTTTGCTAGCAGTACAGGCAGTCCTGGTTACAGGCAGTTAGATTCTATAGATTCACTTTGTATGAATTTGTATGTAAGTTGGAACTGGTACATTTACCTATTAAATGCAACTTAGATATTTGTTTAACATAATATTAATTTTTATTTTTCTGTGCATATAAATACTTAAACATTTTCAAACCTTACAGAACCTATCTTGGTCATAACCCACGGATTGCCTGTAGTTAATAAGGCTTCAAACAGCCTTTACAGGGGCAGGTCAAAATACAAAATAAATATGATCTTCAAAGCTGCTGGAGAAGAAAAGAAAATGAAATAGAATGGCAAATCCATAATGAAACACTCAGCATTGGCCGATCTATCAATCAATAAGCTGGCAGAAGAGAAAGATAAATACTCTCATTATGATTTCAGCATGCCCCACTAAGTTCTATGTGAAATGTATGGTGCACGTTTGCCCCATCATTTACAGGCTCCTTTGTCAGATTTGACCAGAGCTGGGAACATCTGTAGGCAGTAGAGTCTCAGTGTTGTTACAGTTAGCACCTCTGATTGAACAGCAAGGAGCTAAGGGCAAGAAGAAGACCTACATTTATTTCTTTGGTATGCTCAGTGCCCAGCCAGGGATGGACAGAAGAGAGAATCAAGAACTAGTGACTGAGTGATTTTACACTGGCTATCCATAGTCATTCTCCCTCCTTATGTTGATTTCTTTGCTCCCACAAAGAATGGTTAAATTAAACAAAACTGGCAGATGCCCAATTCACATATTTTGGCTCAGCCGATAAAATGCATGAATGCTTTTGCACAAAGTCAAGGAGAACAGAGTGGCATGTTCATGGCCCTGTGAGGAACCAGTCTGACTAGGGCAGGGGTCACTTTTTAGGATGTAAGATACAAAGCTGAATTAATTGTGAGGAATAGGTAATGATAAAACTTGAAAGTCAAATATAAAGCCAGGTACTGTGCTCTTTAATACATTATCTCATTTAAGTTTATTTCATCTGTACAACTTTCCTGTGATGCAAATGTCCTTCGCCCTCCATCTTACAGATGAAAAAAAACTGATGTTCAGAGAAGTTAAATGACTTGCCCAAGATCACATAGCTTTTCGACGTCAAAGCACAAGTCATTTTTACTCTGAAACTAGTCTCTTGGTGCAGTAGGGATTCGGATGCTTTGGAAGGTTTTTGAAGTTGCCAACCCAAATCCATGGTGCCAAAAGTAGCCGAGAACACCATATGCTTGTCCGAATTATAAAATATATCAACAGTGTAAATCACATCACCATTTCCTGGCCCCCACACTTATCAGATGGTGGAGGTAAAGGTCAGTCATGTTCCTCAAGGAGGTGCTACTGGGCCTTTTCATGCTGAGAGGAGTCCCTTTGGGCACCTTACCAACCTCTTATACCAGTGTTGCTCTCCTACTCATATGCCACATGGTTGGAAGGCCTGGGATTCGCCCGTCTCCCTGACCTTCTCCCATCTTTCCGGAGCACCTCATACAATACACTACTTCATCACATCAGTTCAAAGTGCTATCAACAGACCAGATGTGACAGTGAGCCAAAAACAACGGGCTCTGATAAAAACTGACTGCCAACAATAAGAATGGTCTTGAATGAACTGCAAATAAAAAATAGAAAGGCTTTGGTAAATTATCACTTTCCAGTAAAATCAGACCCACGCTGCCCATAACTGTCTACTATAACTGTCTGCCGTAATAAAAGAGCTAGAAAATGCATTAGCCTACAGAGCAACAGCATGCAGGTCTTGAACTATTAGTATTAGACACTGCCCTTGAAGTGATGGGCTACAGATTGATGTACCCAACCGCAGACACGGAAGAATCAATCTTCCAGGTCCGTGCATACATGCTACCTGTGTCCCATTCGGCCAAAGGAGTCACTTAAACCTGAGGAAGCAGCTTTAGTCTAAGGCTGACACCACAGCACTCTTTAGAAACATAAAAGAAAAACTGTAAATCATGTACAATTCTGTTTCTAGGAAGTAAAAGAAAAAAAAAAGAGGTAAAAGAATCCCTTAATTGATGTAGATATTAACTTGCCACATTTAGATGGAATTAGGTAAGTAGAAAGGTCATCATTTTACCTGGAGGAAATAAACTAAACCAGTGGTCCTCAAAGGGCTGTTCCAAACCAGCAGGGTCAACAGCGTCTGAAAACCCATGGAAAACGCAGATATGCAAGCCCACAGCAGACCTCCGCAAACAGAAACTCCATGCAGGAGCCTGACAGGTTGTGCTTTACCAGCCCTCCAGGTGATTCTACGAATGATTGAATAAAACAACTTCAGTGCACCTTCTGACCTTTAACTGAGGTAAAATCAGAACCTAAAATACACACAGAAGTTGGGAAAAGTACATTTATTTTTAGGGCACAATAGTAAATGATTAAATTTTGTGTTCTTAGGCAACTTACATACCCTCATCTCTTTCCTCATCTTTAAAATGGAAATAATATCATTCAGTTCACTGGACTATTGTGAAATTAAACAAAATAATGCTTGCATTAATAAAACATGCCTGACACAATTGTGAGCATTCAGAAATATTAGCTATGATTATTAAGAGTTCAAATTTGCACCAAACAAAATATAGAAACCCCAATTAAATTCTCTCAGAGATAATCAAGTTTAAGCAAATCATATGTAACTGAGAAAAACATTACAAATCAGGAGAAAAATCACCAAATAAAAATTTAAAAGAATAGCAAACTAATAATGAATGAGAAACTTTATAAATGGAGGAAGGACTCCCAATTGTGAAGTGAGTAGCAACAGCAGAAGGATTTAATGAGGTCTGATTACCATTCCTCTTCAAATAGCTTCCATTTGAAAAGATAAATGTAACTTGCCCCTAGAGTAACTCTTTCCGAGGTAATGCATGTTCTCTTAACCTGGAAAATCAAAACTGAGGAGTAGCAAATGACATAAAATACCCCACAGCAATACTCTCTTGGTTCAAAAATGGCAACCAAATCCATTTTCCAAAGCAAGAATTTTTGACAAAAGAAGAATATTCAACAGCAGGATCTGTTGCCAGTGAAAAACATAAAATAAGCCCTAACAAAAATAAGAAGATACATCTCTCTGCCTTTTCAAAATCAAGTTTCAGAGGAAAGTTTAGAACCTCAAAACCAACTGAATGAAAATAAAAAGTCCATAAGGAAATTTTGAAAAATAATTCAAGATGTAAAAGGCAAAGGATGGCAGAGGTAGGCAGAGAGTTGATTTTGGTGAAATTAGACATTCAAAAATTTGTGGGTCACTTGAAAAACCAATCTATAAGTAGCTGAAGGCTTGGAAATGCAGAAAGAAGTCATTTGCAAAGACTTCCAACTCATTGACTTTGTTCATCCGGGACCCCCCTTGACTGATCTGTCATCTCCCTCCCAGAGCAATGGAAATGGTTTTACCTCATCCATTTTTCCCTGAGGCGCTCTGTTCTTGAGCACATTGTGAGCATGTAAGCTGGAGATGTAGAAATCAACCTCTACAGTCCATGTCTAATTCAACCTCTGCAGGCAGATGAAGGAAGAAACACGTATGTGTGTGGGGACTGGCCTTGGCAGTCAGGCAAAGAGAAAACAGTCATTTCTATCCCACCATTGTCCCCTTCTGCAGTGTCTTCCTGAACCCTTTCTACCTCAGACCTTGTAAAAGCATGGGAGCACTTCATCTACTTGGAAAAAAAGAGTTTGGTTATGGGACAGAGACAGATGTACTATAAAGTCACTCTGAAGAACAGATGGTGTAGGGCGTATGTTACTACCTCTAACCAACTATGTTGTTAGCCGTGAACAAAACTGTTTACATAAAGATAGAGTTGCGTTCCACCTGCAGCTCTGCTCATGAGTTTTGCTACCTAAGACAAACTAGTTCCTGCCCCTGGGCCTGGTTCTGCATCTTTAAGGTTAGAAGAATAAACTAGATTTGTGGTTTCCAAATATAGGTACTTATTAGAAGCCTTTTACCTGTATTTCTGGGCATCGCCCCAGATTTTTTTTTTTCACAAGAATCACAAGAAGAAGGGCCCAGGATAGCTCTTTTCAAAAACTGGGTTCTGAAATGGTTTGTAAGTAACTGAATTAGATGGTCGTTAAAGACCATTTTTGTGGTATTTGCTGTGTGCCCAGCATCGACTTGCCCTCCAAGTAAAAGATAGAAGAATGACTTTTACCCCCACCACCAAACTGAAAAATTGAAAAGGAAAAGCAGTACTTCCCAGTTGTATTCAATTATCTATTGTTGTGTAACAAACAATCCCAAAACTTACCAGCTGAAATGGCAACATTAATTTTTCTCATGAAGCTGCTATTTAGGCAGAGCTTGGTGGAGACCACCCATTTCTCCTCCACTTGCCATATCTGGGCAGCTCAAAACTGGGGGCTGGAAGCCCCTGAAGACTTGATCACAAATGTCTCCTGGTTGACACTGGACCTCAGCTAAGTGCTGCCAGCTGGCCTCTTACCCATGGCCCTCCATGTGGCTGATGAGCTCTGTCATTGCAAAGTATCTGGGCTCCACAGGTGAGCGTCCCTAGAAAGAGAAGGCAGCAGGAGCAGGCAGCCTAATCACTTCTCCCATCCTGGTCACTAGATTGCCCAGCAGCTGGCACTTCCCTCCATTTCATTCACTAGGGGGTCCCAAAGTCCTGCCCACTTTCAAGGTGGAGGGTAAATAGATCCCACCCATTAAGGAGAGCAGTGAAAGGGAATGGGGAACAGAAATATGCTTGGAAAATACAGTCTGTTATACCAATGCATAAAATAGATGTATGCGTGAGAATAGTGGAGGGAAGGAAGAAATTGGGTTGGGTAGGTACAGTTTACAAGATTATAAAATAACTTGAGAAACCTGTAGAAGTTTCAACACACATAGATAGGACATTGAGTCACTGAAGGATTTTGAGCAAAGATTTCTATCAGTGAAGGATTTTTATCGTATTCCACCCCAGTAAGAGAGCTATACCATGAATTAAGATGAACTTTGCAAAGATATGTTAGGGAAAGTGGGTCTAAAAACCTCAGCTCTTTCTTTTCTCTGATGTCTCACCATTTCTACAGCTTTGAATTGTGATAGGACAGCGGGAACACTTCGGCTCTCTCCTGTATGTCAAGCACTTCAAGTGTATTATCTAATTTAAACTTCACAAGAATAATCAGAGGTCAATATCATTATCCCTACTTTACAAAGCTCAGAAATGTTAAATAACTGTTCCAAAGTCAAATAGCTTAGATCATAGAGCCATGATTAAAGCCCAACTCAGTCTGACTGCAAAGCAATGACCTTTTTATGTCATCCAACATCCGCTCATTTTGAACATGAAAATTATATAACTACATGTTTCAGGTAAAAGTTAATGTAGCAGCCTCTCTCTGCGTATGTCTTAATGGCAGGTAGTAGAAAATGAAAGCCACAGAGAGATTCAAATAACATTCTCTGCCTCAAGGCTGGAACAAGAACTTTTTGAGAGAAATTGGCAAGATAGGAGCTAAGCCATCTGTAATGTGCCTTGTCCCAAGCCAGGAAAGCATATTCACTGAAGAACCGAAAGAAAACTATAATCAAGTGAAGAGTATTTGTAGAGATTTTGTGGGCTTTTAGTCTTCTCTTTCTATCAAAAGTAATGTTCACATCTCCTGTTTCTGTCCCCTTGAAGCTGCATATATTGTTCTTATGCTGAGATTCAATCTGCAATCCTATCCTGACTCCACCTCATCCTATGACGAGGGCAAGTTAGGAGGTTGACAGCCTTTGACTTTAGAACTTTTATAGCAAATATTCACCCTGAACATCTAAAATGTCCTCTATTGATTGAATAAAAAAAAGCTTATGAGACACTCTTGCTAGTGAAATTTATATTTTAATAAACAACTCATGGGTCTACAGAATAAATCTAGCAATAGGCTTGTATGCCTAGTATGAGCCTGGGGGATCAGGAACTCTATAGGCTAGAAAGAAGTGACCAGCACCTCCTCCAAATCCATCATATACCGTATTTCTCCATGTATAAGACACATCTTAATTTTCGGGCCTGAAATTTGAAAAAAAAATGTATTACATAAAGTTATTGAACTCAAGTTTTATTCATCATAAAATTCATATAAGCGCAAAAAATGAAATGCAAGTGAAAAAACTACAACCACTGTATAAGACGCACCCAGTTTTTAGACCCCAAATTTCTAGGAAAAGGGTGTCTCTTATACATGGGGAAATACGGTATACACTAATGCACTAATTTCAAGTCTGACTTCAAACCACCTTTTTTTATGTAATTCCTCATGAAGGGAGTTGGCCAAGATAATAATAATAAGATATTTCACTGTGAGATTTTATATATATATATATATATATATATATATATATATATATATATATATATATATATATATATATAAAATTTACACAGCACATTATGACCATATTTCATTTAAGTTCACAAACAACATTGTAAGGTAGGTGTTATTAGGAGTATCTTCCAAATGAAAAAACTGAGAAAGAGTTGTTTAGAATGCTAAAACAACTTGGCAATATAAGCGCCCCCATCTAGCTCTAAATCCTATGCAAAAGGCCCCCAAGCGCTGGGCACAGGCATTGCGCCCTGTGCTCCCCTGGCAGCACAGCACACCTCACCACCACTAGGAGGGTGCTGGGCTGAGGCTGCCCCAGCACCACGTTAGACAATGCTGACGCTCTTCTGTAAGGATGCAATAGCAAACATGCAGCCCCAAGAGCTCCTGCCCTCTGCAGCATTCTATTATAATACTGGGGTTTCTTCCAGAGACTCTGCCCCCTCCTCAAATTGCAGAGGGCTGTGTTGTTGATTCCACTCTATAGTGGAAACCATGAAGAACTTACCACTTAGCCTGACCAGGCGGTGGCGCAGTGGATAGAGCGTCAGACTGGGATGCGGAAGACTCAGGTTCGAGACCCCGAGCTCGCCAGCTTGAGCGCAGGCTCATCTGGCTTGAGCAAAAGCTCGTCAGCTTGGACCCAAGGTTGCTGGTTCCAGCAAAGGGTTGCTCAGTCTGCTGAAGGCCCGTGGTCAAGGCACATGTGAGAAAGCAATCAATGAACAACTAAGGTGTTGTAAGGGCAATGAAAAACTAATGATTGATGCTTCTCACCTCTCTCCATTCCTGTCTGTCTGTCCCTATCTACCCCTCTCTCTGTCCCTGTAAAACAAACAAACAAAAAAGATTAAAAGAACTTACCACTTAGAGGAAATATTGCCCACAGGAGCATGAGGATCAGAGCAGGAGCCACAAAGATTCCCCAACAGACCACATGCCATGGTTTTCCACTAGGTTCCACAAGGGCATCGGAGAGGCTTCCAACCCCCGGTTCCCATATTTGCAACCCAAGGGTGTAGATGAGCACTGGCATCTCAGAGGTAAGAGCCAAGTGTCTACCACGTGTGTCCACGTTCTGGTGTAGGAGCAGACGAATAAGGAGCTTGGGTGTGCTCCCAAGGAGCTCCCAGGAAGTCCATCCCGGGGACCAGACAAGGGTAGAGACAGATTCTCTACCACACAGAATATAATGTGCCTTACAAGGAAAGCACTCTTGGAAGCATATGGAATCATGACCAGCAAAAGCAGAAATGGGCTCTGCTTTATTCCTCAGGCCTGGGCCCTCAGGTTCCAAGCCAACAGCCTGTGTTGGTTCCCTTTGCTGTGGCCAAATCCGGGTACACTGACTGTCCTGGCATTGCATGGCCAGTGTGATAAGGCTGATTTATGAGGGGAAAGAGAGTCAGGTTTTCTCATTTGCATATGTTACCTTATGGAAATTTCCCTTAGATCTCATAACTCTCCCAGTACTGACATTTGGGTCATTTTCTTCTCCAGTTGGCTTTGCTCAACAATAGCAAAAACGTCTGGGCATTTGGCCATAGCAGAGGAACAAGCAATGCTTGACTGTGATAAAGGGTATTTGACTTGGCAGGTGTGCCCAAAGCCCCCAGGGCAGTGGGAGGTAGGCTTTATCTAATTATTCACAGCATGCTGCTGGGCTAGAGTGGACACTGCCCAAGGGGAGAGAGGGGCCCTTCTCATTTCCTTACTCGACCACCTTGGAGAAGGCAGGTCTAATTTTAGAACAGTATCCTCCAAATCTGTAAACTGGGACTCCAGTTCATCTGACTAAACCATCAGGGAGGTAGAAAAAATATAACCAGTAATCTTTCTAAGATACCTGTAGACACCCTGGGTCCAGGGCTTACTGCCACCTCGCTCTCTGACCTTGGAGAAGTTACCCAGCCTCGCTATTCCAATATGGCATGAATGCCTTCCCACAGAGCTTGCTTACCAAGAGCTTAGAAGACTAAGAAATTGGACCTTTGCAGTGAAGAAATTTGGACAAAATATTCTATATCATTGTTACAGTAAAATGTGTATACATCCAATTATTTTTACATTCATGGCTGGGAGGAATATTTCAAAGAAGCATAACATTTTCAAGGTTTCTAAAAGTAATTTAGTTTTACAAAAATGCAAGATATTCCTTTGTGTAAAATTGATGATAAATATCAACCTGATGAAGTGAGCTCACACAGGACAAAGACTACGTCTGTCCCATTCACCTCTGCATCTTGAGTGCCTGGGTTGTGATTAATTTAAATGAATGAGTGATAAAGAGGACAAATCAGAATGGTATGCATAGCTCTAGTCCCACATTTTAAACAAATAGTAGCCTCTTAATAAGAATTTTTCTTTTTCCTCCTTTTCTTCCATTGTTGCTTCAAATAAAAGGCTTTTTATAGGTAGGTGACAAACATTAAGTATCTTTCAAAAGCATTGAATTCCTGAGCATATTTTTCTAATGTTTTCCACATCTGGCTCTCTAATCTTTATATTAGGACTAAATCACTTGTGTTCCATCCTTGGACGGAGAGGGGTAGACTAATAAAAAAGAAGAGCAGGATGGGCCCAATGTATCCCCACCCCTGAGAAATCAAACCACATTTATAACTAGTTGAGGGTCAGCCATGTATAAAAAATATATATTTTTTTAATAATTTCAATAGAAATCTATGTGAGATTTGAGAGGAGATGGAGTGTTACTAAAAGTTAAACAGATTGCTAGGATTCAGGAAATATTTGTCAATAATGAACTTGGAATGGAAAACAAATATGCAAGTTCCAGAGCACCTTAGAGATTACTCAGCTCAACCCCTTTGTTGTAAGGATTGGAAAACTAAAGTGCAGACACTTTCATATAACTCAACAGGATCCAGCCATGGCCTTCGTCACCTTTGTTTAAACTTCCAAGCCAGGATAAATTCTGTCTGATGTATTTGCTTATGCCAAAACCAAGAAAACTGATTTCAAAAAGTTTATATCACTTTACTCAAAAGGAATATTGGATTGAGATCCAGTGGTACTTTTAGGGATTCTTAGAAAAAAGAAGACCATTTGGAATCAGCTCCTTTCAATAACTGGGCTGGCAAACATCACACCACATGGGCCTGACAAAAACTGAAAGGAGCCATGGACCTCCTACAGGCTTTAGATTCTAATGTTAACTCTGTGCAGATGTGCAGATAGAGCACAGCAAAGGCCATGGGTGCCTTTCAGTGCAAACAACATACTCAAAGCAGACCTCAGAGCCATCAACTTAGTTCTAGTCCTGGCTCTGGTTTCAGATGAGTTAAGGATGTAGACAAGGCTATTCACTGCTCTGGGCCCCCAGAGTTGGAAGAGAACATTGATAAGTTCACTTCCACATGCAAGTTCTCATGATTTCATTACATATCCAATTACCTGAGAAAAAATTAAGCAGGGACCCTCGAGCCAAGTGGTGAAAAATCAGTTGCCACGTCAGCTTATCTAAGCTTCAATACACTCAACAAAACAATGTTTTATCCATAAAATGTGCTCTCTAGTATAGCTTTTAAACCCTCACTGATATGTATTGAAACAGAAATGATAATGTACTAGCTAATATCTTAGAGGCCAAAAGAATTTCAAAGCCATTATTTTAGGAGAAAAGAAAAATGACATGGATTTATTTTTTTATACTTTAGGCCACTTTTTCAGAGAGTTTATTTTGTAAAAGGCTTTTTCATGGGCAATTGTGATATTTAATATCTTTAGTCTTCTTCATACATCAAAGCCTCTTCTCCCTACAAGCTGTGTGTGTTCTCTGAGCTCCCACACTATTAGGCATTGAAGAGTTTTGGCCTAAACCACATTGAATGGAGTCCAGGTATAATCTCACCAGAGATACATAAGTAGATAAATAAAAACTTCAGAAAGACTCTATTGGAATACCTTGGTTCCAGCAGCTCTGGTTGCCATCGACTTTACCTATTCCCTGCTTCTGCACCACACACTGAGAAACATCTTAAATGGTTAAGATCGCAAATGCCAACACAGTGAGTGTAACTATAATCAACTGTTTTTATTGATGATTTCTTCAAGACCATATCGCAGTGCAATCAACCTGGAGTTGTTCAATGTGGTTGTTCTAAAAGCAGCTAATAGCAGGATGTAATTTGAAGCAGGCTCGGCTCACTTACAAAACCCTTGCTCTGCTAATTGTGATTTCACAGCCCACTAAGCAGCACAGCCTGGAGCTAACATTTATGCGCGGGAACATTTAGCGTTTGCAGTTGGTTCTCTCCACAGTTGTGTTTCCTGTCTCCCTGAGGTTCACTTTCCCTCTTTCAGAAGCTCAGTAGAATGAAGTAGGTAGTTGCCTTCTCAGAGAAACACTCCTCCTTTATGCTCCCTCACCAGGCAGGAGACAGCCTGTGGATACACCTATTATTTTGCTTTTTGCTTTTGTTTTAACCTTTCCTTTTTTCACCATTGTTCTCAGAGCAGCAGCGTGTGGCCAACACACACTTGATGTTTCCTTTAGCCGTCTGCCGTCAATCCCTGTGATTAAATAATACGATACCTTTTCCTGCCTTGGGTCACCCACACCAGTATCGACTCTTTCTTTTAACTAATTGTCCCCTCAGAAAGGGGCAAGGTTGTCTAATGGAAGGAAAATGTCAGCAGGAATTCCAAACCATTTGGGGGAAAGCAGCAGATCTCTATCTAGAGGACAAACATATCTCTGAAGATCCGAGCACAGTGTTATATCCATAGATGTGCCCAGATATGCACCTCATGCAGACTAGATTTTATCCACAAAAAGAGCCCCTAACCAAGTTTTAAATCAAGACTCTAACATAGGGACCACCATACCTCCTGGGACTCTGATTCTTCTTATGAAAATTGAGAGCATCGAGGGTCAGGCTGGATGACATCCAAAGCTTTCCTACTAAAACATTTTATAATTTATAAATATTCAGATTTTTAAAAACAGAAACACATTTAATTGCGATGCAGAGGACAGGGGCTGTCTGGAGAAACGGGCAGTTGAACTGGTCCATTAAGAGGCATACTGTGAACATTTTCATAGAATTAGGCTCCCGTTCCATTGTTTATTAGTTGTCATAAAATCATACCCCACACACACCCTTCCTTATCTTCTCCTTTTGGCTTACCCACATCAAAGATACTGTCATTACTCTTGGCATCTCAAATGTCAAGCTTCACAGCTTTAATAAGCATTCTAGAAGAGTACTGGAGGGCAAATGTTTAAGACCTATTTTTGATCAACACACATATACCATTAAAACACCCAGATGATACAGTTCTAGCAAAGAATTTCATGTAAAGTCCATGCAACATCATTAATATTTAAGAAAATCCATATAGTCATATTTTTGGTGCAATTTTAACTAAAATATAAGGTAGTATTTCTCGGCAAAAAGAAAAAAAAAGAATCTGAGGTTATTCTCTCTTACTACCACTACAAGTTTTCTACCTAATGAAGAAATAATGTTTTTTAAACAAAATCTGCTTTACCTTCGTTGTTCAGTTTTTCTCTGGCTGTCACGTGGAATGCTGTCCTTTGGGTAACATCTGTGAATCCCACCACAGATCCTATAAAGTGGCAGCTCTCCCACTGTGATATGGGTCACTGGCAGGTTGTGGAGGGGGATGCTTGGCTAGTTCTGCATCCACACGACTGGGGTAATTTTGTGTACAATTTCACAGGAATGGCAGTTCAGGGCTATTGAAATTCCCCAAGGTTATTACTCCATATGTATGCGAAACAGCAAGGTGTAATGTCCTGTGCCAAGCCACAGCTAAAGAAACATCTGGACAGTGGATGGAGTTGGTGCCAAAGATGGCCCTGACAAGAAGGCTAATGTATACCACGTGTGGACAGAAATTCATGTTCAAAGATCTCCTCCCTAGTTAGGGTCATTTCCAAGTGCCACGGCCTGAAAGGGTCTCCTAAAATTAAACAGGAACATGTACAGACTTGAGACAAAATATTTTTGTCGTAATAATACTGTAGGGATTTAAGTGAAGACAAAAAAAATGTGTTCAAGGACAGTGAAGCACCAGAAAGAAGCCCCTGAAGGTGACCTACATGTCATGCTCTGCTTATCTGCCTTCCAGAGTCCCCTGGGATGTTCAGACATAATTCCCACAGGCAGGAAGTAGTAAAAGGAAGGCCAGAGAATTGGGAGTCTGAGATATCTGCTCCCCTACTCAGTAACTGAGGAGTCTTGGGCAAATAGTACAAAACCAGTTTTCTCATCAATTTACAACAGTAATCTTGGGAGGAGGAAGTGAATATATATAAACCAACTTGAATGTGAGTTCAAAACTGTTCATTATCTTTTTTCATTCAGGAATGAAGGATCTAGTGAAAAAGAAAACTAGGATTTACTGCAGAGTGTGAAACAAAGGAGAAAACATTTATGTAGTAAACCAACGTACTTACATACCTGATATGAGATACCTAGCAATTATCCATTCGAACAAAAAGATCATACTAATAACCTATACATATCTGCTGGAACTCACAAGTTTAGCTATGACAACAGGTTCAAAGCTTGTCAGGTATGTGTACACGGTTACTTCAACAGTAATGGCATACTTCCACAATGCAGACTATGACCAACACACAAGTTTTCTCTAGAATAATACATCTTGGAGAAACTGAATCATGTAGACTTGACTAGTCTCACGAGCTAATCAACTAGATTAATTTGTTCAGGCTTGCTGAGTTAAGAATGAAAAGAGTTAAGAGTGCCAAGAGAAAGCTTAAGATGTTATCTTCGTGTTTTCTAGGAGCTAAAGAAAATGGACTGTAAAAGAACAGAGAAGACATAAGTGGGTAGAGTGATTGAAACCGGTGATGCCAAGACTAGATTCAGAGTGACAAGAGATATTCAAGTCTGCTCCAGTGATTACAAGGGAAGACTACAGGTCTAGAGTGCTGTCTTGTGTACACTGAGTGGAAGGAAGAAAGGTGTGTGAAGTCCAAGAGTAGAAGGCTGAAGCATCAGAAAGAAAGATCAGTGGGTCATTGATATTATCTAACAGTAGCAACAGAGAAAAGGACGCCAAATGTAATCTAAACAACAACCAGGACTTCACAAAGCTTGAGGATAGAGAAAAATGTTTACCTAAAAGATTGGGTTAGGAAGGCTAATTGAAATCAACTTGTGGGGGGAGGCAAACAATTAAGACAATGAGAGAGGAGCCTTTGGTCTTCATCAGGTTAGTCACTCGGGAGCGCTCTGCAAAATACATTTCACATTTGACTTCTGATGATTAACATAAACTTAAGAAGCCCTTGTTTTACTGTGTTTAGCTGTCCCACTCATCCTTTAGTCCTTAGCAACTGCCAGAGGGCCTGGCACATAATAGATACTATAGTGATGTTTTAAAAATTATCAAACAGACTTTCCTAAACACTGGAACATAATAAAGCGAAAAATGAATCCCATTCATTTCCCAGAACTCAGACTGTGAGAGCAGCAGCTGCATTGCTCCAGAATAGCCTGAAGGTCAGCCCTCCGGATGGAGCTTGCTCTGCCCCTTTCTGGTCCCATCCCGCCTGAGCTGTTAGGGCCCAGGTACTATTATCAGACCCACTGTGACAGCTGTGTCTGTCATTTACACTCAGATTCCTGGCTTCTGCTTAGACACAGGAAGGTGAACACAGTGACTAGCTTCCCAGTATAATGAGAAGAAGGTCTGTCCATGGCCAACAGCCATTCGCAGTGAGGTAAGGCTCCTCACACCAGGGCCTCTCACTGAGTGCTGAGGGAGTCTCCCATCAGGGTTAGTTAGCATCCTCCACAAGCCCATGGGTGCAAGTCTGTGTCACTACCCCTATGACCAATTTGTCATACAAAACCATTCTTTTAACATGAAATTTATTTTAATTTATTGTGTTTACATAGATTCTAGTGTCCCCCCGAATTCATCCTCACCTCCCCCGTGTTCCACAGTATATCTCCTTTTTCCCCCTCTACATAACACCCTTCCCTCTTCCCTCCAGGATTTGCTTTTCTGCACTCATCCCATCTTATCACCCTGTCATCCCCTTTCCCTCTTTCCGCTTTCCCTCTGGTCCCTTTGATCCTGCCTCTGTCTCTATTCCATTCTTCAGTTCATGTTGTTTGTCGGATTCCTCATATGAGTGAGGTCGTATGATATTTTTCTTTCTCTGCCTAGCTTATTTCACTTAACATAATAGTTTCCAGGTCCTTCTATATTGTAGCAAAAAGTAATATTCCCTTCTTTTTCATGGCCCCATAGTATTCCATTGCATATATGTGCCATGGCTTTTTAAACCACTCATCCACTGATGGACACTTGGGCTGTTTCCATATCTTTGCTATTGTGAACAATGCGGCCATAAACATGAGGGTGCATTTCTCCTTTTGAATCATTGATGTGGTATTTTTAGGATATATTACTAAAAATGGGATAGCTGGGTCAAAAAGCAGTTCCATTTTTAATTTTTTGAGGAATCTCCATACTGTTTTCCACAGTGGCTGCACCAGTCTGCATTCCCACCAGCAGTGCAGGAGGGTTCCCCTTTCTCCACATCTTCGCCAGCACTTGTTCTGTGTTGTTTTGCTGATGAGCGCCATTCTGACTGGTGTGAGGTGATATCTCATTGTGGTTTAAATTTGCATTTCTCTAATGATTGTTGATGTTGAACATTTTTTCATCTGCCTATTGGCCATCTGTATGTCCTCTTTGGAGAACTGTCTATTCATTTCTTTGCCCATTTTTTGATTGGATTATCTTTCTGGTGTTGAGTTTTAATTTTTGAAAAATAAGCAGCCGCCTGCTAGCCACCCTGTTTCACTTTAGCCTGGCTTTTTCATTTTAAATTTTCATGATGTGTAATATATATAATCCTGCAGTTTGATGAATTCACACAAACTGAAATTTCCCCCCATGAACAAGGATCCAGATCAATAAGCAGAATGTTATAAGCACCCAAGAACCATGCTTCCTTCCACTCACTACCTTCCCACATCCCTGAGAGTGAGTAACATCCTGACTTCTAACACCATGGGTTACTTTTTAAAACACTCTTTAATTGAATTTATTCACATGGCATTGGTTAATAAAATTACATAGATTTCAGGTATATAAATCTGCAGTACACCATCTGAACATTGCACTGTGTGTTCACCACCCCAAGTCAAGTCTCCTTCCATCACCATTTATCCCCACTCTACCCTCTGCTACTTCCTCTAGTCCCCTTTCCCTCTAGCAATCCCCATGCTGTTGTCTGTGTCTATAGTTTCTTCTTTGCTTAATCTCTTCACCATAGATTGCTTTTGCTGCATTGTGGCTTTTATATAAGCAGCTTCATCCAGTATGCACTCTTTTGTGTCTGTGGTCTCCCTTTGTTGCCTGGGGAAATGGGCCTTTGTGCAACAGCATAGTACCATAATTTCATGTTGATAACTTGGATGTAACACAAAGGAAAGAAAGCACACCTTGAGGCTGTGTTATGAGGGTTTTGTGTTATTCTTGGTCTTTTTAAAAACATAGATAAACTCAGAACTGGTTCAAAGGTTCAAGCTATACAAGAGGCATGGTAGTCCTGCCCTTTGAAAGTCTATGCCTCGAGTTAGAGCCGTACATTCGGAGCTTCCCACATGTGGATGCACTAAGACAGGAGGATCACTTCACCCTAAAGTGCACGCAAGGACTGGTGGGTAAGAGGGCGGAAGGCAGCCCAGACTTACTGACGCAACAGTATTCGCTATGGAATTTAAAGACTAATCATTGTGACAGCCTCAGGGGCCCTACCTCTCTGTAGCTGAGGTCCCTAATGCCTGGGGATAATAAAAATTAAGACAATCTGACTGGCAGGATTTAAAAAAATGTTCTGCTCTGAGTAGAGGAGTCAGTTAATGTCCTAGTCCAGATGGGCTCAGAACAAGAGGTGTCCAGCTCCCCCCACCCCAGTAAAACTCAGTATGACAGCAGAGGATCAAGGGGAACAGAATATATCAATTTGCTGTGAGCACCTTGCATGTTTTCTTCAGTGATCACTTTCCATTTTCTTTTGGCATTTTACGGTCTTTTGTACCCAGAAACACCAGAATTTACTGGACATCTTGGAGTTTAGGTCCCACTTTGCATCATTCAGACAGCAAGCAATTCTTCAAAATCACATAACTCCTAAGAAATAGACAGAAAAAGGCAAGTTGCAGGAGGATTAGCAGCAGGTGTTCACTGAATGAGGAATAAAGACCAGGTAGGAACAGCAGTGTCTTTGGACTACAGGTGGTTATATGGAAAATCCAAAATACCCCTCAATGTCACTGGAGCCATTGACAAATTATCCTCATTATCAAGAATTCTATTAGTAGCTAACACTCACTGAGCTAACGTTATATATTAATTAATTCATTTAATCCTAAGAACAACCCCATGAAATAAGTACTAATATTGTCTACATTTTGCACATATATAAAACATGTTACAGAGAAGTGACCATATACCAAAATCATAAAGTAGATGAAAACATTGATTTGACCACAGAGCTCACATTGTAAAACAGTGACTTTCAAACATTTTTTACCATGATTCAATAAGAAATTGCTTTACCTTGTAACCCAAACACAGACTTATACACATATAAAAACACCCTCAAAAATGTTTCAGAAAATAATATTCACCCTTAGGACATGCCTTAGATCAGAGTTTTGATATTTTCTATTATATTTTAACTCTTCTATTTTTTTAAATTGAACATTACAATTTGCTAATACATTTCATGACACATGATAGCATATGATTCACAATGGAAAAACATGGATCAACAGCCTCATGCTAATTGCTTTCCCAGGCTCTTCCAATAGAAATCTCTGAGAATGGGTATTAAGACCACATTGTTCCTGACCAGGCGGTGGTACAGTGGATAGAGCGTCAGACTGGGATGCGGAAGACCCAGGTTCGAGTTCCCGAGCTCGCCAGCTTGAGCACAGGCCCATCTGGCTTGAGCAAAAAAAAGCTCACCAGCTTGGACCCAAGGTCACTGGCTCCAGCAAGGGGTGGCTCGGTCGCTGAAGGCCTGGGGTCAAGGCACATGTGAGAAAGCAATCAATGAACAACTATGGTGTCGCAATGGCAATGAGAAACTAATGATTGATGCTTCTTGCCTCTCTCCGTTCCTGTCTGTCTGTCCCTATCTATCCTTCTCTCTGACTCTCTCTCTGTCCCTGTAAAAAAAAAAAAAAAAAAAAGACCACATTGTTAAACTTATATGCTGTCAATATTTAACAACTAGATCTTCAGGACTTTGGAAGGGACCGGTTATTAATGTTTGCTGATTTCTGCCATATAAATGCTCCCACTGTGGACAGTTTGACACTAACAGTATGACATCACTAAACAGACTTAGAAAGAAATATGTATAAATGGTTCTTGAGAGCTCATATTGGCCAACTAAATTACACCAATAATTTTCCCCACACATTTCAACAAAACAGAAATAAAAAATGTTTTAAAGTTGTATCAGTGACCAGAAGAGCTAGAGTATCTTATCAATGGCATTTACTTTTCAATTTTATGACAATTATTTTAAGCCCACAGTCTCAGGGTGTCTGAAATATACAAGTTATTTCTACTTGAGTATGATGTTCCTAAGTTCTCTAACATGAAGAATATCAAATAGGCCATGATACTTCATTATCTATACATTAAGGTATCTAAAACTTCACTATTAAAAAAGTTTCTTCTTGCCCTGACCAGGTAGCTTTATTGATGAGAACATTGCCCCAAAGCTCAGAGGCTGCCAGTTTGATCCCTGGTCAGGGCACATACAGGAACAGATTGATGTTCCTGTCTCTTTCTTTCTTCCTTCCTCTCTCTCTCTAAAATCAATAAAATGAACATTAAAAAAAATTTTTTTTAATGTTTCTTCTTTCTTAAGCCAATGCTTTAGCCTATTTAAAATTTTGGCCACCCCTAAAGGAGTGACATTATTTTGCATTAATGTGCTAAAAACTGATGGCTTGATATAACAGATAATTTTACTTGTTATAAGTAAGACAATTGAGAAAACAGGAAATCTGATAGGAGAATGAAGGGATGACTTTGGAGTAGGTGCATTTCTGGGAAAACCATCATAAATAGGGTAATACTACATGAGCCATCATGAATTCTGGGGCCATCTGAAACTCAGAACAGCATCAGGCATCTGTGGAAGGGCATAACTGGGTAAGAATAAAGTTAAAAAATTAAATAAAATAATCTATGTGAAACAACCATAGTTTCTGGCACAGTGTAGGTGCTAAATGAATTTTAGTATTATTAAGGGAAAGGAATGGGAAAAGAAGAGAGGTTCTACTCAAGAATCACTTACTGACAAGTAACATAAAACAGATTTCAAACTGATTTAGGCAAAAAGAGGAATTTTATCTCACATAACTGGAAAATCTTAGCTGAATTAAATAGCACATTTAATAGGTCAGGTCTCACTACTTTTCTCTCTTTGCCATGCATCAGACAGGCTCTTGCCTCATGGTGGTAAGGTAGCTGCCAGCAACTCTTGGCTTACATCCATTTCTCTAAGTCACTGTAACAGAAAGAGGATGGATGCTTTTCTCCAGGTGGTTCTAAAAAATGTTTTCAAATTAACCCTGAGGGGGCAATGATTTGGTCACAGGCTCATCCTAGAAGCAATTGCTGTGGCCAGGGACACATCACACTCTGGTTAGTCACGTGTGTCACAAGCCACCTATCAAGTCAGAAATGGATTCACCTCATCTTATGATTCCCATATGTGTTGATTACCAATGGGAAATTGTAATATGGTTTTCAGAACACTTAGAAGTGGATGCTAATCAATCAAACTACAAGGGATATCCAGGCTAATGCTCCTGCTCATCATTTCCATGCAGCTCTCTGCCCCACAAACTGCAACCACTTCAGAATGCAAGAACACTAATCTCAGCATAGGGAGGTCAGCTAGACTGCCATTGTTTCATGGCAGAAAAGTCCTCTACGCAGAATGTTGGGGAGTTCACGGGGTAATCATGGGGCTTCTGTCATGTGTTTCTTTCTCTCAAGGATCATAGTTTGACTTTTATATTATGTCCAATTATATACAATGGCCAGAATCAGAGCTGGCTATAGATATTCTAAAGACTTCAAGGATGGTGCTGTGTCAAACATTTCACCATTTACATACTGAGGAATACTGGAGAGATGGGGTGATTATTTTCTGTGGAAACATATATATGCTTTGTTTTGCAACACTTGATTGGTCAATAGTGAAAAAAAGCCTTCTTTTAAATCCTAATTCTATATTTACTTTCCACTACTACCTTCAGCAAATTGTCTCTCTCTTTTCCTTTCCCTCTCCCTCTCTTGCTATATATAATGTAATTCTTTCTCACCAGGAAGCAGTAAGAGTTAACTCATTGCACTAAGCAGTTTGACATTATTCAAGAGAAAGGACCGTGAATACACAGGGCATTATTAATGACAGCCACTTACTGGAGCACATTGCCAGCAAGTGGAAAGGTCCTCCTGTGAACAGTGCTCCTCCTTTTCTTCCCATCATCATTTTGGCCGGAGCTGGAGAGAAGGTTTTAGATGAACCCAGTTTCAGTACTCTGTGTTCACGCTGACAAACCTGTGGCTTCTATTAGACTTGGCAACTTCTAAGAGGAACAGGACAAAGGTAGACTGCAGGGAGTCTGGGGAGCATCCAATTCCAAGGCTTTGTAATGAGGTTAGGAAACTTGAGGATGAAATAACAGCTGAGATGGCAACACACACACACACATACACACACACACACACACACACACACACACACACAGGAAAATATTGTGCATGTTGGCATTTAGAAAAAATAATGATTTACTCTGAAGGGCAGTGACCAAGTTAATATTACTGATTAAAAGTAAATTACTAGAAATTACCCTCAGGACCAAAATTTAGCACAATCCCGTTTGCTATGTCACAAAAACACTTTCTTCTAAATTCAGAAGATAAAGGAAAGGAAATAGGAGTTGTGACTTGTGTGTGTGTGTGTGTGTGTGTGTGTGTGTCAAGGTGCGGTCCAAGGCAGATTAGTGACTTGAACATTGTCCCTTCTGGCTTCATCACCATTCCTTTCTGGCCTGTCATCTAAATTGACGGTGCTCCCTCTTCAATGTAGTCACCCAGGAGCTTAGACTTCTTTCATCCTCTCTATGAACAAAATAAGCTTATCAGAAAGGATCTGATCAATTCATTCCCACACTCAAACTAATTTTTTGGTTATTTGGAGTTTTATACACATTTCAGGATTTCAACTAGACAAATTTGAAGAAGTGCAGAAGTCTCCTCCCTAACTTCAAATCTTAATACAGAGGATTGACCTCCATTTTCATGCTTTGTCGTTTACGCTTTCAAAGAACTTAACCTGCTGTTTGGCATGTTGTTTTCCATTCCTCCTAATCTCCATTAGATCACCAATGTATGTCCTGGTCTTTCTAATTTCTCCAAGGGCTCTCAATTTCTCCAGTTTTATTTATTTATTTTTTCTTAAAAATCATCAATTCAAAGTCAAAGGAAAGGTCAGATGTATGTGGGCTGAATTTCTCTAGTGCCCAAGTTAGATCTTGATCTACCATAAATTTTTTTAAATGGGTTTTTTTTCCCCACTATTAAGTGAGAGGCAGGGAGGCAGAGACAGACTCCCACATGTGCCCCAACTGGGATCCACCCAGCAAGCCAACTAGGGGGTGATGCTCTGCCCATCTGGGGCCATTGCCCCATTGCTCAGCAACCAAGCTATTTTAGCACCTGAGGTGAGGCCATGGTACCATCCTCAGTGCCCAGAGCCAAATTGCTAGAATGAGCCTTAGCTGTGGGAAAGGAATAGAGAGAGAGAGAAAGAGAAAGACAGAGGGTGAAGGAGGAGGGGTGGAGAAGCAGATGGTCACTTCTCTTGTGTGCCCAGACCAGGAATCGAAACTGGGACATCTACATGCCGGGCCAATGCTCTACTGCTGAGCCAACCATCCAGGGCTTAAATGGATCTCTTCACCAATGTTCTCCTTCCTTTGAATGGGATTTCCAAGTGAAATTTTCAATCCCTTGACTAGTCTCTAAAAAACTTTCATGCTCCTTGGAATTTATCATTTAACCAATATTTGATAAATACATGTGAGGCACTGTGGAAAACACAACAATGTCTAAGGCATTGTTCTTGATATCCATTAGCTTACAATCCAATGGGGAGGAAACAACCACCTTATTCTTTTTAAAGAACCACTTTTTATTGGTTGGTTTTTTTTATTTTTTTGACAGAGATAGAGTCAGAGAGAGGGACAGATAGGGACAGACAGGAAGGGAGAGATACAAGAAGCATCAGCTTCTCATTGAAGCCCCTTAGTTGTTCATTGATTGCTTTCTCATATGTGCCTTGACCAGTATGCTGCTACAGAGCAAGCGACCCCTTGCTCAAGCCAGAAATTTGGGGCTCAAGCCAGCTACCTTGGGCTTCAAGCCAGTGTGACCTTTGGGCTCAAGTCAGCAACCATGGGATCATGTCTATGATCCCATGCTCAAGACAGCAACCCCGTACTTGAGCTGTGAGCCCATGCTCAAGCTGGCAACCTTGGTGTTTCAAACCTGGGTCCTCCATGTCCCAGGCCGATGCTTTATCCACTGCGCCACCACCTGATAAAGCAAGAACTGCTTTTTAATTATTAAGTTTCAACTTTAAAACACTATGCAAATAAGTGTAAAACAAAATATGATCATCAGGATAAACATAAAACAAACCACATGGGAATTTAGCAAATGACGAGATATCCTTACAGATGGACCAATGTGGAGGCTGCAAAGGAGGAGAAATTTTAAGCTAGATTTGATAAAAAAAAAAAAAAAGATTTGGTTTGAAATACTCAGTTATTCCTAATAACTTATTAAAGGCTTCTGGAAAAAATTACCTTTGTTCCCTAGCAAGAGAAAAGGAATTAGAATTGTGCAATGATATGTCCTGCTATTAATAATGTCATTGTAGCTACAGCCACTGTTTACCCAATCAAAAATGGCAGCCTACGAACAAGGGCCACATCTTTTGTTGCCTATTATTCTGGCAGCTGAAATCAAATTTATAGTTAAATTGCATATGCTAATACTAACCCTAATTTTTCTTCAGATGAGTTGGGTGTGCAGGTTTTAAGCATAAGCTCAGAAGACTTTTGGCAACTCAAGGGTTTATTTGTAGGCAAGAGTGAGCACTGCTTCTGGCATTATATCTCCTCTGGATAAACTACTTATTCATTGAGTCAAGCTGGATGGATTTTACTTGCAACAATAAGTTTTTGTGCAAAGTCAAGAGACAAAGGAAAATACATATTAGCATATGAAGATTATTAAAAATGCTTGCTTCCTGGCTACATATTCCAGGGGTTATATTCACAGCAAACCTTTGAGGTCTCATTAATGCATAGATTAATAAAACATTGGTGAGCAGACAGCCTACGGAGAGGGCTATACAAGCTTGTTTATAGTTGACACGTCACTCATCATCCCGGGATGAAGAACTTGGACTGCAGAGCTGCAGTTCTTCCGCTACAAAGGAATGTGGCTGCCGCAGGGAGCCTGTTTATCTGGGAAATGTGCTGCTGGCTGATCTATAATGAAAGGAACCTGAAAAGAAGTAGTTGGTGCCCTTTCCCACAATCCGATAAACTGTTACACAGAGATAAGCAGTTGCATTGAATTAAGCATGTTTGTCTATTTTTCAATGTTAAATTTTAATTTCCCTTTCTTTTAGTTTCTTAGGGTTTCATTTTAAATAATGCTAAGTGTTTTTAAATTATGCTTGGCCCTACAGTCTTAATCATTATAAATTCTGCTTTAAGGAAAAGGCAAATAAGAAAATATTAAGACAGTGCACTTAAACATTACTCTAATTGATTTTTAATTTGTAATTCCCTAACACTGCATTAAATTTTACTTAAAGATGCCCTGTCAGAGAACTTAAAGGAAAATATTTTACATGATATTTATGTCAGTACTCTTGTTTTTAAGATCTATGTATTTCTTCTTTTTCTTTTCTTTTCCTTTTTTTTTTTTTTTTTTGTAACAGACTGAGACAGAGAGAGGGACAGACCGGAAGGGAGAGAGATGAGAAGCATCAATTCTTCGTTGCAGCTCCTTAGTTGTTCATTGATTGCTTTTTCATATGTGCCTTAACTGGGGGGCTACAGCAGACTGAGTGACCCTTTGCTCAAGCCAGTGACCTTGGGCTCAAGCTGGTGAACCTTGCTCAAACCAGATGAGCCTGCACTCAAGCTAGCGACCTCATGGTTTTGAACCTGGGTCCCCTGCGTCTTAGTCCGATGCTCTATCCACTGAGCTACTGCCGGGTCAGGCTAGATCTGTGTATCTAATTTCTAAATGTATGTTTTTATAATTGAATTTATTGGGGTGACCCTAGTTAACATAACTATACAGGATTCAAGTACCCAATCTACAACACATCTCTGTACACTGTATTGTGTTCACCCCCAAGTCAACTCTTCATCCATCACCATTTATCCCCTCCTACCCTCCTTGCACCTCCCTGCTCCCATGCTGCAATCACTGCAGCTATTCGTGTCGATGAGGTGTTTTCTTTCTTTTTTTGGTCCCTTCTTTTTATATAATAAATGTAATTTATAATGGATTGGATTTTAAGCCAAAGACTTCATAACAATTGCCATGTTAAAGAAAACCTATAATATACAGATTTTTAAGATTTTCATAAGTGACAGAGATGGTAGAAAAAGAGAGGAGTACTTTTCCATTACTCTCCACATAAAAAATATCTAAGCATTGAGAATGTTGACAGCAGAGATAATACTCACTTATTTACAGTTGGGTATCTAGTTCATGGCCTAGCACACACATAGTAGGCGTTCAGTAAATATCTGATGAATGAATGCATCTCCACAACTTTGAAATAGCATAATAAGGATGTGCCTAATCTAATATTCTCCGAAAACTTAAGTAAATGTAGGTCAGCTTGGGGACTCATCTCTCTTGGCTTATTAGGGACCCACCAGAGCTGCAACTTCCTCATACAAAGGCAGCATTTTCACCTGCGTTTATTCAAAGTAATTCCTGTAGTTCTCCCGGTTGGCAGTTCTATCGTCACAGTATAACAGGGTAAGAGCACTTGGGATGATTAGGTAGGTAATGAAATAAAGCAATCCATTTCTCTACTTGAAGTCCCATTTCCTATGCCACAAATAAAATCACAAAGAGTCATTTGCAAACATAATTGGTGTGCCTTCAAGAAACATTTGTTGGATATCGTCTGAATTGCAGACACTATGCCAGGCCCTGAATACACAGTAAGAATATAACACAGCCCTTACTTGTCAAATGGGCAGACTGATTGATACTATTAACCTTAGTGCAATGCAATGTTTTATTTGAAGTCATGTTTGACTAAGAGCATTTCCCAAGGGAGAATTCAGCTTTCCATAAACTAGAGGTCATCTTTCTTCTTTGAGAAGTCAAACTTCACATTCAAGAGATATGTACATTTTTTCATAATGGTAAGACTGCTGATAACCTTCTTTGAATTAACTATTTTCTTTTATTAGGCACATAAAACAATTATTTTATAGAGTAATTTTACTTCTTTATCATTAGCGATAATGATTGCAGTGTTTCTGGCCTTCCACGGCAATTTTGCTTCAAAGGGAATTGCACATAAAGATCAAAGAGAGACCAGGAATTGATATAAAATTAAAAAATTATATTACAGTATTAACTTTTTAAAATGTTAGTATTATTAGCCTTTCTGGTGCCCTGTGGCAGATCTCCCAGAGAGGCTCTGATTCCACACCGAGTGTTCCAATGACTGCTGTCGTCAGTGCTGAAGTTCACACCTTAATAAGCAAACAAAACAAAACCGGAGGATGAGGACGTGTGTGTGTGTGTGTCTCAGGAATACAGCCCATCACTGCCTCCGTGCCAAAGGAACAGGAAACATGTTGGAAGCTGGGTTTTAAAGGGCACTGTTAACGTGAGAAGGGAGAAATGTCAAGAATGTTGAGCACTGGACTTGTTCCTGTCTTTTTTTTTTTTCTTTCTTTATACCTAGAAAATACTAAATGCTGTGCCATTTTATTTATTCCCACTGAGCAGATAAGAAATTATCATAGCAATAGCAAATATTTCTTGACCTAGCTGCAGAAAGAATCCAAAGCAGGAAGTAAGCAATTCCGTTGGGGAAGGAAGACAGGAAAGAATTCTTGGCCTTTCCTGGTAGTGACTACTGAGGCTAACATAAGTGGGCGTTTACTAGGTAAGTGGGTATAGAAAGCCATTTCCAGCCAAGGGAACAATGTGAGCAGAAGCAAGGGACATTAACATCCTGGTGCCCACTTAAGTAGACGTAGTTTAGTGTGGCTGAAGCATAGGTTGGAAGACAAAAGTGGAACAAGTTGAAGGGTCTAGTGAACAGTAAGACTTGAGAGCTAGCCAGAGACAAGATCATGGACCATGAAGAAGTCAGTTCTCCAACATAGAGGTGAGGGGAAGTAGATATAGATAGGCAAGGGAAGGGCCACACTGAGCAGCCATTAAGGTCATGCATTAGTACTTCCTTCAGTGGGACACTATTCAAATTGTTAATATTTGCTAACTTATTTGAGAACACATAGGTAGTATAGCTTTCAGGCATCCTAACTGAGTAAAGAAGCAGCCAGGAGAGTCCCCTTTTTCATAACACTCCACCAATCCACAATTATACACAAAAGCAAGAGAGCAGACAGGCACACTACAGCACACACACAGGAGCAATCAACTGGACCCTGGCAGGAGGATGCTCCGGGTCATCACTTCTCTCACCTCGCTCTGAATGTTATACACTCTTACCTTGCCTAGGAAGAAGTGGGGTTGGCAAGCAGAGGGAGCATGCTGCCCAGAGTTGCTCAAGCACTAGGAAGCTGGGTGACAAACAGGTCCACTGGTTTACATGCATGCAGTGGGGCTGCTTCACACCAGGGTTTTGGAACAATCCTGGGGAGATCTTAGCCTTTTGTCAAAAGCATGATCCTCATTGCAGGATTTTGCCTGCTGCCTGATAGATGCATGTTCTCTAGCCCATGTTGCATAAAGAAACACAATTTATGGAACTGTATCAAACTACAAACTACAATTCACTGTGTAAACCGCAGCACCGAGCTCCCTGCGCGTCTCTAACTGTAAGGGCCACTCAGGAGTTACCTAACACTGGCTGGAGGAGGCAGCCGCCAGCAATCATTCTTTCCCCATCTGTATTGTGCAGGTTATACAATAGTACATGTTAACGTTTTGTACTTGAGGGAAGGTTATCTTTTTGTAATTCACAAAAGGGTGCCCTGGAGGTTGGCGGCCGCTCTCTAGGAATCTAGTGCTATGGTCCTGCTACAGATAATAAGAGTCTGGCACAGTGGGGATGGGAAAGCAGAGACGGCTTTGAGAAGTGTTAGCAGGTGGATTGAAGAATTTAATTGAAAGAAAATAGGAGAGATGAAGTGTTTCTGACTTGAGAGCCTGGGTACAGAGAAGATCCATTCACAGAGATGAGGGAGTGTTTATGACAGACAGGCCCAGAGGTGTCGGAGGGGAGGCACAGCTGTTTAGCAGACAGTTAACCTAGTAGTTATTTTTTGTGTGTGTGACAGAGATGGAGAAAGACAGAGAGAGGAACAGATAAGGACCGACAGACAGGAAGGGAGAGAGATGAGAAACATCAATTCTTCACTGTGCACCTTAGTTATTCATTGCTTGCTTTCTTATATGTGCCCTGACCGGGGGGTTACAGCAAACAGAGTGACCCCTTGCTCAAGCCAGTGACCTTGGGCTCAAGCTGGTGAGCTTTTGCTCAAACCAGATGAGCCCGCGCTCAAGCTGGCTACCTCCAGGTTTTGAACCTGGGTCCTCCGTGCCCCAGTCTGATGCTCTAGTCACTGTGTCACCGCCTGGTCAGGCTAACCTTGGAGTTATTTAAGTGGTGTTTGAAACTATGAATCCTGGAAGAGCTAGCTCAGGAATGGAGCGGGGAGGGAGTTATTCAACAATGGAATTTGAGATGTGGTCAGAACTGAAGCATCAAAACAGAAACCTGGAAAGTTGTAATAGGTAGAAAATTGTCAAGATTTCAATTAACCAAGTAAAATGAGGACTACTGTGGGTATATGGAATTGAGAAACTAGTGGATCAGTAGTAGCTCTTTCCGAGGCCATTTGTTAGAGCAGTGAAGAAAGAATCACGACCCTAGTGGACTGAGGGCATCTGGGTGAGAGAAAGTGGGGACAATGCTGCAGATAACTCCTTTGAAGAGGTCCCTTATGAAGGGAAACAGGCAGGTGGTGACAGAAATTTTGTTTTGCTTCTCAATGGAAAAAGAGAAATGGGTAAAAAGGGGCTGGTTATAAATGTAGCTGAAAGAGAGGGGATGGAGACTCAGACCAAGTTGTTACCCTATCAATAGCCAAGCAAATGGCTCAGTAGAGAGAGTACTGAACTTGGCATTAGAAAAACCAGAGTCTGAACACTACTTCTGTTCTAAGGACACTTTGTTCGGTTGCTTTACCTCTGTAGTCCTCAGTGTCCATTTCTAGGAGTTGGGACCACTAAGATCTCTTTCACAGTGGGTTGTGAGGATACTGTGAAAGGGTGCCTGGTGCAGTGGTACAGTATGTGGTTAGTAAATGGTAATTAGAGCCATTATCTCATCAAAGGTCTGAATGGGAACCATCAATGTAATGACTATTCCTTTCTTTACTATCTTTGTTCATATAATTTTTATCTCTCTAGGAATTTGATGACAGGCTCTGCTAGTCTGTTCCTCCCTTAAATGAAGAACAGGCCAAAGACCCAGTTTGGAAATGAGAGGAGAAGATTAGCGGGCAACACTGGCTCCATCCATTGATATCTCCTAGAGGCACAGAAACGGGATTTATGAAGATGCTGACAAGACTTCAAGTGCTTACCTTAGCTTTGTTTTCAAAGGGATTTTTACTTTCTTTAGGGGACCATAACTTTATGAGGAGGGAGATTAAAATAGAAGGTGACCTTGTTTTAGGGGGCCTATTTCCTATTAATGAAAAAGGCACGGGGACTGAAGAATGCGGGCGAATCAATGAAGACCGAGGGATTCAACGCCTGGAAGCCATGTTGTTTGCTATCGATGAAATCAACAAAGACAATTACTTGCTACCGGGAGTAAAGTTGGGTGTTCACATTTTGGATACATGCTCAAGGGATACCTATGCATTAGAGCAATCACTGGAATTTGTCAGGGCATCTTTGACTAAAGTGGATGAAGCTGAGCATATGTGTCCTGATGGATCCTACGCCATTCAGGAAAATAGCCCACTGCTCATTGCAGGTGTCATCGGTGGTTCTTACAGCAGTGTTTCCATACAGGTAAGACTGGCCAGGGCTACTGCTAAAACACTGTGTCTCTTTTGTTTTATGTCTTGGGGAAACAAATGGGAAAAAAGGCCATCCTGATAACTTCATCAATGGATGATGTTAACAGTCATTGTTCATAGCTGTGGGTATTTGATAATATAGGTTGGACCGCAGAACAGTTTCTCTAGCAATGAATATTGTTTAGAAGTATATCAGATAACTACTGCGGAAGAACAACCTACCCCAAAATTCAGTGACTTGAAACAAAAATTATTTGTTATTAGAGTTTACAAGTCTGAAGATCAACAGGCGTGAGCTGATGAAGACTGAGTTCAGCCAGCAGTGATCTGCTCCAGGTTGTCCCCTATCCTCTAACTGGAATCAGTGGGCTATCCTGGCATAGTCTTCTCAGTAACGACAGAGGTGCAAATGAGCCCAAACTTAACACCACAGGCCCTCTACGAGCTGCTTTTATATCACATCTGTTAACATTCCATTATCAAAGCAACTCACGGGGCTCAGCCCAGAGTCAAGGAGTAGAGAAATATGTCCTGCCCACAGGACAGTGCAACAAAGTTACATCACAAAGGATGTGTGTATACGGTGGAAAAATTAATTGAAGTCACTCATACAATCAACTACAAGAAAGTACATCACTGTACTCTTATATTTTTTTCACACTAATTTTTACTAAAGCATCATTTTGTTCAAAGGTAAATTATAAACAATTTCTCATGGTATAAACAAGTAAAATGTATGCAAAGAAGCCAGATAATTACTAACCATCCCCAAAAAAGGAACAATTCAACTCACAACTTAAATTAGATAAAAAGCCGATAACTGGCTCTCATAATTTTGTTAAGGAAAGAAGAAATATATTATTCAACCTCTTGTAATGTTCCATAGAGTCACAGAGTTTCAGAGATGGAAATGAACTGAGAAATCATTTAGCTCAACTTCTCATTTTCCCAAGCCTCAGAAAGGTTGGTTTCATAAACCTTCCTTCCTAGGTAACACAAGAACTAGGACTTGGATAGATCCTTTGTACTTTGGGGCTTTTTCAACTGTCTCATATGATTTCTATATGTTACTTGAAGTTCAATATCTTTTTTTTCTGGTGAAAGCATTAATGTCACAGTAATAACAGGTCATGATTCTAGGAGTCATGTACTTTGCTTCCCACCAAATTACTATAATCAAAGCCCCAGGCACTAGAGGAAGCCATATTACACTCATGCTGTCTTTATAGGTCACAGACCACTGGAATTGGCTTTATTTGCACTGGAATAACCTTATTTCTATATCACAAATTTTTGGCACTTAATATTCTATGTACAATTACATGCTGTTTTAAATGAGCTATTTAAAATTTCTTTCCTTCTTCCAAGAACACTCTCTTATTATGAGCAATTAATATAATTAATTTTTATAAACACCCTTTCACTTTATTAGATAAGAAATATTGTACATTTCAAAACATCACACTAATTTTGCTACTATTTCTATACTTAGATGAAGAGAGGTGGAATTTGCTATTTGAAAAGAGAGAATTAAAAATATGTATCTGTCATACTTCAATAAAAATTTCACTACATACGTGCCAATCATTATATAAATAGTTAAATTATACACAGTATTACCACCATTAAGAGATTCTGTATATGCCTTTCTTTTTTTTTTTTTTAAACAGAATTTTTTTGTAATTTCTTTTTATTTATTCATTTTAGAGAGGAGACAGAGTGAGAGAGAGAGAGAGAGAGAGAAGAGAGAGAGAGAGAGAGAGAAAGGGGGGAGGAGCTGGAAGCATCAACTCCCATATGTGCCTTGACCAGACCAGTGCAGGGTTTTGAACTGGCGACCCCAGTGTTCCCAGGTTGACGCTTTATCCACTGCGCCACCACAGGTCAGGCTGTATATGCCTTTCTAACCTTAGTTTCTCCTAGCGAAGGAAATAGCACTGTACAGTATGTGTAAATATCTATTTAACCAAAGTCATTAACAAACTATGCCAAGCAAATGGATAGATAGTTTTATCTTATTTTATGCTTGTGTTAGCTATAAACTTCTCAAAAGAGGTCAGATTGTTAACCCTTTGAGTAGTACAAATGTTCACATACGTCCTCGTGCCTCTTGACCATCCAGAGTACGATTGATTCATTTTAAAACTGTCTAAGGCAACATTTAAAAAAACGCAAAAGGATGTTCTTCTTGTTTCCATAAATTGGTTATCAAACAAACATGATTTTAAATTAATAAAACTAAAACTAATTTCATTTTTGGAAAAACTCTCACTTCCAGGGGTCAGCAAGCATGAAAAAAGAACTCACTACTCAAAGAGAGAAAGGAGGGAAGGAAGGAAGGAAGGAAGGAAGGAAGGAAGGAAGGAAGGAAGGAAGGAAGGAAGGAAGGAAGGAAGGAAGGGAGGAGAAAAGGAAGGGAGGGAGGGAGGGAGGAAGGAAGGAAGGAAGGAAGGAAGGAAGGAAGGAAAGAGGAAGGAAGGGGAAGAAAGAAAAAGAAAGAAAATGTGGTCTATTATAACCCTATACTGCCCACAAGGTAATAAGCTGTCTCTCACTCATCACAGGTCCTGGCTTATTATTCTATTTATCTGGTCCATATCACCAAAAAATCACAAATGCTAATATGGCCTCTGTCTCTACAGTATAAAGACACCAAAACTATTATGCTCTCCTGAAAATAGTATTGATTTTAGCATCAGAAAGACTTGGGTTTGAATTTCAGCCCTAACCTATACTAGCTTATCTATAAAATAAGGAAAAATGGATTCTATCTTAAACAGTTCTTGAGAGAAGAAGTTGAGAAAACTTGTGGGAAATGCCTCACCAAAACCCAACAGAATCAATAAATGTCACTAAAATGATAGAAACATCGATGGAAGAGCCACACGCTCTGTGGCCTTCCCTCCCAGTGGCCCAGCAGTCCCATGAAGCCATTGCTGGTCCCCATGTACATCATGAGAAAGTCAATTGGCATAAAGGTCACACTGTTACAGGAGTTAGAGAGACCACTAAAGTAACAGAGTACACAGCCTTGACACCAAGTAACTTAACATCTGGCTGTGGGTACAATACTACTATGAAATAACTGACTACAGTTCAGAATAGGTGCATATGTGGCTCACAGGTAAGAAATGACATTTAGAAAGGTTTCAAGGATGACTGATAAGTTGCCTTGGAGAAAGGCTAAATGGGCTACATGGTGAATGAGAAGCTGGATATGAAGAGGTCAATCAGCAAGTTGTGGCAGGTGTCCTTATGTAAGAGGACAGGGACCTGGACAGGACTAATAAGATGCGCTGAAGAAAAAGGGAAGGCGAGGGCTTCACTTCTCCCTCCATGGCCCCTTGGTGTACTGACTGCTCAGTCTTGATTAGACCATAACCTTGTCCCAGCCAACGTAAGCTGGGAGGTGGAGCAATTTGTCTATACAGCGACCTCCAGGCTGTCTTCCAAGGAACCTTTGCCAACAATGCCTTGCTTTCAGTTAAGCATTATGAATGACAGAGGTCTTAGGGGACTTTCATACAGCTAATAATTTCAGTGTGTTAACATTTTGAAACATATATATTTGCTTTTAGTAAGAATTCTAAAGGCATAGCCAATGACAATCCAAAACAGTAAACTTCTAAGGGTGATTTTAAAGCACTCTTATACACTAATGAGGCAAACATTTTAGCAGAGAGGATTTTTCAGGGTACTTCTCACACTCACCTCCTCTGTTCCTAGACAAGTTCTGATCCCACATGCTGGTGTCTGGTAACCACAATAGCAGCCTGTAGCCTCTAGCCACAAGATCCATGCACACCAGTCAAAACTGCCCTCCATGTTTAACTACTTTTGACTTCCTGAATTTTACTGGGAAGTGTTTTTGCTTGAATTGAGCAGAGGGGAAAAAAGAGGGGAAAATTGTGGAAGAAATGATACAATGATACAATTGTGGAAGAAATAATACAAAACCACCACACAATTTTAAAAAGTTCCTATTATCACCTGCCATCACCAGATAGTTTGGTTGGTTAGAGCATCATCCCTAAGTGCAGCGGTTGCCAGTTTGATCCTGTCAGGGCGCATACAGGAACAGATGGCTGTTCCTGTTTCTCTCTCTTTCTCCTCTCTCTCTAAAATCAATAAAATAAATATTAAAATATCAAATACTTTAAAAAATTCTATCATCTAAACGTTACATCCAGTCCTAAGCCAGGCCAGAGAGTTGTCAGTCACAAAATTGCCTGTTGCGAGAGAGAAGATTATAGAGGATGACAATATTTATGCCTCTTTACTTTTGTGGTTGGGTCAGTTAGACCCTATCATCCCCCCATCTGTGCCAGATTGCTTCAGCAGATGCTTTCTCACCAGCTTCCCCTTCTCTCATTATCTTCTCACTAAAGGAGAAGAATTCTTCTGGAAGTCAGTTAGAGGAGATATGCCCCACTGTGTGAGTTCATACAATAGGCATTGCTTGCAAATAACAAAAACTACATGAAAGGAGACATTCTTAATAATTTGCTGGGTTAAGCGGTATCACCGCTGATGAAGACCTGGGTAATTCTTTGCCCAACACTCTTATTAAGTAAGACAAAGCACTCTGTGGTGGCTCCTTTTAGAAAGCAACAGTATTGATTTCTTAATTTGGTAATCAATGAAAGCTAGCATCAAATTACTTCTTTATCAGCCAAAATATGTGGGATCTCTCTCCTCCTGCTAGCAAGTGAGTTTCTTTTTAAAGCATTTCTAAGGCTATAATTCTCTTCCATGTAGGCCTGCAATCCACCCACTGGAGGGAAAATGGTATTTATTCAAGGAGAGGAGCAGGCAGGTTGCCGTCAGCTAAGCAGTCGGCTCCGGGCTACTTATTTTTCAGCAGCATTTATATCTGTGCTTTTTCCAATAGACCGTAGTTAGAGCTCCTAAAGTGTCCAATCTAAAATGTCTTTTGAAACGTTCTGAAAATGTTTTTCTCTCTTTTCAGTGGGTGTATCATTTTGTGAGCCATTCTTGCCTAGCTGGAGCAAATTTTAGCTGGCTCATGGCAGGTATAAACGGACCTTCTCATTGTCGTGCCCCTTACTGTTAAAGTGATCTCTGCAACAAGGGAGGATTTGGAAGAGATGGCATCTAAAAGCGGAGCGTGTAGGAAGGGCAAGAGAAAGTCCTGAAAAGATCTTATTACCTTATTATTATAATCAGATGCTGTTACAGGACTTTTGCTAATATTCATATCCTAAGAACTCTCTAACCCTGGGAAAGGTTGTTACAACATTGTTCGTTATGATGTAGATTTGGATTTGCTGTGCACTGCTCACATCCTGAGGCTGAAAAGAGTAACTCCTTAAACTTAGTCCCTGACAGGAAGTGTCACAGATTTTTTTTTCTGGATGAGGTCAGGAGAACAACACACAAAGACCTCACTCCACCCAATTCCACTATGTAAAAGTGGACCACCACTGGTCAATTTATATTAAACATTGTCCTCCCTCAATAATTCATTACTCCTTTAAATTCAAATGCTTTTGGGAAGAGTCACCCACAAATTACTGGTTTTATTATAGGTGCATTAGAAAAATAGTTGAATGACTTGGAGGTACAAAGCCTTTGATATGATTAGCTGTGTCCAAGTATCAGGCAGACTGCTGAACGGAAAAATTCATATTTTTGTGGATAAATGAATTGAATATGCAGCAGTTTCTCAATCTTGGCACAACTGAGATAGATAATCTTTATTGTGTGGAGCTGCCCTATGCATTGTGGGGTATTTAGCAGCAATGCTGGACTCTACCCACTAGACCTTATTTCATCAGCACCTCAAATTGTGACATCCATACTTATTGCCAAATTACAAAATTATCCCTCTTTTTCATTGGTTTGAGAGCAAGGCACAGTTAGGACCAACATAAGGAAAAGTTCTCAGAAATGAAACAGACTAGTCTGGAAGGATGGGTATAGAAACTGATTCCTCTGTCATTGGAGTTATTCCAGCAAAACCTGGCCTATTATTGAGGAAATGGAAGCAAGATTTTAATATTTGAACTACAGATGTTCCTTGACTTACAATGGGGTTACATCTTGATAAACTATTGTAAACTGAAAATGTGATAAGTCCAAAATGCATTTAATGCACCTAACCTACCAAATGTCACCCATAGCTTTATGCAACCTGCATTAAACATTCTCAAAACACCACATTAGTCTATGGTTGGGCCAAACCATCTCGCCGTGGCGGTCCAACATCCCGAGAGAAGTCGTAGCCCTGGAAAAGAAAAAAATTAAGATATAGTTTCTACTGAATGTGTATCACTTTTTCACCCTTATAAAGCCAAAAATCACAAGTCTAACCATTATAAGTTGGGGATCATCTGTATATGGTATTTAAGGGCATTTGTTACCTTTAAAATTATACGTTACTCAAGCAAAATACTCTGCTATTAGGATACGAATGATTGCAAAGGAAGTTTCTAAAACATGAAACATATAAATAATAGGCTCTTTTCCATCAGGGTCTCTTTGAAGAAATCTAGTCAGTTGTCATTCTACTTGATGATGGTAGTATTCTTGTGAACTTGGAGCATCAAACATCTCAATTACTTGCCTATTCCAACTATGACACTGATCAAATAATTTTTCATCAGAAAATAAGCATTTATTAAGCATATATACTTAAGTACAGCAAGAACGCTATTGTGTAGAGTCTAGGTAAGATGAGGCAGAGAGGATGTAAAACACAATTTTTAAATAGTAGACATCTTAAGAGCCTCTAAGACATGTATAAGCAAATTAGAAAATATATCAAGTCTATACATAAAAGAGGTACAAGTGTAGGATGTGATATCAATTGGCAACATTAAGTACTAGGAGACCACAGGGAAATGAAAGAATGAGCAGAAAGGAATGGAGTTGAGCAGGGAAAAGACTTGTAGATCTGTACACACAGAAAACCTTTGCCATCTTCCTAGAACATTGTTTTCTCATAGTCTACTGAACACGATCTGCACACAGTGTTTCTTCTACCTGGAATGTAATGTTCTTTAGTTCTCTACAGGCCTCTCCAAATCCTTTTCTCCTTCAGTTCACAGTTCCAACCCCCGCCCCCCTTGTGAGAAACTTTTCCCAAGCTTCCACACATCAACACACACCTCCATTACTGTCTTATTCAATATAAAAATACATTTGCATATATTTTCCCACAAAACTGTAAGCTACTTAAGTTTAGGAACTACATCTTTTTTGTCTTTGTGTTGAGGGCACCTAAAGTAATGCTCTTCCATGTTGACACTAAATGGTTTTTGGGATGAATTGTATAACAGAATGGTAGCCTAAAACCCATCCAGAAGGTTGAAAATCCAGAAATGAATTTTGGATTGGAGATCATAGCCATGAGCTGCCTATGCACTTTAGGTGTCCACAAATGAAAATTAGCATTTGCCTTCAATGGGAAACTGGGTTTGATACAAAAGACAGATGACATAGCCAAGCAGGCATGTGGGACAAAAGCACCCTCATCCTCCTGGTCTCCACTGCCTACCTGTGTGCCACAACAGATGCTTTGGTTTGACAGCAGCTCTAAGGCTTCCACTCCACTTTCCCTCAGGCTGACTATCCAGAGAAGACTGCCCATTACCATGGCAGATAAGGTCAGAGCTCCGTCTGTCCTCTAATGCAGTCTCTGCGCAGTCTCTCCACATAAAGGACCTGCAGAGTGCCAACTGTGCCAGACCCTGTGTGTGCAGCTAACACAAAAGAGAAGGCAGCAGCATCCAGGCCTCAAGAAAAGCAGAGTGACAGTGTTAGAAACCAGTTCACTAGTTTGTCTTTAGTGTCTCTATCACTAGAAATGTAAAAACGATAGTTGTATTTAGTGGGATTAATATTGCAAATAATAATAGTCATAGCACAGATACATTACAACTACACATTTTCAGCGTGACTTTCTTGAAAATTTTCAGCTCAGTGATCTTAGTAGGATGTATGTAACCCTTCACTGCCTCTCTTCTCATGTTTAAGATTGAACTAGTAGTAGTACCTCTCTTACTGGGTTACTGTGGGAATTAAATGAGAAAATACATGAAAAGCAATAAAAATAGTGTTTGATCATGATGAGCACTCAATGTTTTAGATTTTTAGCAATTTTTTTGTTAGCTTTAGTTCTTTCTTTCTTTCTTTCTATCTTTTTTAACTTTTAACATCTCTAGTCTAAGAGTCTAAGAGGAACAGTTTCAAGAGGAATTGAGGCTCATAAAGGTTAAGCATGAAGTTCAAGTTTCTACCACTTTATAAGTAGTGGAATCAACATTAAAATCCATATAGAGCTTGCCGCCCACACTGCTATCCTGATCACCCCCTCACATAATCTAAGCTTCAGAAAAACCCAACTCCAAAGTTATCTCAGACAGAAGTTTTATTTCCTTCCCAGACTTTTCATTCTAAGGCATTCTCACCAAGCGGGTCATTTTTGAAACCTCCCTGGGTTGCACCTACTTCCCCTCCTTCAAAAAGAGCAATGCTGTTAGGACTTCATCACAGGAGAGAGGCAATAGCAACAGCAATTTTAAAGTGTGCTTAATAACATATTTCACTGTAGCAACTTTTCACCAGAGATAATCATCTAAGGTGCACTATTTTTCTTTCCTTTGTTCATTTATTACTTAATTAATTCCCATTCTGTCATGTGTTTATTTGGAAACCAGTCTTGTGAAAAACAAGAGGTTACCATTAGGACCACTGTCTGCAGGGCAACAGAATGCTCCAGGGCTGAGAATCAGCTACTATTGCAGCAACATGTCTATGATTGCAGGACGTGGGATGAAGATCAACATATACAAACATTCCTGAAATATAAACAAATATCTAAGAATATAATCATAGATTAATTGACAAGCTAATTGAAATAGGACTCCTGACACTTTCAGTTAAACTTATGATACGATTTTGCATTGACAACCCAAAATTCTCTTTGCAAATTACTATCAAACATGTGCCTTTTTAATAGATCGATACGTACAAAGCTCAGTATCTCAATATAGAAAGCGCCAACACTTAGCAGTTGATAAAAAAGACAGATGACATAGCCAAGCAGGCATGTGGGACAAAAGCACCCTCATCCTCCTTGTCTCCACTGCCTACATGTGTGCCACAACAGATTGATTTAACGCAGTAGAAGTGCTTTCACTGGGCTATGAAAAATGCAGCTGAAAATGAGCAGAACACTTGTCCAATGCGCGGACTTTGGAAAGTTAAGAATAGTGTTTGAAAAACACCTGCCATTAAACTCTAAGTAAACATTGATGCTCCAGGTGGTGTATCAGTGGGACTTCGAGCACTAAATTGTGGTGGCACTATTTTTGATATCACCACCTGGTTGATTATGAAAATCCCTCTGTTACTAGTGACAAAGTGCTGATTCTTGCCATAGGAGAGGATACAATAGAAGCAACACCTTCAAAAATTATATTCCAAATATAGAGCATATTTTCTTGCCAAATGTTCAGAATGGCAAAGCATCTTGAGACTTTTGCCATCACTTAGCAGGGTTAAAAGTGCAGGGTGTACACCCCAGGGACTAGCTGGTTTCTCCCTGGCCAGGGCCTCCAATTTGGGTAGCTGCCATTGGGTTCTCAATGCAGCTGCATAGAATGCAAATCAGGCAATCAGGTTCTCCCAGTGAGAACAACAGATGTGGTCGAACACAGTCTACAATTTTTTCAGAATATTTATATTAAAAAAGCAATATTTCATCAAAGAAAAGCTACGTATACACATTAAGCACATATTAGGTAGGTTTACATGGCAACAGTTTTAAGTAATATCATTCATACAAGATTTAAAGAAATGCAACAATAAATGGAGGTCGGGTAAATTTCAGCTGTTACAATGGCTATTTAACAGACTCTCAGTTTTTAGTTCTACACCAAAGAAAGCCTTCATGGTATCTCTTCTGAGATGCTTCCAGAAATGGAAAAGGTCTTGAGCTTTTCTACAGTCTCCAACAACCAGTATTATTTATGATCTGCTTCTTTCCAAGAAGGATTCAAGGTGACCTGGAGTTACACACACAGGGGAGCAAATGAAGTACTGAGGTAATTACTATCAATCAAACAAATGGTTGTAAGTGGACTCAAGTTTTTGTTAAACCTTGGATCTTGACCTTTCTATTATTAATTTATTCATCATTATTCCGATTACATGATTCCTGGCCTTCAAGAACTCACAGCCTAAGTCAGAATAAGTATTTTGTCCATCTGATTACCCTTTTCTAACCCCTTTTTTTTAAGTGGGATGTCATATGCTGTAGTCTTTTTAAAACATAATAACTTTGGTCATGTCATTTCCTTAATTAAAAAATTGTAATGTTGTTTTTTCTCTTAAAGAATAAAATTTAAAATCTTTAGCATAGCATATAAAATACTTAGTCTAGACACAGCCCCTCTAGTCTTTCTTGCCTTCCAATCTCTACAGTGCACTGGGTACTCAGGTAATACTACACTTTCTGATACTACAAAAGCAAATGTTTCTTTACCCATCTCTGTCTTCATGTTCTTCCTTCTACCTACAAAACTTTCTTTCCCTTTTCTCTGCCTGGCAAACTTTCACTTACTTTTCAAGATCAAGCCTAAATGTCACCTCTACGTGGGAGTCTGCTGTGACCAACCTGAGTATAATTAGTTGCTCCTTCACTGGTGTTTTTGTATGAGTATGTATACATATATGTCAAACATTTATTCTCATTATGTTTAGTTGTCAGACTATAACTTCCTGGAAGATAGTGAGGGTACATTACTCATCTTAGGGAAACCTAAATTTTCAAAGAGTGGCTTGTCTAATTGGCCTCAAATTTTGATGAGTGAATGACTGCTCGGTTAAACATTTTGCAGGATCTCTACTACTTTATCACCTTTGGAGCACTTATTATGGGCCAGCCAAAGAGTGAGTTAGATGCTTCATATGTGTTATCAGTTGACCTTTATTTATAACTTCCTAAGCCAGCGGCTATTAACATCCGCGTTTTACAGATGGAGAAATTGAAGCTTAAGGAATTAAAATAACTTCCCTAAATTCACACAGCTAGTGAGAGGAGTTGGGATTTCAATGTTAGCCTATTTGAGTCCAACCCTATGCCCTGAACCACTATACTATTTGCTTTTGTGCCTGACAGCTGTTGACCTAATGAACAGTTAACAGAAAACCCAGGAATAACACAGTTCTATTAGCTACAAGTAATATAGTATATATCCCTCTGTTCTAATTATTGCCACCAAACTTCAGAAGTAAACAATAATCATATTTTTAAGTTAGCCTATAGTCCTCAGATCCCCTCAGGCATACAAAGTAGCTTTTGGCCTTTGGTTAACAACCAACAAGAACAGAAATGCTTTTTTTCCTATTCATAGGCTTTATTTGTCATATTATGGTGATACAAGCCATTTCAAGGGCTGCAGAAAAATATGGATTAGTTCAACTTGTTGATTTTTAAATCCTTAAGAGACATTGTCAAGAATCAAGGCACTGAAGGACATGTTTCTACAGGTCTGCTGGGGTCAAGTCACCCTAGGAATTAAGTTTTAGCAGGTGTTGTTGACAAACACTGATGCACTCTGGATCCATGGATGAGGACTAGAATCCAAATCAATTCAGCTCTATGATTTCTCCTGAAAATTCATTCATGGGGTAAAAAAGGAGCAAAGAGCAGATGCAGACTGATTTTGTGGGCAAAATACCTTCTTGTTTCTCTTGAAAATACCTACTAGGTCTGTCTGGAAACAAAGTTATTTCTTAGATAGTGTGCCTGGTTAGTAAGGGAACAAGACAGACACTTGTCAAATGTGGAGTGGCACTGTCATGATGAGAAACCTGACATGTCTTATAATGCCAGTCTCCTGAAGAAAAACGTGATTCAAGGAATCCTATGTGGTCTGCATATCATTTTAGCCTCAGCAATGATCCATGAGATGACAAAATGGCTAACCTTGCTATTCATAAGGCCCTTAGTCACAAATAACCCAAAAGTGTCTGATTATCTGGGCAGGTGTTGACTGCAATTATTTCAGGAGAGATTGGGCTAGAAATCAGGGTTACTTAAAGCCATTCTTGAGAGTTTCTGCCATGATTACAAAGTCTTCTGTCAAGAATGTCCAGGCAAAATCATCAGGACTGAGCCATGCTATCAAATGGGAATGGCAATATGAATCTTTGACTGGGGTATTTGGAGGCCTGTGGCATGTAAGAATCAGTGATGTTTTCAGATTATACAGAGTATACTGGCATTTACTATACTCCACTTTATGAATTCCTAAATGCAGATTAATATCTGGCCTTCAGACATGGGCTACAGTCCATTCCTTTCATGCAAAACATTCCCAGATGCGCTGCAGGTAGTGTGATCCAAAAAGAAAAAAAACCCAAAAAACCAGTGACTAATCCTTTTTGCAATAACAATAAGATTGGCATCCTTTATAAGCAGATAACTCATGTGATGTGAACAGCTTGAATTCCTCAGGCAGCTTCTCAACTATATACCACCTCCAGTTCTCATTTAAAATCTAAGCCAATCTGGGATGTGGTATAGATAATAGTGCAACTCAACCAATCTGAATAGGAGAGTCACTGTGGGCTCTTACCATCACAACTTGTAGAACTTGCTTTATGTAATAACCTTGGTTATCAGGTAGCAGATGGTATAAAGTGCAGCACTCAGTGGTTTTCTTCCAGTCTTATATATAAAGCGTTTAATTAAAAGATTGGAACAGAGTTTTCAGCACTGCATATGTGATAAAACAACTGAAGGGTTAGGCTTATTCTTAGAAACAAGCCCCAAAGAGATGTGTAAACATCACAGAATGCAAAGGCAAACCCATGGAGGTGATCATTGAGTCTCCTGATTCCCATGATGGCAGCAAGGGGTTATTTTTCAATTATATACGGTTTAGCTCTGTCGATAGCACTTTTGGAAAATAAGCACTTGGTGCCTTTTTACCATCTGGAATTCTTGTAGCTAAGCTCAGAGCCACACAAAAACCAGTGACTGTTATTCCCCTCACAGTATTAGCACAGCCTCAGAAGTCTATAACAATGAAAGTTTGGAAACGTATCCTCATGATGCACAATCACTTTTAGTGGGAAGTTTATTTCTACAAGACTCCAAACTTGCATACTCCTTTTTGTCTTCTGTTGAAAAAAAAAATGACATTGTGTCATCACAGAAGGCATAAAGCTTATGTTTGAAATGGAAACATTATGATGTCCTAAATGGGAAGAGTGATCACAGGACTATGAGGCACAGAAGTGACTCTGACATTTCCAATCCATACTCCCTTTTTCCACAACATCAAAGAACACTAGACTGTCTGAGCTCTTTCCCATAGTTCATACTCTTTTGCTCCCGTGATCAGAGAGCATCACTGAAATAGGGCATGGCTCCTGGAATTCTAGAGTCCTCATGACTTTCTAAACATTGTCAGGAGGAGTAAAACTCTCAAATAAATTGGTCTTTCACCCAAAATTCTCAACAGTGAAGAAGGATGGTTTCTATGCCTACAGTAGCATCACTCCACAACAAGCTATTGATTAGGGGAATGCCAAAGTTTTGGGCATTGCCAAGAAAGAATACTAAGTGTACAACTGATACAAGCTGTGAGTGTTTGGCTGTTTGTGTATCTGACACATAATACATTTGTCTCCAGAAAAGCCTTAGCTTACCAGCTAATCTTAGTATTGGTTCATTTGGTGAAACCTGCCTTAGGTCTAAATTCATATGACTCCTATTTAAGGTTTATGTGGTTTGAGGATTGAGGCTTCATGAATAAGGCCCTTAGTTTGTTTTCCTTTGAACAAAAGGGCAGTTATCTAACCTAAAGGGAATTGGTTCAATGGCCAGATCCAGTTAGTATAATATTGACTTGCTTTTGTATAATCCTAGATAGTTACAGAGTGATAATTTAGAGAAATTGGTTTTAACAGTTTGAAAACCTTTTTTTGTGTCAGATTCCTAAAGTTCTAAGCCAATTACTTGTCTCATGTGTCCTCTTATTTTGGGTAGAAATTGACTATAGTTAATGACAGATACACATTGCACAGAAAATTGTTTATCAGTAGTGTTTGATAGTAGCTTTATATTGCTTGCTGGTGATCAACTATTTTTGGCCCCACAGAAACCTATCCTTATAATTAGAAAGACTATGTGGTTGAGCAAGAAACTACCAACTCATGTATCAACTCATTCATTTAACAAACATTATGTGGCACCTCTATACTTTGCAAGACATTAAGAAAACAAGGAGTAATATAATTTATAAGTAATACTATTAAAACTCTGATCCCTATGGAGGCTGTAATCTGCCCTTCTCACTCCCTCCCCACCACCTGTAATAGCATTTGTGGGCATTAATGCTGAAGAATTACCCATTTAAAGGGTTTAAATTCTGAAGGTGTTTGCTACGTAGAATTGTTCTGCATTATTATAAAGCATTTTCAGGAAGTTAAGAAAAGATACACATTATCTGTTCTGAAGAGTTTCCATTTCAGTAGAAGAATCAGTAAATAGTCTTGAAATGACCATATTATTTGATTATTGGCATGAGAGAAATAAATGGAGTGAAAGGGTCTCAGAGAATGGGCACACAGCTCAGCCTAGTGAGGTGTCAGGAAAGGCTTCTCAGCAAATGGACCCTGGAATGGATTAGCAGAGCAGACAGAAGGTAAAGGTCATTTTAAGCAAAAGAATCAGCACATGCAAAGGCATGTATATGTGAGAACATGGTAAACTGAAGAAACTAGACAGACTTGGGTTCATTCGGAGGGGAAAAGGACGGGAAAATGCTGGCAGACACAACAACATGTAACATCGGTGTGTTAGACAACTGTTAGAGATGAAAGCCATCCTAAATAACTTCAATTTACTACCACAAAACTTGGAAGAAGAGAAAAACTACTAATTGTAGATCATAATATCTGCTGGAAAACCTAAGTCACCTAGCCAAGATCAGCATACTTAGCATTTTTCCTCGGGCCATAAAAGAAAAAGTTCATATATTTGTGACTTGATAGGTTACAATGAAAACATTGCAATACCTAGTCCTGGATAAATTCAGACCATCCAGAACACGGAAATCCCAAGGTGTTTGAACTCTGAATGTAAAGCTCTAGTACAGGCTACACATGGAAAGGGCTTCTGCAAGCCTGCATGCAGTCCCTCAGGCCCTAGGAAGTAACAGGTTTTGCCATAAGGTCATTCTGTTGCTCACATAAATCATGAAGTCAGACTTGATCATGATATGGATGGTTTAAAGCTTTCAAGTATCCAGTTGACATTTCCCTGAATTCTTAGAAAACTCTCGTGATCTTTGTGGCTGGTCAGTCAGTAAACAAATGTTGATGAAGCCACCCAAAGTATAGACTGACAAATGAAAATGGAAATACATATGTATATATTTAATAACAAAGAATGATTGCTTATTGTCCTCAAATTAAGAATTTCATGCCTTCATAACTTAAAAGAGACAAAAATGTTATCACTTGAAATGTGTCACTACATAGTAGTGAAAGGAATCATATATGGTAGAGATTAGAAGCTTGGGTTACAGAATGGATTGAATTAGCATGGGAAGTTGAGCATAGCATCAACATACCTGGGATCAAATCCTGTCTTTACCATCTAAGAACTCTTTAGCAAGATCCCTGGGGCTCTGTGCGTCAGTCCCAGTCTAAAATGGGACAACTGTAGTATGTATTTTACTAGATTGTAATGGGATGAAAGGAGATAATGTATCTACAATAGTTGGATCTAAATTTGAATCTAAAGAGAGCAAATCACTTAATAACCCCCCTTTGACGTTGGGTATCTGCAAAATTTAACTTTTCATCTGCACCCTCATGTTCAACTAGTTTTGTTTTATCGTTCTTGTGTAATTTTAACTTCAACCCAGACAGATCCATGTAATATAATCATATTGCCAGAGAGGGAGACAGGTTCTTTGGAAACAATCAAGAGACTGGGCTTTAAGTTTTATTTTTCCATTTACTGGTTGTATAAAATTTTGGAAAGTCTCTTCACCCCATGAGTGTCAATTTCTTCACCTTTAATGCAAAAGGCTTATCTTTTATCTGCTTGGCTCCTCCTAGCTCTAAAATGTAAAGTTCTTGTGGCTTATCTATAGTTTCTTCCAAAGTCATTGATATAAATTTAATACATATTACTTGACCAACTCATGCAGATGTTCTTTCAAACTGTTCTCTTTTAGTATATTTAATTTGGTCATTAATTCCTATCACTTTTCCTTTTCCACTAGATTTCAAGTAGCCATCAATGCCTTGTTGAAGTCATGGCTCTCTATGGCTACAGCTCTTTCCAAAATGGCTCAATTAATGTAAAAAAATTCTAGTGGAACTGACTCTTAGTGAATCTATGCCAATTCTTGGTAATCACCTTGGTTGTTTCTAAGTGTTTGCATGCTCTTTTTTAGAAAACTTTATTCTAGAAAGTTCTCAAAATATATTATGCTTATTATATATATTTAGTATTGATTTATAGTTCCTGGATTTGCCCTCACTCTTTCCTTTGCCCCTCTGAGTCCTATTAGTAATAGTGATTTCATAATTTAATCTGTGATAGCTTCCAGAACTCGGAATTGGAGGCAAACTCAATCACTATGATTAGTAGCTTTCTTTTGCTCTTCTCTCCTGCTTTGATGTGAGAAAACTTTTCCATATCGTTGTATTACCATTTTCAGGTTAGAAAACATCCTCATTGAGGAGAATGAGGACACAAGAGGGACTCGGCAGTGTCTTTCTTTAACTCACCTGGACCCAACTTATCTAGCCAGTGGTTCTCTCTTTCTTTATACATCTTTTCCTGAAACATAATTTATATATAAGACAATAACAAGAAAACCCATTTTGATCCATTTTCACATTATGTGCTTTAGTCTTACAATCCTCACAGGTTCATGCCAATTTTTATGTTGTCCATGAAGATGTCCAAGAGCCCAACACACTGGCAACACCCATCCCTTGTCACTAGTCTTTTTAACTCTCAAATTCCCCAGTGCAGCCTTGCAGCCCAGTGGGGTCTTTGAAGATCTTGTCTTGTTTAGACTATGTCCAAATTATTTTTTAAGTCTCCTTATCTCTTTTAAACTATATACCTTTTTAGAGGTTCTATCCATAAGTGTATCTCTACATTTAAAATATTTTTTTCTAAAGTATATATGACTAGATCATGTTTTTTCTTCCTCCACTCCTACTAATAATCTAATTGGGTAACTTTCTTCCAAAATTTCACATTACTTCCCCATCCTAAAATGGTTCTTATTTTTAAAATGCAGTCCAGTGTAGGAGTTCCCCTTTTTTCTTCATGCTTTTTCAGAGAAACCATATGGCCAGTAAAGCAAGTCAGGAATGCTTAAGATGCCCAGTTTTCAGACAAATGAAACAGGAAACTTCCAGCCAACAACTACCTAGATATCCCCCAACTCCAGCTTTAAGTCTTATGTTAAAAGTTCCGACTCACAGCACTTAGGCAATTTTTTGTGTACACCACATGGCTTTGGCTCCTCTGCCCTGTTCTTCCTACCTGGGAGCCTTTCTGTGCTTCTGACTTTAGATTCATAGTGACACAGAAGAGGGTGGACAGAAAGCTAGAAGAGGATAGTCATGACACTTTCTATCATAAAAGACTGTTGTGAATATCAAAGGAGAACACACATATGTTTTAGTATATTAGAAACTGGTTTAACAACAGATACACATATATGAAATGTTTTATTTATTAAGATTTTTACTCTTATAATCCAAGGAAACTAATTTTAAAAAGAACAGCTCATCATGATAAAGGCAGTTGGACACTTTGCTCTATGACTCAATATAGGTGATACAATTGAGATTTTGCTGACTTCCTTATTAGTGTTCCATTCTTATATTTCAGCTCACTAAACATGCCTCCTTTTCCTAGAGTAAGCTGTAGTCTCCTCATTAAACACACACACATGAAAAATAGAGAAAAAAAACTTTTTCAAATGATGGCAACAATGGCAGTTTTATTCTAACCCACTACCTTTCCCAAAATGCTACAGCTCATTGTGCCCCGTCCCAGTATAGACAATCTTTGCCACGTTGCCATTATTGTTGCCTAGTTCATTCTCTTGTACAGCCTGCCTTGCTTGTAAAGTGTTCTTAGATATCCTGAAGAAATAAACCTGAAGCCACAGGATCCCTTCCATCAAAAGACAAAAGCTATTTTCTTAAGTAACTTCTCGTTACTTTTTTTCCATGGAAGAACAGATTCCTTCACTGTGCTTTCTAGTTGCCAGACAATGTCTCTAGGCATTTTTCAGGTTCTTTCATTCTCTGCCTCCATGAAGGTTTCAGGTCCTCATGAATATAACTTGAAGACAAGAGACTATAGCATCAAGAAGGGATGGGCTCTCTAGAGTGACCTAGAAACACCATAATCAAATCTATGCACAGACTCATCACCAGTCTGCCACAGTGGTCCATAAACCCAAAGGAAACCAGTACTCACTTTACCAAATGCAAGAAAGATGAGGTCTCAAATTTGTATTATATTGCATGCTAAGAACCAGGTTTTCTAGCTGTTCTATTTGTAATTAAGTAAGAGGTACCAGGATTTGAAAAGACATAGGAAACATTTTTTATAGCTCTGGACTACATTGAAAGAATTGGTTTTATAGCAGGCCAGATCTCCAAGAACATGCTTGTGGCTGTGTTTGAACTTGGCTGTTGGTTTCCTTTGCCAGTTGAAATAATGATTAATCAGGACTCAGATGTCAATTGTTTTATGTTACTTATGCTCTTTGTTAACAGCTGCCTATTTCAAGCTATGCTTCCTGCATGTCAAATATAAACCTGAAACCACAATTTCCAGAAGGAAAATTTTAATATCCTTATGGAGTACATCATAATATTTAATGTTGTTTCTGATTAGTACATTATGTAACTTAACTAAAGTGAGTATACAGATAGATGTGTTAAGAGTATGTGGAGTAGTCAGAAAACATAAAAACAAACTTATTATTAGATAGACTTATAATATGTGTAGATATTTTTAATGTATTTATGCAAATACTCTATGTATAAAATCTCCTGATAAGCAAGTCTTACTTTCCTTTTTTTTTTTTTTTTTTTTTTTTTACTTATTTTATTTCAGGGACAGAGAGAGAGTCAGACAGAGGGATAGATAGGGACAGACAGACAGGAATGGAGAGAGGTGAGAAGCACCAATCATCAGTTTCTCGTTGCCGTTGCGACACCTTAGTTGTTCATTGATTGCTTTCTCACATGTGCCTTGACCCCGGGCCTTCAGCAGACCGAGCCACCCCTTGCTGGAGCCAGCAACCTTGGGTCCAAGCTGGCGAGCTTTTGCTCAAGCCAGATGGGCCCGCGCTCAAGCTGGCAACCTCAGGGTCTCGAACCTGGGTCTTCCGCATCCCAGTCCGATGCTCTATCCACTGCGCCACCGCCTGGTCAGGCACTTTCCTTTTTTGTTCTGTAACAAATAAAAACAGTAAAAGATTGTTGATAGGTGAATTATAAGAAATGTAAATTCTTCATTCAGTTAAGTTTTAAACATTTTGACATAGATGGTCTTTCTTGACATGGTCCTTGATTCTTTCTTATTTGTTTTATAATCTAATATATTAGAAGAATAGAATTTTTATTTTTTTCTTTCCCATACTCCAAGTAGAAAGAAATTTATGAAAGAAAAAGAAAACAAAGAAAATACTGGTCAAGCTTTTTAGAAGTTTAGAAAAGTCTATGCCTAAAATTTGGGGTGGACCAAATAGAATTGATTTTTTTTTTTTTTTGCTTAACCTAGATAATAAATATCTAATTTGAACTGTTCATGTGGCATACAGTTCTCAAATGAAGCTCTTTCAGAAACTGCCATTTTTAGCAAAAGAGGGGGAAGTGAGAATTCAACAAGATTAAGGCTCTTTCTATACAAATGCAGCCAAATTGTCTAAAAATTGACTTTGGCCAATTTACTGTAGCGCATTGTTTGACTGAGTTATAAGAGGACCTCAAACACTTCAAACAACCACACTGAGGACACATGAAAGGGATTAATCGTAGTCCAGGGTCTAGAATAAAGTCTGGGTAGAGGGTGTCCTTTTCATTTCTCTACTGTCTTTCTCCATATCACCAACTATGCTGCATGGAACCTGCTGCTCCCTAATATACAATACCCAGAAATGCGTCTGGCGAAGTATCAAGAAAAGTTTAGCGATCTAGAGGTGAAAGGGAGCTGGGTAAGAAGTCTGCTATTAGTCATTTTTCATCGCTCTGGGTTTCTAAAACAAATACTTCCCCTTTCTCCCTCTTCAGGTGGCAAACCTGCTCAGGCTCTTCCAGATCCCTCAGATAAGCTACGCGTCCACCAGCGCCAAACTCAGCGACAAATCGCGCTATGATTACTTTGCCAGGACCGTCCCCCCGGACTTCTACCAGGCCAAGGCCATGGCTGAGATCTTGCGTTTCTTTAACTGGACTTACGTGTCCACTGTGGCCTCCGAGGGAGACTACGGGGAGACTGGGATAGAGGCCTTCGAGCAAGAAGCCCGCCTGCGCAACATCTGCATCGCCACCGCAGAGAAGGTGGGTCGCTCCAACATCCGTAAGTCCTATGACAGCGTGATCCGCGAGCTGCTGCAGAAGCCCAACGCGCGTGTCGTGGTCCTCTTCATGCGCGGGGACGACTCACGTGAGCTCATCTCTGCTGCCAGCCGCGCCAACGCCTCCTTCACCTGGGTGGCCAGCGACGGCTGGGGCGCGCAAGAGAGCATCGTCAAGGGCAGCGAGCACGTGGCTTATGGTGCCATCACCCTGGAGCTGGCCTCGCAGCCAGTCCGCCAGTTTGACCGCTACTTCCAGAGCCTCAACCCCTACAACAACCACCGCAACCCCTGGTTCCGGGACTTTTGGGAGCAGAAGTTCCAGTGCAGCCTCCAGAACAAACGGAACCACCGGCGTGCTTGTGACAAGCACCTGGCCATCGACAGCAGCAACTATGAGCAAGAATCCAAGATCATGTTTGTGGTGAACGCGGTTTATGCTATGGCCCATGCCCTGCACAAAATGCAGCGCACCCTTTGTCCCAACACCACCAAGCTTTGCGATGCGATGAAGATCCTGGATGGGAAGAAGTTGTACAAGGATTATTTGCTGAAAATCAATTTCACAGGTAAGCAAGGAGCCTTTGATCATCTTCTATGGTGCAAAATGGTGATATCCAATAGGAATCCAATACCTCTGGCTCGACCCAGAAATTGTTTCAGAGTTACTAAAAGGGTTCCAGCTGTTAAACCAATGTTGCAAGATGCAATACGATGGCTCTTTGATGTTCTTATTTTTGAGTGGCTATCTTGGCTGATACGCTACATGAAATTGAAAGGCCCCCTAGGTGGTCTGATGTGGTAGCTGCCGGATGCGAGCTATGCTACATTTGCTCTCTTTCTTGTTGTTAGCTGTAAGATATGACACCCATGAGCAAGGCATTTAATCTTCTTTAGCAGAACTGACAACTCTCTAAGGAACGTGAACTTCCAAGCCTTCCTTGTGGGTGATTTGAGCAAAAGAATCTCATAACTTTCACAGTAGGTGAGAGAAACAAAATCATTCTTTCCCCAGAGTCAAATTAGTGGGAGGAAAGGGGAACACACTCCAACCATGGAGATTTCCAGACACTTGACATTGTTTATTCTGCTACACAGAAATATTTCCGTGTCGGAATTCAGAGTGGTGGATTTTCTTAAATTATGTTATGAAATGAAACATCTTCTAGGAGCCTGAGTATAAGCAAATAGAAGACTGATGGAAATCATTTTGATAGAGTAGTGAACATATAAGTGTATTTAAAGTGCCTTTTGTTTACTCCCAAATATGGTCTAAATATTTCTAAATATAACATTGCATTTTTATGCATTATAACCTCTAAGAAGCACAAAATCTTTAGGCTTGCATTTGCTACTAAAGTACAATGATATATCAGTACATTAAAGTACTAGTTCTGGGGACTTTAGCTTAATTCCCGATCATTAAATGGTAAGTAATATTAGTGGGCACAAAAAAATTTGCTGTCAAAAATATTTTAATGATAAAATGCTTTCATTTGCTTAAATTGTTAATAATCTCTCATGGCACTAAGGTATTGTTCTCAAATGCACAGTCTGTTGTACTTTATCATTCAAAACATGAAAGTTTGTACACTCAAATCATACTATCACTGGAGCAAGCGGCAGCTCACATCGCCCTTATAAATGATCCCTCAGGAGTCAAATGGCCTGAAAAATCATTGGTAATACTGAGAGAGGATCCCATGACCATTGTTTCCCAGTTTAGAAGTCTAATCCCTAAACCAGTCTTAAAAATAAGCACAGAAATAACCAGCCTGCTTTCTTGCACATTTTTCTTCATTCTACCCACAGGGAGCCAAAAATAACAGAAATCAATTATGTCAGTGTTCCTTCCTATCCATCTGATGGATACCATCTCTTAACATTAGAATGGCTGTTGTAAATCGTAAAGATTAAACCTTTTCTGTGCCCTGTATTTCCACAGGTGTATTCCACATAGAAATATTATTTGTGTGTGTGTATATGTGTGTGTGTGCATATGTGTGTATGTATAATAATAATAATAGCAAAATAGCATTTATATCAAACTCACAGTTCCCATTGACATCTCCAGAAAATGAATGGACCATAGAGTAAGTAAAAATGAATCCCTTTACCCTGAATATAAATGAACTCTCAAGTCTCTATAAATTGTATCAACGCTGCACTTAATTCTTAAGGATAAATAAATAAGCATCCTCCCCCCCTTTCAGGCTACCTTGGAGTAATCACTTATCTTTATTAATAATATGTTATTAATTACATTTGTCATTCCTGTTTATTCCTTACTCCTGGGCATGCAAATATGTCTACTCATCAACAGCTAATAGAAAGAGAACTCTTACATTTCAGGAAGCACTTGAAAGGTCTTTTATATAACCAAATTATTTTTCTTCATTTCTCTTACTACTTGAGTCTTAAATGGTAAATGAAATAGGCCATTATTTGGATGTTTAAAAAAAAAGGTTTCTTTTGTTTGTTTTGTTTTTGTCTGCCTTATTTAATTACTGACTTTGATTCTACAATTTGGTTCGCTGTGCAGACCTGACCAGGAAGCCCACTTTAAGCTTCCTCAATCTGTCTGACATTACTAGTCATTCTCCATCTCAGAAGAGAATAGAAGGGTGAAAGATTTAAACTAAGAAAAGAGGGAATATTGTCCAGCCACCAGTTAACATGAGAATTGAACAAGAAAATGAATTACAATGGGAGGATCCAGAGATGCTAAATTAGCTAACATGTACATTACAATAACGTCCTGCCAGTCAGCCTCCCTGTCTCCACTGCTCTCCTGTCATCACCTTTTCCTCTCCCTCTCATTTCACTCAGCCACCTTTGTTTCCAAACATGGGGATTTTTTCATTCTCTGCTTGTAATGCCCTTTCCCCAGATACTCTCCTCTGGCTAATTAATTAATTCCCTAACTCCCTTAAACCTTTACTTAAATGTTAGCTTCCCAGTGAGGCCTACCTAGCAATCTTTCTTCAACTGCAATGTGCTGTGCCAACCCCCACCAGAGGTGCCCCATCTCCCTTTAATCTGCTCTGCCTTTCTTTCTTTTTCATTTTTATTTATTGATTTTAGTGAGAGAGAGAGAGAGAGAGAGATAGATAGATAGAGAGAGAGAGAGAGAGAGAGGAACATTGATCTGTTTCTGTATGTGTCCAGACTGGGATCGAACCAACAACCTCTCCACTTTCGGGACCAAGCTCTAGCCAACTGAGCCATCTGACCTGTGCAATCTGCTCTACTTTTTCTTAACACCATAATTTTTTCACCTTTTCTCATACTATATCATTTATTATTTTCATGTTTATTTTTCAGTGTTTGATCTTCATGCTGGAATATAAACCCCATGAAAATAAATTATTATCAATTTTGTTCACTGATGTAGCCCAAGTATAACAGTCACTCAGTAAATATTTGTCGATTATGCATATTTCCTTCTCTAGCTCCATTACTAAATATTGAGGGGTTTTGTTGGTTTTTTTAAATTCATTTTAATTTATTTTTTTTTATTATTCATTTTAGAGAGGAGACACAGAGTGAGAGAGAGAGAGAGAAAGAGAGAAAGGGGGGAGGAGCTGGAAGCATCAACTACTATATGTGCCTTGACCGGATCAGTGCAGGGTTTTGAACTGGCGACCTCAGTGTTCCCAGGTCGACGCTTTATCCACTGCGCCACCACAGGTCAGGCAATAGTGAGTTTTTTTAAAGGCAGAAAACATATGTTTCATCTCAAATACCCAACACAGTTTCTGGTACAAAGTGGGCATTATATAAATGTTTACTGGAGGAATAAGGAACAGGAAAAACAATAAATAGATTTATAATATATTTGCCCATTAACAAATGAATTTCAAGATAGAAACATATATGACTTCTAGAATGGCTTCCTTTTTCTTATCTTTTTAAACTAAACACTGTCCTTTAGTTATATTCTACCATTGTATTTGAGATAGATAAACTTAAAACCAAATAGCACTAGTGCCAGAGCTCTTAGCCATCACTGTTTTATAGAAGCGGACCCAAAACTAAGAGTGACTTGTCCAACGGCATCCATCATTGGGCTATTGGCAGAGGCCAAGACTGAACTCCAGGTAACTAGACCCAGTGCTACTTTTTGTAGATATACAAGGAGCTTGGGAAGTTGAGGACTTTGATCCCAAATACCTGCTATAGTTTTTGACACACATTTGACAGTAATGGAATATTTGTTAAAGAAATGAAAGATGATCAATCAGTAGGTTTGAAATATGTTTATTTTTGTGCTTTTAAAAAAATCTGTGGTCCCTTTAATGCTCCTGGACCACTTTTTCGATTACTTGGAGCTAAGGTGGTTCATAATACAAACACATGTAGGAATCTGAGCCTTAGAGTCTAAACCTTAGGGCAGGGGTCCCCAAATTACAGCCCGCGGACCTCACGCGGACCCCTCAGGCCATTTATCTGGCCCCGCCACACTTCTGGAAGGGGCACCCTGAATTCCAGCTAAAACCATTAATGTTCTAATTTGAAGGGAAAGAAAAAGAAACCAGAATTTATTGATTGCTACCTGACTGATAACAGCCATTTTATATCTTTCATTAGTTAATTCATACAAAAATCCTGTCAGGTAGATAGATACTAGTCCCTCTATCTCAGGGGTCCCCAAACTACCGCCCGGCCCATGGGCTGCATGTGGCCCCCTGAGGCCATTTATCCGGCCCCGCTGCACTTCCGGAAGGGGCACCTCTTTCATTTATGGTCAGTGAGAGGAGCACAGGATGCATCTGCACCCATAGTTCCCATTGAAATACTGATCAGTTTGTTGATTTAAATTTACTTGTTCTTTATTTTAAATATTGTATTTGTTCCCATTTTGTTTTTTACTTTAAAATAAGATATGTGCAGTGTACATAGGGATTTGTTCACAGTTTTTTTTTATAGTCCGGCCCTCCAATGGTCTGAGGGACAGTGAACTGGCCCCCTGTGTAAAAAGTTTGGGGACCCTTGCCTTAGGGTATACGTTTTTTAAGTTTCAAAGCATTTTTTTATTAATACAATTTTTTTCATCTGAAAGAGTCATGTCATCCAGAATTCTAAAATAAATATTTTAATCAGTATTATGTTTGGTGTCATGTAACTTTTTGAACTTGCTTTGAATATAATTTCATGAGCTCGTTATGCAAAAGGAAAGCTTAAGCTACCTAAGACAGTGAAAAGGAGAGGAAGCAGAGAAGCCTATTAAACATTTAAAGAAATGCAATATCTCTGTCATTTTGTATGTTCACAGTGCAATATATTTTCTCTCCCATTTATTTCTGAGACCAGTTCCAGAAAGTAGAATAGGATAAATCATAAAATTACAAAAGGCCTTCCTCAAAGATGAACTTGCTCCTACTCCTCACTTGACAGAGGTGAAAAGTCAGGTGTCGGTATAATTATCTTCACTTACTGAAGCACTTAAAAGTGAACTCAGCTGTCAGGATGATGTCCTAACTAGAGTATGTACATTCAATTCAAAAGATAGAATTCCCACTCACTGTACATACCGCCAGAGGTGTCCCAAGGCACATCCTTGGTTGAACAGGTCTTATCTTGGGAATAATATTCATAACATTCTTTGCAGTGTTGGGCTAAAACGTTTGATATTGGACAGCTTGAGAACTTGACAATAATAAGAAATTTGTCAAGATCACATATTAGGTGAACAGAACAAACCATCAGGGCCCTGATTTAGTCATTCATTCCACAGATATTTTTAGACTTTACTCTGCGACCTGGGGACCCACAGTAAACAAGACAGATGCAGTTCCTACTTCATAGAGTTTATACCAGCACCCAGGCGCCAGAAGCAGGATTAGTGGTGGCTGCAATATTAGCAGCTTGAGTTCTGTTTTGGTTTCAGTGTTGGTTTGGATTGGAAAATTTTATGAATCTTATGCCCAGAAAAAATCTAAACTCACTGAGCAAATCTTACTCCAAGGGTTTGACTTCCAAGCAAAAGGACAACTTCCTATTACTGCTCAACTAGTGCATAATGGGACATGCAACTCTGACAGTTTCTTTGTTCATTTAGTTGGTTGGTTGCTTTTTTTTTTTTCTTCACACTCATCTCTTAGTACCAGCAAAGAGACAGACTACTTACTGAGATCAGAGACCTGGATCCTGGTAAAGATGGTCCAGCTTTGTTCTCATATTTCACAAATCTCCACACCTAGAAGAGGGGCAGAGGCAGCAGCTTGGTAGTCCAGCCTCGCTGCGCCACTCACCTCTGCGTCTGACTCATCCTGTCGGTACAAGGGTCACTCCTGGTACGGAACTATAATCACAGTGCTCAGGCCAGGAAGGGCAGATTTTCTGGGACACTGCACTCCAAGGAATATGTTCGAGCTGGCCCCAACCCAGCAAGGCTCTCCTCTTGAAAAGTTCAGGGCCATCCAAGGCACAGCAAGGAAGCCAAAATGGTAATGGCCACATCTTTAGATGAATGGGCTTTGAAGTCCCTGAAAGAGCGAACTGCTCTTGATCTTGCTTCCTCCCCTGGAACATTTGTAGTTCCCACAAAAGCACAGAAACTTGTTCCAGCTCTGCTGATCAAAAGCATTTCCAAAACGTAAGGATAAATATCCTGTAATTCTTTCTTCCCTTTTCTCTCTGGTCAGCTTCCTGGGGTCACAGGAATAAGATTTAAACCCCCAAAGGCCACCACTAATGTGGTTACTTATTTGTTTATGCAACATGCATCTGTGCTTTGGTATCTTAGAAGCTTGAGAAATAATTCTCATTTTAGGGTCACACGGTGAGAACAGGAGCTTCTAGAAAATGTAATTTTCTACTTTGGCCTGAGCTTCCTGCTGCTGCTGTTTGTTATTATTATTATCATCATCATCATCATCATCATCATCATCATCATCATATAGTTGTTATTATTATGACTATTATTATTATCTTATAACCCTAAATATATCTTGACTAATTTGAAAAGTCATCATGTCTATGAAGCAGAAAAAGTAATCACTCCCAATAAAATTTGTTAAAAGTGGATTTTGGCCCTGGCTGGTGGCTCATGGATAAAGCATCAGCCCTGTGTATGGGCATCTTGCATTCAATTCTGAATCAGGGCACACAGGAGAAGTGACCATCTGCTTCTGCCTCCCTCCCTATGCCCCTTCTCTCCCCTTTTCTCTCCCACTAGTGGCTCAGTTGGTTCGATCATGGCCTTGAGAAGTGAGGATAATTTCATTGGAGTGCATCAGCCTCAAGCACTAAAAATAGCTCTGCACTCGAGCATCAGTCCCAGATGGAGTTTCACTATCTCCCCTCCTCTTGTCTTAAAACAAATGAAGTTTACCACCTTAAGTATCATAAAAAGTATGATAAATTTACTATTTCCTAAATATTTTCAAACTTTTTGGACATTGTAGTATATTTATTGTAACATCACTTACATTGATGTCTGGAGATTTAAGAAAATATTCTGAGTATTTTTTAAAACTGTAACTAACATGTAGTTTAAAAATAAGTTTAGCCTATCACTCCTGGCTTTTGGGACACCTGAGAGCTCCCTCAGTAACCTAGTCTTCTAAAGGTTTCCAATTTCTGTTGCATTAGAAACACATTTTTTTCACTTTCATATACCGACTCATCCTCAATAGGGCACTAGAAAGCCAAAACAGAGAAAGATGCCCTGGCCGGTTGGCTCAGCGATAGAGCCTCAGACCAGCATGTGGAAGTCCAGGTTCAATTCCCGGTCAGGGCACACAGGAGAAGCACCCATCTGCTTCTCCACCCTTCCCCCTCTTCTTTCTCTTTATCTCTCTCTTCCCCTCCCACAGGCAAGGCTCTGTTGGAGCAAAGTTAGCCCAGGATGGCTCCATGGCCTCCGGCTCAGGCACTAGAATGGCTCCAGCCGCAACGGAGTGATACCCCAGATGGGCAGAGCATCGCCTCCTGGTGAGCATGCCAGGTGGATCCCGTTTGGATCCATGTGGGGAGTCTGTCTGACTGCCTCCCCCGCTTCTAACTTCGGAAAAAGAACAAAAAACAAACAAAAAACAGAGAAAAGAAGTATTTACAAATGATTCAGAAAATAATTCCTGATCAGGATGGCAACTATGTACTGAAATGGAGGACTTTTCCTTAAAGAATTTTACAAGATTAGGTTATTATCTAATGAAGCAGAAGGTTATGGAAGATGTTTCCAAGAGCTGGGACTAGTAAACCTTCCTAGGCACCTAGCAAGATTCTTGTAATGTTTGAGCAGTGAGCATATCTTTTGAAGATTAAGGATCCTGATGTCATACCTCTAGGAGTAGGCATTGAGGAGGTTGGCTCAAGAACACAAAGACTGGTCACTATTCTCACCTCCCTCTTACTTTAAACATTTAACAAATGTCCCCATTATCTTTAGTCATTATATGTGACATCACCAGGGAAGGTAACATAGTCACCCTTCACAATTTTCTCCAAATCCCTAGCACTATACTGGGGTAATGTGAGCACTGCACTTGTGTCTGGTTCATTCCAATACTATGATAGCAATTCCACTGTCTAAGATAAATTAGAATGTAATAAGGTGTCAGAGTCCTTAGAAGTTACAGTACTAAATAATGGTTCAGAATAATCAGATTTAATTCCATCTAAAACTTATAAACAATTTTTCTAACACAGAATTGACCACATATTTAATTTGAAAAATAATGTCTCAACTGCAAAACCAAACCACTGAACTAAGTAAGATTAGATGTCCCATAATTGTCTATTAATATTTTTCTTTATTTTTTATTTCTTAAATTTTTTCTTTCAACTTCATTGAGATATAACTGACATATACCACTGTGAAAGTTTAGAGTGTACAATGTGTTTATTTTATATACTTACATATTGCAAGGTGATAATAACTATAGATAGCATTAGCTAACAAGTCCATCTCATCATGTAAGTACCATTTTGTCTGTGTGTGTGTGTGTGTGTGTAGAACATTTAAGAACTACTCTCATAGAGTATATATTTTTAAGTATATAATATAGTAGTATTAACTATAATTACAATGTTGTAAATGATATCCCTAGAACTAATTCATCTTATGCGTGGATCTTTGTACCCTTCCCCAATATCTCCCTGTTTCTCCCGATATTACTACCATTCCAGTCTCTGTTTCTATGAGTTTGGCATTTTTATTTATTTATTTATTTATTTTCTAGTGAGAGAGACAGAGAAAGGGACAGGCAGGCAGGAAGAAAGAAAGATGAGAAGCATCAATTCTTCCTTGCGGCACCTTAGTTGTTCATTGATTGCTTTCTCATATGTGCCTTGACTGGAGATTCCAGCAGAGCAAGTGACCCCTTGCTCAAGCCAGCAACCTTGGGCTCAAGCCAGCAACCTTGGGCTTCAAGTCAGTGACCTTTGTGCTCAAGCCCGCAACCATGGAGTCATGTCTGTGATACCATGCTCAACCCAGTGACCCCTCACTCAAGCTGGTGAGCCCATGCTCAAGCCAACGACCTCGGGGTTTTATACTTAGATCCTCTGCATCCAAGGCCAAAACTCTATCCACTTTGCCACCACCTCATCAGGCAAGTTTTCTTTTCTTAGATTTCACATATAAGGGATATCACACAGACTTTATCTTTCTCTGTTTAACTTATTTTATTTAGCATAATGTCCCCAATGTCCTTCCATACTGTTACAAAAGGCAGGATTTCCTTCTTTCTTATGGCTGGTTAATATTCCATTGTGGATATATACCTTATCTTCTTTATTCATTCATCTGTTGATAGACACTTAGGTTGTTTTCATATCTTGGCTATTGTGAATAATGCTGTAATGAACATGGGAGTCAAGGTATCTTCTCAATGTGTTTTCATTTTAGGATATATATGAGGAAGTGAAATCACTGGATGCTATGATAGTTCTATTTTCAATTTTTTGAGGAACCTCTATACTGTTTTCCATTGGTTGCACCAATTTACATTCCCAACAGTGTGCAAGTGTTGCCTTTCTCCACTTCCTCGCTAGCACTTGTTATCTCATATCTATAAAAGATATGAGATATTTTATGATATGAGAGATGATATTTGATATGATATGTTAGAATGTTCACCATTCTAATAGATGAGAGGTGATATCTCACTGTGGTTTTGATTTGCATTTGCTTGATGATTAATGATGTTGAACAACTTTGCAGGAACTTATTGATCATTTGAATATCTTCTTTAAAAAACTAACTATTCACTTACCCTACCTGTTTATTAATTAAATTCTTTGGGATATTTTGTTTTGTTTTTTTGTTCCATTAAGTTGTATGAGTTCTTTATATATATTTTTTATATTAATCCCTTATTAGGTCAGTGGTTTGCGAGTATTTTCACCCATTCCATAGGTTACTTTTTCGATTTCTTGATTTTTTTTTTTTTTGCTGTGCATAAACATTTTAGCTTAATGTAGTCCCACTTTTTTATTTATTTTTTTGTTTTATTGCTTTTCGGTGTCAAGCCAAAATAATCATTGCCAAGACTAAGGTCAAGGAGCTTACCCCTATGTTTTCCTGTAGGAGTTTTACTGTACCTGGTATTACGTTTAAGTCTTTAATACATTTTGAGTTTATTTTTATGCATGGTAAAAGATAAAAGTCTAGTCTGCATGTGACTTCCCAGCTTTCCCAACTTCATTTATTTAAGTGACTATTATTTCCCTTATTGTATATTCTTGACTTCTTAGTCCTAATTCTTTGGACCATATATGTGTGTGTTTATTTCTGAGCTCTGTATTTTATTTCATTCTATGTGTCTGCTTTGGTTTGTGTCAGTACCATACTTTTTTAATTGCTACATTTTTAAAATATAATTTGAAATCAGGAAGCATGTTGCCTCCAGTTTTATTTTGCTTTTTCAAGATTGCTTTGACTATTTGAGGTCTTTTGTGGTTCCATAAAAATTTTAGTATACTTTTTTCTATTTCTGAAAAAAAAATGACATTGGAATTTGGGTAGTATGCACATTTTAAAATATTGATCTTTTCAATACATGGGCATAGAATATTTTTTCATTTATTTGTGTCATCTATCTCATGAATGTCTTATAGTTTTCAGTGTACAGATCTTTAAGTTCTTTGGTTAAATTTATTCCTTAGCATCTTGGGTTTTTTGGTGCTATTATAAATGGGATTGTTTTCTTAATTTCTCTTTTTAATCAGCCACTGCTAGTATAGAAACACAGCTGATTTTTGTATATTGGTTTTGTTTTCAGTAACCTTACTGAATTTGTTTAGTTCTAACAGTTTGATTTTTTGTGTGTGTGTGTGACATCTTTAGGGTTTCCAATGTATAATATTATGTCATCTGCAAATAGAGTTTTGCTTCTTCCTTTTTGATTTAGATGCCTTTATTTCTTTTTCTTGACTAATTACTCTGGCTGGAATTTCCAGTACTATGCTAAATAAAAAATGGCAAGAGTGTGCATCCTTGTCTTATTCCTGAATTTAGAGAAAAGACTTTCAGCTTTTCACCATAGCTATGATGTTAATGTGGGCTTGTTATGTATGGCCTTTATTACTTTTTCTGAATCTATTGAAATGATTATATGATTTTTATTCTCTATTTTGTTAACATGGTATATCACATTGATTGATTTGCAGATGACAAACCATCTTTGCCTCTCTGGAATTTGTCCCATTTTATCATGGTGTATGATTCTTTTACACTGTTGAATTCAGTTTGCTTATATTCTGTTGAGGATTTTGAACCTGTGTTAATAATGGATATTAGCCTGCAATTTTCTATTTCTGTAGTGACCTTGTCTGTTTTTGATATCAAAATAATACTAGCCTTGTAAAATTAGTTTGGAAGTGTTTCTTCATATTCTGTTTTTTTGGAAGATTTTGAGAAGGGTTAGTATTAATTTCTTTATATATATTATTATATATATTATATATATATTATATATATATTATATTTATTATATATATATTATTAATTTTAATGGGGTGACACAAATAAATCAGGGTACATATGTATAATGAAAACATCTCCAGGTTATCTTATCATTCAATAGTGTTGCATATCAGTCACCCAAAGTCAAATTGTCCTTTGTCACCTTCTATCTGGTTTTCCCTGTGTCCCTCCCATCCTCCCTATTCCACCCTTCCCTCCCTCCCCCCACCCCATAACCACCACTCTCTTGTCCATGTCTCATAGTCTCATTTTTATGTCCCACCTATGTATGAAATCATGCTGTTCTCAGTTTTTCTTTATTTCTGATTTACTTATATCACTCCGTATAATGTTATCAAGGTACATCCATTTTGTTATAAATGATCCGGTGTCATCGTTTCTTATGGCTGAGTAGTATTCCATAGTATATATGTACCATAGCTTTTTAATCCAATCGTCTTCGGACGGACACTTGGGCTGTTTCCAGATCTTCACTATTGTGAACAATGCTGCCAGGAACATGGGGGCGCATTTCTTCTTTTCGAACAGTGCTATGGTGTTCTTAGGGTATATTCCTATAAGTGGGATAGCCGGGTCAAAAGGCAGTTCGACTTTTAATTTTTTGAGGAATCTCCAAACTATTTTCCATAGTGGCTGCACCAGTCTGCATTCCCACCAGCAGTGCAGAAGGGTTCCCTTTTCTCCACATCCTCGCCAGCACTTATTCTGTGTTGTTTTGCTGATGAGTGCCATTCTGATTGGTGTGAGGTGATATCTCATTGTGGTTTTAATTTGCATTTCTCTAATGATTAGTGATGTTGAGCATTTTTTCATATGCCTATTGGCCATCTGTATGTCCTCTTTGGAGAAATTTCTATTCATTTCTTTTGCCCATTTTTTGATTGGATTGTTTGTCTTCCTGGTGTTGAGTTTTAAAACTTCTTTATAAGTTTTAGTTATTAACCCCTTATCAGATGTGCTGTCAAATATGTTCTCCCATTGTGTGGTTTGTCTTTTTATTCTGTTCTTATTGATTGTCTTTAGCTGTGGAAAAACTTTTTAGTTTGATATAGTCCCATCTGTTTATCTTGCCTTTTATTTCATTTGCCCGTGGAGATAAATCAGCAAATATACTGCTGCTACAGATGTCGGAGAGCTTGCTGCCTATGTTTTCTTCTAAGATGCTTATGGTTTCACGGCTTACATTTAAGTCTTTTATCCATTTTGAATTTGTTTTTGTGAATGGTGTAAGTTGATGGTCTAGTTTCATTTTATTGCAGGTAGATGTCCAATTTTTCCAACACCATTTGTTAAAGAGGCTGTCTTTACTCCGTTGTATGTTCTTTCCTCCTTTGTCAAATATCAGTTGTCCATAAAGCTGTGGGTTTATTTCTTGGTCCTCTGTTCTGTTCCATTGACCTATGTGCCTGTTCTTATGCCAGTACCAGGCTGTCTTGGTATAATGGCCTTATAGTAAACCTTGATATCTAGAAGAGTGATACCTCCTGCATTATTTTTTCTTTTTAAGATTGCTGAGGCTATTCATGTTCTTTTTTGGTTCCATATAAATTTTTGGAATATGTGTTCTATATCTTTGAAGTATGTCATTGGTATTTTAATTGGTATTGCATTGAATTTATAAATTGCTTTGGGTAATATAGACTTTTTTTTTTTAATTTATTATAATTTTTTTTTTTTAATGAAAACATCTCCAGGCTATCTTAACATTCAATTGTGTTGCATACCCATCACCAAAAGTCAAACTGTCCTCTGTTACCTTCTATCTGGTTTTCCCTGTGTCCCTCCCCTCCTCCCTATCCCACCCTTCCCTCCCTCCCCCCACCCCATAACCACCACTCTCTTGTCCATGTCTCATAGTCTCAATTTTATGTCCCACTATAGACATTTTAATGATGTTTATTCTTCCTAGCCATGAGCACGGTATATGCTTCCACTTCTTTGTATCTTCCTTGATTTCTTTTATCAATGTTTTATAATTTTCCGAATACAAGTCCTTAACCTCCTTGGTTAAATTTACTCCTAGGTACTTTATTTCTTTGGCTGCAATAGTGAAGGGGATTGTTTCCTTAATTTCTTTTACTGACAGTTCATTGTTGGTATATAGAAATGCCTCTGATTTCTGAGTATTAATTTTATATCCTGCCACCTTGCTGAATTCATTTATAAGGTCCAGTAGGTTTTTGACTGAGACTTTAGGGTTTTCAATATACAATATCATATCATCTGCAAATAGTGCCAGTTTTACTTCTTCTTTTCCAATTTGGATGCCTTTTATTTCTTCTTCTTGTCTGATTGCTGTAGCTAGGACTTACAAAACAATGTTGAATAAGAGTGGTGAAAGGGGGCATCCCTGCCTGGTTCCTGATCTTAAGGGGATTGCTTTTAATTTTTTTCCATTAAGTATGATGTTTGCTGTGGGTTTGCCGTAGATGGCCTTTATTATGTTAAGGAATGATCCCTGTATTCCCACTTTACTGAGAGTTTTGAGCATGAATGGGTGCTGGATTTTATCAAATGCCTTTTCTGCATCTATTGAAATCATCAAGTGATTTTTGTCCTTCCTTTTGTTTATGTGATGAATCACATTGATTGATTTGCGAATATTGAACCAGCCTTGCCTCTTCAGAATAAATCCCACTTGATTATGGTGTATGATTTTTTTCATATAACTGGATCCAGTTTACTAATATTTTGTTGAGAATTTTAGCCTCTAAATTCATCAGATATATAGGCCTATAATTTTCTTTCTTTGTGTTGTCTTTGCCCGGTTTTGGGATCAGAATTATGCTCGCCTCATAAAAGGAGTTTGGAAGTCTTTCTTCCTCTTGAATTTTTTGAAAGAGCATGAGGAGGATAGGAGTTAGTTCTTCTTTGAATTTTTGATAGAATTCACTTGTGAAGCTAACAGGCCCAGGATTTTTCTTCTTTGGGAGTTTTTTGATAACTGTTTCGATCTCATTTGTTGTAATTGGTCTGTTTAGGTGTTCTGATTCTTCCAGATTGATTTTTGGAAGGTTATATGATTCAAGATATTTGTCCATTTCACCAAGATTGTCTAATTTTTTGCCATATAGTTCTTCATAGTATTTTCTTATAATGCTTTGTATTTCTGTTGTGTCAGTTGTTAATTCTCCACTGTCCTTTCTAATTTTATTTGTTTGAGTCCTCTCTCTTTTTTTCTTGGTGAGTCTAGTTAAAGGTTCATCAATCTTGTTTACTTTTTCAAAGAACCAACTCCTGGTTTCATTGATCCTCTGTATTGTTTCCTTAGCCTCTATGTCATTTATTTCTGCTCTGATCTTTATTATTTCCTTCCTTCTACTAGTCTTTGGTTTTATTTGCTGTTGTTTTTCTAGTTCTTTTAGATGCAGGGTCAGGTTGCTCATTTGAGCTTTTTCTAGCTTCTTATGATATGCCTGTAGTGCAATAAACTTCCCTCTCAGAACTGCTTTTGCTGTGTCCCATAAATTTTTAGTTGATGTATGCTCATTATCATTTGTTTCTAGAAACTTTTTTATTTCTTCTTTGATCTCATTGTTAATCCATTCATTATTTAATATCATGCTATTTATTTTCCAAGTGTTTGAGTATTTTTCAGTTTTTCTTTTGTGGTTAATTTCTAGTTTCATGGCATTGTGATCAGAGAAAATGCTTGATATGATTTCAGTCTTCTTAAATTTATTGAGACCATTTTTGTGTCCTAACATGTGGTCTATCCTAGAAAACGTACCATGAGCGCTTGAGAAGAATGTATATTTTACTGCTTTAGGGTGAAAAGTTCTGAAGATATCTATTAAATCAAGTTGATCTAGTGTCTCCTTTAAGTCTGCTGTTTCTTTATTAATTTTCTTTCTTGAGGATCTATCCAGAGATTGTTAGAGGGGTATTGAAATCCCCTACTATGATAGTATTGCTGTTAATCTCGCCCTTTATATCCATCAAAGTATGCTATATGTATGTCGGGGCTCCTATATTTGGTGCATAGATATTTACAATAGTTATATCTTCCTGTTGAATTGTTCCCTTTATCATTATGTAGTGTCCTTCTTTATCTCTTACTACAGCCTTTGTTTTAAAGTCCATTTTGTCTGATATAAGTATTGCTACCCCTGCTTTTTTTTCATTTCCATTTGCATGAAATATTTTTTTCCATCCTTTTACCTTCAGTCTATGAGCATTTTTTGTTTTAAGTTGTGTCTCTTGTAGACAGCATATGTATGGGTCCTGTTTCTTTATCCATGCAGCTACCCTATGTCTTTTGATTGGATCATTTAATCCATTTACATTTAAGGTTATTATTAATATGTAGTTGTTTATTGCCATTTTATTCTTTAAAGCTGTATTCTTCTTTTGCTCTATTCATTCCTCCCTTTAAACTGTTCACAAGAGGCCCCTTAGTATCTCTTGCAGAATTGGTTTGGTTTTTATGAATTCCTTGAGGCTTTCTTTTTCTGGGAAGCTCTTTATTTCTCCTTCAATTTTAAACGTTAGCCTTGCTGGATAAAGTAGTCTTGGTTTTAGGTTCTTGTTCTGCATTACTTTGATTATATCTTGCCATTCCCTTCTGGCCTCAGGTGTTTCCGTGGAGAAGTCCAATGTCATCCTTATGGGGGCTCCTTTGTTGGTGATAGCCTTCTTTTCCCTAGCAGCTTATAAAATTTTTTCTTTATCCATTAGCTTTGGTATTTTAACTATGATGTGTCTTGGTGTAGATGTTTTTGGGTTTCTCTTTAATGGAGTTCTGTGTGCTTCTTGAACGTGTGGAGTGTTTTCCAGCCTTAATTTCAGGAAGTTTTCTGCTTTGATTTGATTGAACAAAGTTTCCATTACCTGTCCTCTCTCCTCTTCTTCAGGCACCCTTATGATGTGAATGTTATTTCTCTTCAGGTTGTCACAGAGCTCTCTTAGAGTTTCCTCACATTTTTTGAGTCTCTTTTCCTTTTTCTTCTCTGCTTCTGTGCCTTTGTTTATTGTGTCCTCTAACTCGCTTATTCGATCCTCAGCGTGATTCATCCTGCTTTAATTCCTTCCAATATGGTCTTCAGTTCTGATACTGTATTTGTCATTTCTGTCTGATTCTTTTTTATTATTTCAATTTCGTTTTTTATACTTATCTCTTTATTTAGGTGTTCATAATGACTATCCATTGTTGCTCTAATTTCTTTGAACATCCTAACTATCATTATTCTAAATTCTGCTTCTGGTAATTTGGTTATATCTGGTTCATTCAGGTCCGCCTTTGGAGATTTCTCTTTATTCATTTGGTTTGCATTCCTCTGCCTGCCCATTTTTTCTGTGTATAAGCAAGTTGTGGCCACTGGAGTCAGTAGGTGTTGCCTTTGTGTTCTCTAGGTGTGGTCTATCTGCAGGCCCCCCACCCCCTCTGCCGGTGCCTAGGGTGGTTGGGTATGAGCGTTGCCAGCGCCGGCCCACTGTGGCTTTTGCTATGATTTCTGCCTCTCCTCCGTGGGAGGGGCTGTGACTGAAGCCACAAGATTAGCACCAAGGGTAGAGGCGAGCACCTTTCCTCAGCTGCGGACCCAGCCTATTTCCGGACTTCCGCCCAGAACCAGCAGTTGGAGCCTGCTCTCTACAGTTCCGCGGGTTAGGCGGGGCTTTTGACGTGCTCCCAGCTGTAAGCTTTTGCCCGTCGGAGCTTTAGCCCCGCCCTCGAGGCCAGGGCCCTTCTGCGCAGGGTCGCAAACCAAGGTTTATTGGGCCGGGCGTGTTTGCTGGCTTCCTCTCAGCTGCGGACTTCCGCTAGTCTCGGACTCTACCCAGCCCCCGCGTTCGGAGCCCGCTCGTGCACATAGGATGGCAAAATGTGTTTTCTCTGGCCGGGCGGGGCTGGTAGCGTGAGCTCAGCCGCAAGCCCCCTCCCTGTCCCTGGTCCTAGCCCCGTCCCCGCAGTCAGGGCCGGCTTGCGCCAGGTCACAGAGCAGATCTCTGCCTGTTCCTGGCCTCCCACTTTGTTCCCGCAGGTGGGGTTACAGGCGGGCCTGTATCTGCCGGACCGCTTTCGCTCGTCCCCTCCGCCCCTGCTGGGCTAGACTGAGCTCACACCGGCTTGGCCTCCGCCCACACTGACAGAACCACGTTTCAGAGTCCTACCGCCACCATACCCTTCAGCAACACTCAGCAGAGTAGGAAGGGACCTAATACTCCACACTGTAGGCCTGGGAGCTCCCTCACTTGTTTCACAGCTCAAAATTGTTCAAAGCCTCTTCTAGGCTCTGGGACTGAAGGCTGGTGCTTGGTTCCCGGGACCCTGGTCCCTCCCTCTCCGCCAAACTCTCCTCCCGCCACGCGGTTCTCTCCGGGCTGCTGTTTGCTCTGGGGAGCTGGGCAGCCCTCTTTGCATTTTTGCCATTCCTACCAGTCTCAATGTGGCTTCTTCTGTGTTCCTTGGTTGATGAGTCCACTTAGTTTAGTTCAAAGTTGGTTTATCCAGATGATGGTTCTTAAAATTGAGTTATAATCCACTTTGGTTCTGGGAGTTGGAAGTTCGTACGTCCGCCTACTCCATCGCCATCTTGCTCCTCCCCCAATATTAATTTCTTTTTAATGTTCGATAGAATTCACTAGTGAAATCTTTTGTCATAAACTTTTATTTTGGGGGAGGTTTTTGATTACTGATTCAATCTCCTTTTGAGTAATTGGTCTACTCAGGTTTCTCTTTTTCTTATAATTCAGTCTTGGTAGGTTGTATGTTTCTAGGAATTTATCCATTTATACTAGGTTGTCCAATTTTTTGAAATGTAATTTTTCATAGAAGTCTATTATGGTTTCTATGGGATGAGTTGTAATGTCTACTCTTTCATTTCTAATATTATTTAATTATTGTATATAGTTATGTCCCTTCACGGGAGAAACTGTGTGGTGGACATTTATTGTTTGTTCCCTCTGCATTCAGCCCTGGGATGTTAGATGCAGGGAGTGTTCTAGCTCATTGGTAACTACTTCTTTGTTTGCTGTAGTCTTGTGGGACACAAGCCCTATTGGCTTTTAGAGTGAGGTGTTTGGGGAGTCCTGCCCTCAAGTGGAGGTCTTTAAAGTTGGGCCACTAAATGTTGGGTATAAACCCTTTATAGTCCAGTGGGAGAAGCTGGGAGTTGAGGGTTTTCTCTGACTTTATGGTGCTATACTGAGAGTGAGGGTTATGGCAAGAGTATATCTTCCTCAGCCTTTCCTACCCATTTTGATGTGAGCATTTTTTGGTTCACCTGAGGTATAGAGGGCACTCATCTGGATTCTGCAGAGGGAGTTGCTTTTTGTGCAGCTCCTTCTTCAGTGTATACATGAGAGGAGGGAAATTCAGGAGACTTACATCACCCTCTTTAAATGTTATCCTCCAGTTTTGTTTCTTAACCAAAAATCTGATGAGTATAGTGTGTTTCCTTTATCAATTTTTGTCTTCTGCTGGCCATTATTGTTAATGAATTAATTCACTCATCCTAGCAGATAAGCACTAAATTAACAAAGTTTTATAGTTATGGTAGTAAAACTTAAAATTAAGGTAATTCAATGCATTATTTTATTCAGTCATTTCAGAAAAAAATCATGATTTCTATCTTAGTGTAGAATGAGTTCATCGTTATGTATAGAATGCAAGTGCAGGAAAATTATTTGAGAGCCATTAGTCCAGGTTTCTTAAATCTATTTTTGAGACAATTCCACATTCTATCTCTGTAGTAAGTCAGTTGGCTTGCTATAAGTCTCATGTTTCACCACAGAAAACTTCTGACATAATTTGCTCTTCATGGTAAAACAAAGACAGAATTATGAATTTCATCTGTTATAAACCTAGTTATAAACTACTGCTAATTGCTATAAACAGTGCTGCTAGAGAAAAATTTTTAAGTATGGAGGGGATTTGTGGACAATGGTGATATGTACATAAAGAAGACAACACATTATGATGTAATTGATATATTATAAATGATATAATTATGTAACTTCCCATAGACTCTTTATACTTTAGTGTGAATTATGTGAAGCACCACAAAAGATGGGAAAAAAAGAATAAATAAGTTATTTCTGCCTTCAAACAATTTGCAACTTGTAAGGGGAATAATAGAATATGATTTTTGCACTCTATAAAAGTTTAACTTTGGCATCTTAAGAGATGAACGAGTAGCATTGCATGTATGTACAAAGGAGACATCAACACTGACCAGAGTCAGAAAAGACTTCCTAAAAGACATAACACTGAATATGACTAAGATTTGTTATAAGAAGGGAGAGAGAAGAGTAGTTTCCTGATGATGAGGTCATTATAAACAGGCATGTTCATAATTTTTCAAATGTCACATTTTTGTTAATATTAAAATTCAGAACTCTTTTAAAAATTCAAAATAAATTGAAACAGTAAAATATGAATATGATTTGTAGGTTGAATCTGAAATGTACATTTTCAGTCCCTTTGTATAAAAATGTAGACATTTTCCCAAAATCACATTGTTTGTGGTCACTAACCTATCCTCTTCACCCTGAATTCCAGCTAAAACCATCAATGTTCTAATTTGAAGGGAAAGAAAAAAAAAGAAACCAGCATTTATTGATTGCTACCTGACTGATAACAGCCATTTTATATCTTTCATTAGTTAATTCATACAAAAGTCCTGTCAGGTAGATAGATACTAGTCCCTCTATCTCAGGGGTCCCCAAACTATGGCCCGTGGGCCGCATGCGGCCCCCTGAGACCATTTATATGGCCCCCGACACTTCCAAAAGGGGCACCTCTTTCATTGGTGGTCAGTGAGAGGAGCACAGGATGCATCCGCACCCATAGTTCCCACTGAAATACTGGTCAGTTTGTTGATTTAAATTTACTTGTTCTTTATTTTAAATATTGTATTTGTTCCATTTTGTCTTTTTACTTTAAAATAAGATATGTGCAGTGTGCATAGGGATTTGTTCATAGTTTTTTTATAGTCTGGCCCTCCAACGGTCTGAGGGACAGTGAACTGGCCCCCTGTGTAAAAAGTTTGGGGACCCCTGCTATAGATAGATAGATGCCTCGCTGGCTTTATTTCTATGTCATTATGATGAAAATGTATTAATATCGGGAGAAACAGGGAGATATTGGGGAAGGGGTACAAAGATCCAGGCATAAGATGAACAAGTTCTAGGGATATCATTTATAACATTGTAATTATAGTTAATACTACTGTATTATATACTTAAAAATATATACTCTAAGAGAGTAGTTCTTAACACACACACACAGACAGACAAAATGGTACTTATATGATGAGATGGAGGTGTCAGCTAATGCTATCTATTTTTCTTTATTTTTATTTCTTAATTTTTTTCTTTCAACTTTATTGAGATATAACTGACATATACCACTGTGAAAGTTTAGTGTGTACAATGTGTTGATTTTATATACTTACATATTGCAAGGTGATAACAACTCACCAAATTTAAAGTGAACATTTTTCCCGGGAACAGCATCACCAGCAAAGGAAAGAAAGTGCCCTGTCCACTGGAGGCTCCTCTACCCTAACTGGAACTAAGGCGCTTAGATCTAGGCACCATGTCAGGGACACAAATAGGGAGTGCAACTGTCTAAGCTACACCCCCCACACACTGCTGAGTGCGCGTGCCCAGGTCAGGCAGGCGGAGGCAGCAGGGCGTGGCTGAGGAAGTTTAATTGAGCACAAGTGAAAATTTTCCTAAATTGATGCAGTAAAAAAGTCAAAAAAATTTCAAGAAGCACAGATTATTCCACTAAAGAGAAGCCCAAAGAAATTTACACCAAGACACATCATAACTAAAATATCAAAGCTAAGAGATAAAGAGAAAATATGAAAAGCTGCTAGAGAAAAAAAGGCTATCACCTACAAAGGAGCCCCATAAGGATGACATCTGACTTCTCAACAGAAACACTTAAGGCCAGAAGGGAATAGCAAGAAATATTCCAACTAATGCAGAATGAGAGTCTACAACAAAAACTATTTTATCCAAGGTTATTGTTTGAAATGGAAGGAGAAATAAAAAGCTTCCCAGAGAAAAAACAAAAACAAAACAAAACAAAAACAACAAAACAAGGAATTCATTACAACCAAACCAATGCTGCAAGAAATGTTAAGGGGCCTATTGTAAAGAGAACAAAGGGGGAAAAGAATATAGTAAAAGAGGAATATGGCTTTAAAGAATAAAGTGGCAATAAACAACTACATAATAACCTTAAATGTAAATGGATTAAATGATCCAATCAAAAGACATAGGGCAGCTGCGTAGATACAAAAATAGGACCCATACGTATACTGTCTATAAGAGACACACCTCAAAACAAAAGAGGAATATAGGCTGAAGGTAAAAGGATGGAAAACATATTTCATGCAAATAGAAACGAAAGACAGCAAGGGTAGCAATACTTATATCAGACCAAATGTACTTGAAAACAAAGGCTACAGTAAGAAATAAAGAAGGTCACTACATAATGATAAAAGGAGCAATCCAACAGGAAGAGATAACCATTATAAATATCTATGCACCTAATATAGGAGCACCTAAATATATAAAGCAGACTTTGGTGGATATAAAGGGCGAGATTAACAGCAATGGATCCCCTAATAGTAGGGGATTTTAATACCCCACTAACATCACTAGATAGATCCTCAAAAAAGAAAATTAACAAAGATACAGGAGACTTAAATGACACACTAGTTCAACTGAATTTAATAGATATTTTCAGAACCTTTCACCCTAAAGCAGCAGAATATACATTCTTTTCAAGTGCTCATGATGCATTCTCTAGGATAGACCAAATGTTATGGCACAGAAGCAGTCTCAATAAATTTAAGAAGATTGAAATCATATTAAGCATTTTCTCTGATCAAAATGGCATGAAACTAGAAATAAACCACAACAGAAAAACCGAAAAATACGTAAACATAGGGAAACTACATAGCATGTTATTAATAAACGAATGGGTTAACAGTGACACCAAAGAAGAAATTTAAGAAATTCCTAGAAACGAATGATAATGAGCATATAACGACTCAAAATTTATGGGACACAACAGAAGTAGTCCTGAGAGGGAAGTTCATAGCACTTCAGGCATACCTTACAAAGCTAGAAAAAGTTCAAATAAACAACTTAACCCTGCATCTAAAAGAACTAGAAAAACAACAGCAAATAAAGCCTAGAGGTAATAGAAGGAAGGAAATAATAAATAATAATAAAGATCATTGTGGAAATAAATGACATAGAGGCTAAAGAAACAATACAGAGGATCAATGAACCAAGAGCTGATTCTGTGAAAGAATAAAAGAGATTGATGAACCTTTGACCAGAGTCACCAAGAAAAAAAGAGAAGACTCAAATAAATAAAATTAGAAATGAAAGTGGAGAAATAACAACTGATACAACAGAAATACATATATTGTAAGAAAATACTATGAAGAACTGTATGCCAAAAAATTAGACAACCCAGGTGAAATGGACAAATTCCTTGAAACATAATCTTTCAAAAATCAATCCTGAAGAATCAGAAAACCTAAACAGACTGATTACAACAAATGAGATAGAAACAGTTATCAAAAAACTCCCAACAAATAAAAAGCCTGTGCCAGATGACTTCAATGGTGAATTCTTCCAAATATTCAAAGAAGAACTAACTTCTATTGCCCTCAAGCTATTTCAAAAAATTCAAGAGGAAGGAAGACTTCCAAGCTCGTTTTATGAGGTGAGCATAATTCTGATTCCAAAACCAGGCAAAAACAACACAAAGAAAGAAAATTATAGGCCAATATCCCTGATGAATGTAAATGCTAAAATCTTCAACAAAGTATTAGCAAACTGGATCCAGCATTACATGAAAAAAATCATACATGATGGAATTCATTCTGGGGAGACAAGGATGGTACAATATTTGTAAATCAATCAATGTGATTCATCACATAAACAAAAGGACAAAAACCACATGATAATTTCAACAGATGCAGAAAAAGCATTTGATAAAATTCAGCACGCATTCATGATCAACACTCTCAGCAAAGTGGGAATACAGGGAACGTACCTCAACACGATAAAGGCCATCTATGACAAACTCACAGCCAACATTATAATCAATGGGCAAAAATTAAAAGCAATCCCTTTAAGATCAGGAACAAGACAGGGGTGCCCCTTTTCACCACTCTTATTCAACATAGTACTGGAAGTCCTAGCTAGAGCAATCAGACAAGAAGAAGAAATAAAAGGCTTCCAAATTGGAAAAGAAGAAGTTAAAACTGTAATTATTTGCAGATGATATGATATTGTAAAAAGAAAACCCTAATGTCTCAGTCAAAAAACTACTGGACCTGATAAGTGAATTCACCAAGGTGTCAGGGTATAAAATTAATACTCAGAAATCAGAGGCATTTTATACACCAATAATGAACTATCAGAAAGTGAAATTAAGGAAACAATCTCCTTCACTATTGCAACAACAAAAAAATAAGTTACCTAGGAGTAAATTTAGCCAAGGAGGTTAAAAACTTGTACTCAGAAAATTATAAAACATTGATAAAAGAAATCAAGGAAGATGCATACAAGTGGAAGCATAGATTGAGTTCATGGATAGGAAAAATAAACATCATTAAAATGTTTATATTACCCAAAGCAATTTATAAATTCAATGCAATACCAATTAAAATACCAATGACATACTTCAATGATATAGAACACATATTCCGAAAATTTATATGGTACCAAAAAAGAACACGAATAGCCTCAGCAATCTTGAAAAAGAAGAAGAAAGTGGGAGGTATAACTCTTCCGGATATCAAGGTATACTACAAGGCCATTGTATTCAAAACAGCTTGGTACTGGCATAAAAACAGGCATATAGATCAATGGAACAGAACAGAAAACCCAGAAATAAACCCACACCTTTATAGTCAATTGATATTTGACAATGGAGAAAAGAGCATACAATGGAGTAAAGACAGTTTCTTTAACAAATGGTGTTGGGAAAATTGGACCGCTACCTACAAAAAAATGAAATTAGATCACCAACTTACACCATTCACAAAAATAAACTCAAAATGAATAAAAGACTTAAATGTAAGCCGTGAAACCATAAGCGTCTTAGAAGAAAACATAGGCAGTAAGCTCTCTGACATCTGTGGCAGCAATATATTTGCCGAATTATCTCCATGGGCTAATGAAATAAAAGGCAGGATAAACAAATGGAATTATATCAAACTAAAAAGTTTTTTCACAGCTAAAGACAATAAGAACAGAATAAAAAGACAAACACACAATGGGAGAATATATTCGACAACACGTCTGATAAGGGGTTAATAACCAAAATTTATAAAGAACTTATAAAACTCAACCCCAGGAAGACAAACAATCCAATCAAAAAATGGGCAAAAGAAATGAATAGACACTTCTCCAAAGAGGACATACAGATGGCCAATAGACAGATGAAAAAATGTTCCACATCACTAATCATTAGAGAAATGCAAATTATAACCACAATGAGATACCACCTCACACTAGTCAGAATGGCGCTCATTAACAAAACAACACATGATAGGTGATGGCGAGGATGTGGAGAAAGAAGAACCCTCCTGCACTGCTGGTGGGAATGCAGACTGGTGCAGCCACTGTGGAAAACAGTATGAAGATTCCTCAAAAAATTAAAATGGAACGGCCTTTTGACCCAGCCATCCCACTTTTAGGAATATATCCCAAGAACACCATATGACTGACTCAAAAGAAAAAAATTGCACCCCCATATTTATGGCAGCATTGTTCACAATAGGGAAGATTTGGAAACAGCCCAAGTATCCATCAGTGGATTAAAAAGCTTTGGTACATATATACAATGGAATACTATAGGGCCATGAAAAAGAAGGAAATATTATCTTTTGCAGCAACATGGATGGACCTGGAAACTATTATGTTAAGTGAAATAAGCAAGGCAGAGAAAGAAAAATATATGACCTCACTTATTTGAGGAATACAAGGAACAATGTGAACTGAGGAATGGAATTGAGACAGAGGAGGGATCAAAGGGACCAGAGGAAAAGAGGACAGAGGGAACGGGAATGACAGGATGGGATAAACCTGAAGGGAATGAGGGAGGGCGCTATGGGGAGGGGAACAAGAGAGATGTTGAGTGGAATATGGGGGAGGGGGGATGCATTCGGGGTGACACTAGAATCTATGTAAACACAATAAATTAAATTTAAAAATAACAATGAGTGCAAAAACAAGTGCGAAATAACGAGAAATGCAAGTAAAAAAAATCTACAACCACTGTATACGCTGCACCCAGTTTTTAGACCCCAAATTTTTCGGGAAATAAAATGTGTCTTATACATGGGGAAATATGGTACTCTACAGAGCAATCCATCACCCCCACTGAATACCACTGACCTATTTTTAGTTAATGAATACGTTCTAAATTTTCTGATTCACTTACTTGAACTTCTAGACAACATAGAAGAAAATAAATTCTTCCCATAAATTAAGAAAAATTAAATAGGAAATAAACATTTTTTGTGTTAGAGTTATTTTCCTTTGAGATTTTTGAATAAAAGTCTCAAAAATAAGATTGATGAATAGAAAGAAATCACTGAAAAGAAAAAGACTACATTTTTCTTCCCTGTCCCTCATTCTTTCATTCTAATTACAAAGTTCCATACTGACTTGTCTGGCCAAGGTACTTATGGGAGTTGATGCATCATTTTCCTCCCCTCTTTTCACTCCCTATCTCTGTCTTTCTCTCCTTTCTTAAAAATAATTAATAAATCAAAAACAACAACAAAGCTCCACACTTAATTAAAAGTAAATTGATAAAAGAAAGGGAAAAATACTGAGCCTGAAACTCTTCCAGAATTTCTAAGACCATACTAACTTTGTCGGTTTGTTTCTTTTAGTGTATTTGAAAGTTACTGCAGTTATGCCCATGTTATTATTAGTACTAGTAATTTGCTTTACACCACATTTTCTTTCTAAAAAAAAAAAACTTAAATATCATTGGTACTTTTATAAATTAGGACTTCTTAAAATTTTTCTATCACAAAGTTTAGTATATAAGCTATTTAATCACCAATAAAATCTTAAATTTGATTATTTCAATTTTAACCAAAGTAGAAAACAAAAAAAAGTTAACATTTTTTAATCTGCAAAAAGCAAGCCTTTGGATAATGGAATTATTTATAACCTCTTCATTTTTATTTATTAAAAACCCTGTATCATCTCCAGAAATATGTTAAACAGAAAAATGTAAATAAAATATCTCCAAAAGAAAAGCAAGAGTGCCCACTTCCAGAGATGTTTCCTTCATTGCTTTTGCCTGCCTAAATTCTTTTTTTTTTTTTTTTTTTTTACAGGGACAGAGAGAGAGTCAGAGAGAGGGATAGATAGGGACAGACAGACAGGAACGGAGAGAGGTGAGAAGCATCAATCATTAGTTTCTCGTTGCCATTGCGACACCATAGTTGTTCATTGATTGCTTTCTCACATGAGCCTTGACCGCGGGCCTTCAGCAGACCAAGCAACCCCTCGCTGGAGCCAGCAACCTTGGGTCCAAGCTGACAAGCTTTTGCTCAAGCCAGATGGGCCCGCGCTCTAGCTGGCGAGCTCGGGGTCTCGAACCTGTGTCTTCTGCATCCCACTCCGACGCTCTATCCACTGCGTCACCGCCTGGTCAGGCTGCCTGCCTAAATTCTTTCTGCAAATTTATCATGTGATAATCCCTTCTCCATTTAATTTCTCCCTTATCAGTGCAGACATTTATGAAGTTTTTATTTTGTGTCTTGCTGCTGAATAATTCCAGTAGCTAAACAGTATTTTTAAAAAGGGAAAAGGAAAATATAATCTTTTAATTTTCTTTGGAACACTATATCATAATTTTATTTATAATATTGTAGCAATACTGAGGATTCTGACAGCCACTCTGAGAAGTGAAATAAGATCAATGAATTTGACAATAGATGTAAGAAATCAATAGGTTGATGGTCCAGCCTTCCACTCCTTTTTGCTGGCATCTATATTTTAAACTTAGTCTTTCATACTACAGATCAGGGATTGAATTAACACAATTCCATTAGTGTGCAGGCTCACCCTTTCACTATGTCTCAAGCCACAGTGCTGCAAGTGGTTTCTTTTCTTGTCCCTCATGTTCGATGGACTGTCACAAGAGCTTATTCAGTAGAAGCTAAAATGAAGGCATTGTCGAAAATTCAGAATCCTAATAAGAATTGTGAAGATGTATATCACTTAGCACTGTATCATTTTTAAAGCACTTAAAACACACTATATTAGATCCTTAACCACAACCTTGTAAATTAGGTTCAGTAGCTGTTATTATTTATCATTTTATAGATGAGAAAAGGGAGGACGGGGGAGGTGAGGTCACTTACCCAAGATCAGAGAAAAAGAACCCTTCCTGGATTAGAGTCATGTGTGTTTATCATTATTCAGTGATATGTCTTCTCAACTTCCCAGGTCACGGGTATATAATGATTCCTTTCTAATAAAGCAGAAGCATGTGACCGGAAGAAAAATCAGCATGGTTATATATATGTTGTTGGCAAGTCTTGAAGGAATATTGGCACTCATCAAAGCAAGAGACACTGAATCAACCAAGTTTATATTTATTCTAGATCTAAGCCTGCACGACTCTGCGGCTTAGGGCAACTCAGCTAGCCACTCATGGATCCATCTGTTAATATTTTAGGAATACTATGTATATATTGAGGGCCAAATAGAATTAGCAGATAACATGATTTTGTTCTTATCTTTTATAAGATTAAGGTATTCCTGAAAGGATTAAAATTTCTGGTTGTAGTCAAAGAGGATGGTAATTCACATTTTCCACTCACACCAGGAAGACTTCCTGAAGGAAATGGGATTAAAAGTGAACTTGAAAGAACCGTGTAAATTTTAGGTAGCCATTCAATATTTGTTGCTGATCTTCTCTACTTAGGAATTAAGCTGTGAAACCGAACAAAGGCCCTGCACTCACAGAGCTGACGTTCCTTCCATAAATAAGTTAGTTAGTAAGCATAGAGTATGTCACATGGTGGTAAATGCCATGGAGAATAATAAAGTAGGATACATGGTCAAGGGAGTCCCAGGTGCGGGTGCGGTGGTGAAAGGCAGTGGGAGTTACTGTTTTATTTCAGGTGGTCAAGGGAAACTTCACGGACATTTGATGTATGAGCAGGGACCTGAAAGAAGTAGGGAGCAGCCATGTGGAAATATGGGGGATAGCATTCCCGGGAAGGGATCAACATCATGGGCCTGCTTGATGTGTCCTGGGGGAAAGCAAAGAGGCCAGTGTGGCTGGGTGGAGTTAGTGTGGAAGAGAGAGGAGGTGAGACCAGAGAGCTGGGAGGGGCCATATTCTGGAGGACCTTGTAAGGATTTTGGTTTTTACTCTGAGTTGCATTAGAAGCCATTAGGAGGCTCTGAGAAAGAAGTGACAGGAACAATATCAGAGATTTAGAATGGGGCACATTTTAAAATTACAGTTACACATCCAAAAAGCTAACAAAGCAACCAAAGGAGGCCTGACAATGTTGACATCCTAATACATATCTTTTGTAAACAGAAGAATCTAAGACATTTTAATTTCTAAAGAGCAAGCCTTTTGTTAAAATCGTCAAGGTACTCAATTAGAACCAGAATCAATTTTCAATTGTGCATTCTCAACTAAATATCCATGAATTTACTCTTTATATTAAGTTGTGATGTTTATACTCTAGACTGGAATAAAGTACTTACTAAAATAGCAATGTGCTTCTATAGATATTTGTGTTCTTACAAGCAGACCTTCTACCATACAACTATTGATCATAGCTACAAAAAGGAAAAGAATAATCAGTGAGTGACGTTTGCTTAGCCATGAATGTTGTGATAGTAGGATAGTCTTCTCTCTGTAAATCTGTCTTTTCCATCACACAAAGCCCCTAATTGGATTGTATTGCTTTAGGCCAGGGGTTGGGAACCTATGGCTTGCGAGCCAGATGTAGCTCTTTTGATGGCTGCATCTGGCTTGCAGACAAATATTTAATAAAATAACAATATCGTTAAAAATATAAAACATTCTCATATATTACAATACATTCATTTCCTACCACTCATGTTCATGGTTGCGGGTGGCTGGAGCCAATCACAGCTGTCCTCCAGGACAACACCAAATTTTTATTGGATAATGCTTAATGTACATGGGTTGTTGTGAGGTCAGGAACTAAACTTCCCTCCTTTTAATCAAGTAGTCAGCTAGCTAATTGCAGAAACCCTTTTGACGAAGAAGATGGCTAAAGGAAAAAAGGATGAGGAGTATCGTACTTTTCAGCAGGAATGGACAGAGGAATTCACCTTTGTGGAGAGAGCAGGTTCTGCAGTGTGTCTAATATGCAATGATAAAATTGCATCGATGAAATGGTCAAATATAAAGTGGCACTTCAACACACGCCATACTACATTTGCATCAAAATATCCAGTGGGGTACAACAGGAAGAAAGCATGTCTAGAGCTACTGTAGAGTGCAAGCTAGTCAGCAGCAACTCTGTGTTTGGACCCAACAAGGTGACTGGAATTCGGCTAGCTTTGATGGTGCTTTAGCAATTGTGAGAAACAAAAAGACAATCACAGATGGGGCATATGCCAAACCATTCATGCTTGATGTTGCCAATGAACTTTTTGACAACTTTTCGGATAAAGACAAAATAATCAAATGAATAAAAGACATGCTTTTGTCGGCAAGAACTGTTCACGATCATACCATCATGATGGCAAATCAAATTGAGGCAACACAAGTAAAAGGACATAAATGCAGCACCATTCTTTTCTCTCCCTTTGAACGAGTCAACAGACGTAAACCATTTATCCCAGTTCAGCATGATTGCAAGGTATGCTGTCGGTGACACACTACATGAGGAAAGTCTGTTTTGTCTATGAAAGAGACAACAAAAGGGGAAGATTTATTTAAGTCTTTCACTGAGTTCGCTAAAGAAAAATATCTACCGATGGATAAACTTATTTCAATGTGTACTGATGGTGCTTTGTTCATGGTGGGGATTCGTAGCACTTCTTCATGAACATGAAAAAAGACCCATCCTAAGTTTTCACTGCATCCTACATCAGGAGGCGCTTTGTGCTCAGATGCGTGGCAAGCAGCTTGGTGAGGTGATGTCGCTGGTCATTCAGGTGGTCAACTTTATTGTTGCCCGAGCTTTAAATGATCGCCAGTTTAAAATACTGCTGGATGAAGTTGGAAATAATTATCATGGCCTGCTTCTGCATAGCAATGTGCATTGGTTGTCAAGAGGGAAGGTGCTCAGCCATTTCGTGGCTTGTCTGAGCGAAATCCGAACTTTTCTTGAAATGAAAAATGTCGAGCATCCTGAGTTAGCTAACACTGAATGGCTCCTGAAGTTCTACTATCTCGTGGACATGACTGAACATCTGAGCCAGCTCAATGTGAAAATGCAAGACGTTGGAAATACAGTCTTATTTCTTCAACAAGCAGTATTTGCACTTGAAAACAAGCTGGAACTCTTCATCACTGACATTGAAACGGGTCTTTTAGTACACTTTGAAAAACTGGGAGAGTTTAAAGATGCATGCACAGCAAGTGACCCTGCTCAACATCTTGATCTCCAGCAGCTAGCGGGCTTCACATCTAATCTGCAGTTATTCAAAGTGTGCTTTGGAGAATTTCGTGAGTGCACTCGTCTTTTTAAGTTCATCACCCATCCACATGAGTGTGCAGTGGACAGCGCCAACCTGAGTTACATCCCCAGTGTGTCCGTCAGAGATTTTGAGCTACAAGCTGCTGACCTGAAAGCCTCAGACATGTGGCTGAATAAGTTCAAGTCACTGAATGAAGATTTGGAAAGACTTGCACGACAGCAAGCAGAGTTGGCGAGCAAACACAAGTGGGGAGAAATGAAAAAAACTTCAAACCGTGGACAAGCTGATAGTCAAAACTTGGAACGCGCTTCCTGTCACATACCACACACTGCAGCATGTGAGTACTGCTGTACTGACAATGTTTGGATCTACGTATGCATGTGAGTAGTCTTTCTCACATCTAAAGAACATGAAGACCAACCTACAATCACATTTAATGGATGGAAGTCTCAACGCCTGCATGAAGCTTAACCTCACCACATATCAACCAGACTACAAAGCCATCAGCAAAACCATGCAGCACCAGAAGTCGCATTAATGGTAAGAAGTACTTTATTCATCATTGGTTAGCAACAGCATAACAACGTTATTAAAAAGAATTCAGAAACTTATTGTAGTTTAAAAGTGTCAGTCTTACAAAATGTAGATTTACTTGTATTTAGTGTTAAACATATTGTACGGCTCTCATGGAATTACATTTTAAAATATGTGGCATTCATGGCTCTCTCAGCCAAAAAGGTTCCCAACCCCTGCTTTAGGCAATCCTCAAATTGTCCTGGCCTCATGTACTTCCTGTGCATAACAGTGATAGTAAGGTGCCTGTTTGAACCCCATACTGATTTACTATTGATAGGGCCATGATAAAATGTTAGGGGTTCATTGACCAAAGTATTGTCATTTCTGAAACAATTATTGAAACATCTTCCTTATGTTAGACACTGGAAAGGGGACAACAGAAAAGATGTGATCATCACCTTAAGCAACCACTAATCTTCTGGGAGAGGCAAGAATATATCTTGCAATATAATGTGAGGCAGGATGCATAAGGGTCATAAAAGAGGTATTAGGGTAATAAAATAATCTGTTTGGTAATTTACATTTAAAAACTATATTTGTACATACAGTATCTCATTTAATTTTTATGCCATTTACCTACAAACTGTGTTTATTAAATGTAGTTGAAGGTAATGTAAATTCCAGCCATGGACTGAGAAAAGTTGAGCTAATGGAAGGCCTCTCAAGAGGAAGCTGAAGAAAATTGGGTGAATATTTGTATCAGTTTATATGTAAGACACTTTTTTAAAAATCCCAAAACAAGAGCCAGCACCTTTGGTTTGTGATGACCTTGGATTTTTCTATCCTAGGGAAACCTGCATAGATTTTGGCCTTTTATGATTCACTTGCTTTCATCCCTTGGCAAAAAGTCAAGATACTGGAAACTTCTGCTCAATGCTTAAGACAACTTGAAAACTATTATATGATTGTGGTCCTCATTAATGTTTGAGAACCTAGCAAGTACAAATGTTGTGTTCTAGAATAACATGGGTATAAAATGAAATGGGAAAAAATACTATTGTGATAAAAATTCACAAACAGTTACTGCTCTTATTATTAGAAAAAAACAATGTTGAGGTACTCTGTGTCATCAAGAGTTTTATATTCTGGTCCTGCTTCAACAAGAATGACAAGGTAATCTTGCTTTGTACCTCCACACTGGAAACCACCTCACATAATGGATTGACTAAAAATATTCCCTCCATAAGTTTGACAATAGCATCCTTCCTGAAGCCAATCTAAGCTCAATCACTTTGTCAAAGACATTAATTCTAATTGAAGGTAACTTGCATATAACCAAGTTTTGTGATATAAATGAAATACACTGAACAGAGAATCAGGAGATGTGAGCTCTTCCTCTAGTTGTGACATTAACTAGTCCTTAGGCCTTGAGCAGTTACCCAAGCTCTCTGGGACTCAGTTATGTCATATATCAATTTTTAAAAAATCTTTCTTGGGAAAAACACCCTTTTTTATTTTTTTATAAAATTGCAATTGCAACACTCATTAGTCACATACACACACAATCTCATACAACTGCTCACAAAAATTAGGGGATATTTTATTGCTTCATACTCATTTTGAAATATCCCCTAATTTTTGTGAGCAGTAATATAAACACACTCACTGGAATAAGTTCCTATTTCTTTCCTCTAAAATCACCACAGCTGGTACCTTTAGCTTTCAGGACCACTGAAACAAAAGATCATTTCTCCCACTTCATCAAAATTTCATCTAGTCAATGCTGTTTCTTGTCCTGTGGGAGCATCTTTAATCGACACCGGCCAGTGTGTCATTTTTCTTATTTGTTTGGAGCTCATAATAAAATTGCCCAAAACATCTATTTTTGTGTGAATATTTCACCATAAAGGAAACATCAGGTAAGAAGTGGAAAAGGGAGAACAGGAACTGACAGCAACTTATTTCAACCATAAACTTTTGTTTATAGCATGTGAGGTGCCACCAACTCCTTCCTGACCAGCATGAGAGCAAGAGTTCATGCTGAGGGAACAACAGTAAATTTGCTAACGGGCTGGGAAAAAACAGTCCATTTTATGTCTTTCCGAATCCTTTTCAGATGGGTAATATAAAGAATCAGCTTGTGAACTTGAAGCCATTATAGCCTAGTCCTAAAAGAACCAATAAAAACAATTAAATCACACCACGAGCCATTTTTGTCACTCTATCTTAGCTGTATGATTTTCACTTCCTGTATTGGCAAAATGGGAAGGAGCTTTCAAGGTTACTTAATCAACGTTTTTGAGATTATTTTATTAATTAACATAATTATTTCTTAGCCAGTATTTACTAAGAAATACAAGGTTTAAAACAGATAAAAGTGAAGTCACTTTGATTGGATTCACAAGTGCTGGGGCCTTGCCATCCATCCTACTCATTTACTAGATAAGGAAACCAGAGGCCTATTTCTATATATATAATAGAAAGTTTATATAGTAGATAGATAATATCTATTGATATAGATTATGTAACTTTATACACATAATAGAAGTTATATAATAGAAATTCTCCACTTACAGGCTTTTAACTTAGTAATTGCCATTCAGATTAGCAAAGTTATGATCTAGAACAAAATTCTACCCACTGTACCCCAACCAAATGAAAGTAGGAAGTGTTGTGTCTAATTACCATGTCCACAACCATTGTAGTTTGTTAAAGTGTTTTATGAAAGTTATTTATTTACCCCATTTTAAAAGGTAAAATAGTGAGATAGTTAAAAGTGCCAGTAAGAAGATATAGATAAGAGAGGCATGAGACAATTTTTATTAAGTGTTGAGAAACGTGACTAATTCTGCCAAACACATATGAGCTTAAGTATTAGGAAACTGAGTCGAGTATCAATGACAGAGAGTGACTCAAAATTTGGGACAAGCCAACTCACTTGTGCCAGTGCACTTGTGCATCAAGAGACAAAGAGAAACAGCTAAGGAAAGAGGGTAAACTTTGGAGTGTGTAGCTACAGAATTGGTACTTCCCTTTAAAGCTTGTTAACCCTTTTGTTAACTCAAAAGATATTCTAATACAATCAAGAACTCAAAATTGACTCTTTATAGAAGTGTTACTATTGAAAGTTGTGTTCTAAGCCATAGATGGTTTGATGGTTTTACAACCCGTTTGAATCTAAACAGAATCAAAGTGAGCATCAAAACTGTGAAGGACTATATAGCTACTGAGAAATTCCTCCCAGCATTTCCAGGGAACATAAAGGGTAATCCTATCCCAGGAGATTTTTGATGTGGAAAAATTGATCTATTTGGGAAGAGAATAATAAGTCCATCTTACCATTTTATATGTGTAGTGGAAACAATGGAATTATAAAAATAAACTCCCCTCAAATGCATCGGACTTAGGCCCAAAGGGATCTTTGTACAGATTTTTGGAGTCTCGTTCATTCACACGTAGACAACCAGTTTGCTCTATATAATAAACAGCTAAACTTCTGAGTCACACCAAAAGCCCCTTATTTTGAATGCTTGGTCTATTTTGTGGGTGTCATACTTAAATTTTTATTTTCTTTTGAAGATACCACTTAGTGGAGAGAATGAAATCTAATCACACTTCCCCTCATTATTATCAGAACTTCTTAAATTATTTCAGAGTTTCAATATTACTTTCTTTTCCCCCCGAATTTAAAAGTACAACATAAAAATAAATTGTATTGTGTTTCAAGTAATAAAATCTATGCTCATAGGCTAAATGTGCAAAATTCTCTCCATAAAGCTAATTAACTAGATAAAAGGTCCATATCAGGCTTGAAGCAGTTTCTGTCTCTAAAGGTCTAACTCAGTAATTAATTATGTTTCTGAGAGTTTCTGAAAACACGTTTCCAGTTTCACGGGTCTTTAGAGATGAAACATCTTGGCCATCATCCAAAATATCTTAATCTCTCAATCTCCTTAGAGTCACGTCAAGTTCCTGCAAGGAAGCAAAGTTAAATGTCTTTAAAATGAGTCCCACATATCCTTATCTTTAATCAGTTATTTACTTAAGAGTTCAGATAAAATAAATTGAATTTTTAATCACCTCATTTTTAAAGCATTGTTAACGTTAGCGTGACCATTCATTTGGGATCAGCTGAACATATTGGCTTGTTTGAAATAAAAATATTAACGAAATTAACAAAATATTGTTTGAAATAAAAATATTAACAAAGCATGAGTGAAGTACTGGAAGGCTATAATGTGGTGTTTTTTAACAGGTCTCTATTCAAGTTCCCGATGTTAGGTAGGATGTGTCATACGAGCATGTTTTACGGGCCAGGACTCTTTCTCATCATTGCTACCATCATGTTAACTCCATTTCTCTATTGAGGACAATTTCTTGTCAATTCAGGACATCCCAAAAAATACGAGATTTTATCAGCTAGAACCCTAGTTGAGCATGACTTTCCTGAGAGGCAAAATCCTGAAAAAATGCCCATGGATATGGGGTTTTGAGGGACTGGCACCTCAGAGTGAGGAGAGAGGCCAAGGCCATCTTCCCCACTGAATCACTTCACCTCTACCTTGGGCTTTCCCCAAAATTCAGACCAGATGCTTTTAAAACTCCTCAGGGAAGGAAGAAGACTCTAAGTAAGCCACCTAAGTATAATCAAAAGATGTACAGTGATGGCCAGACTCTTTGTAAAGCCTAAGTCTTAGAGTCAGCACTTCAGCTTTAATGGCAGTGTCTCTGTCACGGTATGAATGTCCTCACCCCTCTATTTTGGTCCTCCAGATTTGAGACACTTTCAAGCTATTTTTAAAAAACATGAGTACATAGTATAAACTTCAAAAAACAAGTAGAGGATAGAGTAGACATTATCAGAAGAAATACACCTTCCTGAAGATATATATCCACACCTCTCGGGACTACTTGAAATGAAGCTTTCTTCCCTTTTTCTTGGGATTTCATAGTGTTACCCTAACAAAACTGAAGAGGGTCCGAATTTTTAATTATAAGTTTCCTTTTATTACAGGCTCCCTTGCTATGTTTACCAAACAGCTAGTAGCCCTGAGGGTGGAGTTAGGCTGTTTAAAGTCATGTTTTAATCTCCTCTGTAATTGCAATTTGATTACTGGTGTAAATTACCTAGTAGGCTTGCCACCTTTAGTGCCAGCCGTTTCCCAGAGTGCATGATTTTGAATTAAAAGGCTGTTATCCATCCAAAAGTTTCCTAGAATGTTTCATGGGCTCAGTGAATTATGCATTAAACAGAATTCTTTAAAAAGAAGGCAAGAGGTTTCTTTGATGTCAGCTGGGATTTTTCATCACATTATGGACTATTAATTTCTAAACTTTTTTGGCCTGACCTGTGGTGGCGCAGTGGATAAAGCTTCGAGCTGGGAACACTGAGGTCGCCAGTTCAAAACCCTGCGATGGTCTGGTCAAGGCACATATGGGAGTTGATGCTTCCAGCTCCTCCCCCCTTTCTCTCTCTCTCTCTCTCTCTCTCTCTCTCTCTCTCTCTCTCTGTCTCCTCTCTAAAAATGAATAAAATAAAAAGAAATTAAAATTTCTAAACTTTTTTAGAGATAATTTCTTGAAATCTCTGTTCAATATAGGTCTTATTACTGGTCTTTCTCTAACCTTTGTATTTTATTTTAACAGCATACCTGTAATTTTGAATATGGCAGGTTCTGGCAGAAACCTGGAAATTAATTTCCTAGGGAGAGGTAGGGTAGGAGGGAAGATGGAAAAAAGGACAATTTGCTGCAAACACACCACCTGCTGGACAAAGCATGTATAAACTTTTAAGAATTTGCCCTCACATAAGACAGTGGTTCTTAACCTTTTTTGAGGTACCGAACCCACAGCTTCATATGCGCATTCACCGAACCCTTCTTTAGTGATAAATAAAATATGATTTTTTTTCCAAATTCAAGACATAGGTATATGTTTTTTTACTGGTGCACAAAATGAGCCGTGCATGAACATCACCTTGCTCAAAGAACAAAACCAACAAAGTGCATGAACTCACAACAAATTACGGTATTACTTTTTTCTGGCTTCTGCAGCAGAGGCTTCTCCGAACCCCTGAGACCGACTCATCGAACCCCCAGGGTTCGATAGAACCCAGGTTAAGAACCACTGCATTAGAAAAAGGCTTTAGGAGCCTCATGAGGACAAACAAAACCAATTGGGGAGCTGAGATGTATATGGGAGTTCATCTATGGAACATATCTAAGCTAATAGCCAAATGCCAATGGTCTCCTTTGATGATTTTTTTAGAAGAGATAACCTGCTGTTGGTATGTTTTATTTTGAGTTATGTTCTTATCTAAATGTCACATTACAAGTTGTAATAAGCAAAACTGATCCTAAGAAAATACAAAACACCTCCCTGATGCAAAAGGAAATAAGGACAGTCAAGTTTCCACCATCATATGCAAATGCAGATTCTGGTGAAATTATTTACATCATACACAATTTTATATTACTAGTCTCTTTTGTTTCTATATACAAAGCATTTTGAAATTTGTCAAGGACAGTACTTGTCTACACCCTTATAAGACACTTTTGAGAGTGAAAGGGAGCATTATGAATAACTATATCAGGACAATGTGCACAAACCAGGTCTGTCCTGGGCTAGTCAAAATAAAGTGTCTCTCTATTCATAGATAATCAACTGTTACAAACAGAGACTACCTCCCAGTCTATTGCTATTGCCAATTTCTAGAGAAGAACAAAATATCAAAGGTTGAAATGATCTCTGTGGTGAAGATATTCCAAACTGGGACAGTGAGGAGAAAGACTTGAGTTCTTATCACAAATATGTTCAGCATTGACATTATTTGATTCCATTATTCATGCATTAATTCATCCATGCCTAAATATCATTTAAAAAGCCAGAAATGCATCCTGATTGAACTTATTGTGGTGATTATTTTGCAATATATACAAATATCCAGTCATCATGTTGTAAACCTGAAAGTAATAAAATATTAAGTCAATTATACCTCAATTTAAAAAAAAGTCAAATAAAATCTGACAGGTACCTAGAAGGGAGATCAGTCACTTCTGGCGAATAGATACGCTGTTTCATGGAGAAGGTGCATTTGAACTGAGCACTGAAAGAGAAGCAGAATTTGGGGAGTGGGCATTCTGGCAAAGGCAAGAGCTTTCAATAAGGAACTGGGCAAACTGAGAAAAGTCTAGTGCTGACCCATCACATCGTTAATAGTGCTTTCCAACAAATGTTTTTCAAAGCTTACTAAGTGTCAAGAACTTTGACACACTGATGGATAAAACAGACTGCCTGGTAAGTAGTGGGATTGGAGTATCTGTAGATCAGAGGTCATTTCTGAATTAGAGATAAATTTGGGAATCATCAGCGTACTTTAACTGACAAAAGATAGGTAAAATCACTTGGAGAAAAGATATAGAGGGAAAAGAAGAAAAGGTCTGGAACTAAGCTCTAAATTACTCCGATATTTAGAAATAAGAAGTTCTCAGAGGGAAAAAATAAAAGAATTAGTATGGTAACAGTGAAACAACAAAAACGTATATAGTATTCTTTTGTCCAATTTAGGAATATAGGTCTCTTTGTCAGAGAAAACTAAGCTTAAGATGTAGAACAGATGTAGCTTTTTTAAAAAAATTTATTTAGACAATTAACTTTAATAGGGTGACATTGATCGATAAGAGTACATAGATTACAGCCTGACCAGGGGATGGCCAGTGGATAGAGCATCGGACTGAGATGCGGAAGACCCAGGTTTGAGACGCTGAGCTTGCCAGCTTGAGCACGGGCCCATCTGGCTTGAGCAAAAGCTCACCAGCTTGGACCCAAGGTCGCTGGCTCCAGCTAGGGGCTGCTCGGTCTGCTGAAGGCCCGTGGTCAAGGCATGTGTGAGAAAGCAATCAATGATCAACTATGGTGTTGCAACGGCAACGAAAAACTAATGATTGATGCTTCTCACCTCTCTCCGTTCCTGTCTGTCTGTCCCTATCTATCCCTCTCTCTGACTCTCTCTCTGTCCCTGAAAAAAAAAAAAAGAGTACATAGATTTCAGATAAACATTTTTATACATTTCTATAGCATTAAAACTGTTAATTACATTGTATACCCATCACCCAAAGTCAAATCATTTTCTGTCACCTTACACTGGTCCCTTTTTACACCTTCTTCCCACCTCCTCCCCATTCATTCAACTCTCCTCCCCCTCCCCATCTTCTCTTCCACCTGGTAACCATTTCACTTGTGTCTATGTCCATAAGTCTCAGTTTTATATCCTATAAGATATAGCTTCCTCATTATCCAATTATTATCACAACAATTTTAAAATTATCAATACCTCTCTCCAACAAATCCTAAACGCATTAAGCATCCTTTGTAATGTATCTCCCTATGATTATCAAATTATAAAATGAAACATTATTGAAAGTTAAGCAAAAACTCAATTATTATCTTTGCTAGCTTCAGTTTTAGATTTCCTGTGGGGAAATACTCAATTCTCCCTCTTCACTTTCAATGAGGTGAATCAGAGCAGAGCTACAATTCCAATCTTATTTATGAATATAAAATTAACTCAAATATAGCTCAATTCTTCTTCCCAGCTCCTGCCTGTACAGTGTCCTCTGCCCTGCTGTCCATCACTTTTAAATGAATGTTATTCATTGAGCTGTTTGGGGCCTGCTTTAGATCACTTTTTATGTTAATTACTATAGAAAAATTGAAGTACGACTTAGGCTGTAGGTCAGGGTAAAGAACAACAAATATTTCCCGAATTTTCTGAGCCTTGTTAGAGTTCAGTTATCATCTTTTTAAGCTTTGGAATTCATTCAGTAAATACTTATTAAGCACCTACTACTTGTCAGGCCTTTACCTACACATGAAGGCTAGAAAGGTGTCTCTGACTTCAAGGTGAGGATCTAGTGGGGAATACACACGTGTAGGGAGATGATGACCACACAGTGTGCTACATCTAATCCATTTTGGATACAACCGACCATTCATTTCCATGTTTATTCCCTTTTAGTCTTTTATGGCTTCTAGTCTTTTCCAAACTCTATTCCTATAGGACTTCCGTGATTCCAGACCCTCCCCCTTTCTCATTCCACCATAACCCATCTCTTTCATTAAAAAAATCTAAGCAATCTATGCTCAACACTTTTCCTCACTCCCAGTGTTCAACTCATGAGTACTGCTTCAGAATATACACCCTAAATCTGACTACTTCTCACTGTCTGTATTCCTCTTCCCAGCTGCCAGCTTCAACTCTTGCTTCGATCCCTGGAACACAATCTTAATTGTTTTCCTTGTCTCTATTCTTATGCTCTTAAAGTTCATTCTCCACATCAAACCAGAGTGAGCTGTTAAAAATGTAAATTCTCAGAACACTTCATTGATGACAGAATAAAATCTAAACACATGGCCAGCATCTAAAAGGCCTATAGGATCCAGTCCCCTGCTGCCACTTCCACATCACATAGTTTGGTCTGGAATATTTTTCCTCCAGAACCTCGGGTGTCTGTCTCCCACTGATCTATAGGCTCAGCTCAAATAGGACTTTCCTAAAGACGCTTTCTTTGGTCACCCTATCCGAAGAACCCACCCAGTTACCTCAACTCACCATTACCGAGCTTTAGTTTTTGTCATAGCACTAACTTATTACAATTTAAAGTTATTATTTGTTTGTTTATTTGTAGTCCACTGGGATAGTCCACAAGGATCATGGGTATGTTGATCACACATTAGCCTTAGCAACTAGTAAGTGTTAAATAAATGACAGAATTGAGGTCAGAATCAAATCTTAGGAAGATGCAAAGAAGTGTCACTTGTTTCTGACTTTAGGGGGTCAGCAAAAAAATAATACACATCTTAAGACATAAGTAAAAATGAGTAAAGAGGGAGCCAGGCAAACAAAAAGACATATGCAAAGAAACAGAGACTAAAAACAACAACAACATGGAACTGTCAGGGAATGAAAAATTGTTCAGTACTCATGGAGCATAGAGCTTAAGAAGGATGATCTGGTCTGACCAGGTGGTGGTGCAGTGGATAGAGTGTCGGACTGGGACATGGAGGACCCAGGTTCAAAACCCGGAGGTCGCCGGCTTGAGCCCAAGGTCGCTGGCTCATGCAAGGGGTCACCCGGTCTGCTGTAGCCCCTGGTCAGTGCACATATGAGAAAGCAATAAATGAACAACTAAGGTGTCACAACGAAGAATTGATGCTTCTCATCTCTCTCCCTTCCTGTCTGTCTATTCGTATCTGTCCCTCTTTCTCTTTTACAAAAAGAAAAGGAAAAGAACAAAAAGGATGATCTGGGGACAGAAGTGGTAGTAGGGACGAGTGTTGGGAAGAAGGAAGGGATAGGAAGAAGTAGATAAACATTTGTGAGACATGTAAAAGTATCACAGAAGTCTCCTGTTGAGAAGTTTGAATCATTTTTCACGAAGATAAAAACACATTGAAAAACTCTGTTCAAGAGGATAATCTAGAAAATGTGATTTTGGGGAAACTGGTGCTTCTACAGTAAGGAGAATCAGTAGTTTGCAGGGGTGGGGAGCAAGTCTCAGCTAAAAAGAAGTCATTTAATAGGCTGAGAAATCTCCCTCTCTGGAAGTACACAAGTGTAGCTTTTCTGAGCTGCTGCAGTTAGTGAAATAGTAATGAAAACCCATCCCATGGGGTTGTTACATGCAGGGAATTTGGGGCCTTTTAAACATCACCCTTCAGCCTAATTAAAAAGATGCAATTTTTAAAATTGGTCACAATTAAAACTCATGAATATGGTCTCCAATTTATTAATAAATGAGACACTCAAAGCAATAACACCAATTTATCTAGAAGACATTACAAAAGTAACTATCTGGTATGCCGCCTAAAGCCAGATAAGGAATTTGTATCTACTGAAGTAAATTATGCAAAACACACACACACACACACACACACATACACACACACACACACACACACACACACACACACACACACACCCTAGGCCTGTTTCCTTAGACATTATCTCACATTGCAGACCAGGGCATTCTTTCTAGTCTGGATCCCTGCTTTCTATGATGACAGAAGAAAAATGAACTTTTCAAATGACCCACTTATAGAAATCCTCAAGTCACACTGTGAACGTGTTTATTTATTTTCTGAAAGGCCAGTCTTGCATTTCTTTTCTAATCATTTAATGATTATGTGTCTCTTACTGTGCGAAATGTCAAGGTTGAATAAGACGCGGTTTCTGTCTTCAAGACAACTACATCAGTACATGAAAATGACCACAATGGGTAAATTCACTTAGTGCTTAAGAAAGCACCATGAGCAAATATGCAGATTAGGCTGGAGGATCCAAGAGTCAGAGTAGGGGAGGTTAGACCTTAGTTAAAAACATGAGTGCTGGAGCCATATAGACTTGGATTTGGTTCTGGAATGTTCACCCTAGTCACACGACTCAATCTCTTTTGTGCTTACTTCCCTCATCTGTCAATAAGCCCACTTTATTGGGACAAATTAAATGAAATGGTATAAGTAGAGCACAAAAGTATATACAAAACTCTGCTCAAAGAGATGCATATGCAGCTATAATTTAATTTATGATTATTTTCTTATATGCTTATAAGAAGGAACTATTGAGAAAGTATCTAATAGACTAAAACAAGATTATTTTTTATTCAGTAAAAGATGGTGCATATATGCCGAATGTCTCAATGTCCAGAAGATGCCTGCAGCCTTAGTCACTTCCCAGGAGCACCTATCTCATTCCAGAAACTAAATACAAGAAGTAGTAATAAAAGGAGAAGTCCTGATCCAGCAGTGTTGCATGCTGTGAGTCCAGTTCTTGGGCAGCCAGATGTACATTGTTGACTGGTAAATTTCTCTTCTGGGCACTGAATTCCTAGCTCAGTAATCAGAACTCTGAACTGGGCAAAGAAGTCTTAGAACATCCCCCAGCCATCACACAATGACCCGTAAGCATCTGCCTCATGCTTCCTGGCTGTAAGATGTACCCGCTTGTAAATTGTACCCCTGTCGACCCTCTCGAACAGCTCCAACAACTCTGGAAAGAGCACTTTACTTTACATGGCAGTTATCACAGCTAGAGCTACTTGATGCCATTTAGGATGAAAATAAAAAAGAAAGGAGGAGCTGTCATTGTTTGTATGTCTTTATACATGTGTGGGAAGCAGTACATCTGAAGGGAAAAATTAGTTTTCCACCTTTCCTCTTTATTCTTACAACAGAGTTTTTGCAAATGTCTTTCTTCTTAAATCATACATTATCAAGAGAAGCTTTGAAAAAAAGGATTTTACATTTATTCCAATTGCTACCTTTAAAATGTTACTGTTGATTGCTTGTGATTCAAAAGAGTGACCATATAGCACATTCAGGGACAATCAGAGAGCCTAAATCCAACAAAAGAAATGCCCCTAGGACAATTTTGAAACTGTTTGAAGAAAAGCATTAAAAACTGACTACTGTAGCAGCAACAATCAGAGATGGAGAGGCTGAGCGGAAGCTAATGCCAGGCCTCCTAGCAGGCCGCAGGGCATGAACACGTCACAATGGCCGTGATCAGCGACCAGAGAGCGGCCTGACCTCAAAACCCCAGTGTCTGCAGTGCAATTACTCAGAGGCATGGGTCCAAAATGTATTACGTTCTAACCCCTGAAGGCCAAATCACAGGCCATCTCCACCTCCTTCCCAAGCTGTGTCATTAGTTTTGAAGTGAAAAGCACTTGCTACAGTGAAAACAGTCAAAAACAAAGCAAACAAAACAAAACGAAACACCTTTTCACTCCACACTGCACAGAAGGTATTCTGAAATCAAAGTAAAGTGGAATAGAAGGCAGCTATGTAAGGATGGCATCTGCTAAATTCTAGGTAAACCTGGAGAGTAGAAAGAATCCCTGATACAAAAACAAGAAAAACACCTGTTGTCCTTGAATACATTCTTCCCACTCTTTGAAGCATGATCTGTTCCAAATGGACATATTTAATTTGATTAAGTAGAACAAAGCCTCCATCTTCTACAATATGACTGCAGACTTTAACAAATTGAATCTATGAGCTAACTCTCACAGTGTGTTAAATTTATACCCCAAGTCTCTGTAACCAATAATAATAATAAAAAAAAGTAAAAATCTTTTTTCTGTGGGCAAGTTTTGATGTGGAGAAGGTATCTGACTCATAACATCTGGAAAGAGTGTAAATATTGGTGAAAAGAAGGTTGGGTACTCAAAACTCAAACATGTAATGATTTCTGCCTAGAAATAGCTATGTGTGTGGCTTGTCAGGAATGGAAGAGACCAGACCTTCTTTGACAGCATCACAGGGTGCACTCTCTGACTTCCAGCTGGAGCTCAATCCTGATGCTTGGGTAGAAAGGTGAGGAGATGGGACCCTGTCTCCAAGTCCTTATTTTAAAATAGATAATAGAAATGAATATCTAAAATTGAGTTTTTCCAGTTGAATTCAGCAGGTAGTATGTATTGAGTACCTGACAAACAGACAATCTATGTCATGTCCAAATGTTTTTCAGGTTTCTGATGAAAGCTTTGAAGCGTTAACCTGAGGTTCCTTCAGAGCATATGATTGCATTTATAGCACCATGCAATAAGATACCTTATATATGTATAATAATTTTATAAATTTTTCCCCTGATGGTTAGGGAGGTTCCTTGCTTTCTGCCTCATATTCATCTTTTTTCTGGTTCCTTTATTCATTCCTCCTGCACACATTTTTCAATGCTAGCTGTAAATCTCTGTGACCAAAAATTTTATAGGACTCTCCGAGAGTAAAGAACGGGGATAGGGAAGCATGGGTGTGCTTCTACAGACCAGAAGAAACTTCCCAAAGGAAATCCTTCAGCCTTTCAGGATTTTTCTCCTTCCACATCCCTGAAAGCCCGCCTTTTGGACAAAATGTCTCTAAAATTGCAAAGGATCAATGTCACAGTTTCTTTGTTCCTTATTTCCAAAATTATGTCCTGTAGACAAAGTTCAACACTTCTTCACTACCTCTGGCTTTTTACAGGGGTGTGTGTGTGTGCGCGCGCACGCGCGTGTGTGTGTGGTTTGATACCCAACTCCAACAAAGGTAGTTAGGCAAGATTGTAGGGTAAGGGTGGGGCTCAATTAACTCATTAGAAACTTGGAAAACAGGACAATATTATATATACTCCATGATAAGAGGTGTAAAAAAGAGCAAATACTCTTTTTTAACTAGAAAGAAATAGATCATGTCAAATATTTAGGTGATTTTAGTCTATTTTAGATAAATAAGGTCTTCCATCTAACTCCTATGGCTCACATGGTAATTACTTGAACAGTCCTAACCCATTTAACCGAGGTTCAGAAAGCCAGTTGGCTGACAACCCAGTGGCGACACACTGGTGGACACATTCCCTCAATCATTCATTCATGAATTAATTCATGTCACAAACACTGATGGACTACCTAACAGCAGGCAGACACTCTAGAATCAAGCCAAGAGTCTTGGGATCCCTTTCTATATGCTAGGCACTGTGCTACGTACTCTCAATTGAATTCTCCTAGTAATCCTATGAGTTGCTGAACACAAATAAGTGAAGTGACCAGTAAGGCATGAAACTGAGAATTCAACATAGACAGTCAGTCAGAAACAGGGAAAGTGATGTACAGCCCAAGCCCAGTCCTCAGGGAGCTCCTGGTCTGGACAGGACCAGAGCAAATAAACAGCTTATTGAGGGTGAATCATACTCTGCTAGATGAACATGTACTCACGGGCTCTGGGGCCCTGGAAGAGAGTTCACTAATTGTCAAGCATCACTTGTTTACATACATTCTCTAACAAAATAATTTAATTTATTCCTTCAGTCATCATTTTAAAAAGAAAATGTAAAAATCTATCATTTCCTTTTTAACTAGTGCAATTTTTTCCCTCTCTCCTTTGCTATTTGTGAGGTAAATATATCTGGCTTAAACCAATTGCTTTTCAAGGACCAATGCTGCATTAGACATTGTTAAGAAGTGGAAATCCAAACACATTGTCAAGTAGGTTTGCCAGATCCCGAAGGGACCAGCCAGACTATGACTCCTGCCAACCATGTCTGTTGTGCTATAAAGGCCCGGGTCACCAAGTCTTCCTATTTTCATGAAATGAAGAAATTCAAATTTTTCTCACAATATTTTAATAAATGACACTAATTCAGATGTTTTGAACACACAGGGAGGGAAAATAAAAGATACTTCTCAGGCTGATTCTAGCCTATTGATCCCAGGTGGCAGTCACTATTTAAAAGGTGATAAAGTTTGGCCTCTGCCTCAGAGGAGCTCATAACAACATGATAATAAGACGGAAGAGAGATGCAAGAAGAAATTCCAGTATAAGACAAAGATGGCAAGTGCCAAGAAAAGGAACACTGTATGTGGAATCACAGAGAGGACTTACTCTTTCAGCTGATGGTTTTGCAGGTATTGCAGGAAGAAAGGGCGTATAAGACCCAGGGAACCACGTGTGCAAAGCTGCACAGGTGTAAAAATGCAGGTTGCATACGAAGAAAGAAGAAGCGGGCAGCTATGTTTCCCTGTGGATTGTGAAGGGATAGAGTAAAATACACAAATAATAAAGGGAACCAGGTGTGCAGGACTTTCAAATTCATGGTGATATTTTTTCTTGTAGCATGGAGTTCTAAGAATCATCAATACATAAGATATTAGGCATCCTTAAATAAGGTGAATAAATTTTTTAAAATTTTTGGTAGTCTAAAACTTAGGGATAAGTTTTACACCCTATCCATCTCTGGATGATTCTCAAGGCAATTCACAAATTAGATGCTCTAAGAAATAACTCTTGCATCCAGTATTAAACCTGTTTAGTTAATCCAGTTTATTACCAGAGCACAGAACTTTTTATTTCCTTAGGACATTTATGTTTAACCTAAAAAAAAGAAAAAAAAATTGTCATTGTTGTTGGATGTAACAGGAAAGCCATTTAGGCCATTATACAATGGAGTGGTAGTGGTTGAGGTGCCTTAAAGATGTTTTAAGAGAGGCCCTGGTCAATGGCTCAGTTGATAGAGTGTTAGTCAAGCTCCAGGCACTGAGAATAGCTCTGTTGGAGTGCATCGGCCTCAGGTGCTAAAAATAGCTTGGTACTGGAGCATCAGCCCCTGATGGGATTGCCAGGTAGATCCCAGTTGGGGCACATGAAGGAGTCTGCCTCATTATTTGCCCTCCTCTCACCTAAAAAATAAGATATTTTAAGAGAAATTAAACCAGAAAAAAAAGGAGACTGTACAGAAAATCAGTTGGGAGGCTATTACAGTAGTCTACAGTAATAACAATGGCCCCCTATTACACATGCCAGACATCACTTGAGGCACTATTCATATTGTATATATTGCAATGAGAACCAGAATTACGATAAAAGCAGCATTCTATATCCAGTTTAGGGGCCAAGATGGATCAGCCAGTACTCTCCATCAGCCCTTCCATCCTCTTAGCTTTCTCTATCTTTTCCTCCTTCTCTACCCCTGCCTTTGCTCTGTAACTCCAATTTGAAAGAAAACAAATATTTGAAATTTATTGTTGCCATTAAATCATTTTTCAAGTAATTGAAATTTGTTTCCCTCTTTTTGTTGTTCCTTGCCCCTTTTTTTTAAAGATACGTTTTAAGTACCCTGGCCGGTGGTTCAGTGAACAAAGCATTGGCCCAGTGCACGGGTTCAAACCCTGGTCAGGGCATGTACAAGAAGCAATCAAATAGTACACAACTAAATGGAACAACTAAGTGGAACGAGTTGATGCTTCTCTCTCTTTCTCTTAATCAATGGGGGGAAAAGATATGTTATAAGCTAGAACTAATGGAGAAAGTAAATGGTTAGCTCTGTAGGGGTTTTAGGGTTTAGGAATGGGATTAAGTGCCAAATCCTACTGTCTCCTTTTCTTGTTCTGGGTTATAAACACAAAAGAATCAAGAGCCACAGGAAAACCAATTTCAATTTTTATTAATAACTGAGCAAGTGCCTGATCTCCCCTTCAAACCTCTTTCCCAATATAAGCTTTCTCTGGTATTACATCTAGAATATTAGCCAAAGGCCAGAAGCCAAAAGGCTTTGGTTTCCCACAAGCCCTGTCTAACGGCTAAGTCCTTAGAGCAGATCCCAAGCCTACTTATCCAAACACTGATACTATTTTTATGAGCAGTGAGTGGCAGGTCTTCTTTCCTCACCTGTTGCAGGTGGAATAGAGAGCCTGGGGAAGGGTCAGAGCTGCTAGATCAGTGACACTAGGTCTGTACAACCTGGAGACTGGAAGTGCAAAGGTGAGTATGAAGATGGCCAAGGTTGGCCCTGAGACGCCGGTTCCTCTCTCAATCTACTGGAGGTAGAAAAGCTTTTTATTTCCTTAGGACATTCCTGTCTCTCTTAATTACTGTGATTCTTCCAATTAGAGGAAGACAGTCCAGTCAGTGAGTGTTAGACTCCACCAATCAGATCTGTAAATTCTCCTCTGAAGAAGAGACAAATAAAATGAAAAGTATGAAAACTAAAGAGCAGAAATTACATTTTTGGGGGGATAGCCCAAGGATAACACTTTAGGAAAGCTGGATACAACTTCTGCCCAAAACTCTTCCTCCAGAGATATCAAACGAGCACCAGTAATATATCCATGATGGCCTTTTATATTATCCCTTGACTATGCTCTCTTTCAATATGAATATTCCTGAAAGCAGCAACATAAATAGAATCTAGAACTTCAGTAGGAATTGGTTTTGCATAGGGCTACATAGGAAGCTTGGGTATTGGAAACAAGAAAGTATGCTGAGAAAAAAGGGAGGAGAGAAAAAGGAGTGGAAGAACCCCAAGGTTCTTCTACTTCATTATAATACCTGCCTGGATGCTGATATGCAAATCGCATCATTTTCTCCGTTGATTTAAAGCAGTGGTTCTTAACTTTTTTTGAGGTACCGAACCCACCAGTTTCATATGCGCATTCACCGAACCCTTCTTTAGTGATAAATAAAATATGATTTTTTTTCCAAATTTAGTTTTGCCGGTGCGAGACTAGAGTTGCTCAACTTGGCATTGCACATCATGCAGATAGGACACTGACTCCCATCCCGTTCCATGATACATGTGAATCCATGTTGTACATATTTGTCCGACCACTTTCTTTTTTTGCTCGACATATTTAGTATGGATTAAAATATTAAGAAAGAAACCACACGATGTACAACTACAATAGCCGTTGACTACTGCGCGCACTAAATTCCCCGCAGCACTGGTTGGCCAAGCAATGTAACGTGATCCACTGCAGCAAGTGATGGCCAGCGGGGCGTGTCATCACGACTTTACACAAGTGCATCTTTACCTCCGCTGCAGAGGCTTCTCCGAACCCCTGAGACCAACTCATCAAACCCTTAGGGTTCGATAGAACCCAGGTTAAGAACCACTGATTTAAACGATGTCTTTGATTAAAGTCCTGAGTGTTAGCAATGCCCTATCCTCTGACTTTTCAGTAAAAATACCATGTGAAAAATGTGGGAATTTAAGCAAGAAAATTACATGCACATATATAATTTTATAAATGGTCATATTAAATTGGTGATGGAACCTTAACATATCCTTTCAGCTCAACAACTATATATAAGTATACAACATATATAGTCTATAATTAATGTGTACTATAGAATTAATATTTTATGTTACATATAGTTTATAAGTATATATTAATTATATATAATTGCTATTCTTAAGGGATATGTTAAGATTTTATCACCTAGTTAAATTATCTACCTTATTAATTTAACACAATTGGAGGGAGAATGGAAGTAGACTCATAGGAGCTAAAATAATTTCTTAGGCTGATCAATTTCTAGGAATATTTTCTAAGAAGGAACAAAATGATCAGATTTATGATACCCTTAATACCTTTATTTTTAGAATAATTCAGATTAGAAACCTTGGTACAAATTGAGGAGAAAGATTTAAAGCCATAACTTTGAATTTTGTCACCACAATTATTTCCAGTGAGAGGGGACTCTTTCATGAGGATAGGGTCTGAACTCTTTTAGCAACATGTGGATATACTTGATGTCCTGACAATGTCCCTTAAAATCTTGTGGTTCAATAAAGCAGCCCTTCTCTTTGAGACAGAGGACCATGCCATGCGACAGTGGCTTAGGAAAATCATGACAACCTAACAATAGGCCTGCACGCTCGGGAGGAGAAGTAATTTATTTTTCCTCTATTCTCTATACATGACACTACACAGAGAGTCAAATGCACGCCCACGCACGCGGAAGGCAAGAGAATAGAAATTAATTTGCTTCACTCACAGAACTTCCGTTATTGCATGCTAAGCTACTGTGCTTATATTTGGAAAGTTCATTTTTGAGGATGAATAAAATTTCTGTTCTGCTTTTTATATAAAATAGTATATTCTTTGCTTAAAAATGAAAATCTCATTTTAAATATGCTTGTTTCTGCAATCATGTTCTTTAGAACATTAGCTCTGCTTCCATTTTTCAAATGCATTTTTTAATAGTTTCACTGCCGACTTACTAGAACCTCTCTGAAAGGAATTTTCTCAGTCACTGTCACCTTCGGTCCCATCACACTTCACTCTCCTATGGCATTTAGATCTGTAGCTCAGCAGGTGACGTGGTTAAAGGCAGAACAATGGGAAGCCTACGCTTTCTTTTTTTAAGACAGGGATATGTTATATCCAACTGAGTTTTGATAAAGGCCTTTTTTTCTCATTTAAAAAAGAAGTATGCTCTACTACTTGACACAGTCACATTTAAAAACATGAGGACAGGTAAAATTTGTCCTCAGAACTCACAATTTTTCACAGAATTGAAAACCTTTGGTGAGTCTTTCAAAGTCACAGTGTGCTCGCTGTTTAGTTTGTGCTGGAAACATCATGTTAAATAAGAGAAAATTCTCACAGAAACCCCACGAAACTATGCTTCCCACAAACAACTATTCTTGCTGTGAGTCTGCTCTAATACGGTATATAGTCAGGCCTCCATAGCCATGAGTTTTCACCTTTTTTTTGTGTGTGTGACACAGGCAGAGAGAGGCAGATAGGGACAGACAGACCAAAAGGGAGAGAGATGAGAAGCATCAATTCTTTGTTGCGGCACCTTAGTTGTTCATTGATTGCTTTCTCATATGTGCCTTGACCGGGGGGCTCTAGCAGACTGAGTAACCCCTTGCTCAGTCCAGAGACCTTGGGCTTAAGGTGGTGAGCTTTGCTCAAACCAGATGAGCCCGTGCTCAAGCTGGCGACCTCAGGGTTTCCAACCTGGGTCCTCCACGTCCCAGCCGACACTCTATCCACTGCAACACCACATGGTCAGGTGTTTTACATTTTGATTCAATCATCCTCAGATTCAAAATATTCAGAAAAAAATCCCAGAAAGTTCCAAAAGCCCAAACTTAAACTTGTCACATACCAAGCACTGCTCTAAATCCATATTAATAAAGTGACGTGTTGGTGTACCTTGTTGTAGCCATATGCAAATATAGGTTATATGCAAATGTTACACCATCGTACATAAGGAACCTTAGCATTTGTAGTAAATTCTGGTATCCTTTGGGATCCTGAAACTAATCCCACACAGATAGATACTGAGTGATGACTGTGTGACATGACATCTACACCTGCAACACACAGGAAATTGCTTCTTTCCTAGAATGTGATTGACAGCAAGGAGACATTGAGCTGAGTTGACTGATTTTGAAAAAGAGAGGCTTAGGATCTACTGAAGATATGGACATCTAGTGAATACTTTTCTGATATGTTACAGTCAGTGTCAAAGTTAAATGCACAGAACACTATGGCAGCACAGAGGAAGAGCTGGAAGCTAATGGTACAATGTTTGAAATAGCACTACCTCTCCACCATAATCGCTGAAATTCAAGGGCAGCAACATTAAAGTAGTAAAGCAGCTGGGCTTGCATACATAGCAGTTTTTCTACAGGTCCATATGCATACATACACACAACAGAAATGCATCTATTACAGGAATAGTCATAGTGGCATGTAGGAAGGAGATGCTGTCAGTTCCTTACCCAAATCCCCTTAGCACTCACTGTCCCCATACATTCCAATGACTCTCTACCAGGGAGCTAGCTTCAGCCACAGGAACAGGCTCTGCCTGTACATACAGCAGGCCAAAAATGCCATGACATTACCACCTCTGGAGAAGCCATCAGCCAATGACAAATAAGAGTTGTCCTATCCAAGCTAGTGAGTAACCTGGGGTATAATGTCCCAACTCTTATTCTCTGTCATCCCCCCAAATACTCCAGTGAGAATGAGACCCATATATGCTCACTGATGCACTCTATATTGGATTTCTTCTTTATCAACATCTTACTTCTCTACTCTCCTATAAACTCCCAAATCAACTTCTTAAACTCAAATCTATGTCTTTGGGTTTGCTTCTGGGATAACCCAGCTAAAGGCACAGCATTACTCATAAAGGCTATAGAATTTAAAGAAAAAAAGTGTGCACAACAGAAACATGACTAAAAGGATTGTGACACAGTTATATAATAAAACACTATGCCTCAATAAAAGTGAACTGACTATAGCTTCTCATCATTACTGGAATGAATCTTATCAAATTTAATTTTGAGCAAAATATGTCAATACAAAAATAATATATACTTTATGATTACATTAATTTAAAGTTTAATATCAGACAAAAGTTATTGTCAGTCCTAAAAGGTATGATGGAAGTTGTCTTTTAGGGAGGAAGGAAGGGTAGATGAGAGCAGGAACATGGGAACTGGTAATGTTCCATTTCTCAACATCAGTAATATTACATGGGTATGTTCACTAGGGATAATTCACTTATTTTTTATCTTTTTCTGTATGTGGATTGCAATGAAAAGTTTTAAAATATCTAAACATTCATCATAGGGAATGTGAGCAAAGCAATAGATTATGTAACAGGGAAGGCAAGAGGTGGGGAAGAGGGTAGAAAAATATGTGGTAGCAGCGCTCACATTAAAGAGGGTCCCTAACAAAGATTCAATAGCCACCATGACACTTCCGGCTAAAATAAATAAGATAAGCAAAGGAGGGCCCCGAGTTTTATCCCTAAATTGGGAGGTAGAGAAGATCAGAATCTCACTATTTTGTCTCATTGCTATTTTGTCTGTGCCTTGCCTCTGCATTTGTCATTTGAAGAGTAAATTGTTCCTTTCTGAGCTGCCTTGAGTGCTGAAAATTTCAGCAGTAATATATAGAATCCACAAGGGAAGCAAATATAATGTGTAACGAAGCATTAGCAGCATCAGCCACGCTAACTTTCAGAGCTAAAGAAAGTTCTTTTCAAAAGTCATAACACTGTTTTAAGAAGCCATGCTCTTTCCCTAGCTTTTCTCAAATGTTCTCTTTCACTGTGCACCTTTGGTATTCACCAGTTTTCATAGATGAAACTGAGCACCTAAGGCATTTTTGGGGTCCTTTGCCTCAGCAGCTATGCTCTATGGGTAAATAACAATTGAAATGAATGAGCAATTTTGTTCTTGATTGGTAGGTAAATTAATTACTGCCAGCCAAGGTTTCATTCTTCATCTTCCCTCTCTCCCCCCTGTGCAATACTTGTAAATGATTGTGTTTGCTCTAGTCAAAGGATTTTATTGTCTTCACCTCTTAACCTCTAAACGATCTTTCAAGGGAGATGCCATTTTCTGTCTTTTCATCTATGCCTTTATTCTAGTTCCTCAAATTAGCTCACAGATACCTCAGTGAGGATCTGGTTGTAAAATGTTGTAAGATTTGGAGCCATGGTGCTATTAGTAGCTTTTGCAATCTTCATTAGTATTTATGAGTATGAACCCAGGCAGAGGCAGTTATATTCCCATTACTGAGAGCCTGTTAAGAGTGCCATTATTGTCTTATCTTAATTGGACTTTTGTCTGAGAGGAAAAAAATAAAGAGCCAATTTAATTTTCTCTTCCCATTGACCTGTGATATTTGTAAGGCATAGACTGGCCTCATCTCTACTAAGGCCTTAGCAGGGCTGGTCATCGTGATATTAAGCTTCTCAAATAACTCCATTTGAAACTGGGGTCAGAACTATCTGGATAATGAGATAAACTGAGAAGTCATTCTCCTTCTGAAAAGTAGGAACTTGATTGTGCGGAACTATTATAGGATGGGGCTAAAATTAGATTTTGGAGAAGGTTGTCTTTTTGGAAAAAAAAATCTCACCATCTTTCCAGTTCTTTCTTCTCCCTTTAGTTTTGTTTTTTCATGCTATTTCAACAACTAAAGGTGAAGTGATTTGTTCTTTTCTGTCTCAAATGATGCTTGCTCCCTTGGTGAGATTTAACTCGAGAAATAGGAAACTCCCCGGCGTTTCCTAACTAAAGAATCAGACAACTGCTCTCCCGAGAAACATGGTGAGAGTTCACTGGACTGTAACTATTTCCCAGGTAACTCTGAGTGTATTGAGAAGGTGACAGTATCAATCCTCTAGGGCTTCATGCTTCTTTGTCACTTGAAGTCACTCCAGCAGCACCTGAGAAAGAGCTTGGTTTTCTCTCTTGTTTTCCCACTATCTAGACCATTCCTATTTGGAATAACCATACAGAAACAGAATATTCTTCCCTGTGGAATATTTGACAGACATGATTTACCTTTTACTTCTAGTTTCTCCTTCCATTGTTCCTCATTTTAGCATAGACATAGCAAACATTTATTCCAGACTAAAAATCAGGAGACTTTGGCTGACAATATAATTAACTTTGTTATTCTTAACTAGGGAACTAGTCTCCCTCAATATTCAGTTGATGATATTAGATGATTTCCAGAAAAGATTTGTAAAAGGAATATTTTACATCTGTAGTGTTTGTTATTAATTAGCTCACATGCCAACAATCTTATCAATTACCCTTGAACACGCAAAACAATCAGTTTTCTCACCTGTTAAGTGTATTACTATTAAGAAAGTTTACATTCCAGGACATAAATATTGTGTTTAAAATATTTAAAGATATAAAACATATTTATTTTATAAATATCTTTCTGAACATCTAATAACATCAACAGAACATTGGTAGATATTGATTGCATATAGTAAAATAATAACACATCTGAAGTTCTTATTCTTGATATAAAGTGTATTAAAATATTCAACATTTTACTATTTTGTAATATATGCAATGAGTCTGTAAAATTTTTAATGAAATTCTTCTAAATGTAGACTAAACTTAGTTTTATGTAACATAAGAATTCTGCTATTGATCCCTACTCCTAAAAATATAATCATAATATTTCAACTCCTATGTTCACTTGTCCTAACAGCTATTAAAGCATAGCAGAAAGCTGTGGTTGTAGTGAAAAGATCATCTTGCTGTGAAAATAGATTAAGAGAAACAGCAAATCACAGCAAATAGAGAGTTGAATATCATGCAATTTAATATTTGACAAGTGTCATAAGTCAGTGGGAAGTGATCAATTTATTTAGTATATTTATATTACTTTATAATTTTCATTTATATTATAATGTACAGATTAAGAAACAGAGTTGGAAAGGTTAATTTGTCTAAGGACTTATAACTATTAAAAGAAATAGATGAGAATCACACATAGTTCATTTAAATCAAAAACCATGCACTCATTCACTACCTCACTCTGTCTCACTATGAACTTGAAGCCAGTCCACAACTGGAGTACAGACACCCACAGAAATATGTGAGGGGTTTGGCAAACGTGGCAGAAAGCTAGATAAAAGTTAGAAAAGTCAAATGGTGGGTGAGATAATAAGATCACTAGGAGAAAATAAATCATAATAAGTGAGGAATAAATTCGGTATACTGTACTACATTTACTAATGGACTTTATATGTGGTATGAAATGTTACTATAAACCATTCAACCCAGCCCTCTAGGAGTACGTATGGGACCTAGGCAGGGAAGGGCTGTTTGGTAAAATGTAAGGTTTTATTTTACTTTTCTCTCAATTACAGTATTTACTTTTTAAATTCAGTTTATTAGGGTGACACTAGTTACCATAGTTACACAGGTTTCAGGTGCCCAATTCCACAACACATCTTTGTATACTATATTGTGTGTTCATCCCCCCAAGTTAAGTCCTCATCCATTACCATTTATTCCCTCTATACTCATCTACCACTCAGCCCCTCTAAAGTATGAAGTTTTATTTCACCAAGGACCCAAGTAACTCACTGAGGAATGCTTTTTCTCCATAAAATAACTGCACCCTAAAGCAGTGGTTCTTAACCTTTTTTGAGGTACCAAACCCACCAGTTTCATATGCGCATTCACCAAACCCTTCTTTAGTGATAAATAAAATATGATTTTTTTTTCCAAATTCAAGACATAGGTATATGTTTTTTTACTGGTGCACAAAATGAGCTGAGCATGAACATCACCTTGCTCAAAGAACAAAACCAACAAAGTGCATGAACTCACAACAAATTACAGTATTACTTTATTCTGGCCTCCGCGGCAGAGGCTTCTCTGAACCCCTGAGACCGACTCATCGAACCCCTAGGGTTCGATAGAACCCAGATTAAGAACCACTGCCTTAGAGCAATAAGATGGTTCCCATTAAGTGAAATAACATGAGTCCCAGAAATGGTAGAACAGAGCTGGGAGAGGGGACAAAGACAGCAAATACCCTCAGTGTAAGAAATTGCAGGGTTCTCTAAGTTCCACTTTCTCGTGTTATAGTAGGCTTGTAGTTGGCACATTAGCTAAACCACATTCCCAAGCCTATCTTGAAGTGGGGTATGACCCTGTAACTAATTTCTAATCAATAATATGCCACTCTCAGGTTTACATTTTCAAGAAATAGGTATGCCTGCTTCACACTCCTTTCTCTTCCACTAGATAGACACTGATGAAGAAGAGGCTCTAGAAATTGGTATAGCTTCAACCTGGGTTCCTGAATCACCATTTGGCAGAGAGACACCCACTGGTGAAGACATTAGACTGCTTTTGAGAGAGAAATAAAATTCCATTGTGTTTGAGGCATAAAACAATTTTGGGTCTATTCATATACAATACAGGCAGGCCTACTCCAATACAATTTGTCTATGCATCCTATAAATATAAGCAACATCATTTTCTTTCTTAAGTGAGAAGTGGAGAGGCAGAGAGACTGAGTCCCACATGCACCCCAACTGGGATCCACCCAGCAAGCCCCTTATGGGGTAATGCTCTACCCATTTGGGGCCATTGCTACGTTGCTCCACAACTGAGCTATTTTAGCACCTGAGGCAAGGCTCTGGAGACATCCTCAGCACCCAGGGCCAACTTGCTCCAACCAAGCCAAGGCTACAGAAGGGTAACAGAGAGAGAGAGAGAGAGAGAAGAAAGAGGGGGAAGGGTGGAGAAACATTTGGTTGCTTCTCCTGTGTGCCCTGATTGGGAATCAAACCCAGGACATCTACACACTGGGCCAACGTTCTACCGTTGAGCCAACCAACCAGGGCCAAGCAATGTTCTTCTACAACTAAGGAAAGAGTAATGTTTGGCAGTGTGAAATAGTATGTACACAGTAGTTCAGAGTAGATGACATAAAAATGGTGATCAGAGTGGCAGCAAACATGGCAAGAGAGACAAGAATGAGCAGCAACCAGAAGAGAAGAAACATAGATACTTAGAGAACTGCTACTTCAGAACTCAGAGACGGCTGTAAGAAAGGGACAAGGTTGAGAGCAGATTATCTGACTGAGGGATACTGACACTTTACAGTTAGGAACAAACTTTAAAGCATAGTTACCTACCTTCTTCATATCCCAGGTGCTTCAAAAATATTCAGGTTCTATGTGCTTATGTGGATAGTAGCATGTTTTATATAGACACATGCATATGTGTGGTCAAAGTGAAGACATTCCAAAATGTGAAAATATTAGCACGGAAGGATTATTGGTGGGCTTTCTTAATATTTTCTGCCGAATCATCTGAACTGTTTAAAAGAAGCAAACCATACACTTATAATTTAATTTTTTTTTCATTTTGAAGAAAATTCTATTAATTGTATGTTTTCATGAAAATATTTAAGTGGCTGTACATAAATAAATACATAATAAGGACGAGATACAAAGTTTTGCCCAATTCTTATTGTAAAGTCTTTCAAGAAATGAATATTTACACACCAGAGAACATGGCCACATGTTTGCCTATTCTTCTGTTACACAGTAAGCTCCTTTGAAGGCTGGCTCTGTATTGAGTGCATGATTATCACAGGCACTTAGCAAGCAGGAAGCACTGAGGAATGTTAAGTGAATGAATCTATAAATACACAAGTATTCTAGTAGATTGTAATGGGTAAATTCAATGGCCTTGGAATCCCCATTCCCTGTTAGTTCAGTTTTGCTAAGTATATGACAAAGTAATTTACTGATCACACCCAAGACACCTAAACAATGTTCTTTTTCTTTCTTTCACTTTACATGTCACAGCTCCATTCAACCCAAATCAAGGTGCAGATAGCATTGTCAAGTTTGACACCTTTGGAGATGGGATGGGACGATACAACGTGTTCAATTTCCAGTACATCGGTGGCAAATATTCCTACTTGAAGGTTGGTCACTGGTCGGAAACCTTGTCACTAGATGCCAACTCTATCCAGTGGTCCCGGAGCTCAGTCCCCACTTCCCAGTGCAGTGACCCCTGTGCCCCCAATGAAATGAAGAATATGCAACCAGGGGATGTCTGCTGCTGGATCTGCATCCCGTGCGAGTCCTACGAATACCTGGCTGATGAGTTTACCTGCGCAGATTGCGGCCTTGGGCAGTGGCCCACTGCAGACCTATCCGGCTGCTTTGACCTTCCTGAGGACTACATCAAGTGGGAAGATGCCTGGGCCATTGGTCCAGTCACCATCGCCTGCCTGGGTTTTGCGTGTACATGCATGGTTGTGACTGTGTTTATCAAGCACAACAACACACCCTTAGTCAAAGCATCAGGCCGAGAGCTCTGCTACATTTTGTTGTTTGGGGTTGGCCTGTCATATTGCATGACATTCTTCTTCATCGCCAAGCCGTCACCAGTCATCTGCGCATTGCGCCGACTGGGACTGGGCACCTCCTTCGCGATCTGTTACTCAGCCCTGCTGACCAAAACAAACTGCATTGCCCGCATCTTCGATGGGGTAAAGAATGGCGCTCAGAGGCCAAAATTCATCAGCCCAAGTTCTCAGGTTTTCATCTGCCTGGGTCTGATATTGGTGCAAATCGTGGTGGTGTCTGTGTGGCTCATCCTGGAGGCTCCAGGCACCAGGCGGTACACCCTCCCAGAGAAGCGGGAAACAGTCATCTTAAAATGCAATGTCAGAGATTCCAGCATGTTGATCTCACTCTCCTACGATGTGGTCCTGGTGATCTTATGCACTGTGTATGCCTTTAAAACGCGGAAGTGCCCAGAAAATTTCAATGAAGCCAAGTTCATCGGTTTTACCATGTATACCACATGTATCATATGGCTGGCCTTCCTCCCTATATTTTATGTGACGTCAAGTGACTACAGAGTAAGTCTTTGAATGGTTTCTTCTTTTCCCCCTACTCTTATACTGACAACGTTTTGTTGTGTAAGATTTAAATTTGACTCTTTTTATTTCATCTCAGCAATCAAGTTGGTAATTACACATGCCATGATAAACTGCCATATCATAGTACATGGAAATTAATTTCCTATTTTAAAAAAATTTTAATTAGTGCTTACTATGTGCAAAGCATTGTGCTAGGCACAGAGAGATAGATACATGTAAATGCATGGTCATTAAGCAATTTATAATCTAGTGGAAGAAAATGCAATGCAAAACACACATCCCTTAAACTTTTAATTAAATTTAGAAAGTGATGATACAAAAATAAGACTTAAATCACTAGAAGCCTAATGAGAGTACTTCAAATTAGACACAAGAAGAGCTGGCTACCAAAGATGGATCTATAAATTAAAATAGGCTTATAACATTAAGCCAGGAGCAGTTTAAAGAGCTAAAAACTTTCACTCAAGCTTCAATAAGCCCCATTCCTTCTCTAAAACATATTAAACTACACTGCTAATTTGTTACACTTTTTCTACAATATTTAGTTTGTGTAGACATAAGGAGGATATATATAATCCTTGAACTGTTACAATTTTTACTGTATATATCCAAGTAACCTGATTAAGTCATTATTCATATAGTCTTTAATAATATATAGTACAAATTATTGGGCTTAAATATAACTGCCTGAAAGAAACAGTTCATCATTCCATCATAATTTCTCAAACTGTTGAAACCATTGATCAGTTAGTTGCTTTTGCATTTATAATACTGATTTTAGTATCTTCCGGTGAGTGAATATAAGAATTCCTTATCTTGAGGCAATTGAATTGTATTCTCTATATTTCTCAAATTGTCACAAGTGAATGTTTTTCAGAGGCATAATGGTCTTTTTGTCACACCACGATTTCACAACACGAAGTGCCTCGTAGGCTGTAATGGTCCCCAAATCTTCTGTTTATCAGCAATTTCTACATTATCAAAATCTTGAATATTGCTACTCAAAAGAAGGAAAAGCTATTTAAAGGATGATATCAAGAGACTGTCAAATTTTTGTTTGTGTGTATTTTTCTGAAGTGAGAAGCAGGGAGACAGAAAGACAGACTCCTCAATGTGCCAGACTCACCCAGAAAGCTCACCGGAGGGCAATGCTCCGTTGCAACCGGAGCCATTCTAGCGCCTGAGGGGAAGGCCATGGAGCCATCCTCAGTGCCCAGCCCAACTTTTGCTCCAATGGAGCATTGGCTGTGGGAGGGGAAGAGAGAGATAGAGAGAAAGGAGAGGGAAGAATGAAGAAGCAGATGGGCGCTTCTTCTGTGTGCCCTGGCTGGGAATCAAACCTGGGACTTCCACACACCGGGCTGACACTCTACCACTGGGCCAACTGGCCAGGGCCTCTGGCAAGTTTTTTAAATTATTTTTATTTATTATTCATTTTAGAGGAAAGGGAGAGAGAGAGAGAAAGAGAGAGAGAAGGGGGGAGGAGCAGGAAGCTTCAACTCCCATATGTGCCTTGACCGGGCAAGCCCAGGGTTTTGAACCGGCAACCTCAGCATTCCAGGTCAATGCTTTATCCACTGTGCCACCACAGGTCAGGCACCTCTGGCAATTTTTAATGAAGCTGATATACTAAATTATTCACAATCACATGACTAAAACCCATGGATTACATTAAAGGAAGAGAAAAAAAATTAAAGAACATAAGTTCAGTCTGGGTAATGGCCAAGATTTCTAAGACTGCCTATTAAAAAATTAAAAACTTGGGTCAGAAAATAAAATATCAGAATTGAAATAGCAAAATCAAAGGTCAGATTATATGAACCACAGGAGAGTTTGAAGCTTTAGAATACAGGGATTAAAAGGGAGAGTCATAGTTAATGTACATATTTTAATGCTCTCATATTTATCTTTTGTCTTCATGTACACATTGACTCCTCTAGGTCTGTGAGGATTTTTTAAAGTTCTTAGAAAACCACCCTTAGCAGACAGATTTGGGATATTGTGACTGTGAAATAGTTACAATGTTAATTATTTTATCCCAGATATATGAAACTTTACTGTCAAAAAAGTTAACTAAAAAGTAAATAGAGCAGAAAACAGTACTGGGAATAAACAACTAGCATTATAAATATACTGCTCACAAAAAGTAGTGGATATTTCAAAATGAGTATGAAGCAATAAAAAAGAAGCATTTGATTTTTTTTTATTAAACAAGAACATCAGAAAAGCAAATGACAAGTCAAAGGAAGTTGTTCAATTATGCAAATGAGATGCAAAACTATTTTTATTTTGTTGGTGAAAATGTACTATACAAAAAGCTGAATGTACTAGAGTATCTGCATGTTCCCTGATCCCCTAATTTTTGTGAGTAGTATATTTAATTTATTAAAACAGCATTGATGTATTTCTAAAACACAAAGAAATGACTTTTTGACATGATAGCAATGTAGATCAACTGAGTAAATGGAGTTAGCGGAAGATATCAGAAGTTTTATCACAAGTGAGAAATTCGTAGGCAAATGGAGCAGAAGTTACTGAGTTGAGTGTCTTAAGGTCTACCATGCTAATTAAGGCATCAACTCACAGTGAGATCATCTGAGGCCTCAGTTACTTCCTAAACTTAATGCCAATCCTCAATTTACAAAAGAAGTGAGAAGGTAGAACACAGCCTTTACCACAGTGGTTTTCAAATTGAACTGCTCATTGAATCAACTGGGTAGCTTTGAAAAAAGCATACCTGGCGCACAGACCAAGAAATTCTGGTTTAGTTGGCCTGATTTGTGACCTAGATATTGTAATTTTTCGGAGTTCCCCAAGGGACTTAAATTTGTAACCAGGATCGAAAACCGCTGCTCTGATGAATTATCTGTTCTTCTTTTTGCACAGTTAGCTTTAGCTTGGCCTGCTTTATTTTGAAATTCTTTAAAGTATTTTTCAAAGTTAGAAAGTTGAGAAATGTCATGTAAATATCTAGAGTCCTGACTTGTCTTAACAAAGTAAAAGCCATGCACTCAAACCCCTACATGCGGCAGTAAGCCAGACCAGTGTAGCGGCCATGTGTCTAGACGGGGCATTCTCTCTCCTGGGCCTCACTCTCACCAACCCCGGACTTCTTACACCTGGCTCTTTTCCCTTATGAATCTCCGTGGACCCTATACGCATTGGAACTTGGAACCCTTGTTTTAAAAATTCCAGAACAAGACTGTGATTTAAAATTTCCCAGAGGGAAACCATGCGGCTCAGATAAAATCAGCAGCATTAGAAAAGTATCCAATAATTTAAAAGTAGCCAAGAGGAACTTGGGCATCAGTAGGGTTTATGACTCAATATTTTGCCACCCATTGTGAGTTATAAATAAATATAAATCATGATTTCCATCTTTAAAAACCTTATATCCCAGGAAAAAAAATAGCAAGAAATAATTCAACATGAATGTAGAAGAGTTTATAATTAGATTGGTGATACAATCTCTTAAATGCCTATGGGTTTCAAAGAAAAGTTGGATCAGTAAGAGTTTGGTCTTTCCAGGAATACTCTTTGTAGATGTAAGATTTCATTCTATACCTTGGTGAGCAAGTGTAATTATGGTAGTTGAAGACTATAGGGCATATGGGATATACTCTTGAGGTGAGACAGAAATGAACCAAGCAGAACATATTAATATTGGTCATACTTAAGTGGAAAATGGGTTAAAGGGATCTAGTGGGAAACTAATAGGAATTGGCAACTTGGTCAGATTGTACCAGGCAGAAGAATTCATTTATATAGAATTTAAGGGCTTTGATTCTTGCAGTTTTTAGATTTTTCTTGTTTTCTTTTGGCTGGTTGTTTGCTCAGATAAAACGTGGCATATGTAAAAGGTTAAGAGGGAAAGAAAGTGACTAACTTTTCCTGATCAACTCTGAGACCCTACTCTGCTAGATGCTTTGCATGCATGACACTGACCCTCGTTAGCACTCTAGAAAGCAAATTTTATTGTCCACTGAAAATATGAGGAAACAGACTAAGAGGATAATTTCCCAGGTGATGGCCCTGGTCATGAAGCTCAGTTGGTTAGAGCACCATCCCAATACACCAAGGTTGCAGTTTGATCCCTGGTTAGGGCATATACAAGAATCAACTAATGAAATCATAAATAAATGAAAAAACAAATCTCTGTCTGTGTCTTTCTCAAATCAATCAATAAATACAATTTATTTTAAAAATAGTAGAACATGTCTTTCAGACCCAAATGCATGCCTTTCACATTACACCACTTGAAATGGAGGCTGGATTTGAAAAAGCACAGCCTAGAACAACCAGAAGCTATTACAGGCATCAAAGTCAAAGGAGAAAGAAACTTGGATAAAAATCTGAAAATTCAGCCCTGGCTGGTTGGGTCAATGGTAGAGCATCAGCCTGGTGTATGGAAGTCTCGAGTTTGATTCCCAGTCAGGGCACACAGAAGTGACCATCTGTTTCTCCACCCCTTCCCTTTCCCCGCCCCTCCGCCCCGTCTGTCTTTCTCTCTTTCCCTCTCACAGCCATGGCTCAACTGGTTCCAGCACATCAGTGCCGAGTGCTGAGGATGGCTCTGTGGAGCCTCCAACTCAGGTGCTAAAATAGCTTGGTTGCAAATATGACCCCAGATGGGCAGAGTGTTGGCCCCGGGCGGGGATTGCCAGGTAGATCCCAGTCAGGGTGCATGTGGGAGTCTGTCTCTCTATCTCCCCTCTTCTCACTTGGAAAAGAAGAAAAAAAATCTGAAAATGTAAAGGATCTTGAGAAATATCCAAGCCATCTCTTTCTGTATTACAAAAAAAAAAAAATCCACAGAGTACAAGAATCAAACTGAGTTACCAGGGATCCAATACATAGTTTAAATGGTGTAAATAAAAACTAGGCTATGTTTAGGTGGAAAGTTACCCACAAAGAAATTAATTAATAGTAATTACTGAGTTTTTTTCATATATGTCTTCCAAAATATATTTGAGCACTTTTTATGGATCTTGGAGATACAAGCTATTAACATAGGCAAGTCCCTCCTCCTTCATAACTTATAGTCTAGTGGGGAGGTAGGGGAGGAAGTGATGGAGAGAAATAAAGGATGAATGAATGAATATGCAGGATAACTCATGCAGGGGAAGTCCTATGATGGAAGAAAGAGGGGCTATGCTACTGCAGAGCTTTTCCAATTTTAATGTGAATCATCTAACTCACCTGGGACTATTGATTTATAAGAAGGGAGAGGTCCAAGAGTCTAGATCTCTAGCAGGTGACAGAAATGCTGCTAGACAAAGAGCCATCCTTAGTGTATCAACCTGCTGGATTGTCGTTGGGGTTGGGACAGCTGAAGAACTTTACCTACAGTAGTAGGTAGAGACTTCAGAGGTGACTCCAGAATTTTGACAAGGTTCAAATACCTACAGAAAATTTCTGATTTTCTCATGTTGACTATTTTGAAGATTTAAAAAATATATATATTGAATCTCAAAATTTTAAAAAAGTTTGCCTCTCCTATTCATGCATATTTCATAATAGTCCACTGAAGGATGGGAAAGATCCAGGCATGGGCATTCCAAGTGCCAGGCAGAAGAAATAGCAAGTACAAACACTTCTAGGCAAAAATGTCTTAGAAAGGAAAGGTTGATATGGCAGCATAATGAGCAAATGGAAGAGTGGTTTTATAGAGAGATGGGCAGGGGAGTAGATCATATTGACTTTATAGGATATAGCGGAAAGTGCAGATTTTATTCTATATGAAAAAAGAAACCATTGAAAGATTTTAAGCAGAGGAGTTTAATGAGCTCACATTTTACAAACTCATATTTAAAAAAAATCAAACTTCTAAAGACATTGACTCTTGTGACAGATAGCAAAGACAGGCGTAGGAAGACTAGTTAGGTGGCTGTGGTAGATGTTCCAGGTGGAGCCAATGGTATGGTGTTCACAGTGGAGAGAGAACTTGCCAAGAACTGTGAAGGGTTTTTACCCATCTTGCAATCTGACAAGTTAGCTGGCCACAGTTTCAGAGATGCTAGTGAAAGAGTGGAGACCCCCAATTCACATACAAAGGGCTTTATTACAGCCATTCCTATAACCCAAGTGTCAGCATCTATGTTGGCTCCCCAAGTCCCAACTTCTCCTAGGCTATGCACAGCAGGCCAGGTGACACCTGCACAAGCAGTGATCAAGACAGGATTGTAATACTAATTCTTCTTTCTGCCTTAAGAGTAAATATGCCACAGCAGAGCATATTTACTGATACTGTCCTTATTGGAATTGTTACTGTGTTCTTCATGGGTTTTTAGCAGGAAGTTTTATTTTTTTAATATTACAATAAAATATTGTCTCACTGAGATTTTGGTGCCCCCTTAAATCTGCGCTCAAGTAAATGCCCCATTCTAGCACCAGGCCTGCCTTCCCCAACAGATTGGGTAGTACGGTGACTTGCTTGTCACCAATGGAGCATAAAAATTTGAGTTCTTCCCTCCTCAAACTTTCCCAGCATACTGAGTCTGGTGTATATGAACTTCAGCCAACCTTGGAAATAGAGAGACTTTGGTCCTTTCCTTAAGCATCTCTCTCTGCAAAGCAGCTAAAAGCAGGTTGGAGAGGAAGGAGGAATTGGGCAGCATGGAGGGAGAGAGCATCCCTGTACTTTCAGTTTTAATTAGCAACTGCTCATGGCTCCATCAAACGAAGTCCAATGTTTCTGAGCACCCAAAACTAAAATGATGGCAAGGTCATCGTTACTGTCACTATTCATTTCCATTTTAAGGACACCTTGACTTAGGCGCCAGAGCCAGATGCTTTCTGCGGGGCATATGCTTTGTGCACTTCCGCTAACTTGACCTTGCACAGCAGCAACTTTTTAGAAGGGGTCCGTCTCAATCCAGTGCATTTGCTGTCTCATCATGATAACTCTTCTTAGGTTCTCGCCTGGTTTGAACACGGGGGCTAGGAAGGTTTTCCAGTGTGGAAGGTGATGGCAAGAATTTATCTAGATTTCCTGCATCAGTATCTCATTTTTTAGTGCATTACCTTTGTTGGCATTTTAAACCTAATCCGGGTCAGTAAGATCCCAAATGCTAGTCAGTGCTTTATCTGTGGTTTCTCAGGGCCTTTTTCTGTCTCAGAGAAATCTGACAGGGAGCGCTGAAGCTCCTTTTCTGCCGCCAGGTTCTGCTGCAAAAAAAAAACAAACCAAAACAACGGAGACCTTGTCATCCTGCAATGGATCTAAATTTGGCATAAGAGAACTCAGCGGGGGATGAGCCCTGAGAGAGCTCAGCTGTTGTCACTCTTCCTTAATAAGCATTATGCACCCTGCCCCCTCATCTCCCAAAGGCAACCAGCCAAAGTTCAAATAATTCACCTGCTTTCTGCCTTCTCTGAAGGTCCCCCTATTGGTGCTGGTGGGTAGGTGTATGTTTCCCTGGCTTTAATGGGAAAGGAAACACAACTTTCTGCCCACCCAGGAAAAAAATTAGTACTAGTTGTTAGAATTGGGCAGACCTAAATCATACCAAAGAGGAAATTCACCCCACTCAACTCCACCCCCCAGAGCAGAGTGAGCAACAACACAGAACCAGTACTAAAGCTCTATCTAAATCTACCTCTTGTGACTCAGCCCACAACCCACTCCCCAAATCCTCCTCATTAACAGGCAATAAAATGGATCACTATTTATTGCTTGGTTGGCCATTCAATTAGATTATCATGTTTGCTATTGATTCCCAGGGACTTCTCTCACATCTTATTCATCAGCCCGTAAGGCCCTCATGCTTCCTCTTTGAAAAGCCATTCCAGTCGCATTGCCAAAACTGTCAAAGACTATAGAATCTGAGAGTCTACTCTACTTCCAAGGTAACACTTAGCCTGCCACTGTTGTGTTGATGCTGACAAAAAGATCTTTATCACAAAGCAACAGTGATAGCCAGAGTGACAGCACTGGCTCTGAGTTCCTGAGCTCCACGTCCCACAGGCTCTGCAGACCAGGCAGGGTAGGGCTGCACAATGAGTGGTGGCATCACAAGGGAGGAGCTGGGACATTGGGGAACCTGGATATTTTATAATGGATGGGATGCCGGCTCTTTGCTCCACAGGTAGGCACTATATCTCCTAAGGCTCTTTGCTATACAGATATCATTGGAAGAAAAAGTAAGTCCAGAACAAAGGCAGCAAGGTCCTCTGTTTGAAAGACATGTAGAAGCAGAAAAGAACGTAGAAAATATGCTCTGAAACGGCCAACAGAACCTGCTGTTGGATCAGATATGTGGGTGGAAGGGAAGTGGCAGCCGAGGATGACTCCAGGGTTTTGACTTGCACAGTTGGGTGGCATTTGATGTCATTTACTGAAATGGAGACACCTGAGGGCAGGGATCAAGTTTTTCTTGCAGATTAATTCTGATTTGCCTATTACATATCCAAAAACAATATGCCAACACAGCAGTCAAATACTTAAGCCTAGATGCCCAGAAGCTAGGTTGGATCTGGTAAATATTTAAACATCATCAATATAGGAGTACTTAAGCCATGGAAATGGATGAGATGACAAAGGGAAGAAAGTCCAAAACTGAGGTCTGGAACATTCCAGTCCTTACAGTTCAGGTAGGAGAGAAAAAGTCAACCAAGACAACTAGCACAGGGAACAGGCAGCGAGAGAAGGATGTATCAGGAAGCTAAAAAGAAGAAAGAGACACCACCTCAAGTGTCGCTAAGAGTTTGAGGAGGAAGAAAACAGAGTAGCACAGAGTATGCAAAGGGACAGAATGAAGGATTATAGAGAAATATAACTTTTAATAGCGACTTATTGAGAAACTACACAACTGAAACTATAAGGATTATACTTGATGTTTGTAAAAATAAATTTATAGGTGTCAAATTTAAACAGCTATATTGAATTATATGCTGCATAAACTATGACCAAAATGCAGTTTTAGCTCTGCCTCCCCTTGGTCCTCTGGTACTTAGTGAGCGTAATCGCCCCCAACCCTGGATGAAGATCCCAGAAGACACTTTCAAACACTGAGATTCACCATATGTAAGGCACTCTTCTGGTGCCAGGGTTAGAGCAATGGCTGAAAATGTTCCCATCCATGGTAGGCTTATGAAAGTTTCTGTTCTTAGATAACATATGGTCCTACTATCATTTTCAGTAGAAAACTGAAATGCCTAGTCCTGTGTAATTATAAAAACTATATTTTAACTTACCATTAAATTTCACATTCTCCTGAGGTGTGGTCTGCTTTGAGCTGAGAGACTGCTGCAGTGGATGGCTTCTCCTCTCCCTACTCTCACTCCCCAGTCCACCAGTTACTCTTTCCCCCTCAGCCCTGATAAAACAGGAATAAGGAAGAAGTAGGACAATTCTTACGTGGCTGATGGCTCTATGATCTCAAAGTCCACAGTGGTTAAAGACACAACCTTGGAATATCAGGAAGGGCGTTTTCATGTGATCCTCAAAAGTTCCCCACCAGCCCTTTTCTCCTGCAGATCCTCGAGTGATCTTGTGTTCCACACTCAAGACGCAGGACACCCAGCTATATCTATGTCCCTCCAAATTCTGTCAAGAACTCCAGACTCTTCCATGTGAGCCCAAGACTATCCATGGTGGCTTTTGACAGTGTGGCCTATCTTGTCCTCACATATCCTTTCCTTTGATTTTTTTTTTTTTTTGACAGAGACAAAGAGAGGGACAGATAGGAACAGACAGAAGGGAGAGAGATGAGCAGCATCAATCCTTGGTTGCAGCTCCTTTGTTGTTCATTGATTGCTTTCTCATATGTGCCTTGACAGGGGGGAGGGCACTACAGCAGAGCGAGTGACCCCTTAATCAAGCTAGCAATCCTGGGCTTCAAGCCTGCGACCTTTGGGCTCAAGCCAGTGACCATGGGGTCATGGCTATGATCCCACGCTCAAGCTGGTGAGCCTGCCCTCATTCTGGATGAGCCCGCACTCAAGCTGGGACCTCTGAGTTTCGAACCTGGGTCTGCTGTGTCCCAGTCCAATGCTCTATCCACTGGGCCACCGCCTGGTCAGGCTTCTTTGATTAATTCTTAAATAACTATCTCAACACAGTAGTAATTAGCTACAAAAGTAATTATGTAGTCTTTTCTCACTTTCTAGTTTTCTATGACAGGAATCAGGCCCTAAGTCAAGGCATTCTCTTACTGCAAAAAACTCCTCAAACCTTCTATGAATGGCCAATGAAGCACTCCTCTCTATAATTCAAGCGAAGAGATAGGCACCGCCTCCCACAGGATTGGAGGGTACAGGACACGCAGCACTGCTTCTTCCAAGCTTCTCGTACAACCTCTTCTCTCCTTGCAATGTCCTAAAGTGTGTGAGGCGTTTCAAAGTTACAGAAATGCTTTTAGAAAAGGGTTCCTTTGAAAATTTTCCCATTTAAACTTGTTTCACCCTCACTATAGTATCTGTCATCTCTCACACTGGCTCCACAGTAAAAATCGAGGCAGGAAGATTCCAGTTCTGACATATTATATGTATATGTAAAGAACAAATTATGCCAGGAATTGGACTCACTGTAAATAACACAGATAGGATTTATCAAGGCCTTTACATCATGGAATTAGACTGTAGACACTTTTCTGAGAAGTAGACAAAAGAGAAAAGATCTTACAATTTAGGGCCAACTTAGAAGGCACTGAATTAGTTAAGGGAGACAAGAACTTTAGAATAATAAGGATGGATTGTGTTTTCAGCAGTTAAAGTAAAACTAGAGTCTGAAGAATTATACAGTGGTACCTTGAGATACAAATTTAATTTGTTCTGTAACCAATCTCATAAGTCAGTCAACTCGTATATCAAACTGCTGATACTGGACCCATGTGCCAACATGCCAACTAGTGGCAGCTTCCCTAATATGACTCGTATCTCAGAATTTCGCTCGGATATCAAACAGAAATATGGACCGAGTCGCAGCTCATATCTTTAAAAAAATATATTGTATGTTGGTCTGTTTGTATCTCAAGGTACCACTGTACTACAAGTGGAACCTGAGTATTTCCTTTATCAATAACAAAAGAAAGCGTTTAAAAGTTATGTGGCTTCTGCCTGACCAGGCCAGTGGCGCAGTGGATAGAGTGTCGGACTGGAACACAGAGGACCCAGGTTCAAAACCCTGAGGTCGTTTGAGCGTGGGCTCGTCTGGTTTGAGCAAGCCTCACCAACTTAAGCCAAAGGTTGCTGGCTCAAGCAAGGTGTCACTCACTCTGCTGTAGCCCTGCAGTAAAGGCACACACAAGAAAGAAATCAATGAACAACTAAGGTGCTGCAATGAAGAACTGATGCTCCTCATCTCTCTCCCTTCCTGTCTGTCCCTCTATCTCTGTCACTCACACACACACACACACACACACACACACACACATACACACGCACACACACAAAAAAAGTTATGTGGCTTCTCCAGTTAATTGTTCGGTCTTCAGCTTTCCTTGATTAAAGAAGAAAGTCAGACGCTTGAAACTCGAAGGAATCATGCTATCTAGTAACAGCATTGTCTGTGGGAAAAATGGGGGGAAATCTAAAATTGCTCTAGGATCTGTGATAGCTACTCTGAGTAGAAACTTATACAATAATTTATTTCCATTTTTTCAGTAATGAAAGTGATAAATTATATAGAATCTAATTTAGGATTTTCAAAAAATCCTGTGGGAGCTAAAGCCAGGACAAATGATGAACTCCGAGAGGGCAGAGAGTGAGAGCAAGAGAATGAAGAGATGGTAAAGCTGAGTTCCAAGGCTGCTTCCAGGGGAGAGCTGGAAGGGAGGAAGTGAAAGTCACCTGGCAAGGGTGGCTGAATAGAAACCTGGAGCCCCGAAACGTGAACAGTGAATACCTGTTCCAGAGAGATGCCGGTGATGTGATTGAAAGAACAGGTATACCAGAAGAAAGTTGATAGTGCCTCCTATTAACTAGGAAAACCAAGAGCTAACAGACAGAGCTCCCAGCAGGAGAGAGATGGAAAAATGTAAAAGACTCACATTCTTTCCTAACACAGTAAACCTTAAACAAGCCAACCTTGAAACCATTAGCAATCTGATCACTAAAGACTGGCATTTTTACTAGGTAAGATTCTGAATTTAGTGGTTCTGCAGAAATATCTTTTCACAAATATAAATAAAAAACAAACAAAACACGAAAATCAATGTGAAGTCTTGGCCAGTATTCAGAAGCACCCAACACAAACAGTGTTTGCTTGCAAATCCTAAGCAATGTTTCCATGAACATTTCAAACTTGGAAGATCCAATATAATTATGCATTGGTTTGTCTATAACAAGAACAGAACTGTGGATAATTTGGGGTTTTTAAAATTTGGTCTTTTTTCAGTGCTGTCGGTAGTTGGCTATGTGATTGATACAGCCAGATGCTTAACTAAGTGACTTATTCTTTTAGGTGCAGACGACAACCATGTGTATATCAGTTAGCCTAAGCGGCTTCGTGGTCCTGGGCTGTTTGTTTGCACCCAAAGTGCACATCGTCCTGTTCCAACCCCAGAAGAATGTGGTCACACACAGACTGCACCTCAACAGGTTCAGTGTCAGCGGGACCGGGACCACATATTCTCAGTGTAAGTATGGAACTTGACACTGACCCTCAGACATAGCATGTGTACTAGCAAGCAGGCTGGGGGTGGGGTGGGGAGGAGCAACGGGCATAGATAGGAACAGACAACACATGTCCGTCCCATGGACAATTTCAATTCAGTGTAACAAGTACTGGTTCAGACACTCCGGCCAGGTACTGCGCTACATGCCAGGGATACCGTGGTGAACAAAAGAGTCGTAGTTCCTGTTTGGACAGTATGTCTACCCAACAGGAAAGACAGATGTTAAATCTGTTACTGCAAGTGGGATTTCTCACCTTGTGGAGTCAGAGAGCCTAGTTTCTAGTCCTGACTCTGCTATCAGTTCAATTGGTAACCTTGAGCACGTCACTTTATTGTACCCTGCCTGGGTTCACTCATTATCCTAGCGAGCTGGACTACATTGGTGCTCTGTAAAGTATGTTCCGAGTCACATGAAAAATTAAAAGAGGATGATAGATAATCAAATATGGAAAATGCTGCATCCTAAATACCCCTTTGAAAGTTCAAACCGCCTCTTTTAACCTAAGAAAGTTAAAGGTTTTGAGAATCTCTACAGCAAGGAAATCTTTTTAACTTTGTTATTTACAGAGTTTTTTTTTTTTTTAAGTATCTCATGATAATTAAACAAACTAACATCCCATGGAACACACCCTGGAAAAGGCTGGAATAGAATTTCCTTTATTTCAATGACACAATATTTTTCCAGCTGAGAGGGTAGTTTGAACTGAAGGTTTACCAGGTTAACCCCCTAGTCCCAAATTCTTTCTCAGACTTATCAGCAAATATCTGAAGCACTATCCCTAGAGAATCATTTGTTTAATTCTTTAGCATCCTCTAAAGCACAAAGGTACGGAAAGGGGACAACCTTTTAAGCCATTTTCAGCTCATCTGTGACATGAAGGAGGAGAATTTACTGACAGAAGGATGAGGGGAGCAGGGGGGTGGAGCAGGAGAGGAGGAAGGGGACTGGAGTGACAGAGACAAATGATTACTTAACAATTTTGCCTCAAGTCAGTTAGGAAGAATACTTCAAAATAGCTCAGCATCACAGAGTAAGCAATCACATTAGTGCCCCTGTTTCTCCAACAAAGAATAAAGAAAATTGAACGAGGCAGCCCTTCCCCAGCAAACAAAGAGAAGGCGGATGGCGAGAGCACGTGTTCACTGATGCCCTGTGTGCACCACTCTGGTTGAGCGCTGCAAAAGGGGTGGGGACATTACTGTCTTTTCAGCTAAATTTCCAGGTTTTACATAGTTAAGTCCCAGAACGTGGTACAACTTGTGAAGTAAATTTCCTTGGATCTTAGAGAAACCTGCTTATTTCTTGAGCAAACAAATTTTCTTTCTGGCAGCCCAACTGCAACAGTAGCTAGTCCAGACAAGGAAGCACTGGCGGCAACTGGCAATAGCAGTAACACCACCACCTAACGGGAACTGTTACTTATTGAATATTTTCTACGTGCTGGGCATTGTGATAAACACTTCACACTTACAACTTGTTGAGATAAAGAAACCTACTCAGAGTCACAGATAATCAAAGTGGCAGGACCAGCATTTATTAAAGTCAGTTTCTCTGATTTCAAAGCCAGTGCATCAAACTGCCCTGTCATGCTAATTCACCCAGCAGGCAAGCCCAGAAAGTTCCCAGGAGGCTAGGTACCTGGTCAGCTTTACAGGGAGAACCAAAGGAAGGTTACCTAGGCTGTGAAGCAAGGTTTACCCCTGGTAAAAATAATCTTGTTGATAGCTCGGACCTCTCGGCTCCTATGGGAAAGATTCAGCCAAGTCTGTAAGTCCTTCACAGACATTGTCCAAAAATCTCATATAACCAAATCTCAGTAATTTATAAATGGTGGCATTTTGTAATACATACACTAGGAATTAATAAATTTCTGAGGGGATAGTAAAGGCACTTTACCCAACCAAGCCTCTCTTCACAACTTCAGAAATACGCATTTATACAAAAACAATGTACTTTGACTGCAGTGAACCTGCCTAGGCTTTTATTCAGTATGCTAACCTGCTAAGTAGCCCAATTACTACTTCAAGGTAGACATCTACTCAGCCCAACATTTTATGACTGTTTGTTACCCAAAGAAATTGTAATTAAATGTTTTATTTTAAAAAGTCTAAATTTAGACCTTATTCTTTCAGTAATTTTCCTCGAATTAATTCAAATTAGTGAAGCAATATTAAAGTAACAAAAAGAAGTATTTATGTGGTGTCTGTAGACATTTTAAAGTGCATGAGTTACAAATACATTTATCTCTTATTATTAGTGATTTCATATCTTTAATTCAAAAGATGTGTGGGCTCATTTATCCCATAAGTACTACTGCTCACAAAAATTAGGGGATATTTTATAGCTATATATTTATTTTGAAGTATCCCCTAATTTTTGTGAGCAGTATACAGTGTGTCCGTAAAGTCATGGTGCACTTTTGACCAGTCAACCTGTCAAAAGTGCACCATGACTTTACGGACACACTGTAGATATCATAAGTTCCATTTTCTTGGTGAGAAAAGAGAGAATAAAAGTTACACTCAAAGACATAGTCATTTAAGAGATGACTCTGGCTTTCCATACTTGTGATTGATACTCTCCCATTTTAATAAATTGGAACTATTGTCATAAAATTCATTTATTAACTGCTTGGGTACCTTCTATATGCCAGAAGTCTCTGAGTACCTGTGTACAATAGTGCAAATAGGACAAAACCCCTGGTCCTACAAAGCTTAGGGTCAAGGGCAGTGTTTTCATACCAAATAATGTAACCCGTTAATGAGTCATGAAATTTATTCAGTGTATTTGACCAGCAGATTATAAAAGAAAAGAGAATAAAATATCTCAGAGTGGATTAGATGTAATTAGAGTAGAATTTCATGGCCTTTGCTCCAGAGTTTACATAGGCATACCAAGTCCAGGTAAAGATTTATCACTGTAAATTGTAATCGAAAAAGTATGAAAGCCACTGGTCTGTGATATCCAGTACTGTGCACAAATGTGTTACTGACCAACTATGGGAAAAATTTAACCCTTTGAATAGTGAGTTTTTTTTATGCTCAGTGACCCCCGGAGTATTTTTTTTAAAAAATGAAATTAGTTACAGTTACAGTTTTATTAACTTAAAATCATTTTTGTTTGATAACCAATTTATGGAAACAAGAAGAAGATACATTTTCCTTTTTTTAATGTTGCCTTACACATGTACGATCATACTCTGGATGGTCAGGAGGTATGAGGACGTACATGAACGTTCGTACTACTCAAAGGGTTAAGCGACTGATTTAATATCTCAGTGCCTGTTTCCTCCATTATATATTCAATTCAATTTATATCCATTTCCCCTCCTAAATACTGGGAAGTATGTTGTTTTACAAATCAAGGGGGGAAACTCCTTAAACTGCTCTGAATTCATTAGGTAAAGCATATGTTTTACCTAGGTTGTACATAATTTATATTCTTCAAGCAAGTACTATGAAGGCGTATTATAGGTTATATGAAGGCATGTATAAGGTTATTGTTACTGATATTGTTGCTGGTTGTTTAACTCCCTCCAGAGGTAAAAACAGTCCTGCTGCTCTCCCACATACAATAACTCTTTATTCCCTCAGAGCAAACATCCCCCAAATGTAGTGGCTTATAACAACAACCCTTTTATTATCTCTCATGATTCTATGGGTCAGGAATTCAAGCAAGACGTGGCTAAACAGTTCATGTGCTCTACCCGGCCTGACTGTCCGCTGAGACTGAACCAAGCTGGAGGGTCCACAGTAGTGTTACTCTTACACTTGACACTTGGGCAGGATGCCTCACCACATGGGGTCATGGAGACCGTGACAGTGCCTACCCAGATTTAAAGGGATGCCACCTCTCAAAGAATTTGTGGCCATTTTTCTTATAAAACACTTGCCACATCCTAAATTAATCAGTACTGCACCCTTACTAGGGATGACAACAACCTGACCCCTTAATTCTAGGCAATGCTAAGCAGTCACCTAGACCAGAAGGTGCAGCAACACTGACTCCCAGTTAAATCTCTGGCAAGAGAGCAGCAGAAATATCACATCACCTTGGCACCCAGGTGAGCTTGCCGACAACCTGTCAGGTGGCTGATAGCAGAAAGAGTATCAGCATTACCTTTTAATACTGAGCCGTAGCTCCAAAAAGAAAGAACATGGTTCAGGACACCTTGGAAAACTCGCTACTTGAGAAATGTTTCCATACTGCTAGGTGTAAGGAAAAAACAATTTTAGTTGTGTCTTATTAACAATTCACAGTGGGAGTCAGAATAATAAATATAAAGGAAACATTAACTTTCCTTCATTAAGTAAACCCATGGAACAATAACTCTTAATTTTTGCATACAAAAAACAACAACAAAAACACCTCTTTGAAGTAGAGATTCTCAGGCCCCACCCATAGCCATTCCAATTCCTGTGGTCTAGGTAAGAGAAATCTGGTTGGTAACAGAGCCCCCTGTTGGTTCAATGGAAGCGACCCAAGGAACACATTTTGAGAACCTCAGTCCAAACCATCCCGTCTACTTTATCCACTGGTGTCAGTGCAGGGAGTCTTAGATGATCCTCAAAGAGGATGCAGGTATAGGGTTCAGGGAGAGGGAGGTGTTTTGCACTGCCATCCTTTGCTCCGTGATGCCCATGACGCCCACCCTGGGAAGTTTTCTCCCCATAGCCCTCCGAGCCCCCAGAGAAGGCACTATGGCACAGCAGCACCTGTCCACTCAAAGAACAGTTCCTGACACCGTGAATGCTACTTCCAAAACCAGTGTGACTCAGAGACCCAAAAGTCCTAAACGCATGCTTGTGTTTGTGATGCTGCTCTCACACCCACACACAGAAGCAAATGGTCTTTGTATTTGAATGAGAAAGAAAAGAGGTCATTTTTTTTTTATTTTGTTCAGCTTTAGAAACAAAGGGGCTTCCCAGAGCTGGTTCCCAGAGACAGGCAATCAAGAAGGGATGCTGCGAATGTAAGTAGATCTGCATTAATTTTGAAAATACAAGCTGGATGTGCATGTAAAGCTACACAGCATGAAGCCCTAGAGGACTGATGCAGGTCAGAATGTTGTCTCTAATATGGCTTTGTATCATCATAGACCAGGGAGAAAGAGGTGAGGAACGGAGTATGCCCAGTATTCTTCAGAGCTCGTATATACACAGACATGCTCCTACAAGGATGTGTGTTTTTCTTTTTCATGGTGATCATTCAGATACATGCATGTCATTACCATTAAGAGTAGCCAAGAGGATTTTGCTATAATAATGCCCAGATTTGGGTCTCCAAGGGGCCATCGGCACATGGAAACTGATTTCCTCTGCCAAAACCTTGTGCAGAAAACTTGTCTAGGTGGTAATGCATGAACTGCCCAATTAATAGAGATATTCTTTATTACAAAGCATTTTCACAGTATAAAAAGAAATCAATACTGTAAAAAAGATCAAGTGAACAGTCTTTCAGAGCCACAGTGCACTTTCCCACAGAGCTACAGCAGCAGAAAGGAAGCATCTGAGGGCTGACTTTGCACTTATCAATGGTCAAGCTTTTGAAGACACCCAAACTAGGAGAGGGTGAATCATTTTTCAAACCCAAATATGACTTTATAAAAGAAAAAAAAAAAGAAAAGAAAAAGATAGCACACAATGCTCAATTTTTTTCTCTGGAGTACACTTTACAGTTTAGGGAGTCCCAGAATGGCACTCTGTGCTCCCTGGCCAGGCAAATTAGCAAGTTATTTGGCAACGCAGACTGAATGACGGTCTTCCTGTGACAGGAAGGTCTGTTATAAACATAAATCTCCTGGCTATGTGGGAGGGGCCTAGAGTATTCAACAAGTTCAGCTTCCAGGCTGAATATACCTAAAGCATCCAAATCTGGAAGATGTCAACATCTACAGCCTTCCTGGGACTCTCATTGCATTCCGTTTTAGTCCTTCACTCGCTGAGGATGGGAGAATTGAGAGCCGCAATAGGTACCCTGCATGTATTAGTAAATTGGTGTTTTGTACTCCCCTTTCTTCTGTTTAACATTTCCATTTTCCTTGTCTCACAACTGTTCTTTTACAACCTTTAAATCATTTTCTATTTACCTCTAGTATTTTGCTAGTTTTCACCAAGCAATTATAGCCCGCCTTCCTTAATAACAATGACCAAAGAGACTACAGCTGGAAGAGAGACTATAGATCATTAACTTTAACAATCACATTTCTAGATGAGAAAACCCAGTCCTCTCTATTAGATACTTTAAGGAATGATAACTGAAGTCGCAGATAAAACTCTCAAAAGCTATTATGTCGCCCCTCCGGCCTCTCTGGATTTTCTGTCTCAGCTCAGCTTCCAAGTTTATGGCAGGAACTCCTGTTAATGAGAATCTTAGCATCTGCAAATTCAACGACGTTTTCTTTCTTAAGTCAAAAGCTTCCTCTTCAGTGCCACATGTGATGGCATCTTGTTCTACCAGCATGGGTACAGACTGTTATTCCTCTCAAAAGCCTGAGCCAGGGAATTGCGCGACCTAAGTCGTGCCCACCCGAGCCCACGGTCATCCCGACACCCAGACTGCACATAGATGAGGTGTGGTGTTCCAGACGGGCTACCCACACACTTCTCAGAAAATTTCCTTTGATAAAGGCAAAGGAATATTGTTAATGGTGGGCAGCTAAATGTTTATATCAAAAATATCATTTCTCCCACTTACATGATTCTTTAAAAGCAAGTATCACTTTCTTGAGTTAAATTACCTTGTAGAGTTCCCCTTCTGTCTCATATATTTTAATTTAACATAAACTCATTAGCTCAAATGGGGTTCCTAAACCAGAGTTCAATATTGTATGAGAGATACCTATAGTCATATGAATTTCCACATAATTCCAAACTTATACATGTCTTTGGGAACATGGTACCATGAAGACATGTTAATTAAAAAGGAATTATGTACATAATCAAATATTGCCCATACATTAACTTCAGATGATCATTGGAAAGAAAACATGACAGTGAAGTGGCAGCAATGGATTGGAGGATTTAATTGAAGACCAATGAAATTTCATTGATAAGATAATTAAGTCTTATTACTGGTTACAAAAAGGGTACATGTCATATTTCTTCTTTCTGTGAATCTTGTCTCACAAGAAGTGAATCACTGAATGAAGAAGTCTTGGCGTATAACTTCTGTCTCCCGAGTTGAATCTATAGATTTTTATCCCACATCATAAGAAATATGATTTCTTCTCAAATCTACTGTTGACAGTTTATGATCACTGCCCTGAGAATCTAGCTCACGTTACTTAACAATGGATTTCATCTTCCACTGAGAATTCTCTGACAGAGCAAGGCTACCAAACCAGGGTCATCATTTGCCCAGACAACATAAATTAATCAACAGATGAACTTTTGGAATGGGACCAAGGGGGCCTAACACAAGTAAAACTAAAGTAATGAATAATAAAACAGGTTTACTAATGAAGCGGGAAGACAAGGCATCAAACATCTGGTGGAAATTGGATTCTATGATGATAGCATTCAAGTATCTAAACAAGCCGACATGCTGAGAAAAATTATTTGGGGTCACGGGGAGCAAGGAAATGGAACAGATGGGAACAAACTGGAATGTCTGTTCTATTTAAATGTTTGTTTTCTTCTTTACCAAGTCTGATCTATTGCATAGTTTTAGTGAAGCGCTGATTCTCAGGAACTAAGTCTCAGTCACTAAATTGACTAGCTTACTTGGCATCCATAAGAATCCTTTAAATAAATATGTTTAGCATTGATTGAGGGCCCAGTTACTTGAGAAAACAAGGCCATTTTGTCCAAAGGCTGGCCAGCGCAAGCATTACTGGCAGAAGAGAAATGGATTTCACAGTGAGAGACAAAGCTGTCACTTGGCTGCATTGATCTCCAATGCTTCACCAAGTTTGTGCAGCAAAGTATGCTTTTTGATGGGTGTGAATCACCCTATTGTGACCATTGGTGGAACTTATTAGGTCTTTTTTCGGCTAGGCTATCTTCAGTTTGCACTTTGAATAACAAAGAGTAGCACGTTAGCCTATGTTTTGGTGACAGTGAACTACTCAGAGACCAGTGGTTGAGGGGAGGCAACAGCCTGGTCAGCAGAACAAAAAACTGAAACCCGTTCCCAGCCTTACTCAGATATTTATTAGCCAGTACAAATAACTCAAGGAAGCAGACAGCAGAAGTTTTCAGGGGGTGAAGTAAAGAGCAAGGAACAAGGAACATGCTGACTCCTAATCTCTGTTCTGAAAGCCAAACCATTTCTGTTACTGAATCTTATCCTACTGTTTTGCTGTTTCCAGCACACACTGTTTCCAGTACGGGTCAGAGAGGCCCCTGGACTCTTGTCCGCTCAGGTTTCACCCTAGGGAGCGCCTCGTTGTCTCTGATTGTTTAACTCTGCAAATCTTCCCAGCATATTCCTACAAGCCTAGAGTAAACTAGTGGCTTCTCCTTACCCCCACTCCCAGAAAAGCCAAAAATAAGCCTGTAGCCTCGTTTCTGACACAAAGAATGATTATAGAATTATGCTTAATCGCATCTAAGAAAATAGGCTAAACTTAGCACCATTAAAAATCTCATGAGACTTTCATTAGAATAATAGGAAAAGCTCATCACACACACACAGATGAAAATGTTAGTGCTTTGCTCTTATGCATTATTTTACTAGGTTAGGGAATAACAGATGGGCTAATATGAAAGACATATGTAAAATATTTATGAAAGACAAAGTAATTGAGATACTAAACTCATAAAGTAGTAATTTCCTCTACTATATTCAGCAGCATGTATAAAAATGAGAATTTTTTTACATAATAAAATAAAATACACTGGCAAAAACTACAGATGAAACAAGGAGACACAGGAAAATGCAAGTTAAAGTTTCCTTCAATGCACTAAAAGTGCTTAGGGAAGAAATAACTGCAGTGAGAGCCTTAAGGGTGTTTTTGCTGTTCTTAGTCCTTGCGAGACCTTGAATCGTTATTACCCCCTCTCAAAGAGTTTAGACATTCCAACATAGGGCGTTCCCTTTAATGTCCCTATGAAGCAGGTAGATGATTCAAAGTTATTTTATGAACTCCCATAATGATTTCCATGGGATGTCTAGTAGATTATTTGAAACTATAATTTGAGGATTTTCCATGCAACTACCTTTGTAGCCCCTGTATTTCTTACTTAACTAGTCAACATACACCCGATTTTAAGACTGCAGTGAGCAAGCAGATGGTAAGAACACAGTTAAGGACAGCAGGGCATCACATTCCACAGTCGTAAGGGAATAATGGAAACAGCACAGCAGGTTTCTGTGATATAGTCTCTAAAATGCAGGTGGGATGACATGAGACCGAGTCCAAGGTAGATAGAGGGGGCATTAGCATACCAGTCCCCAGTCCTGCTAGACACATCACTCCTCTACAATCCCTGAAAATGAAAATCCTGCACAGAAATAATAAAACTTGATCCCAGAAAAGATGAAGAGATTAGTCAAAATGTCAAAGGCAGCATGCCTGTGAGGGGACACTAGCAGCCTGAGCCAGTTCTCTCAGCAAGGCGGTGGTTAGTGGTACATGCCACAAGCGGCTTAAGCAGCAGAAAGGCCTACCTGTCCCCAAACAAGGCTGCCCACAGGCCTCATATTTTATGGTCATTTCTTCAGGTTAAATGATTATTTCCTTCTTGAAACCTGCCTTGGTTCCCACCTTCTGGGAGATGTAACCATGTATACATACAATCATTTGGAAAATATTTACAGAGAGTGTTTCTGTGACCAGCAATAGTGATAAAATAATGAAAAAGACAAGCAGAGCCCCCTGCATAGTCTCTAGTCCACAGTATAAGACATAGGATACTAGCCAAAAAAAAGGCAAGAAAAAAATCAGTTTTAAAATTGGGTAATGTGACAGAGTAACTACTTGGCTACTTTAGATTAGGTGGACTGATGATGACAGCCTTCTTCAGGTGACATTTCAAATGTGGATGACAAGGAGCTAGACCTGTGATTAAGAGAAGGCAGCCTGACCAGGCAGTGGCGCAGTGGATAGAGTGTTGGACTGGGATGTGGAAGACCCAGGTTCGAGACCCCGAGCTCGCCAGCTTGAGCGTGGGTTCATCTGGCTTGAGCAAAAGCTCGCCAGCTTGGACCCAAGGTCTCTGGCTCCAGCAAGGGGTGTCTAGGTCTGCTGAAGGCCCGCGGTCAAGGCACATGTGAGAAAGCAATCAGTGGACAAATATGGTGTCGCAATGGCAACGAAAAACTATTGATTGATACTTCTCACCTCTTTCCATTCCTATCTGTCTGTCCCTATCTATCCCTCTCTCTGTCCTGGAAAATAAAAAAAATAAAAATGAAAAAAGAGAAGGCAAAGCATTCCAGGCAGAGGCAGCAGCTACTGCAAAGGCCTGAAGTTGAGATATGCTGTGTTTGAGGACAAAAGCCAAATACGGGGAACAGGGATATATTTAGGCAAAAGCAGGAAGAGAGGCATGGTCTCAGTCACTCAGGGGTTTATACGGAGAGCACAAAGGGAAGGCATTGGAGGCATGTTGTCATTTGTAAATGACTGACATTTAAAAATACTCTCACTGCTGCACACAGAATGTATTTCAGGGAAGCCCGAGTGGAAATAGAGCTACCGGTGGTGCCACAAGTAAAGTCACCAAGAGTAAGACAATGCTGGGTTGGCCCAGGGTGTGGGTGCAGAGCTAGACGCAGCTGGCTCTGGAGACAGAGCTAAGTGTGCCCGCCCGGCGACAGGCTTGGCATGGGAGAGGGATGGAGAGTCAAGGGGGCCTAGATGTTAGACTTTTGGTTTGGCTAACTGGCTGGATGGTGAGACTATTCATTGAGGAAAGACAACAGGGACAGGTTAAGGAATCAACTGTTTTGGCCACTTGATTCTGAAACATCTATTAAACATCCACATGAAGATGCTGAGTAGACACCTGGATACAAAGAAGCTGCAGAAAGAGCACCTATTAAATGGCCCACGTGCTCTACGAAGCTTCCAGCGAAAAGTGGTTTGTCCTTCACTTTACCTTGTTCTTTCCCTGGACTTACCTAACTTTGATGAAGCCACAATTAGATCAAGTATATGAAGAAAGTTTGCAAAGAGTGAAGTAAATCCCTCACATTTGGAATGATTACCACTATCACTTTCCGTCAAATATTTATCTGGGACATGCTGTGTTAAAACGTCTTTGCTGTATGCCTGGCCAGGCGGTGGTGCAGTGGATAGAGTGTCAGACTGGGATGCAGAGGACCCAGGTTCAAGACCCCAAGCTCGCCAGCTTGAGCGTAAGCCCATCTGGCTTGAGCAAAAAGCTCTCCAGCTTGGACCCAAGGTCTCTGGCTTGAGCAAGGGGTTGCTCGGTCTGCTGAAGGCCCGCAGCCAAGGCAGATATGAGAAAGAAATCAATGAACAACTAAGGTATTGCAACAAAAAACTGATAATTGATGCTTCTCATCTCTCTCCGTTCCTATCTGTCTGTCCCTATCTATCCCTCTCTCTGACTCTCTCTCTGTCCCTATTAAAAAAAAGAGTCTTTGCTGTAGAAATTTCAGGAAGTGTAGATTTTGCCATCCTACCCCCAAAGATACTAAAGCTTTCAGTGGTCTCATATTGTAAAAAGATCAAAGGTCATCCTAAAAATGATAAAAGGAAAAACATCTCAAAGAGTTAGCACATCATGTGACTCTGCCATAACCTTAGGCAGCCACACAGACTTGACTTGAGAGATTTTCTTACACACCTAGCCAAGTATTCAATGCAAAATGGAGAGGTTGTAGTTCCCCCACTGGTGGGCCTGCTGAAAGACCTCAGTGCCCCAAATGTGGTTAATGTTCCTCCACTGAATGCCACGTAATCTCAAATTCTGTAGTTAATTTCTCCTTCATGTCTAAAGAAATTCCTATGAAAAATGCAATTTTATGGAGCAAAACTATTTCCACTATTAGGCATGAACACTTTAGCATGAAACTAGTTTGTTTGATTATTAACCGAGAGATATGCCCATAAGGAATGGGGCAGCTTGGTGGTCAGTGTGACCTGGGCTGTGGTCAAAGGGGCAAGTCCTTCTGGGAAGAGCATATCCAGATGGACAGGCCAAGGGATAGAACATAAACAGCTCTAAAAGGTAATAAATGCAGAATGACCTCTGATTCTCGTGGCTACATAGTTTTCATCCTATGGAGAATAGGGCTCCTTGTTTTTGCCCTAATTCAGGGGAAAAAATCATTAAAGGTGAAATAGATATAACTTAGCTATATCTAGATTTCTTGTGAAAACAAAACCTCCAGAACAACAAGAGAATTGTTATCTAGGAACACTGTGAGCCAAAAATGTAAAGACTACATTATACCAATATTATACTCACACCCTGACACTGTTGGCACTATTGTTATTAACAAGCACAGCGTTCCTTTGCAATGTCTTCCTTTTTGAGAACTATTATGAAATAGACGTTCTCTGTACACTAGCCCTTGCTAGAGTTTTCACTGAGGTTATCCACTTCAGCAATGAGAACATATCAAACCATTCTCTGAGGCAGTGGAGTTCACAGATGACTTGTGGGATGACATAAAAGCCATCCCTTAAGAACAATATTAATTAAGGAATTAAAAATAGTAATTTAAAAATCCTTAAGAAAACTGCAGTAAGCTTTCAATTTTGCACATTGTGTTTCAATCAGTGTATAGATTACAAAGCTAATCTTCAACCCACACGTGACTTCTTTCAACGATGATTATATTTATAAACTCTTTTTGCGGTGTCATTAGTGGAGGTAGGTGCCAGGATGCAAACTTATTGGGAACAGAACATGTTTAGAAAGTTGACCTACTATAGTGTTAAATCACCTAGCATTTTCCAAAGCCAAGTTAAAATGAGTTTTCAAGTTAATTTGAATGAGTGTCTCGTATTATTCGTGCTATCACCTATGCTGCCTACTTGTCTAACATTGACTTCTCTGCTCTGCTTTGTTTTCCAGCCTCTGCAAGCATGTATGTCCCAACAGTGTGCAATGGGCGGGAAGTCCTCGACTCCACCACCTCCTCTCTGTGATTGTAAAGTGTGGTTCAGTTTCGTGTTTTTAGATGGTTAGACACAAGTGCTCACGTGCAGCTCAGAATATGGAAAGAGCAAAAGAACAACCCTTGTCCCCTTTTTTAGAAACAGTACAATAAATTATTTTTGAGGACTGTACAGTATATAGTGATGTGCTAGAACTTTTTAGGCTGGTTTTAGTGCCCGTTATTAACAATTCCCCCGAACATGGAAATAACCATTGTTTACAGAGCTGAGCGTTGGTGACAGGGTCTGACAGGGTCTGTCTACTAAAAAATATGGTGGCAATATTAGGTAACTTTTTTTCCTATAAAGTTTTTGTAGGTTCTTGTTGTAACTAATTTAGGATGAGTTTCTATGTTGTATATTAAAGTTACATTATGTGTAACGGATTGTTTTTCTCAGCACAAAATAAAAAGCATATGTATTAATGTAAAGCTATTGAGAATAAAACCATCAAGGTTTTCCAGCATGGCGGATAATGGTTTGTTCTTTTTGAATCGCTTCAGGTAACTTGAATACGCTGACTTCAGACCATTTCTGCTTTTAACGTTGGAACTCTCTAACTGCTTCTCTTCACGTGTGTGTGTGTGTGTGCGTGTGTGTGCGTGTGTGAATATATATATATATATATATAAACACAAACTGTCACCCTAGAGAGTTGTGAGCAGATCTGCATTTCTCCATGGTTATGACTAGAAATTGACTGATGATATTGTAACTATCACGCCATTTCAGATGACAATGCACATATTGGTTTCTTGAAGCCACATCTGACTTTGCCCAGATAGGGCTCTGAGGCAAGAAGGAAGGGGTTCCTATATTCTGAATGCAGAGACATTTCAGTAGCTCTCATTTTCAAAAACAACCTTAATTAGTAGGAAGGAGAGGGGAAAACATCCTGTCACTTCATTGAAAAATCACCATTCATCACTGAATAAGGCAATAAAAATGCAGATGTAATATTTTCCGATGCTTTTCCAAAGTCCCGGTAACAGTGCTTAGACACACAGGCTTGTCACTAAACTTGAAAATTTTACTAACTTAAATAGTGAACGGGAAAAATATGGATAAGCTAAAACTGGTTTGTTCTTAACAATACTCTCCTACTTCTCCTTGTTAGCCTTTTAGCCACAAATCATTTATTAATGTAGAAAAATTTACTAAGAAACTAACTACCTGTCAGGTTCTGAGCCATGGAACATGGATACAACATGACTTAGCTTCCTGTAGCTGAGTAACAACTTACCACAAGCTGAGGGGCTTCAAACAACATAAGTTTATTCTCTCTCAATTCTGGAGGCCAGAAGTCCAAAATCCAAGGGTTGGCAGTGTTCCTACCCCTCAGACGCTCTCAGGGAGGATTCAGTGTATGCCTCTTCTAGTTGCTGGTGATTGCCAGCTTCTTTGGCTTGTGGCCACATCAAATCTCGGCCTCCATCTTCACAGTGCCTTCTGTGTCCGTCTTCTCCTCCATTTGTCTCTAACAAGGACACTTGTCACTGGATTTAGGGCTCACCTGGATAAACCAGGGTGACCGCATCTCAAAATCCTAATTTTATCTGCAAAGGCCCTTTTTCAAAATGATGTTAATTCCCATGTTCCAGGGATAGGATGTTGACATATATTTTTGGGGGGCCACTCTTCAGCCCATGAAAAAGAGAACCATAAATAAGATGTAGTTCCTGCCCTTAAGGAGCATGAAGACTGGAAAGTATTCTAATGAGAGAACTATGACTGAGGAAGACAGGGAGAGGGAAGAGGAGAATCAAGGATATGGGGGACCCACAGGCTTACTAACCAGGGCCTGTTTAATCAGGACATGCTGATACTATTTTCCAAACATCCAGAAATAATGAGCAGGTGCACAAAAGCCAACAGGACTGGCCTTGAAGGAAATAAAGTGGAGTCAGATATTAGATATTCTCCTTTTCCTCCTGAACACATTTGAATCAACAACTAATCAATCCATTCAAAACCAACCAGCTACTCAAAGACAACAGTACTCACCAGGCCCTGAATTCGCTCATATCCAAATAAAACCTGGAGTTTCAGGAGTGGGTGGAGTAGATTGGGTAATAGATTCAATAGCACTAGATGGCAAAATAAAGGATTGTGCTGTGACTGAAATGGGCTGGAGTGCTCAGTACTCGTGCTCAGAATTAGCATCTGCTCAAGATAAAGGCTGATGGGAGAGAAAATAAAGTCACTCCCCCGATGGAATGTGACAGTCTGCGGAAGGCAATATCAGATGGGTTCTTTAGAGACACGGCTCATTCCTAAAACAGTCAAATTGATCATGGATTTTTTTTAAACAAGTCAATTAGGGTGTGGGTGTATCTTGAGAAAATCATTTCTGATTGTGAGGTTTTGATCTATGGCCACTGTATTTCACACCCTGCCTGTCCACTGAAAATGCATTAACTGGCATGTCGTTTACTCCTTCCTAGCCACAAGCCTTATTTCCAATTTCAAAGTGCATCACCTAACATGAGATCCCTAGAAATAACATTTTAAAAAATATTCAGAGTATGTATGGAAAATAGCTGCTATACAATCATTTTTACATAAGCCTTTTCAAACAAATAGGTTTGGGTTTTTTATTTATTTTTTATTCCAATAACAACATTTCATCCTTCCAGAATATAAAACTGGTTTAGCTGATCCATCTTTGCAGAAACTTCCTCAGTTTAAGGAACTCAAGCAGAATGATGTATACCACTCATTAAAAAACATATCAGAACCTAATGATATGGTGGATTATCATTGGTTTGCCAAGTGTTTACAGTTTCTGAAATGCTGAGTCTTCTCTAGTTTAAATATGAATAGGTTCTCTTGCCTGCTCAGGTTTATCAAGGTAAAATAAAAAGGTCCCATTTTCAAGCTGTTAGGCAAGCTGGTGTGCACACTGCACAGAGGACAGATTAAGAGAGAGGCTGAGAAAGGAGGTAATTCAGGCAATGTTCCTTTTCAGTCTTCACTCCGTGCTTTCTCTCGGTAGCCCCCCTCTCCCCACTTGTCTGCCATGATAGCCTTGGGTCTCAGAGCTCATCAGCAAAGGGCTGTAAACATGGAGCACCCAAGAAAAGTGAGGCAGCAAGGACAACGGAACACCAGTGTGATTATAACCACTGCAGCACTGATAACAAAGGCCCACGCCCACTCATAAGGCACTTATTGTTCCTGTTATGTGATGGAAATTTTAGATTTACATAATTCCCACTGGTGCCACTCATTTATTTAACCCTGGTAGTCAGAAATCAGCCATCTGAGATCAAGGAAATCTTGCCCCTCCCTCTCCAAACCAAATTTACTGATATCTACAAGCTCTTTTAGACAAAGCTCTTCTTCCAAGTATTAATAAGATGAGAAAGAATACAGCAAATTGAAAGCCTTACTGGGACATTTTGTTCAAGAAAATTGGAGATCTCCTTCTTGACTCACCAATCATTAAGGGAATCCTAAATGTCTCTTGCACTGTAGTAAATCCTGAAATAAGATATGATAAATATGTGGACGGAAGTGTGCACTGCCTGAACACACACAAAGAGATTCTCCAGGGCCGGAGCTCAAGGATCTACACTGAAGCTACTTTGTGGGTCAATAGCCTCTACTTCCATATGCTTACTGTAAAAGAATCTGTATACAAAATTGAGTATCATCTCCTAATCCAGTTATCTTAGCAATACATTGTATATAAACCCCAACGAGAAAAGGCTTTTAAGTTTTAAGTTAATCTGGCTGGTGTACTTTGAACTAGTTCATTTGTTGTGGTTTTATCAGTCGCTAACCAATAATCATAACCAAGTCCAAGAACTGTAAGGGGAACTCGGAATCTGAGTGCCTGGCTTTGTCTTTCACTGCTGACTGACTCACAAAGGGAGGATAATAGGTTACTTTCTTCTTGAATATCTTTAAAGACTTGAGAAATTCTTAAGGTAGTAGCTCCTGGAGAGCAGACTGTGTGCAGATTCTTCTGACCAGTTTCGCTGTGGGATACAGTGATCCAAACCAGATCAGGGGTCAGCAAACCAGAGCCCGCAGGTCAAATCCTAAGTTAACAAAGCCTCTCCGCTTTTAAATAGTTGGGGAGAAAAATCAAGAGAGAAATGATAGCTCATGACAAGTGACATTTACATAAAACTCAAAATTCAGGGGACATAAACACCTTTACTGGCATGCAGCCACACCCATTTGCTGCCATGTTGTCTATGGCCAGTTCCACACTACAATGGCAATGAGGGGCTGCAATAGAGACCATGTGTTCTGTAAAGCCAAAAACATTTACTATTTGACCCTTCACAGAAAAACTTTGCTGGCTTCTGATCAAGACAATTGCGATAGTAATATCAGTTGAATTCTAATTATTCATATCCATAATAAAAGCTTTACTTCCTTCATTTATGATCCTAAATGAACACATCTGAAAATGCTAAACTAAAACAAATTCAGCAGAGTGTAATCTCCGGCCAGTTATTGTGAACTACATTTTAACATCTAAGGAGTGAGTCAAGTGTTGAGGTATTTTTTTTTTTAACTTTACCACCCCTTTGGAACTTTTCTTTAGGGAAAACTTATTTTATAATTTGGGTTTGTAAGCCTGAGAAAATATTCGCTACTATAAAACAGATGTGAGGGTATTTTAAGTTCTCTGAAGATCTACTCAACATATCTTTTATGTGAAAAGATAAATGTGAGCAACACACTGCCTTTAAACTTGCCAATTAAATCATCCTCCCACCATAACTCCCAGGACATTTACTTTCATGAGGAAGAGAGAAATTATCTGCACCATAGCCCCCATGAGGAATGACCATGAGCCACAGGAAGTAGTTCTATTGATAGAGGACAATGAACAGTCATGTTCATCTTGAAAACCACGGTCAATCACGACCTTAGCTGGTTAATGACTGGACCCAAGCAATTCTTCTACATAACCATTTAAACCACCTTTTCTCCTAGGGAAGAAAATAATGACAAAAGTCTTCACAAAAGTACTATGAAACATTTTTAATCCTAGAAAGAAATGATAGTAACCAAAGAAGGGAAAAGTCAACGAGAATAAAATTCAGTCTTAAATCAAGTGAATATATATCAAATTGCTTAACATTATTCAATGGCATGATATAATGATATAATTTATCGATAAAAGACATGGTCTCATCCAGTGGAAAACTGATTTATTTTGACAGTGCTAAGAGATATTATAGGTGACAGTTGACTCAATGAAGTATTTAAGGCTTCAAAACTGTGCCTTTTAGAAAAATAACAAATAACTTCTTCTACCACTTGGGGGGGGGGTTGGGAAGGGGGGAGAAACAATTAATGTTAATTAAAAGTCATAGAAACATGATTAATTTGTTTATGCCTTTCATCATTTCACTGAGCTTTGCAAAGGCAAGACCAAAAACTAAAGTGGATTTTATAACCAGGATGGGTCTGAATGTTTTCCTCATAATATTCTTTCTGTCATACTCCTTTAGTGCCTGGAATAAAATGACAACCACTGGGACCCAGAGGAAAAGGCAGCTCCATTCCAAAGATGGGACTAAGCTGACACTAAAATTAGAAATCAATAAATTCTTCAATACCAACTACATTTTCAGAGTTCATTAAAATTTAAGGCATTTTTGACAAGTCAGAGATTTTAGTCCAGTGACAGGAGAAGAAAGAAGCTACCTGGGAGAAAATCCCAATTATCTCTATGGCTTGGAACATGCATGTTGAGCACAGACGAAGATGAAGAGGGAGTGACAGGTGACTGTGCAGAAATGACCTGACTCTGTCCATCTATACAACTTTGTCACAGTTCTTCTAAAAGGGTGCATTTCAATGTATTTTCATTCTTCCATTTAAATTTTGACCAAAATGGGAAAAGACTCATCAGCACTGTTAGCAAGATAAAAATAAGCAATGCCAAAATAATTTCTTCTTTGTAATAAGATTTTTAAAAATCAAACATGAAAAAGGTATATACTAGGTGATGACCTCCCTGAATCTCACAACCAACAATAATGGCAATATACTCATGAATCCAGTAGTAGCAATATACACAAAACACACATTCATTCAACAAGAACAGCATTGTCCACTGTTTTACCCACCAACCATATAAAACACAATTATTTATTGCCCTCGCAGTTTTCACAAAAATAAAGACATAACCTGCTTAATCAAATGTTATAAATCATACCTCATGGGAAAATGTGGGAAGACATTCAACAAACCCTGCCCACATGCCCTGCTTCTCTCAGTCAACTACCAGTCTTTTTGAAAATGTGGATTAAGATTTATAAAAATTACTGGTAAATGAAAACAAACCAGAGCACCTTGGATCATCAATGGCCAGGAAACTCCCCCTTTCTCAGTTCTAAAACAATTAGGGTTTACACAAAACTGGTCAAATCCAACTTCATTCAACTTCTTTCAACAAATAACATTTAAGACGTGCTAACGCTAGTACTCTGTCAATGGAAATATCACAATTATCTGGATCATTTTTGAGTAAGAACAACACTTATTTTGTAACTGCTATGGTACAATCACATTCTTCTTATGAATACAATTATATGCAATTTTCCAAAAGTGAATTCCTGCCCTATTGGCTTGAAAAGAAAAACTTCGGTGTAAGTCATAATCCTCTAAGTCTTGTAGCGGAATAATAACCAGGTAACTTTTGATGCTTGACATAGGGCAAATATCCCACTGCCAGTTTCCAAAAACCACAGAATTATTCCAATATCTCTGTACAGTAATCTGTTCTTGTACATAAGTCCTCCCACTTTCCTCTTCATGATTTTGCAAGGTGATTTGATAAACAAGTTTTCTCACTCATTTTAAACCATGCCCCAAGCATTATATAAACTTTTAAGTCATTTGACTTCTGTAATAGTGCCACTAATTTGTATTACTAGAAAGTCAAGGTTTCTCCTTGCCTTTCTTTTTTGAATTCCTTCAACACTTCTAGTCAAGCTCGTTTTACCAATTCCAACAAGAATGGAATTTCAAAGGAGATTATAAATTTAGATAACCCAAGCACATGCTGACTTCCTTAAAATAATCACTGCTTACTTAGGCTTCCTATGGAATAAAGAAAAATGTATTGTCTTTCTTTATTCACCATTTTTAATTTAAAAAGAAAAAAAGGGGGAAAAAGATGTTTTAAGGTGTTATCACAAGTATAATGGTAAAAATAACTATACCTTTAAAAATTTTTTCAAATCTTCCCCAAAATATAAACAAAATGACAAAATGGGATCACATTGTATATGATGACATCTGCCCTCCAAAACACACTTTTTATGTAGAAGTTATAAAGTATAAAAGTTACCCATTAATTCTATGGCATGCATCAATAGTGCACTGGTGGGCTTAACCTTGGTTTTCAGTTATGTGTATATACAGATAAATCTCTTCCTGAGTTGAGCGTCATCTTCAGTTGAGACCCAAACCCTTTGTTTTCCTATTTTTGGCAAGATACTTGACCATGTGATAAGGCAATCAAACATTTCAACCTCTTCCCTTTTCAGCGGCACAGCCTTCCTCTGTCACCTCTCCAACGTGCCAGGTATGAGGACGGGCTCTACACTGTGGTCCTGCAAGAACTAGGGAGCCACTTTCTTTGTTCACTAGTCTGAAGGCGACAGCACAGTCTTTTCATATATTCGGAGATCTTGAGGATTTCAGTTGAACAGATTCAAAATGGTCTTCTTTTTCCTATGGAGGAAAAATATTAAAACAAATTCAACTCATTAAAATTCCAGTAAGCTTTTGGGATCTTACACATCCCGAAGGAAAAGTTCTGACAGTCACTTTAATTTATGTCCCTGCCACTTGTGATTAGGATTTTACATGTAAATAAGGGTGTCAGATATAAAACAGCACGACTACCCCGAAGGATGCTTTTGAAATCCAGAAGATGAGACAGACAACCCAAAATAGAAGCAAACACATGATTGCAATAGATTACTAAAAGAGCGGTGATTCTTGCGAAGAAACCACCGAGACCTTCCTAAGGGGACATCTGACCCAGGTACTGAAATAGATGACCTTGTCATGTGAATTATGGACAAACTAGAACTGACAGAAACTAAATGTTCTCAGGATAACATAGGCTAAATGATAAGAAAAAGTCCAGCAGAAATAAATAATGCAAACACTAATAATAAGACATAAGATCATTTGTTTTATAAAAATATTTTATATATATGCCAAAGATATTAGAAACAAGTCATCTTTGATAATAAATCAAAATTTTAACTCAGATATATCACTGCTGGTGTTTGTTATATGACACATTCAAAATGTAGCCCATTATACTACCATTTGCTACGACATGGATCTTGAGAGTATCATGCTAAGCCAGTGGTAGTCAACCTGGTCCATACTGCCCACTAGTGGGCATTCCAGCTTTCATAGTGGGTGGTAGCGAAGCAATCAAAGTATAAATAAAAAGATAGATTTAACTACAGTAAGTTGTTTTATAAAGATTTATTCTGCCAAACTTAGCAAAAATCCAACATAAAGTAATTGGTAAATAATAATTATTATATGCTTTAACGTGCTGTAACTCTGCTTTATAAATTTTATAAAGTAAAGTTACTTCCCTACTTTATAAATCACCATTACTGTGGAACCGGTGGGCGGTTAGAAAATTTTACTACTAACAGAGATACAAAGTGGGCGGTAGGTATAAAAAGGTTGATTACCCCTGTGCTAAGCAAAATAAATGGGATATAAAACTTAAAGTAACAAATGAACAAACAAAAACTCATAGACACAGACTACACTATGGTGGTTAATAGAAGGAAAGAGGCTCAGAGAGTAGTAGAGGGCAAAGGGGATCAAATATATGGTGACAGAAGGAGACTTAACTCTGGGTGCTGGGCACACAATGCAGTATACAGATCATATATCACAGAATTGTACACTTGAAATCTGTATGATTTTATTAGTCAATGTCTCCCCTATAAATAAAATACAGATGACTTAAAATGTAGCCTATTAAAAGAAATTGTTCTTCTTTACTGGGGTAAAAGAGAAATAAGATACTCAATTTCTCCCAATGTTTTCACAGTTACAGAGAAAGCTTTTGGAAGGCTGCTAGAATGAGATGGAGGGATGTCGCTGTCAAAGGGAATAAAGATAAAAAGAACTAAGGTTATTTATAAAGCAAAGGAAATAGGAGGCAGACCAACCATTGCTGCAAAAAATAATAGGAAGTTGACACTGAGTATCTGTCAGGAAGAATATAGTGGCTTTTGTGTCTTCTCTCATTTGAGTGGAAAAGTCCAGGACTTCAGACAAGCTTTAAGGCTACAGGGACAGGATTATTTAAAAAACAATTACTGCGCAAACACCACCACACTACTTTCCCAGACTTTGCTGAGGTGACAGGTCCTGGGAAAAGCAGACAGTAGATCCCAGCACTCTGACTTACTGGCTGAGTGAGAGCTTGCTGGAAACCTCGCATTTACCAGACTTAATTTTTTTGGAATAATCATTGATAATGCAAATATTTATTAAGCACCCACTGTGTTATATAGGAAGAGGACTAGACATTAGGGACGCAAAATGTCTTACCTCACTGAGCTCAAAGGATATTACAGGAAAGAGCTTTAGGGTATCACCACGAACTGAAAGGAAATCTGAGATTTTTCTGGCCTTTTCTTGGGAAGGGTTGATTCACGTGTTCCCAGGCAGAGGGGAGGTGGAGACCTATTGATTATCCTCAAGGTAATACTTAAAGTAAAACATTGAAAATCCTTGATAAAATCATGTTAGCCTCATAGGACTTTGGTTGCCAGTCTGTATTCACAGGGGACTGTGCTCCTATCACTGATATGGTAGGGTGGTGTGTGTGTGTGTGTGTGTGTGTGTGTGTGTGTGTGTGTGTGTGTGGAGAGCACTGACAGAGACTTCCTGATGCCAAAGATTGTATCTTGTTCATTTTTAATTTCTAAAACATGACCCAAGTCCTAGTACACCATAGGCTTTCAATCGATGCTTATGAAAATGTATAAAACATTACATGCAGAAGGAAAACACTGGATTGGAACTTGGAAGATATGATTTCTCATTCCTATCCAACTCTCTCTTGAACAAAGACATTACTCTCTCTAGTTCCCAGTTTACTCAGTTTTTTATAATTTAGATATCATACAAAACATATTTTTAAGTACTAAATTCAAGAATCTACTAAAAACTCAACTTCTCCCAGTAGCTTGCCTTTTCCTTGTCACTACAAAGCTTACTGTACCCCCTTCCCCGGTGTGTTCCAAGAGACTCTACTCAATGTGCTCAGCATACTGGATGATTGTGTGTGTGTGTGTGTGTGTGTGTGTGTGTGTGTGTGTGTCCCGCTACCAGTAAATTACATCATGTCTGAGATAAGAAACTGTGACCTATCACCAAAGACCTGGTGGAGTGTCTTACATAGTATCCCATAAATGATTATGGGGAAAAAAAAAAACAAATAAAAGGAATAAAATTAAAAACGTTGCTAAGAAAAGCAAGTCTATAGACAAAATCCCACAAGTCCAGTATGTTGGTAGGAAAATATCCACTAAGGCATGGCCTTTAGAACACGAATAAGGATATGTAAGGCAAAGCAAACCTTACATGACACAGCAGTTTGGACACTTATAAACATTTTTGCTCCATAAAACCATGGATTACAACAATTTTTAATGGGTCACACAATAGGCTTGCACAATGGTAGTCACAGTATATTTATTCACAGCTAAACACTGGAAATAGCAGAGCTATCCATTAACAAGAGAATGGATAAACACATTTTGGCATATCCTTAAAACAGAAGAGGAATCTACTACAGATTAACACAAGGTGAATGAATCTCAGAAACATTTTTCTGAGTGACAGAAAGCTTATACAAAATATGATAGGGTGTAATTACAATTATATGAAGTCTAGAACAGATAAAATGAATCTATAGCTTAAATCTAGAACAGATAAAATGAATCTATAGTTTAAAGAGTATTACAGTAGTTTCCTGTGGGGGATGAGGATGGGGACTGGCTGCATGCAAAGAACATGAGTTTACTTCCAATGGTGAAACTAATTTTCTATATCTGAACAGGACTTGGAGTTACAACTATACATATTTCTCAAAATTCATCAGATCATATAGTGCAATATGTACATTTCATTCTACGTAAACATTTTACCTTAAAAGTAAAAAACTTATTAATTCTCTCATCAATTATATAAATCTGAAGTACTTAGGGGTATAATATACTCAAGTCTGCAAGTTACTGTGAAATGCATAAAAAAGATGTATTTAAAAATAGAGTGATGGAGATATGTAGAGATACATAATAAAGCAAATATTGCAAAATTTAGGTGGTGGATATATGACTATATTGCTATAGAATTCTTTCCTCTTTTTTGTAATATTTAAAATTTTCACCTTGACTAGTTGGCTCAGTGGTAGAGCACTCGATGTCCTGGGTTTGATTCCTGGTCAGGGCACACAGAAGTGACCATCTGCTGCTTCACCCTTCCCTTTCTCACTTCTCTCTCACTCTCTCCCCTTTCCCCTCCTGCAGCCATGGCTCGATTGGAGCAAGTTGATCCCAGGCACTGAGGATGGCTCCATGGCCTCTGTCTCAAGCACTGAGGGCTCAGTTGCTGAGCAACAGAGCAACGCCCCAGATGGGCAGAGCATTGTCCCCTAGTGGGCTGGCCAGGATCCCAGTCAGGGCACATGCAGGAGTCTGTCTCTTCTGTCTCCCCTCCTCTTACTGAATAAAAAAGAAAAATTTTTTTTCATTAAAAATTATTTAAAATTATTATATCAGCTGAAATTGCTATTCAAAACAAACCACTGTAAGCTATACCTTCTCAAAGAGAAAAGCCTTCTCCTCCATCTTGTTTCCTGTGATTGTTCCCAAGAACCTTTTCAAGCTTTCAATTCTCTAGCTACAAAATAGCAACAGGAGGTACTACAGTATGAGGAAACACTTAAAAGTTTAAGTAATACTTAATCCATACTTTCTCCTAAATAATTTCCCTTATTCTTTCAGATTCAGGTTAGAGGTCAGTGGGAAGCAGCCTTCCCCTGGAGCCAAACTTTGGGCTTTAGACTCGTCATCACCTCCTTAACACAGCTACTCATTGAAAACACCACCACCACCACCAGCTACTAGCTTGCTCCTGAGCTCCTGTCAAAACTGAAAGCCCTTTCCATGTATACTTTGTGATTTTACAGCCTGACAGTTCCATTCATGGTGGGTCAACACAGTAGGAAGGGCACAGTGGCTTCACTTGTCAAATGAAAGTCGTATATTCAAGAATACAGCTGGTCAGGCCCCAGAAGCATCTCAGTCTCACATGAAAATATGGCAGCATACCCTTTGGGGGAAACTTTATCCCCCATTGCATTGATCAAAATAGAGTCACTAGCTCCCTAGAGCCCTCAGTCCATCGATGCTCTACTATATGTCTGAGCCTGGTTCACTGATGGTTTGGTTGAGCTGAAACCCAAAGGTACCCACTGGCTGCTGCAGCTATTAAATCTCATTAGATGCTCTAACAACAACCTGGTTGCCAATCTCCTTTAACTTCCAAAAAATCTATCAGAAACAGCAGGGGATAATCCCAGCTCTTGCCCCAGAATTATAGCAATCAATATCTCTATTCTCATAGCGATTGCTCAATCATTTCACAAAGTGACAAATAACATTCAGTCTGTGGTATAGACTAACTGGAAAAGTTGGATTGACTGTACTCAGGCAGTCTACCAATGACAAGGAGAAGACACAATTATATAAAGTGAATTGGGAGCTCTGTAGCAACAGGCACTGTTAACCTGTACTGCCTAACTCTATAGGTACAATCTGGTGTTCCCAACAAGTATAAATACTACTTTCTTTCCAGATGCACTATGTCTTGCTTCCCTCCTAAAAACACATGGACTTCTACTTGCACCACTGGAGTGGTCAAAATTCAACTACATATTGAAAGATTCCTGGACATGGCCAGTTGGCTCAGCAGTAGAACATCGGCCCAGAATGTGGATGTCCTGGGTTCGATTTCTGGTCAGGGCACATAGAAGCATCCATCTGCTTCTCCACCCCTCCCTCTCTCCTTTCTCTCTCTCTTTCTCTCTTCCTGCAGCCATGGCTCAATTGGAGCAGGTTGTCCCCTGGCCCTGAGAATGGCTTCATGGCCTCATCTCGGGAGCTAAAAATAGTTTGGTTGCCGAGCAACAGAGCAACAGCCCCAGATGGCAAAGCATCATCCTACAGGGAGCTGACCGGGTGGATCCCAGTCAGGGCACATGTGGGAGTCTATCTCTCTGCCTCCTCGCTTCTCACTTTAAAAAAAGAAAGAAATATCCCCAACAGATCATGCAGCTCTTAGACAACTGCAAGGATCTTTCCAAAATGAGACGACTCTTTGTTACTAAGAAGAAGTTCCTAAAGGAATAATTGACTTGTTATTTATGCTCTCTAAGAGCACTTACTCTATTAGAAAAGGTGATACAAAATTTTGTCTCCAACTTTAGCAAAAGTAATGAATGATACCACTTCAGCCTTTGAAGACATTCAGGATAATATCAACTAACTGTCCACACTCTGTTATGGACAAAAATCATTGTTCTATATTTCATCCTTGAAGACCAACACAAAGTATGTGCAACTACTAAAATCTTACCTGGATTGTCTTGTTGAATTGTCATTACCCTAGGTCAGTGTCAGCAAACTCATTAGTCAACAGAGCCAAATATCAACAGTAAAACAATTGAAATTTCTTTTGAGAGCCAGATTTTTAAAATTTAAACTATATAGGTAGGTACATTCCTTATCGAGGGAGCACCCGCACGTGGTATTTTGTGGAAGAGCCACACTCAAGAAGCCAAAGAGCGGCATGTGGCTTGTGAGCTGCGGTTTGCCAACCAAGGCCCTAGATCAGTGGTAGTCAACCTGGTCCCTACTGCCCACTAGTGGGCGTTCCAGCTTTTATGGTGGGCAGTAGCAGAGCAACCAAAGTATAAATAAAAGGTTAAATTTAACTATAGTAAGTTGTTTTATAAAGATTTATTCTGCCAAACTTAGCAAAAGTTTGACATAAAGTACTTGGTAAGTAATTATTATTATATGCTTTAACTTGGTGTAACTCTGCTTTATAAATTTTATAAAGTTACTTCCCTACTTTATAAATCACCAGTACTGTGGAACCGGTGGGCGGTTAGAAAATTTTACTACTAACAAAGATACAAAAGTGGGCAGTAGGTATAAAAAGGTTGACTACCCTTGTCCTAGATCAAAAGGATAATGATCCCTTGGTTGACTGCACTGCTCACCAAGTTCTTCTACCATGGTCCAAAACAGAAGAGGGAAATACACTGGCTCTCTGTACATATTTTAAAAACTCTCTTGACCCTCTTCCTCTTGAATGTTATAGAGGAAAGATCTCAGTGCCAGTGAACACGTCTCAGGCTCAGTGGAAAGGTCAGTTCCTGGACTTAAAGAGAAAGCTCCTAGCTTTCTATGGCAGATGCTGATGGTTTATAGGATTTGTTCAGATAGTTGGGTCTGGGTCCCTAGGGTTACGGTCCAGGTTAATAATACAGGTTGGTCTCATCTTGCTTAAGTGCTGTATAAAGCAAACCGACCAGATTTGATTCCAGCCTCAGTGAGGTAATCAGAATAGCCAATGGAATGCTATACTAACAGAAAAATTCACCAGAAGTCAAGATGATATAGAAATGGGTTTTGAATATTGTTAAGATACAATTTTCTATGCAAAACTCTTTTGCATTTCTACAGATTTTATGAGTGAGACACTGATTTCCCTTTGATGAGACTATCTTTTCAAGGATCTTTGATAGAAAGCAACCTTGTAAGATAAGATACTGTCTCCTTTTAGAGCAAAAGGCAGGCTTGCTGACAATCTTGGAAACAGTATCTCCCTTGAAGCAAAGAACAGGCATGCTACGTACTCAGTAAAAACAAAGGAGAGGGACGTTTATTGCCTGTTCAAAGAGACTGAGGTTCCCAAAGCTTAGGCTTCCTTTCCTGTACTTCATGTCACTGTGAGCAGGAGTCATCTGCTCCTGTTCACACAGCCCTGTTGCAAGTGGTGCTTTGGGAACTGGTATTAATGCTGATACTCGGGTTAGTGCTGCTGCTGCGAGTGCTAAATTGTCCTTTGTCCCTGACTGGGAATCTCATGTCTTCTAAAGTATCCATGAAACTATGGCAGGCTCATTTGTTAACTAGAAAGTAGGGTAAAATGCCATTTCTTGACAAGCATTGCATATTTAATATTCCATAGGAATAATATCCATCCTAAGCTACCATATCAAGACAAAAGAAATTAAATAACATTACTAGAAGGGGAGTATGGCTTATTAATTCTTTTATTTTATTATATTTTTTGTATTTTTCCAAAGTTAGAAGCAGGGAGGCAGTCAGACAGACTCCCACATGCACCCAACAGGGATCCACCTGGCATGCCCACCAGGGGGCGATGCTCTGCCTATCTGGGGCATTGCTCCATTGCGGCTGGAGCCATTCTAGCCCCTGAGGTGGAGGCCATGAAGTCATCTTCAATGCCTGGGCCAACTTTACTCCAATGGAGCCTTGGCTGTGGGAGAGGAAGAGCGAGATAGAAAGAGAGGGGGAATGGTGGAGAAGCAGACGGGCACTTCTCCTGTGTGCCCTGGCCAGGAATCAAACACAGGACTTCCACATGCTGGGCCGATGCTCTACTGCTGAGCCAACCAGCCAGGGGCAGGGCTTATTCATTTATTAAAATGATTCTCTATAATATATTTATATGCGTAAATCAGGAGAGTAAAAGAGCCGGTTACTAAAACACTTTCAATCAATGTTATCTTTTGCCACTTGTCTTTCCTTCTAAAAACCATTTTAAATGCATGCCCTTTCTTCTGTTTGATTCTGTTTTTAATCCTGAGTGAATAAACTGATAATTTCTCATCTTTTAAGTCAATGGTAAAGAATGTCAATACAATGTGTTTACAAATAATATTGAAGGCTTCATGTTATCTGTTTAAACAAAGTAATCATTTTAAAGCCAATACATGTGATGACAACTGATAAGGTACATTTAATACCTCAACAGTTTATAAAACCTATTTTCTCCGCATGAAGCAATCGTGTTATAAAATTTTTAAAAAGTAGAAACGAACATGAGATATTTTATTAAAATTTTTCTTTTTTAATATTATAATTCATTGTCCCTGTGAAAATTCAAACATGACAAAAATCTATTACTTCAGAGACTAAAGACACCCCATTATTTCAAAACTGCCAAAAACCACCTACTGTTAGTTTGTTATGGTAATACTAACATAAATGTATATTGAATAGAAATGTGTTAGTCTATGTGATGTTTTCACTTTATCTTGGACCTATTAACATAGGTATTGCTATCTTTAATAGCTTCTGAGTTATACAGTATTCCATTGCTTTGATGTGTGGAAATTTCTTGTCTAACTCCATACAGATGGGATTTCAGATTGTTTCTGCTTGGTTAACCGGCAAAAACAATGCTGCAGTGAACAGTCTTGTATTTACATTCTTATGTCCTTCTAAGAATATTTTGTTGAATAAATGTTGATGGAGACATAGACATGCTGAATGACAAGGCTTGCATAAATATGACTATTAGGCTAATATGGCACTAATTTATACATGCACAGCAATACTAGGGTAAAATTCTGCTCTCACCTTTGTTGCCAAGGATTTGAGTTTTCCCAGTAGTGACTGTTTATTGGAATATACAACTTCCTCTTCATTGTCTTCTCCTTCCATGATTGCACAACTGTCTGCAGCTGGGAGTTCACACTCTTTTGAGTTAGTTGTCATTACTAATTTGGAATATTTGTACTCCAGTCTAAGTGGTAGTAAATAAATAGATAAAGTGGAGGTTTAACATAAAATAATAATTATTTTTATAGGTGGTCATATACCAATTCATTAAATTGTCTTGTAGTACAGCCATTCTAAAAACAAATTTCAGTCACATACAGATAGCACACTATATGTTCTCATTTATCTGCCATATACACACGACTCTTTTTCAGAATTTCAGAGAATCAGTACAATACTATTAACTCTATAACTATTTTACATTGACTAAACTGTCCAATTATGAACTTTGGAAAACCAAAGAGAAGTCTTAAGGTCTGAATGTATTTTCTTAATTTATAAATATTTGGAAGCTAACTCACTACACAGTGATCCAAAGTTTATGCCACAAGGCTAAGAATAGCATACAGGCAATTGATTTGATCTTTACCATTTCTATCACTCATTCCTTTATATTCAAAATGCAGATACTCCAATTGTCTTCAGACATTATCATGTAGAACTTTCACAGCCTAAATGATACATAAATCTTTTCTTAAAAGTCAAATCATGTGACACATCAATATAAAATCAGGAGTTAGAATAAATATTCAATATTCAACTCCAGATTGTTGGTGTCCTTGAATAAACAAAGGTGATATCTGCTTATGCAATTAGTCTGGGGGTTTTGTTGTTGTTGTTGTTTTATAAATATCTGCCCACAGGAAACTAAAAAAGAAAAGTTGCAGCAAGAACAATTGACACAGAGAAAACTCTGCCTTCTGATTTCAGACCTGAGTGACCTGGACCCTGTGTTTTTGTTTTGTGTTAAAGGGTCTGACTCAATAATCTCTAATTTATCAGAATGGTAAGGATGTCCATTTGTTTTGTGTTAAAGGTCTAACTCAATAATCTTTAGAGATTCTACATTATCAAAATAATAAGTATGCCCATTTGCTTCCTGAAAGGCCTTTCCTGTAACTCCTCTATGTAGAGAAACTTCTTGTGTCTCTGAAAGAAACTACTGGATATAATGTTTTCATCAAAATTTTAACAACAAAAGAGATCCTTCAGTTCTAATATAGTCACTCCATTGAGGTTACTTACTTCTGATTTTTTTTCCAGAAATAGCAAGTTAGAGCCACCAGCAAAACAGCTGTGAAAGCTCCTACACCTGCTCCCACTTTTAGCCAAAAGTCAACTGTTTCGCAGGCTGACAACTTTTTCTCAGGTAAAGAAATTCCTTTAATGCACCATTTTGGCTCATTCCACACATATAAGGTTTCCTTTAAAAAAGCACACACACACAGATGACATGAGAAATAACATTCAGAAGAAGGGGTTTGCTCACCCTTTATTCATAGTAGGTATCTAGATTATTCCCCATGCATCTAGTAGAAGCTCCAGAAGTGTAGACAATATAGAAAAGATACAGAAGAGAGTAAATAAGGAAATGATGAATTAAAATGCAACAAAGCCAAATAAAACCATGGACTGTCAGATGAGAAGGCTTGGTACACATCAAGGAAGTTGAATAAAAATGATCCATTGGGACACATCCTTTGGGCTATTTTCCTCACATTTCTAATGATCTCTGACTCATTTTTTTTTTTTTACAGGGACAGAGAGAAAGAGAGAGGGATACATAGGGACAGACAGACAGGAACGGAGAGAGATGAGAAGCATCAATCATTAGTTTTCGTTGCCGTTGCGACACCACAGTTGTTCATTGATTGCTTTCTCACATGTGCCTTGACCGTGGGCCTTCAGCAGACCGAGCAACCCCTTGCTGGAGCCAGTGACCTTGGGCCTGCGCTCAAGCTGCCGAGCTCGGGGTCTCGAACCTGGGTCTTCCGCATCCCAGTCTGACGCTCTATCCACTGCGCCACTGCCTAGTCAGGCTCTGACTCATTTTTAAATGAAATATCAGCTGTTTAATTTAAGTACAGTTGGAACATTTTCACCTACCCCATTATGTAGGTCCATTTCCCCAGCAGACCCCTCGTCTGAGCAGAAGAGCAGACCCTGGGCCCTGGGCACAGGGCTAGATATGACTGGCAGGCTTTGATGACTGGAGTAGGGAAAGGCACACAAACTGCACCCCTCTTCCCCATCCCAAAAATATGGAGGACATTATTCTGTGTCTTCACTACCCTCTCAATTTCTTATTCTCAGCCTCAAAATGTAGATGACTCAGTTTATTTAGGGTAATGATTTTTCAAACTGCAAGTTGCAACTAACTAGTGAATAATAACATTAGTATATTGGGTCTCAACCAGCAATTTTTAAAAAACAAATGCATCAAATAAAGCATATTAGAACTAAAAATCAGAGTACAGTGCATGGTTTCTAATACATTTCAACATATGCAGTGACCAGTAGCAATCTGCATGAGGATTATACCCGGTGACCTTAAATGTCATGGGGCATTACATTTTTGCTCATGGTGTCTCATTAAATTTTCTGGTGTATTATGGTCACTTTATTAACACCGTAACAGAAGGATAACGCCATAATGCTTAATTTGATTTTATATACACATACACATTTTTGCAGTTAGTCATGAAGTAATTGTTGTGGAAGAATCGTATTTATTTAAGAAAAAGTTTCAACCAAGTTCTGGATAAGAACTTTCAGCATATATTTTTTTAAAGGTATTATAATTGAGAATTTTTCTAGTGCATGATAACTGTAACATTATCCTTAGTGTGAATAAATTACTTTTAAAATGGGTCACAGTTATATGAAAACAGTGAGGTGAGAACTGAAGAGGCATATTCAAGTTGAACTGCTGCATCAGTAAGTGTAAATAATAACAATAAAGAGAAAATGTTAACCCTAGTCAGAAAATGTTGACTTCATCTGAAGTGTGTTCCAACAAGAAAACAGACCATAAAAACACTTATATGGTTTTATTAAATGTCTAACACCCAGTGAAAACAGTAAGCTCTAGTGGCTAATGACGATCCTATAAATTAAGCATTAAAGCTTCAAAATTAAAAAGATACTTGTAAACCCAGTATGTTTAACTTTTCAATAAGCTCCTCAAATTGTTAGTTTAAAAAAAAATCAAGCTATTGGCAAAATTTCTTAGCCATCCATAACTTAGTCATTTTATACATGGCTTAGTCATTCTATTAATTAAGAAGTCTTATCCCTTCATATGGTCACATGTCTTTGGCAAACAAGAAAACGGCTGGCAACACAGCTGAAAATATATTCTTCCAGTGTGTAGAGATATTTTGTGAACAGGGTGAGATAAATTTGATGATAAATTTGAACACATTCCTCTTAGTGACCACATAGTATCTCTTTCAATCTTTACTTCTCTCTGACATTTAAAAGTAGTCTTTAACACATCCTTAGAACCTGGTATAGAATTTCGAGATCCAATTTGATAAGAGCACTTTTATTACAAGTTGTATAGCTCCATTGACCTATATCAGCTATATGTGGAAGACCTGTAGTGCACAATTTTAACTTTACACATATTTGGATTAGATGTATTTACAGAACTGTGAAAATAAAATATAAAACAAAAAATCACAAAGAATGGAGCAGGGACAAAAGCAAAATACAGTGGAATTATTTAAAAATTAAAAGATACCCATTGCAATATTTAATAATCACTGTCATTTTTATTTAATCCAATGGTTTTGGCATCCAAAGCAATCCCCCCTTGTTAGTGGACATATTGAAAACACAGTGAAAGCTATCCTTTGTACTGTATGACGCTCATGGCGGAGTAGACTTTGTGAAACATTTTATTCAGAGATTGGAGGTAAAACACCCACTTCCTGCGTCATACCCATTTGTTTGCTGTTGCAATGAGATACACTAAGCAAAATGTATGAGCTCAGAAATGGCATTCATATTCTTCTAGCTAAAGCTTGATCTCATTTGGAAAATGTTTTCAAAATTGACTTCTAAGAACTAAAAAAGGCACATTTAACTGATTTTGGTATTTCTCAAATGAAACTGGAAATATGGGAGGATTTTATATTTCAATACATTAAACACATCAAAGTATTTCAAAACATATTATTCTTAAGGTCAAGACAAATATTTAAAAAAATTACCTTGCACCAATCTGTTCCTAATAGTCTTATAACATGTTGAACGCAACTTTCTCAATGAAGACAGTTTGAGAGCAAATTAGAGAAATTGTTGCACCCTCACTGTCTTAAAAGTCTAATCATTTACCTTCCCAGAATATATATATTAAATATTAAAGAATATTTAAGGTCCTGGCTAGTGGCTCAGTGGATAGAATGTCCACCTGGTGTATGGACATCCTGAGTTCAATTCCTGCTCAGGACATACAGGTGAAGTGACCATCTGCTTCTTCTCACTCCCTCTCCCCCTTTTCTCCCTCTTCCCCTCCTGCAGTCAGAGGCTCAATTGGTTTGAGCGTGGCCCTCATCACTGAGAATAACTCCACTGGAGGCATCAGTCTCAGGCACTAAAAATAGCTCAGTACTTGAGCACTGGCCCCAGATGAGGCTGCCGGGTAGATCCCAGTCAGAAAGCATGTGGGAGTTTGCCTCACTATCTCCCCTCTGAAAGAAAGAAAGAAAGAAAGAAAGAAAGAAAGAAAGAAAGAAAGAAAGAGAAGAGAAAGAAAAAGAATATTTGAATAAAAGGTAGCTTAGCTTTTCAAAACTTGAGTTAAATGTGGTAGTCAAAGAATAGAAGGCGCCTGACCTGTGGTGGCGCAGTGGATAAAGCGTCGACCTGGGAACACTGAGGTCGCCAGTTCAAAACCCTGCACTGGTCTGGTCAAGGCACATATGGGAGTTGATGCTTCTAGCTCCTCCTCCTCTCTCTCTCTCTCTCTGTGTGTGTGTGTGTGTGTGTGTGTGTGTGTGTCCTCTCTAAAATGAATAAAAAATTAAAAAAAAAAAAAAGAATAGAAGGCAACTTAGTTTTTCATTTAATCCAAAAATTATTATGTTTATCATAATTTCTGTGAAAAGGTAAATATGAATTTCCATTGTGAAACATTAAAGAGTATATTATTATTATGAAACGGATTTAAAAGACATCATTTTTTTTGTGAACCTGAACTTTTCATCTTTGACCTACTTAATAATGTTAAAAAGAAAGTGACTCAATAGTCACCAGATGTGTGAGCAACTTCTGCTCTAAACTGGGATGAGCTATCTAGAGGTAAGCACACTTGATGAATTAAATAAAAATTTTTCTGATTTTTGTTTTAGCGTTGTCTGTTTGGGGACTTTCCTACTTTGCATTAAATTATTAAGAAAACATTTTATATTTTATTTTTAGGCATAGTTGTATATGTCTGAGTTTGTGCCTGTGTACTAGATTTGATATTCAATGTATTTCTTACTATAGGTTCACTGTCGCTAGAGTTTGAAAACTACCAATTTAGAAATTTTTTCTCTATGCTGTTTTTTATTTCTCTACAGGTGAACACTAATCAGTACTTCTTCCAAAGATGCTGAATGCATGGAGTTGGGTCGGGGTATTCGGATTTCTCATGCTCCTGCCTTCCACCTGCTCACTACAAGCCTGTTAAGATATTCCTAGCAGAACACCTTCCCTCTGGCCTCCTTAGGCAATGAGCACTCCAGCATGGTCCCCACTCCATGGTGACCAAACAGTCCTATTCTATCTGCCTTCCAACTCTCAGAAACCTCATCGTAATCTCTGATTCTCTGATGCCCACTCTCAACAGTGTCCCACACCAGCACTGGTTTATTCCCGTCTGTGCTTCTTTACCGTCACTTCAATGGAATGTTGAGAGCAGGAAGAGGTCAGTAACTGTTCTGAAGGAGGAAAAGTCTGTTTTCCATACACAATGACTAAAAGCTGGTGCAGTGTAGTAGGCACTCTCAAATACTACTGGTACAAGTGCAAACTGGTACAACCAAAGCAACCAAGATTTATCAAGAACCTTAAAAATGACCATCTCCCTGAACCCAAATAACTCTAATGAAATAATCAAATCTCCAACAAGAATGTACATTACAGAGATACAAAAATATTGTTTAACATTTTTCCTCAAATATCCAACAGGGGAATTATTAAGTCCCAAATTATATATATAACAGAACATCTGTCAATAAGTAAAAGCAATGTTTTAAAAAAAATGTTTAATGATAAAGAAAATATATTAAATGTAAAAAGTAAACAAAAATATAGAGTTGAATTTCCACTTTATTTTTAAAAAGCAGATAAACAAACAGAACTAAAGAGAAAATGTAGAATAGGATGACTATTCTATGACTATGCTTTACCCTTTAGACATGCTTCTTGTGGTCAGTTATCTGTTCTCACCTTAATTATATCTTTAACTATATCACATGATCATATTGTAGTTTTTTTTCTTAGCTTTTATTTTCTTTTTTTAATATTTTTAAAGACTTTATTCATTTTAGTGAGGAAAGAGAGAGAGAGAGAGAGAGAGAGAAGCAGGTAGGAGCAGGAAGCATCAACTCCCACATGTGCATTGACTAGGCCTGCCCAAGGATTCAAACCAGGGACCTCAGGGTTCCACGTCAACACTTTATCCACTGTACCACGACAGGTCAGGCTTAACTTTTCTTTAAAGACTTTATTTATTCATTAGAGGAGAGAGAGAGAGAAGGCAGGGAAGAAGCAGGAAGCATCAACTCCCATATGTGCCTTGACCGAGCAAGCCCAGGGTTTTGAACCAGCGACCTCAGTGTTCCAGGTAGACACTTTATCCACTGCGCCACCACAGGTCAGTTGATCATCTCATAGTTTAACGACACCATTTTCTTTTTATAATCCAAGTTAATATCCAGAGCCTACAACTTCCTTACTGTAATTCCTTTCCCAGTCTCAGGGTACATCCTCAGTTACCTGGGTAAATGGGAGGGCAGCTACCAAATGTGATTTTAAATGCATGCAGTCCACATGAAGTGAACCATAAGCTTCCGCCATGCTTGTGAATCTGAGCTTCTATGAAGTAAGTGATGCTAACCTGAATAATTATATCTGCAATGACACAGCTCTGCTCAGATTGCCCGTACCTGAAATCCTCTCTTACAGGCTCCCTCGATCTCATGAAAGTCATGCTCTGTGCACAGAGGGCAAGCTTCCGCACTCTCCCACAGGAAATAGAATGAACACCCATCACACGTGCCTGCTGGACACTTGCTGAAATAAAAATTGAAAAACAATAAAAATAACAGCTCTTATAACACATTCAGTCAAGTCCAATCAATATGTGCATGTGTTTGCACATTGAGAAGCAAATGTAGGGATACTGAGGAAACACATAAAATAAAGGAGACAAAACCACAATAAGATACCACTTTTCACCTACTAGAATGGTGAGAATCAAAAGGATAGATAATAACAAGAGTTGCAAGGATGTGGGGAAACTGGAACCCACACACACTGCTGATGGTAAAGCAAATTGGTGAAGGGGCTTTGGAAGAATCTGGAAGTTCCTCAGACTATTACACAGAGAGTTATCACATGACCCAGCAATTCCACTTCTAGTTATGTACTCCAGGGAAATGAAAACATGTTCACACAAAACCTTGTACATGAATGATCAGAGCGGCATTATTAATAACACCCAAGTGACCATCAACAGTAAAATGGTGAATGGATCAACAAAATGGATAGCAATACAATGGAGTATTACTCAGCCATAGAAAGGAACACAGTACTGATACATGCCCCAACTTCGATGATCCCCCAAAATATTATGTCACATGCAGGAAGCCAATCAAAAATTCTGTATGTTAAGTGTTGTTATTCATATTAAAGCCCATAATAGAGGAACTTATAACAGAAAATAGGTTAGTGGTTGCTTAGGGCTGAAAAGGGGGCTAGGATATAGGGAGGGGGTAGAGAAATTATATGGGGTTCTTTTTTGAGGAAATATAAAAGTTCTACAATTGACTATGGTGATGTTTGCACATACCTAAATATAAATAACCACTGAATTATATGCTTTATGTGAGTGAATTGTAATGGTATGTGAATTATATCTCTATAAAGCTATGTTTTAAAAATATAAAAGAGAGCCCTGACCCGGTAGCTCAAAGAGTTAGAGCATTGTTCAAATACACTAAGGTTGTGAGTTCAATCCTGGTTAGGGCACATATAAGAATCAACCAATTAATGCATAAATAAGTAGAAAACAAATCGATGTTTCTCTCTCTTTCCCCATCCCTCCCTCCTTTTCTCTCTCTCTCTCTAAAATCAACCATTTAAAGGAGAGACAGGCAGAGATAATGGGGTGGGGGTGGTGGGGAGAGGCTGCAAGAAGGTTTCTTGATAGAAATGATGCCTAACCAAATCTAGAATGTTGTAGAATAGTAGGAGTTAGCCAGAAAGGAGAGAAGAAAGCAAGAAATACCCACCAGGGAGATGAAAGGGTAGATAAAATGGGAGGAAATTGCAGGCAGGTTATTGCAGTTGGAGCTTCAAGAACAAGGCAGTGAGTGAGCTCTGGGCACCCACACAGGCACTAGGTAGCAATGGGAGGTTGCAATTTCTGTTAAGGTAATGTAGATATTTTAGGGAACAGAATGATACACAGGACCATGGTCCAAAGATTGTGGGAAAAGACATTAAAAATTGACTTAAGTGACACAAACAAAACCAACATCTGGTCAATGCACTGCTCAGGGATGCCAATGCTTCTGTGATTCTGCGCTGGGTATCCTCGGTCTGAAGAGGACTTCCTTCGAGATGTGGTTACATTCACCACTCAGTGGTGACGGGTGAAGTTTAAACACAGATATAGAACTGCACTGAACCAACCACCAGGAGACTTTTTGAAACTCTGCTTTCTGGTGGGTGGGCCTATTATTGTCAACTTGCCACTTTCATTTTTAGAGCAGACAGACAAGCATGGCTCAAAAATTAACCTGCTGTTATGGTGTACAGAAACCTTACTGAGTGAAATAAGAATCAATATATTTGGAAAAATACTAATGGGAATGACTGTTCTGTTCATGAATTCATTAAAACTAATGAAATATTTCCTTAATTTCACCACTACACTTCCCTTAAATGAAGCCTCATAAATATAGGCAATGGCCCTGACAGACTCCTTCAGACCTCAGCTAGAGCTGAGGACAGGTGTCCCAAAGCATTCACTGGCAGAAAGATAGATACACAATAGTAGAGAGAATCTAATAACACTCCTTTTCAAGTTTTAACTCCAAATGGCAAAACTATAATTTTCATTCTACCAAAAAGGCAAGATTTCATACTCTTACTTAATTAAATATGTTACCCTAGAATATGTGTGACCACAAAAAAAATTCTATGCCTAAAAACTGACTGCATTTTTACATCACTATCTTTCCAAAGTGTCTGTGTGCTGTAGACAAGTGAACACGGTGGAGTGTAATTAAAAGCAAAGTTCTCAAAACATCTTTCAGAAACAGAGTCCACTTCATTTCTCTGTTTGTAAAAAACAACAACAAAGAGTTATCAATGTATTCAGACTAAGAAACAAAAATATTTTTTAAAAAACGGTAAGTGCAACCAGGAGGAAAACTAGGACAATTTATAAAATTATTCCTAATGTCCACCTTTTAGATCAGTTGAGGCCACTCAGCATTGCTCTTTTGGAAAAAAATTGGGGATCCAATCAGAAAAATTCTTCAAGAATACAATTATTATTTGCTTAACAATGACTTACAATTATAAAAATAATTATACTTTTATAGTCATTTAGAAAATATTGCCAATATATTTTTCTGCTTGAATCTCTCTTCCCTAAATTGTTTTCTATTTTATCTTTCCAACACAGAGAAGTTTTTAAGGGGGCGGGGATTCTATATCTTTGAGAAAATAAAAAAGTAAGTCTACTAAAGTTTGAGAAGGAACTCAATGAAGAAAGAAAAAGAGAAACTTAATCTAAGTAGTAAAAAGCTCTGGAGAGAAGACTTGGGTTACAATTCTAACTAGCCATTCCATTGTGTTTTTCCATAAAAAATTCAACATCCCTCCCCACCACCCCTTTTTTGTAATTTTTCAAAAGTACAATGCTCTACTGCTTTCATCAGATGATTATAAAGGATAAAATGAGAGAACAATTTGGGAAAGTTTAAAGCACTGCAAAATAGAAAATACTATTAACAATGCACATCACTTTCTATAGAACTGGTAGAGTTACAGGAACAAGAAAAAAATCAAGACATTGATGTAATTTATAAGCTGCCATTAGGTGTCAAAATACTACAATGATTCAGTGTGTTTCCTTGGTACACTTCACTTTTTAAAAGAAGCTCTTAGGTTAAAAGCAGTTTAATTTGGAATGATTCTTTCATTCTTTTAACCCAATGAATCATTTGAAATGTGGAATATTCAAATTTGACTCTTTGTTATACAGTTTGAATCAGGCCTTCTCTTTTCCATTGGATGACCTGAGTCACCCCCATCTTCACCTTCTAACCCCATCTTTCTAGAGGTGTCACTAACAGCATTTTGATGATACCTTTGG